>JNNX01000010.1:1511917-2111917 GCA_001657655.1 Talaromyces piceae
GGGGGGGGGGGGGGGGGGGGGGGGGGCAGAGGCAGGCGGAACAGAAGTTTCCACGACGATGGTGGCACCGAGATGCTACCAACGTCGTCGCTCATGCTAGTTCAATAGAGTGTGCCGGGTCGGTAAAATCTGCCATGCTAGATTGCGAACGTACAATCTAACAGAGAAGAATAAACAGAGCCTGGAGAAACTCACCCAATTCTGTCCGGGCATTGATAGTCTTCCCCTCTCTTCAACCCCCCACACTCGGACCATCTCCGATCCAGCCGCAGTGTTGCTGCGGGGATTTATACCAGACGGACGGCGAAGTGCCGTAGAGGAGACACAAGTATAATAACAGCTGTTAATCTGTTCGCCTTGATTCTCTAGTGTCTGTCTGGTTTACCCTTTTTCTTCCAGTGCTGAGCAGGTACTCTCTGTAGTTGAACGTACACCGTTTCATAAACAGCCGCTGTCAACAGAAGCGGGAATCACCAGAACCTTGCCGCAAGGTTCTAGAGCTTTTCACTTTTTATCCGTGCCGAACAGCATCAAACCTCTGGATTGACAATCCGAATCAACAATGGCAGCGTCTCTCCCCAAATTTGAAGATCTGCCCGATCCCCGCCGCTACTGGCCAGCGGCTGCCAACTCGTACGAAGAGGGCCTGGGCATGCTCCGTCTGTTGACGCCAGACGTCGTAGCGAGCGCCGCGCGTAACGAGATCCAAACCGGAGAACGAGTCTGCCTGAACTGGGAGCTCGACAAGCTCGATCCGCCGGGGTTTGGGCGCCGCCGGTTCCAGCATACAATCAAATATGTCGAGGTCTCCAATGGTGGAGCGCTGGACGATGAGTACCACTTCAACCCGCAGCAGTCTTCGCAATGGGACGGGCTACGGCACCATTCCGCACCGTGGCCGGACAACAAGCATGAAGAGAAGAAGCTGTGGTACGGGGGCACCACGGCAGAAGAAATCCTCGAGACGGACTCGTCTCGGATCGGCATCGGACACTGGGCCAAGAAGGGCATTGCCGGACGAGGCGTGCTCATTGATTATGCGTCCTGGGCGGAACGGACCAAGGGCTTGAAGCCTGACTATGCGCTGACAAGGCACCGGATCAGCCTTGATGAAGTGCTCGCCATAGCAAAGGAATCCAACATCGTCTTCCAACCGGGTGACATTCTCTTCCTCCGGGTTGGATTGCCGCAGACTTGGAGCGGCATGAGTGAACAGCAGCGGCAAGAGTATTCACAACAGGAGATGCCGTCTCATGCAGGCATTGAGCAGTCGGAACGCGTTGTCAAGTGGCTCTGGGACAACCATTTCGCGGCCGTTGCCAGTGACGCGGTGAGCTTCGAGGTGTTCCCCGCCATCGAAGACGACTGGGACCTGCACCACCACCTTCTGGCTGGTTGGGGAGTTCCGATTGGAGAGATGTTCGATCTGGATGAGCTGGCCAAGCTCTGCCAGCAGCATAACAGGTGGTCGTTTTTCGTGAGCAGCAGCCCCCTGAACTGTGCCCGAGGAGTGAGCAGCCCGCCAAACTGCATGGCCCTATTCTGAGTGTTCTGATGGACTTCAGTTGGCAGCTGGAGAAGGAAAAGAGATCATTGTATATGGAGTTAGGGAGGATCCACGAGGTTGAAAGGAGTCAGGAATCTTGACAAGTGCAGTTTGCTTTCGAACGAGAATCGAATACTACAAAAAAAAAGAAAAATTTATAAAAGATTGAGAAGAAGTAAGAGAAGTAAAAAGGAAGATTGTATGTAGACCGTCCATATCGACTCCGGAGATTGACAAAGCTAACTCCGCCCGCCCGCGAGTCGGTCAGCTTTGAGTGCCGAGGCACACACGCCCAACGACGCAGAGTTTCACCAGGGCCTTTTTCCCCTCCGCACAACCAACTCCAACAAGCCTGTACAATTCCTTCATCTCAGATAATTGTTCTGCGCAAGCTACCAGGAATATGGCTCTTCTCTCGTCGCTGACCTCGTCGTCGGTGGTTTCCTCTTTGCTGTCATGGCGAATGCTGCTGGTGGTGTTTGCGATAATCAATAGAAAATCGCTGCCCTTTGTCTGGACAGTATGTTTTTTGTCGTTCTTTTCTCGCCTGTCTCCTTTTGTCTTGCTAACCGGTCTGGTATAGGGCAGAGTCACATACGCAATTCTGAAGAACCTGCGCCGCAATCCATCGCAATTCATCTTCGACTCGAACAAACCCGTCGACATAAAGGGCCGGCCAACACACCCCGTCTTTGCAGTGGCGACCATAAGCACATACACCTCTCTCATGGAGACGGACTACAACATCCACAAATCCAACAGCACGTACTACGCAGACATGGACGTTGCGCGCACCCACTGCGTGACACGACTATACACGCCCGGCGCAGGCATTGTGAACAAGGAACTCGACGAGGAGCTTGCGGCGGGAGGGAAACCGGCGCCGTCAAAGAAGCAACCGTTTTTCATTGCTCTCGGGGGCGCGTACTGTTCGTTCAAGCGCGAGCTGAAACCGCTGGAGAAATACGAGATCAGGTCGTTTATGGTCGCCTGGGACGAGAAGTGGATGTATATCATGAGTTATTTTGTCAAACCGGAAAAGAAGAAAGGCGCCGGCCCGACCCTGGCGGCGATTGGCGTGAGCAAGTACTGCATCAAAAAGGGCCGTCTGACGGTGCCGATTGAACGTGTGCTGAGAGCCAGTGGATATCTGCCTCCACGGCCCGAGGGTGCCACTCCAGTGCCTGGTGTCGGGTTGTCGTCTCGCGACGTGTCTACTCTGGGCACGCCCCGAGATGAGGGGATCACTACCGCCCTTGACGGGGTCAAGCTCGTCCAGGAAGTGTCCAAGTTGGGCAGTCAGGACTGGGAACTGCTACAACGGCAGCAGCAAGAAAACGCCGCCTCATGGAGCGAGGACGAGTGGACGTGGGAGCGTATCGAAGCACAACGCAAGAAAGGTCTTGACTTTATTCAGGGCTATGTCAATCTCGACACTCGACTCTATGATGATTGGAAAACTGCGTGAGTGGTGTTGATCTATCAATTTCTCTGTACATAAAATATAGAACATGTTTTTGCAAGTAATATACATAATGTCTAAGTTTTATCGGTGCCCATGATGCCAAAAGAAGGAACGCAACGTAATAATAAAGAAGAGAGAACAGAATTTTGCGAAAACGAAGGTGGAAATTTCGCTGTGTTTGCAAGCCCAAAACGCCTGTGATTCTTCATGCAATTGTAATCGATGCGCAAGATCTACTCGCTGTCACTTTTTGTCCCTTCTTCCTCCTTGGCTTCCTTCTCATCGGTGCTTTCTTCGGTGTTGTCCGAAGTGGTCTCGGCCTGCTGCGCCTGTTTCTTGTCTTCGTTCTGTTTCTGCTGGAGAGCGGCAGTAGGGCCGCTGTGTTCCTTTACTTCGTGCTCGAATAGAGGCTGGTGGCGCTTCTTGAGCTTCTCTTCTTCGGCGGCAACCATGTCCTGCCACAAATCGTTGTTCTCGTCCCGCCGGTGATGTTGTTCCGGATGAGCAGACTGCTGCTCCTTGGCAGCCTGGCGGCCCTTTTTGGTGGCATCTATGATGCCCTGGCCCTTGCGCTGATCCTGAATCTCAAAGGCAGCACTGGCACACATGACCGCAAGCGTGAGACCCTGGGCGTACACACGAGCCTGCACAATCTTCTGCTGGCCCGAGAGGTACGGGTTCCGACCGACGAGCACGAAACTACCGATCATAGAGGCCACCCATGTCACACCGATGATCTTGTATTTCTCCTCCCGAGCCCACGCAGTCAGTCTGTTCGAAAAGGACATCTGGGCGAGCTCTTCGTTGCGTAACCGCTCCTCGCGGCTTTCGAGGTATTTCAGGTTGACGTTGCGATCGGCTTCGAACTGCCGAGAGGCATGGTCGGCAGCGATGATTCCCACAAAGGTACCGCTGGAAGTAACCAGGAACGCCTTCATGGGCAGCGTCAGGTTGCGGATTGTGTGGAAGCGGCGAGACGCGGCCATGACGCCGGCCAGACCACCGACAAGACCGGCGACGGTGCCAACAGTACCTCCTTCGAGGACCGATCTGGTTGTCATCTCGGGTTAGCAACTGGCCAGGCAAAACGAAAGAACTCGCGCTGGTGGTTATAGAGCGGCGTACCGGTAATGTGCGGCCTCTTCTTCCTTGGTGAGGATCTTCATTGTGACGGGAGTGTATATAAGATTGGCTCTGTGAATGAGATTGACGTATGCACGAAATGAACTAGTGCAATCTAAGAGAAAAGACACCCGATAGATATCTTTCTTGTCTTATTTCTTGTTTCTTAAACAGAAAAAAAAAAGGTGAAAAGCACCCAGACGGCCGTTGCGAGCGGTGGAGGCAACAAACAGTGTTGGTTTTTATGTTTTTTACGCCGCGGAGAATGACCTCAGCCTGACATGGAATAGGCTTAGCCGGAAACCCGCGAGGGGAAACGCCGCATCCCGTTCGGGCCTAGCGCGGCAAAATTCCCCCAACGCGTGACTCGGAAGAAACCGGGACCGGTGTCTGCACCTGTGATTGGCTGAATAGTGGTCCCAAAAGGGGTCTAGTGCAGACCCTTTTTCTTGGCCCTGACATGTCGATACTACTGCGATGCCTCGACCGAGTATCCGTGCGGAGTACAGAGCAGCTCCCCAGCAGCTACGTGTAGACGGACATGTTCATGAATACACGCAATGGCATCATCGAATCGGCAGATAGGGCTGAGTGCCGCTTCGGAAACGTCCGAGATCGAATGCAGAACAAACCTTAGTCCGGTTAGGTCGGTTCGTGCACGCATTGCTGCATTCAATATAGCATACTTTCTGTCGAACCCCCCCCCACTGAGCACGTTGGAGCCACTCATCGAATTAAGAAACTTTGTTATACGCACTGGCGACGCGATACTCCATGAAGGAAAAAAAAAATGACCAAAAAAAAAAAAAGGGGAGAAAAAAACAAAAAGAGAATATAGATGCAGAAGATTCCAGAACGTCCCAATATAAAACACAACTATGGAAATTAACGCCGTTATAACCCGTGCTGCCCGGAAATCATACAGAATAGAGCTCTCCAATGGTTAGAAACGAATGAACAGTGAGATACGCTTGGATCCCGAGAGGGCACCATATCACTTGCGAGAGGCTTTGCCGGCATTGAGCTGACGTGCCTTCATCCTTCGGAATCGATCTTCTCCGCTGGCTCCAACCGGACGGGCAAACTTGTTGTCCTGCACAACGGTGGAACGGGGAACAATGTTGTATGAAGTGTGGCCCATCTCGCGGCGAGCACGGTTGGCCAGCCGAGGCGGTAGAAGCTCCATCGCACGCGCTTCCTCGGCCGTTCGTTGCGCAATGTTGGCCCGATTCACCAGACGTCTGCGTCCAGTTAGAGACAATACCAAGCAAACCAGGGGGGTGGGATATGAGAAGAGAGACAGGGAGGGAATAGGGAGTCAGCATACGTAGGATCAAATTCCACTTCTTCGTAGACACGCTTGGAATAGTCGTCAGACCGCTGGAGAATCGGTCGAGTCCAATCCGCCAGCAGGCGTTCCGCTTGCCGTTTGATTCTCTGTTCGGGTCGCTTGCTCTTGGTGTAAAAGACAATCACTTTGCCGATGCCACTAGCAATCAGAGTATCTTTGTTGATCGGAAGCTTCCCAAGGGCGTCCATCAAGTCGCGCTGGATGTTGTATGCCGGCAGTTCGCCGTCGTCGAGCGGCTCCAGGAAGAACTTGACCGCTTCCAAGAGGTTGATCTCGGGATCCACCAAGCTGGCAGTGTACTGGTTCCGGTTCAACAAGTTCAAGACTTCCGGCAGCATCTGGAGTTTATGCATGGCCGGCTGGCCCTCTCGGCGGGCTTCTGCATCCAGTCGAGCAGCATCGGTCATCCGCCGCCGCATATCTTCAATTTCCGCGTCGGCCATTTGTTCCAGATCCTGCAAAAGTCAGTCACGCCGTTGCAGCTCACGAGCAGGATACATACAATCCCGTCAGCCTTGCGCCTGCGTCTCTGTGGCTTCTTCAACGAAGCGTCCAGAGCACGATCCAGAGCACGGCGTCGACCTAAACACCAACGTCAGCCTTGGGGTCTCAACCCAGCAATGAAACCAGGTAATGTCGCCAACTCACGTTCTTCAGGGCTCAGATGCTCCTCATCCTCCGGGGTTGCAGCGCGTCTGCTTTTGCTCGACTTCTTCCGAGCCGCTTTCCCACCATCGTCATCCGACTCCGCTTGGTGGCGTTTCTTCCTGTCCCGACGACCTTCTCGGTGCCTTCTCGGTTCACCTTCGTCGTCCCGGCGCTTGCGTTTATGGCGACCAATGAGTTTCAGATTCTCTGCATCAACATCCAGTGCAGGGCGGTCATCGATATCGACATCGTCTGGATTGAAGTCTTCGAACTGCGCCTCATCGACTTCCGATAGGACCGACTCGTCGTCAGACAGATTGTCCTCGCCCGCGCCCGCTTCGCCTGTGTCGTTGAGGTCCGCAAGCTCTTGTTGAAGCTCGTCGCGGTCAGGCGCCGGGGAGGCCGCTTGAGCCTCTGGCGATTCCGACATTGTTGGATAAACTGCTCACGCCAGGGCCCTCTCTCAAATCTTAAAATGTATCCACGCAAATACCAAAGAGCCGAACTATGTCCTCTGCCAACTGCCGATAGATGGTTGCTTGTAAAAGGGGGTGGTTCGTCGCGGTGAAAGCAAAGAGACAAGTCAAAGTGGCTGGTCAAGTTGAACCAAGAAACTTCGGCCGCCAGTCGACCTGCGGTTGGCCCGTGCGTGTGCCGCGACTCCAGCTCGCCGCAAAAGATTCAATCGCTTCGACATCAACGCAATAATAACCGTCGCTTCCCCGTCATTTGATCCTACGAATCATCTTAGGCAGACGTCTACCAGGAGCTTTCATCGCAACTTAGTTACGCATATCAACAGCTATTCAAAATGTTTGGCGGAGGTAAGCACTATCCTTTATCTGCTCCCAATAAGCTGCAACTTCTTTCGACGTTCACCTCATAGAACTTTTACTGATCAACCGAATGAAACAGAGCAACAATTGTCCAAGGAGGAGATCAAGGTATGATACTGGCTCCCGGGTCATCCACCAACAACAAAGCCAATACCTCTTTCTTTGACTTTGCGCCGATAAATTTAGACATAGTCTATATGTTCTAACTATCCCTGACCACAATAGGCTGGTGAGATCGAGGCACAGCAAACAGTGCGATTCGCCGTTGCTACTGGAATTGTCCTGTACCTTTGTACGTTGTTTCATTCTGTTCTCCATTATACAATCTGTCTGGGCCTTTCAGCACCTGCTGACTATCCAAAACAGCTCCCTTCGCCGTCGACTTTGTCAAGAAATTCCTGTGATGCCTCGTCCCTCGTTTCGCGATACATACGTGTCTCTCCTTGGAAATATGTGTCTCTCCTCGAGAATATGCATTTGAACTGTCCTCTGTGATGGATGTATGAAGCACTCTTCTTTCATGTATTATAGGTAGATTTGGGGGGTATTTATTTTGGTCTGCAGCTCCAATTACCAAAAAACCCATGCTCTAAGATTATCCTCTTTCGATCTCATTTCGATTTCCCCAATCAAGCTTGATATAAAAGAAGAACGGAGCGCCCAACGCCTCAACTTGGCCCTCATGCAGAAAACAGGCGTGTACAACATTAATCATGCCAAAAAGAAAAAAGAAAAAGAAGAACAAAAGACCAAAAGAATTTAGAGAAGTGGTCAGATTACAAAACAGAAAAAAGGTCTAGCAGAACCTAATGTAATGTTGCCAGCGGCTGTCTAAGAGGCATCTGCGCCTGTGGCCTTCTGTACGCCATCTAACTCCTTCTGGATAGCCACCAGCTCTTTCTGCAAATGGTTGATCTGCGAGGCGTAATCTTCGAGAATCTAAAGAGAGGAGGGTCAGGAATCAGGAATCATATAAAAGCTCCTCATATAATTCATACCTTTTTGGCAGTTTTAATCACTTCCTCGTCCAGTGTCTCGCTGTCTTCACCATTGGCACCGGATCCGGCTCGCTGGATTTCCGCGCTGAGCCGCTTGGAGTGTTCTCGAATAGCAAGCATCCGTGCCCAGATCTCTTCGGCTCGCCCAGTTATTGCTGGGTCAAAAATGCCGCGCTCCAGCTGAACCAGCTTCTTCTTAAGCTCCTCTTCCGCGTCGTCCATGGCATACCCACGGTTTCGTAGCACTTGGGTCTTCGCAGCAAGCGAGAGGCAGCGCTGACTGAGAACGAGATGTCGTCTTCGGCAGTCGGCGATCCCCACGGAGATCTTGAGATCATGGCGGGATAAGAGGTCGCTAAGAATCTGGTTCATCTCATGCAAGCGGGTTTGAAGGATGCTCAAAAAGTCCTTCTGCCTCTGGGCACGTTTACCAAGCTCCCAGAATCCTTTGACGAGAACTGGAACATAACCAGGGCCGGGTCGATCTTTTAGGGCTTCCTCCCACTTGGTCGCATCGTCTTCCGGTCCTGGCTGGTAGAAAGGCGCCTGGTCCTCGGTAGCATAATTATACAAGTAGGTGCGGAACGGCGACGTTAGATTCGTCGGATCCCATTTGTCTTTGATAATTTCCATCTGCGCGGGAACGGTTCGGTGAACTGTTGGCATGTCAGCGTCTAACTCGAATGACTGTCGCTGTGGAATATTTGCGTACCACCAGTGATAGCGCGGCCCGGAGTCCATAATGAGGAGCCCAGTTGCGATTGGTTCATAGTCTGTCCTAATTGCGGTTGTTGTTGCTGTTGCTGCTGCTGCTGCTGCTGCTGCTGCTGGGGTTGTTGCTGCTGATTAGAGAAAAGTGAGGTTCCGCCAAACAGCGATTGTTGCTGTGGTTGCTGCTGCTGGGGCTGTTGCTGTGCATTGTTCGTAGCTCCAAACAGGCTCGTTCCTGTTTGCTGGGGTTGCTGTTGTGCAGTGCCTCCAAACAAGCTACCTGCGGGTTTCTGCTGAGTGGTAGACGAAAAAAGGCCACCACCACCTGTTTGCGGCTGTGATTGTGTCTGTGTCTGTGCCGATGTGCCCCCAAATAGGCTTCCTGAAGGCTGGTTCTGCGTCTGCGTCTGCGTAGACCCGAATAACGATCCCGGTTGCTGCTGCTGAGGCTGGTTGGCGTTGGCACCAAAGAGGCTTGTCCCCGTCGCTGGTTTGTTCTGTGTATTTCCAAAAAGCGACGATCCACTCGACTGCTGCTGCGTGCTACCAAACAGGCCACCAGTCTGCTGCTGCTGGGGTTGGGCGCCGAAGAGCGACATGGTGCAAGTGTTTGAGTTTTTTTTTTTCTGTGTCAACAATTCGCAATAGTCAAAACGAGAATCGTTTCTAAAGAGACAAGAACTTTCCGCGAGAAAGTGGAGCCAAAGACGTGGTTAAAGAGCGACGAAGTTCGACAAGCTCAAGCCATGCCATGCCAAGGTACAACCCAGGCGAGAATAATGCGAGGCGCTGAGGCAAGCTGTTGACGAGAAACAAGCTCGCCAGGCCGAGCTCCAGGAACGACGAGCTTAGCCCGCTTTGGCGGTTAGGTCACGTGATTCCGCGGCCGTCGCGAGGAATCACATTTCCCTTGGAAGTTTCGCGATTGATTATAGCATGCGTAGCAAAAGGAAATTAGCAAAGGCATAAGCATCATCGAAAGTAGCGAACAGTAATATCACGCTTGACTGTCGCCAGCAATTGCTATGCAGACGTACGTTATGTAAGCAGATAGCACAGCTCCGGGAGCGGCCGGCCAATGAGGGCGCCGCTAAAGGACTTGCCGCGAACTTCGCAGCTCCGGGACGCTTCAACCTCGCCCTCAGTATCAACTATTGTCTGTTGGAATCGCAACCCCCAGAGGCCCGCTCACGCAACCACCAAGATGGCGTCCCGACAACCTCAGTACGAGAACCCTCCTTTGCTTGTGTTTTCGCCGTCCAATTGCTAATTGCTTGCTCTGGCAGGTTCAACCAGCACAATCTGATCGACACGACGCCCATGCCCGATGGCATTCCCAAGGTCCAAGAGATCGGTGCTACGTCTGCTCCGTTGATGAGCGCCTCTTTCTTCATCGGAGACCGCTGCCGGCCATATAACGATGATTACATGAAGTGCAAAGCCGAGGCCAATGGCCGAGGAGAAATTGATTGTCTTAAGGAGGGTCGCAAGGTCACCCGTTGCGCAGCCAGCGTGNTTTTTTTTTTTTTTTTTTTTTTTTTTTTTTGTTTTATTTTTTTTTCCTTACTTTTTTGACTCTATCCTACGTGGCATGTGCCTGTCAATTGCGACCGCTAACCCCTCGGCAGTATCAAGGACATCAATACACACTGCTTGAAGCAGTTTAACGCTCATTGGGAGTGCCTGGAAAACAACAACCACCACATGTTTGAATGCCGGAAGCCGGAGATGGAGCTCAACAACTGCGTCTTTGAGAAGTTGGTTCGTTTTCTCCTTCAAGCCACGTTCTTTACAGTTGCTAATAAATTCTCAACAGGGCCTGAAGAAGGAGATCCCCGGGACTCCGGCAAACGTCACACCCGTCCACCTGCGTCCGAAACAACTGTATTCTCAGTGGTCCGGAAATCAATACTAGAATATTTGGAATCCACAAAGCACGAATTTTGTTCTTTACCTAAAGTTCTTTCTTAAGGCAATGTATGTATATATTAGGTCGCTACAGGAATGATACAATCTCCAGCGCAAGCCAAAAACTCCCATCTATCTATTGGAAACAAAAAAACATGACCGGAAAGAGACGGTGAGTTACAGCTTCGACCTTTGCCGCCGACGAGCCTCCTTCATGGCTTCCAATCGAGCCACATACTCTGGTCGTGCAGGCACATAGACCTTGTGTTGCTCCGACGTCGCGAATTTCGTTTTGCCATCCATCGACTCCATATAGCCGCTGATCAGTGCCATTGTCCTTCCATGCTGCTCGACCTGGCAACGAATACGCAACTTTGTGCCTGTAGAATAGAAGTAGAGTGTTGGTCGACCTTTCTTTTTTTTTTTTTTTTACAACATATGGTGTGTACAAATAAACAGCAAAAAAAAGAGGGTCAGGACTTACCCAGCGGGATGGCTCTGAGGTATGATATATTCAGCGTTCTGGTGACCCCCGCCAGAAACCTAGAGCACGTGGAATCAGACTACATCTTTCTTTTTGTCTGCTTTGCCATTTGCGAGGCTCGTGAATATACTCACTCCCAATACCCCGGCCGCGAAACGGACTGCATCGTCAACGCAGTACACATATCTATTCACTCTCAGCACTCTTCCACTGTCTTTGAATAAGAGCCCTACAACAAAAGACAAGTAAATACATACCGAATATGAGCGCATAGGCACCTCCATGCAAGACGCCATTGATATTACACCATTCTTCGTCGGCCGTAAACTCCCACTCCGATGAACCGGAGGGATCGGCATCAACAAAGGTAATTGAGTCTATTAGCAGCTTGCGGTCGTAAAACTACATCAACGTTAACCACGAGCTTGTAAAAAGAAAGCCAAAAGAAAAAAGAGATCGCTCGCGTAGGAACTTACGCACCTTGGCATTCTTCTCAGCAACCAATTGCTTGTATCTAAATGTTGGGTCAGCCTGATTGATCCAAAAGGACATCAAGTCCTGCGAGATATCGACTGATATTTCACAGGAAACAGGTTCGAGGACACTCAGGAGCCAAATGATGATCCGCTTCAGAACAGCCAAAGGAGAAACAACTTACAGCTCTAAAAAGCATTGCACTCCATCAATAATGTCCTGCTTTGTTGGCCGGCTAACCTGTCCGCCAGCCATATTATGTCAAGGCTCGAAATCAACCAAGAGGTCCTATAGATAGAAATAGTAATACTCAACATAGGAAACAAAATCAGAAAAAGAAAAAAAACATCAATGACAAGAATAGTAAAAGATAGAAACTTTGTAAGTGGTGCGAATCAAATCTCCCGAAACCGATAAAAAGAGCCCACCACGAGGGGCTTGGCAAGCGCGGTCCGAGGTAAAACTAGTAGTTCACGATTACCGCAACGGGACATGTTTCTTCCTTTCGTAGGACAGTAAAAAAACCCCCGATCAACGTTGTTGTTACCACAATTATTATATTTTGTTTATCAAACTGATTTGATCTTCTATGAACTTCCATTCGTCCAGAGAGAAAAAATAATAATTAAAAGTACATGACATATGGTACAGCAAGACTCCAACTAGTCTCTAATCTGTTGTTTTGAAAAGGCCCCCAAAAAGTAACATGCAAACCCTGGATTGAGTGGAGATGTTGCAGAAAGCGTGGACGTATGTCGAGGCCGTGACATGAAAGGTGTGTAGAGGAGATAATGATAACACATGACGCGAAGAGATTTTTGGAAAGCCGTAAGGAGATAACAAAGGAAATGCCATATTACAAATGCAATACACGCTCAAAATCAAAAATAAAAGGCTGGAAAAGGCTATGGATCAGCTTAGAAACCCATGCCTCCCATACCGCCCATGCCGCCCATGCCTGCAGGTGGGCCAGCAGGAGCCTTCTCCTCAGGAGCATCAACGATGGCGACCTCGGTGGTTCCGAGAAGAGAGGCAACACCGCTGGCATCAACGAGAGCAGTACGGACGACCTTGAGGGGGTCAAGGATACCAGCTTCAATCATGTCAACATACTCGCCCTTGGAGCTATCGAAGCCCTTGTTGAAGTCGTTAGCGAACTCATCGGTGAGTTTGCCAACGATAACACTGCCCTCAAGGCCAGCGTTCTCAACAATGGTGCGAGCAGGACGGGTGATCGCTTTACGGATAATGTCAACACCGAGCTGCTGGTCGAAGTTGGCGCCCTTGACGTTCGCCAATCCGTTGGCGGCAGCCTTGAGGAGGGCAGTGCCACCACCAGGGAGGATACCGTCCTCAACAGCAGCACGAGTGGCATTGAGAGCATCAACGACACGGTCCTTCTTCTCACCGACCTCGACTTCAGAAGCACCACCAACCTTGATGACAGCAACGCCGCCGGAAAGCTTGGCAAGACGTTCCTGGAGCTTCTCCTTTTCATACTCAGAGGTGGTAGGGTCGGCCATGACGCCACGGATCTGTTCACAACGCTGAGCGATGGCGTCTTTGCTGCCCTCGCCGTTGAGAATGATGGTGTCCTCCTTGGTGATGGTGATGGAACCAGTGGAACCGAGCTGGTCGGGCGTCAGTTTGTCCAGCTTGATGTCAAGCTCGTCGGTAAAGACGGTGGCGTTGGTGAGGATACCCAAGTCGCCAAGGATGTTCTTGCGGTTATCGCCAAAGCCAGGGGCCTTGACGGCAGCAACCTGGAGCTGGCCACGAAGCTTGTTGAGAATGCAAACGGCGAGGGCTTCACCCTCGATATCCTCGGCAATGATCACAAGAGGGCGGCGGAGTTGGGTGGAGGCCTCGAGAGCAGGGATGATGTCCTGAACGGCAGAGATCTTCTTCTCGGACAAAAGGATGAGAGGCTTCTCGAACTCAACCTTCTGGGACTTGGCATCGGTCATGAAGTAGGCGGAGGTGTAACCACGGTCGAAGCGCATACCCTCGGTAACCTCAAGCTCATCGTCGATGGTCTTTCCCTCCTTGACAGTGATGACACCTTCCTTGCCCACCTTCTCCATGGCGTTGGAGATGAGCTTACCAACATGAGTATCGCCGTTGGCAGAGATGGTAGCCACCTGCGCAATCTCCTCAGTAGTGGTAATGTCACGCTTGTTGGCCTTGAGGTACTCGACAACGGCATCGACGGCGGCCTGCGTACCGCGGCGGAGGTCCATAGGGTTGCATCCGGCCGCAACATTCTTCACCGTTTCAGAGAAGATGGCGCGGGCCAGGACAGTAGCGGTGGTGGTACCGTCACCAGCAGTTTCGTTTGTCTTGCCGGCAACATCTTGAAGTAGACGAGCACCGAGGTTCTCGAACTTGTCCTGAAGAGTGACTGCCTTGGCCACGGTGACACCATCTGCACTAGGTTAGGAAACGTTCTTTCATGGCTAAGTGAGCTACACATACCCTTTGTGATCTTGGGAGAGCCGTAGCTCTGGTCAATCAAGACATTGCGACCCTTGGGGCCGAGTGTGGAGGTGACAGCCTTTGCAAGCGTGTCAACGCCCTTTAGGAGCTGGGCGCGAGCCTCGACACCGAATTTGAGCTCCTGGATAATAGTTAGCAACTAGGATTGGTCGACACGGAGCTCCTCGTGCGTCAGAACGTACCTTGTGCGCATATCGCTGTTGTTGCAGGCTAACACCGGAGGCTCTGAGCTTGGAAAAAGGAGCTCGGGACAGAGCGGAGGTTCTGGAGGAAAGAGCTCGCTGCATGGCTGATTGCAGGACTCGCGAGTACTGGTTGAATGAAGTGATGAATAGGAAAAATCAATCAAGATGACCCAATTCGCCAGCACGGAGATGCCCTGGGGATAGAGATGCGGGAAAGAAGGGAAAATGGATGAGAAGGAGAAAAGAGCAGAAGAAAGTGAAGCCGAAATGCCGAAAATTTTCCAGCTTCTTCGCGGTTCCCCGGATGTCTTGGCGGAAGAAGCTAGAACCCGCTAGGGCGGTCACGTGCAATCCGCGTCTAGCCGTCTATAGCAGTTACTGAATCATGGGTGTTTGAGCTGCAGAGCCAATACAATTGCATACCAAAGGGAGCTATTGCAGAAAAAAGAATGAACAAACGAAAAGTATATCTAATCTATCTGATGGGACACGTTGCTAGCATATGCTCTAGCAGCAGCAGTATGGAAGACGCTAGGCATCGGGAACAGATATACTAGCCGGCCAATTGCACCCCTTAAATTATCAACCCTAAGGTTTTCTTTCCTCTATCGAACGCAACTGAAAAAACCGATGGAAGAGCAACAGAGCGGAAATATCGAAAGTTGAACCCAAACTTCCAGTTCTTCGAGAATTATTGGATCAAGTTGGCAAAGATTTCTTGAGCATCCCAAAACAGTTGGCGTGAAAATGTACGTCAGGTGGTCCACCAAGACAAGCTGTCGGTCTCGTCGAGCATGTTATTGCTGAGCATTTGATCAAGGTCATATATTCTCCCAGGTGGCATGTCATCATCAGGGATTCCCTCATCATCAATCGTGCTGGTCCATTTCCGGTCGATCATAGCAACCGGGCATGGATCCTTTCCCTCCTGTGGACAGGCCGTCAAGAGGCTGTTGAAATCGCGATGTCGCCGAATTTGATCTTCATGCGCCGGTACGGTTGAACCGTCTGTGAAATTGTACATCTCGTATGTAGAGTCATCCCCTTCTTGCACGCTGAGGGTTGGGGCTGTGTTCCAAGTTGGTTCGTAATATGTGGGTAGTTCTCGGTGCTTGTTTGCGTAGAGACTGTACATTTTGTCATCCTGGTCGACTGATCGAGCCACTGGGTTGCTTTGTTCTGCGCTGGTCAAACAACGATGAAATCTCAGTCGAGGATCGGCTCCGTCATCCTCAAGCCATGTAGCAGGATGAACAATCCTGGGGTCCGGATCATGCGTTTCGCCCGCCCAAGCCAAAGCCCGAGGTGCACTGTACTGCCGCATAATAACATCAGGAGGCCACTGGCCGCGAAGAAGACCGGGGTTCTGTGTATCGTGAAACCCAGTGGGTACGGGTCCGAAGTAGTCCTTTGAGAATCCCCATTTCTCGCCATCTGAACCAGGGGGAGGCAGCTCCCATCTCCTTTCAGGATCCCTGTCGTGGTAGAGGCCGACACCTTTGTACTTCACTTTGGAGAGCCTATCTTTGCCAGGCTTTAGCGTGATAAGGAGCGATTTGGTTTCTGCGTCTTCATTTTCATCTTCAGACTCCTCCTCCTCATTGCCAGCTGAAACGGCTCCACGCATCTGATTCTCTTCTTCCGCTTCCAGAAAGTGCAGAAAAGGAGCATCAGCTGCGAGAATATCTGAGTCCGGAGAAAGCATCTCGATGTCAGACTGCACCTTTTGATTGTCATTATCTTCAATCGAGGAGGGTTGATCGTTAACCAATGTGGCCGGTTTGCGTTTTTTATGGGTGTGTAGGCCCTTCTTTTTACTTCCTTTTTTAGGCTGTAAGGGCTCCCAGTTCTCGTCATCATTATCATCATAGGACTCGATAAGCCCTTCATCGATTGAGGCACGCTTCTTAGTCTTGATATTTTGCTTGGCTGTCTGGGTCTGCTCTTCCGTTGCCGCGTGCGGCGAAGTGGTCAATGTTTCGCATGGCTTGAGCGACGAGGCTAGCGATGACGACGACGTGGCAGACCCAGAACCACCGCGACGGAGAGGCGGGGGAACAGGCTTGTTGTTCTGGACGCGACGCATACGCATCTTAGCCAGATGCTGCACAATCGCCCCTTCGCTGATGTCCCCAGACATGGTTTTGCCCACTTCCGCCCAAGGGATTCTGACACCCTCCCGGTTGCAGACAGACTGTACAGTGAGTAAGAGCATTTCGTTTAGATTCTCTGCAATTTATTGAAAGCTTAGTCCTCATCGGATTGCGTTGCCCGATGTTTCGACAAGGAGCACGTACCATCCCAACGGACGATCTTTCGCTTTGCAGGCCGATTTAACTGTTTCTTGCCTCCAGCAGCCATCTTGAGAATTCAGTAACGAGCTCACGTCGACAAAAAGTGTATGTGAGATATACTTAAAGGCGAAAATCAAGAAAAGGTGGCTGACAAAAAATCCTAAAGAAAGTGAAAGTGAGAATGTCCAATCACCACATGGCTGATAAGCTGTCAAGAAAGAGGGAGTTGGAGGAGACATGAAAAGAAGGAGAGAAAGATGTTTGCTAGAGGTCCTTTCAAACAAAGGAAGGTCAGTGTGACCAGGAAAGTAATATCTGTCAAGTGATTTAGTCGTGAGCGTCAGTTCTAGTGCTGAGAGGTGAGCGCCAGGGAATGACAGACATGGTGAACACTATGAGAGAAGTGACAGTCATCTATGTGGGTGATCAGCCAAGTAAGGTGCGAATAAATAGAAATGAGTAAAACTAAAGATAGTAGCAAAAACTCAAGATCTGCACTGATCTATGTGAATGTTTAAAACTCACAGCATAAAGTGTATGTATATCATAGTTGCATGTGCTTTGGCCTTTATGTAACCCCTTCAACAGTCTGCAAACATCAGCAAAATCTAGACTCATGTTACAGGCCAAAGGGCAATAGCTCAGCCATGTGCATTCCCAGGCACTTTCGTTGGTGAGCTCTTATTATTTGATTCGAGGACACAAGATGAAAGACATATATATATTTTTGCCATAAATCTGATACATTGACTTCCAGGGTCTCAGCTGTACGTATGTCATATAGTTCCAAAAGCTCCCAGTGATCCACAGCAAAGGTACTGATCATTAACTACATCTAAGACCGCATAACCAAGATTTTAGATATCGTAAAAAATGACATTAGTTGAGTGTGGGTTGTATATTTATATACTTGAAAGTCACGTGGGGTTATCCACGTGACCGTGTCCCGTGGTTGTCCGACAATTCCCATCATCCGCCCGGAGCAGATCTGCCAACGTCCTTTTGCTCCTCCAAGAAACCTCCTCCCATTCCTTCCATTCCTCAAGTCCTCACAATGTCGGCTCCCTGGAAAGCTGCCGGTTTGACGTACGTTGCCTGTCCATGGAAAAACTCGCCTCTGATCAATTCCCGATGTGTGACAGTTGCTGACCCGTTTTGTCTGGAATAGCTACAACCGCTACCTCGCCGTGGCTGCTGGCGCCGTTCGCCGCTCCCTGAAAGATGGCCCTCGCCTCGCCGCTGAGCGCCGTGGCTTGACAGAACTTAAATATGCCAAGTGGGAGGTTCGTATCAAGCACCTTTCCTAGCAGCTAGGAAGAGAAGCTGACAAGACATTTTTGCGACCGCAGAACGGCAAGCAGGGAGAAGTTAAGCAGGTCGGCACAGCCGCTGAGTCCGCTCCTCAGGCCGAAAAATAAACAAACACAATTCGGAAAAGACAAAAACATCTTTGATTGACGTGACGGAAGCATGAAGTGGTGATATCCTGGATTCGAAGTGGACTACTGGACGTTGTGGAGGTTGAAGTGGATTGTACATCTTGTAGCAATACCTGGTCTCTTATATTACAACCCCAAATGGAAACAATAGAACGATTATTCCCTTTGTGGTATGCTATTAATTTTTTTTTCCCCGTAACCTGCAAGATTGTTTTAATTATATTGGCGAATCGCTCTTGAAGAGTTCAAAGCGAACTGACACCTGAGGCCGTAACTGATTTACCCGCGGGCCCGCAAGCCGCCCTCCTCTCCCGCAGCACAAACAATTGTCCAGTCGCAACAGACTTACCCGCAGATAACAAGCCAGGCTCGATGAGATGTCATAGCTTCTCTTAAGGGACCATGCTGCCAAATAACCAACTGCGTGTTCCTGCGCCCAAGCCCGCGTCGCAGCGCATGGAAACGCAGGATATTACCGACATTTTCGTTCATGCCGCTTCTAGTGCGTTGCTCCCCGCAGTTACCACTTGAGATCAGGGCCAGCAGCTCAAGCTTTGGAGACTGACGAAATGGGCTGCAGAGTTAAACCAGGGAGAGCTGATTAAAGATGAAACCTTCACTCTTTTTGAAGCGGTCGGGGCATTGGAGGTAGGACAACGCTGCTTTTGCGCTGGCTCAAGAAACTCACCATTGATAGATCATGGACTCCAAAATGGACAGTGGATATCTTGGGCCCGGCGAGAACCACGCCCAAGCTCTTGACTACGACTACGATGTGATGCGCGAGTTGCAGCCCGAGGAAGTTGTAGGGCTAATGGACCAGCTGCTATGCCACGAGGTTTGATATATTTCCTGTTACATATCGTTTGATATACATAGGTGCTAACCAGTATGGCGAGTTGACAGATGGCGTGGCACATGGGACACCCCCTATCACAAACCCTTTTCACTTCGATATACCTCGATAAGCTACTCTGGCCTGCTCCAAAGTCGTTTGAGGAATACAGTTTCTACCGAGGAGATCCACGGTCTCAGGATGAAATCGAAAGACAATCGCCATTGACGCATCTCGTGCTACGGGCATACTGTTTGGGTCTGGTTAAAGCATGCGATCTGGTCCACAGGCGTGTAACGCAGGAGTGTTATTTTGAGGTTGGCCCTAACACGTCTATTTCACGAGGCAAAGGCGTTTCTGATGCTGCTCAGGAAGAAGATTTTTTCCCGCAGCTGTATAATCGCAGCATACTTACCGAGCATGACATTGAACCGGTCCAAAAAGCTATACGACGGGCTATACAGTTCCTCGAAGAAGGAAGTGGAGACTGTCTAGCGCCGAATCAGAAAGATGCACTAATTGGCAGGTTACGGTTTAGGGATCACTTTCTAGATGCCTTGGATGAGGAGCAACTGACAGATGAGGTACAAGACAAGCGATCTTTTACTACCTGTCTCTCCCTCATTGAGTCGATTGAAGGCTCGGTCCCTCTTGGAAAGCCTATCGAAGATGCTTTTACGCTGAAAATCCAACGAAAACTGGCTAGCACCGTGCCTCCCCGGCCCATGGTAACGATTAGTATAGGCTCTGCGATGGAGCACCTCAAACGTTTGTGTCAAGATGCGATCGACATGCACGAAGTTCTAAACTACTCCGGATCGGACGACTTGAGGGTATGTATGCGTCTTTTCACACAGGGCACAGTTTCTAATGGATCTAGATGTGTCTCTGGACGTTAACGTCGAGGAAGCCGCAGCCGAGCATTTATATACGATGCCGCCTTCAAAGCCTCATTGTCAATAACATGAAAGTGCTAGGATCGACCTCGGTGAGGAGTCTGCTATATGACGAGCTGGCGGACCTTGTTCTCCCTTCTAGCATGATACTCCGCGCCGAGAATGAAGAGGTCGAGGTGCCAACTGATCCGCGCTTTCAAATACACAAGAGTATGGACGACTTTCTTGTCCGCATTGCCGAGGTAACCTTTTGTTTTATCGAGGATATTGTGCTTGTCTGACGGTATCAGTCTTTTATGAATACTTTCCGCTCATCGTGTTTGAATCGGTCGCGGGTTCGCCGTGCGCTGTGCCACAGTATAGTCGACTGGGATAATATCCAGATCGAGGTTAGGGCAGTCTCTGGCGTTGCAGGAGTAGTGATGCTAACGGGCTTTCTACAGGCGGAGAAACTCGACGAGCATCTACAACAGTTGACCAACGAAGTGCCTTTGACGCTCGACAATGGTGAACCAGCCTATTCGTACCCTCTGGGCAGTTGGGCGTACCATGAGAAGTTGAAACAGATCCAACACATCATTCAACTAGGCTTTGAGCTGTCTATCTATGCCCCCGAAGAACACGCAGGAATGTATTGGTATCTAGCCGAGATTTGTTTCCAGCATCGGCGCCACATTGAGCGGATACGAGCGTTTGTCATCGCGGGCCTCCGACGAAACAAGGGCGACCCGGAGTTCGAGAGGACTCTCACTGTTCTCGGTCGACATACCGCATGGCTTGTTGCCACGGAATGCTTTGCCCTTGCGCTGCACGCACTCTACATTTTCTTGGAGCGCCAGGGAGTGCTCCCACATGCAGTCTCGAAGAACGGTTATTCCAATGCTCGGCTCCGATATGAGCTGCGCATGAAGCCCTTTCTCCCAATCAGCCTTCCAGAGCTGCTCCCCTACGACAAGTACGAGGCCATGATTTCTCTCGGAAGAGAGTCGGACGCGCAGACGCTCGAACGCGCCAGCAATGCCATTGGCGAAGCGCGCAAAGCATGGGAGAGGGTGCTGGCAGACGGACCGTTCCTAGGATCGCGAGACGCAGCCAAGGAGATTCGCCGGCCAGCCATCGAAAGTGACTGGCAGCGAAACACCAAGGACTCGTACCGATCGTGCATTGGCGCCAGTGTCGCGATTCAGAAGGCGGCTAATCTGTTCAAGAACAGGAAGCCGGCTGGCTCGAAGAAGCCCCAGGCGGATGCTCTGCTACCTATCAAAGTGGATATCCCAGACATCGACAGCCCTCAGCGCTGGCACGACTGGTGGGTAGTGCCGCGCATCTCAGAAATGGAGTCCGGTTGAGCGGGCAGCATCTCTGTCGTGGCTCCAGCCTGAATACGCATGCATCAACACCTAGAAAACGGACGATGTCAAAGAGCAGATACAAGGCAATCGATGCATCAGCGTGAGGGGATACAGAGATTAGCCAGTGTATACGGTTTTACTTTTTTGAAAACGGAGTATTCGGACAACCAGGGGAGTACCTGATTTGATAGGGCCTAGCGCGATCGCATCCGGCGTCACATTTGAAGCTGCTGCAGGCCACTTGGAAGATGGAGCCTTAGGGCACGAGCACCCACGTGCCTGACGTACATACAGTATGTACCTAGGCCAGCAGCCCGCGGATCGAAAAGAGCAGAAGTGGTCGGGCTCGGTAACAGAGAATTGATGTATTCTTGTTGGCTGCATCTTGGTCCGTATACCCCGGTGTTGTATCCTAATCACTATGGGAAGATCTCGGGTTTGTGTACACCTCCACGGATCAAGTGCATATATGATTGATGCGGTTGGCTATCCTTTATTTAGGAAAGAAACATTGAAGACGCAAAAACTCCCCTCTATAAAAAGCTTACGGTGCCTAGTCTCGTAGTGTTCTTGTCGCAGTATAGTTGTGGTGTTGATGCTTTAATTCATACCTTGCGCTCCTCCGGACGAACTAGACGTACTTGGTTGGCTCGTTTTGTCCAGTGCTCTGGGTCTTCATCGATGTGCATATCAATATCAAGTGGTCGATCCTCCTGTTCATGATCAGAAGAAATGACCGGAATGATGTTCCAGTCCCGAATACACCGAGGATACACAACCCGAACAGGTTGAAGCGCGCCATCCCGTTCAACGTTAGGGTTGAGTCTCAGGACTACAGTGATGAGACATGTAGACTGGATGAAACTTATGAAGATATGTATGTTTTAATTACAACTACAGGACACGGGTCCAGGCATTGCCGCTTGGTACAATCAAGTCTTGTTTCTGTTGGGGCGATGATATGACTCTACCCGCATTCAGTCATATCATCGACATATCATTTGGCCTGGTTATATTATTGATATTTAAGATAATGATGTATTCATACAATTCTAGAGTCTCGAGTGAGTGCTATACGGCCTCCAACAGACGACGGCTTGAAGCATCTTATGATACTATCTTTATATCCACAGTTTTCAAAGATGCCAATCACTTGGATTGTTCTATATATCAAATATAGAAAGTTTTCATGTTGTTGGTTACCTGCATACTGACACATATAGAGTCATCACGCAGCTGAAGGGCTTTTCTCTCCATGACTAATTCGAGTAGCTTGCGTGACTCGCTGGTTCACCAGCGTCTTGTCATGACAGCCAGTCTTACAATAATCGTCATCACCACTCTGATGCCTGCCATTCTTGTTGTCTTCTACACTGCTTTCTAATCAAAAACAAATCCTATACACAGTTCGGTATATGGCACACGAAACCATGGCTGGGCAAGGAATGAACGAGTGGCAACGACAACAACTGCTCTGTCTCTACTACGACAACTTCCATAATGCACATCCCATCCTGCCACCATTTCCAGCGTTTCAGAAACTGCGCGGACTGTACATTCCCGAGAATGTGCTGACGATGATGCGGTATATCGGCGCCCACTACCTCCCGGATAAAACAGCGCAGATGCTCCTCGCCCCGGTGGCCCTTGGCATAGGCCACCTACCACTGAATTCTACACAAGACCCTTTCCTGCTACAGTGTCTACTTCTCCTTGCCATTGTCGAACATGCAGACACCGGTGACGGCGTGAAGCTGTTCCGAAACGCGGCCCAGTTCGCACACAACCTCGGTATCAATACTGACAGGTTTGCACAGGCTAATAGCCACGGGTGGCCGGAACTCGAGGCCATGTGGGCGCGCACGTACTGGGAGTTGTGTATTGTGGATGTTCTGATCAATGCACCGTCCTTTGCAAAGGGGGACCGCTTGCCGATGTTTCGCACCTTGCACAGAGCGGATTTTCCCAAAGATGAGGAGCTGTTCAGCGAAATCGAAGTAAGCCCGTCCCTCTTTACTATGCTTTTAGGAATGAAATTACTTACATTGATTTCTAGTTACTCCATCCTGGCCACTGTTTGTATGTGACAACGCCCGAGGACATTCTGGGAAAACACATGTTCAAACACGGTTTCTCCTCTCAGATATACCGCATCCGCGCCGCTGTGCTGCTCGCTTGCGTGTTCTGTCTGCCTCAAGCTGGTGATTACGAGAGGCATGCTTGTGCAATTGGAAAAATGCTGTCGGATTTCAAGGCGTGCTTGCGGCCCCATAGGGTTAACAGTACACTCGGGGGCAGAACGCATTGGGAAGAAATGGTTTTTCAAGCCCAGGCGATGGCGAGCATGTATNTCTCTCTCTCTCTCTCTCTCTCTCTCTCTCTCTCTCTCTCTCTCTCGCGTGATTTTTTCTCCATCTGGTTGATCAGCAAAACCCGTCAAATACTAAGCAGGAATTTATAGGGCGAGTATCTACCTGCTCCAACCTCACTCTGGCCTAGAGCAACCGCTCATCAGCAGACCAGAAAGCTTCCGTTTAGCATCAATACTGTACAACTTTTGTTTCCAAGAAGGAAACCCAGCACACATCCACACTACAGCAGTCACGAACGGGGCTATATTATTAGAAATCAGACATCGTGCAGAGGAGCTCATCGGCCTCCTATATTCCGAGGGACTGTTGCACCACGCTGCGCGGCACGGTCCGCTGGTGGCGGTCCACGGGGCAGTTGCAGCTTTTCTGGTGTTGGCAGCCGGGGATTTCCAACAATCAACGGACTTTGGCCCAAGTGCCTATGTGTCAAAGACCAATGTGCTGCAGGTGCTCGGTGCGTTGTCGAAGGCGTGGCCCCTGGCGGGTTCGATGAGGGTGGAACTCGCCCAGCTGATGAGGTTGCCGGGAGCAGGATGTAGGGTTTTTTAGGGGTTATATAACTAGGAATATAGAATCGACACTTCTACTCACAAAACTACTCAGAGGAATCTACTTTTAGAACGAGTCAATTGATCTCATGCAGAAACACAAGTCCAGACTGCCACGTCCAGAGCAACAAGAATCGAATTTCAATAAGATAGACATCGAATGGACCATATACAAGCGTAATCAAAGAGCTCAAAACGGTGTTCCCCTGTATATGTCTGGGCTTCAATGGAGGAAAGAGGGCCGCGGAACCAGCACGGAAAGAATGGAAAGTTCATAAACAGCAAAATACCAGACATTCACAAGCCGGTGTGATGGATCAGAAAAATGGATGATGCTACTGGCTGGAGACCTAGCTTGAACGGTTTCTTCGAGCTTAGACGATGAGGATTGGCTGGCCCAGAGGCTCCAGGACGTTATCGGCGTACTCGCCGGCATAGTTTCCTATTTTCATTAGACTGGCTTTCTGGAGGTTTGGTTGGGAAAAGGTCTTCCATACCAGCGGGGTAGTAGTTGCACACAGTGAACGGAAGCGGGTCGCTGGAGCTGGCTTCGGCCAGGGGCTGGCAAGTGACAGTGGCACAGCCAACGCTCTCAGTGTTGGCCCAGACAATCTGGCTAAAGTGACCCCAGTGCTCAAAGTTGGACATGTCGGGGCTGGCCTGGCCGTACAGGTCCTGGAAGTACATCATCTCGTCGTTGTACATCATGTCGGTGATGATCCTGTCAACTTCCGATTCGCCGGGGCCATAGGCAATGTTCTGGCCGTAGTCGCTGGCCGGGCCCATGGAACTGATCAAGTGTTAGTATCAAGCAAATATAAAGGTTCACCTGGCCAAGACAGTTTCAACATACGTATCGTGGTGGTAGTCGCAAGTGTTGGCGAGAGCCAGCGCACTCGCTGCGAGGTTGTCGTCCCAGGTCAGAGCCGAGGCCGAGTGGTTGGCACGGTGGCGGTTATGGGAATCAAGGATCAGGTTCTGGTAAGCGCTGCCAGTGCTGGTGGGCGGCGCCACGCTGCTGGAGGAGGTCGTCGTGGGAGGAGCGACAGTGCTGCTGGGCGGCACACTGGGGGGCAAAGGCGCCACCGTGGTCGTCGGCCAGGGAGGCCACGAAAAGTCCTGCTGGCCCTGCTGGTCTTGCTGCTGGGCCTGGTGGTTCTTGTGGGCTTCATTGGCGATCTTGGGAGGAGAGGCAGCGTTGCCAGCGTTGGCGGCCGGCGTGGCCGCGCCGGCAGGAGATGCAGTGACAGTGACGGTCACCACAGTGACTTCCACATCCGTCACCATGGCACGCTTGTCGACCGGGTTGGCGATCGCACCGAGGGCGCACAAGGCACCGAGCATCATAGAACCTTTCATCGTGGGTGGTGACTGTGACCTTTTTCCACGTCTTCGTTCAGGACTGGCGGGGAGGGCAACAAAAAGGAGAGAACGACTGGGAGAGATAGAGGATCAGAACAAGCTGATCGGCACGCTGATGTTGTTCAAGGAGTGTCAGGCAACACTGCAAAGGAGCGGACAGCGTTGCGGCAAAGCTGATGGACGAAAACGATCGACGAGAGCAGCACGACTGCTGACTTGTGGATTTCTTTATAGACAGAAAAAGCTTTCTTGAGGTCAAAGAGATCAGATCGGGAGGAAGGGGCGGCCAGACCGGTGGACACCCACGACACTAAAACTAGGACTGGGTGCGGTTTCACCTAGCGTTCCCTACTTCCTCGTAGCTAGTCAACTAACTCGGGTAACTAGTTAGTTTACTTGGTTTAGTGTCTTAGGCTTTTGCAGGTTAGAGGAGCTGAAATCAATATGTAACCATCAGCAGCAAGCGTACTGTACGCGGCAGAGTCGTTGATTTGCCTGGTTCCGGGGGCGGAATCAGCAAGCGCTCCTTCAGCGAGCAAGCACCGACGAGGCTCTTTGTTTCTATACCCGGATGCCAGGAACCGAAGACGTCGATCAGGACATGCCGAACGTGGAAGAGACGCCGTGGTTGGAACCATGGGCCAGAACTTCTCTCATGCTCGCAGTGGGCGGGCAAATTATTGATATTGTCATAGCGGTCTTCTTTCTGCAATCATCCCACATACCTCGACAGTCCCCCCTCCTTTCCCCGCTCCTTAATCCCAAGGAATCGACTGGAGTCTCTGGCCATTGTCGCGCAGGCCGCCACACATTCTTCCTTCTTGTCCACGGTACAGACTCGAGAGCCAACTCGGTAGACGCAATCAACATGGAAAGAAACCTCCATTCCGATTACGTCGGGGACAAACAGGGGGGCCGGTCACGTCGTGGGGTCGCTCTGCCGGATCGCCAATATCTGATTGGCCAGACCCTGAAACGTAGCGGGGGAAGCGCGTGCGCTAGCCCCCGCTGGCCAAGGCGGGCCAGCTTTTGATTGGCTGGAGTGCCATGAGCTGCAATGTAGTTTAATTACCTCATGTCATCCAATGACAACCGTGCTCTGCATCACTCTACTATGTATGTCCGCACCGACGAATACAACACTACGTACAGCGTACAGCCGTCGGCAGTCATCCGGAATACTTATATATAGCATAAGCAGGATCACGCTCAGCCACGGCTTCCATGGGAGACCGACTGCGGCGCATGATCACCACATGATGACGGCAGATCTCGCTGTGCAAGGCTGGGGTGGGCTGGCATGTTTTGGTTACATACTCTGCAAGCTTTGGCCTCTTGGCCATGGAGGCCACGTATTAGCTTCCAATCCGAATATGTTTTGAATGCCTGAGTGCGTTAATGATTCACAGGATGATAATTTTTTCCCTTCCAGTTCCATCCATGGCGCTTCGCACCGGGCAGCAATTAGTATTGGTTGATTGCCAATAAGTGAGCCCACGGCAAAACCTCAAACAAGGTGGAAATTGAGCTTGTTTCCGATCCAGCCACGGCCGGAGCTAGCCAGCCAGGGTCCCCTGCAAGCAACCGCTGATCGACCCCCGGTGTCGACAAGGCTCGCCCAGGACATCTCCGTGATTGGCCGGCATGAGCCCACCCCAGACTGTAAAGGGTTTAACCACTTCTGGGACCCTTTGATCCTGGCGATTTCCGCTGTGGCGCTGTGGCGTCATTAGCCGGCCGTGTTCGATGCTGGACTACACAGGACAATCACGGTGAGGTCATGACGAGAGCACGGTAGTTAGGACAGACAAGAGACTCGGTAATACCGCATAGAAGCTAGTTTCGATTACTTGTTTCATCCACAGAAGAATACTTCACAATGCTCACATAGTACATACATCGTAATTAGCTTGTCCAATCTAAAATCAACCCTGTTTTGTACCATTCCTAAACATCTACCGTCCGACAACGGCCCGACTCGCACACTAGCAGAAAGTCCTTTGCCGGCGTGCCAGCCTTCAGATCGCGATACAACACATTACGCTCTTTGAGCCAGCTTGCGGCACGAGCATCGACCAGCCCGATGGTGGCCGTTGATGTGGATGTGGCCAAACCAGCCTCTGTTCGAACCCGCCGGATAACCTCGTCTTTGGCAGATGCCTGATCCTGGGCGACAACCCCCGTGATATTTCGGTTTCCAATTTCCAGCCCAACGACTGCGTCCAGCAGATTCACAAACAAGAACGGGTGCTGTAGCACCTCTACCGAGAACGTGTTGCACGTCTGTCGTGCAAGAGTCTTGTATCGCTCCTCTTCCAACAGCGACGATAGTCGTAGGAGGTTTCGCGCAATCACCCCGTTGACCGACGGCGTTGCCGAGTCAGTTCCGCTTTTGAGTCGCAGAAGCGGTCCTGGCACGCCCTCGATGGGCTGTGACGAGGTGGTGTAATATCCCGCGGCTGTGTTGGGCTCTGGTCCCGGCGCAAGGAAGTTCTCATTCAAGTGTACTTTGATGAATGATCAGCAAGTGTTGCCCGCATAGTTATAGAGTAACCAAACACTTACTTTGTAATTGCTCTGCAAACTGCAGGTAGCTGTCGTCGAATGTCGCCTCGTACAGCGCAATAAGCCCGCTAGTCAGATACGCATAGTCATCCGCAAACCCAGGAGTGTTTCCACGGCTTCCATCGCGATAAATACGCCAGAGCTGGCCCGTCGCAGGTTCAAATAGGTTTTGTTTTATAAAGGCCACCGCCTGTTGGGCCGAATCTCGGCATCGCTGGGCTTTGGCCTGGTCAATCTCCTCTAGCAAGACACTTGCCTTTGCCAGTGCCCCGATGGTCAATCCGTTCCAAGCTACTATGATTTTGTCGTCGAGGTCAGGTTGCACCCGCGTTCTCTCTCGGTATTCTCGGAGTTTCTGCCTGCCTAGTTTGATCGTCTTGATGACCTCCTCATCGCTCAGTCCGAACTCCTTGGCGAGCTTGCTCGGTGTCACCTGGATAGACAAGACGTTCTGGTCAATCAACTCATCGTGAGGGTCGTTCTCCGGCGCAATATTGCCGTCGGGCAGCACTCCCCAGTGCCGGGCACACACGCCGGCGTCTCTAGGGCCGAGAACCTGCTTGAACTCCTTCATCGTCCATACGTAAAAGGCTCCCTCCCGCTTCTCGGTGTCGTTTGGTGTCGGCAGACTATCGGCATCTTCAGACGAATAGAAACCGCCGTCAGGAGCCTGGATCCGACTGCCAGTCAGGTAACTGACCAGATCATAGACAGCACCCAGAAGTTCTGGGTCGTGTGTAACACGGAACCCATCCACATACGCCTCCAGAAGCTGGGCCTGGTCATAGAGCATTTTCTCAAAATGAGGTAACAACCAGTCAGCAGTGACACTATACCGAGCGAATCCGTTCCCGATATGGTCCCGAATGCCGCCGCGTGCAATTTTGAGAAGGGTTGTCATGGCCATCGTGGTTGCTCGAGCACAATCATCCTGCCCAACGATATCCGTCACTTCACTTGGATACATGCCCAGGCGAAGCAGGAAGCTGAGGTTGGCCGGTGTGGGAAATTTTGGTGCACGGCCGAATCCGCCGTGTACTAGGTCATATCGAGTCTTGAAATGCTGGTATGCTTCTTCCAAGAGCTCGACTTCCAAGTCCTCGGCACCTTTGCCCTCGGGCTGCGCGTGCGTTCCCTCTTCGGCAAAATCACGCAGCTGTCTCGTAATCTCTTTTGCACTGTCAAGACACCTAGCTTGCTGAGTCTGCCACACATCGCGGAGCTTCTCCAATATGTCGACAAAGCCAATGGGCCCGTCGGGGCCGAATTGGGTTGGCGAACTGGACTGCGGGCCAGGCCAATATGTGCCGCCGAATACCGGTTCCAAATCGGGCGTCAGAAAAACGTTCAGCGGCCAGCCACCCGATCCCGTAGTAGCTTGCACGTAGTTCATGTACACGTCGTCGATGTCTGGTCGTTCCTCTCGGTCCACCTTGATCGGGATAAAAGACTCGTTGAGAATGCTCGCGACCTCGGGCGACATGAACGACTCTTTTTCCATTACATGGCACCCTATGCAGCCGATCAGTCAATGCTATGGAACCAATACACACGATGCCACTTACAATGACAAGCCGAGTAGCCAATACTGACAAAGATGAGCTGGTTGTATTTCTTTGCTAGAGCGATGGACTGCGAATCCCAAAGCTGCCAAGCGACTGGATTATGCATGTGTCCGCGGACCTACATTGTAGCGTTAGTGCATATTTCACGACCACTGGACAATGAAAATTTTCTCGAATGGAGGCCAGTCTTACATATGGTGATCGGCTTTCGTGGAGACGGTTCACCAACTTCGGCCGAGACTCGGCGGCCGCCAGTTCTTCCTGGCGAGAGCGAGACTTATCGGCCATACTGGGCGCCGTCAACCTGCGTGCTGAGTTGCTGTGGAAGCGAGAATGAAAACCTGATCGCAAAAGGCGCACTCGCGGTTGGTGGTGGTGGTCTATAGCCCCAATGATGGAGGGGTAGTAGTTGGTGGTAGCTCTATTACCGGTCCCCGCCGGACGCCAGAAGAATGATGTAAACGCCCGTATACACAGAGAACCAGGTTTTCCTCTCATACGCAAAGCCGGCCCGTCAGAAATTGAGTGGACACACTTGTCGCACTAGCTGAGATGCTGGATCTGGTCCTGGCCAACATCTGAGCTAAACAGCACTTGAAGTTTCGCACTCGTCTTGGCCAGCCTGGAGGCTTTCCGGCGAACCGCGCGGGGGATCGTGCTTGGCCGGAACGAGGCAGCTGCAAACGGCGGCCCACGGTTGCGACCGATCACGTGATTGCGTTTTGTACTGAATGAGCCTGTTGCTAACTATACACGAACGATTATATGCTAGTATACACCCGTATACTGGAATAGTGCGATTCATCTTGCGACCAACTTGTCCTGCAATTAATCTAGCTAAGCAGTTGGTGTCTTGCCCATGTAGATCAGCCGTAGTCTAGTGGCCCCTTTCCCCCTCTACTCGTCCTCTCCCATCAGCTCGGCCAGCTCACGCTCTTCTTCCTCAGTAAGCATCGATTCCTGCTTGGGCTTTTCCTCTTCTGGCTTCTTGTTCTGCGCCTCTTCCTTGGCTTTGTGGACGTCGGCGGGACGCACGCTCCATTGCCGGATCGTAGCGTCGATGCCGACACTGACGACGGTGCTGCCGATCAGTGCTAGTCCCATCACCTCATCGAAATGGCCAGAGTATGTATGGAAAAGCTGTCCCGTCTGTTTTATTAGAGTAGACAGATGTTAGAGAATCTGTATATTCAGAAATCGGGCTACCACGCACCGCTTTGTTCCAAACCCGGATTTCTTCGTCACGACACGCCGTAATCACCCAGCCGCCTTGGTCATACACCACGACGTCTCGCACAAAGTCCGGATGCTCAAGAGCCAGATTGGGTTGCCATCCACTGCTTCGTGTCAGGCATTTGGCAAACTTATCTGCCGACGCTGTCCAGAGATCGCCATCTTCGTCAAAAAACAGCTTATACACACTAGTGTCGTGTGCTAACAGCACATTGCCTGCATTGGCTGTGTCAGATGCTATGGAGAACTGTCTGATTTCTCGATCGCTACCCGCCGAGAATAGGTCGATCGTGTTTGAGCCCTCTTCGATGGAGGCTGGGTCGATGCGGATGTCTTGTATTCCTCGCAGATGATCTTTGAAAACGTGCAGCTTCTCGCCAGTTTTGATGTCAAAGACGATCAATTTCGAGTCGGCACTCCCCGAGACCAAGACATCCCGGCCTCCGACTCTGGCGCTCGTCACAGTCTTCACAAAGTCCGAATGGCCTTCATATTTCAGACGCTGTTGCCGGGACCGGACGTCCCAGCTCCAGACCGTCTTGTCCCAGCAACCTGCGAAAAGCAATTTGCCGTCAGGGCTGAAAGCAATGCTGGTGAGTGGAGCAGTTGGTCCCCTGTACAATGCCAGAGTTTCTCCAGTCTACACCATCAGTCAGAGAGAGGACTCCTGGGAAGAGACTAGCATAACTGCGTACCTACTTCCAAAGCAACTTTTCTCACTGAGCCCGCACTCTCGGCCACATATACGGAACCTGGGTTAAATGGGTCTTCTGAAATAGCCAATAGCTTGCTCTGGAGTCTAATGGGCTTGCCATTCTCATTTTGGGACTTGGCAGCTCTGCGGCTGCTTTCCTCTATGGAGGCTCTGACAAGTCGGTTAGTGTGTTTGGCAGTAAAAACTAAAGTATATGTTTTGCAGTGATGGACACCAACGTAGTTTGAAAGAAGTCTTCTTTGTTTGACAAATGCGCCATCTCTTAAGTGAGTACTTTAACCAAACAAGAACACAAACATAAGATTTGCAGTAGCATCGACCCGCGATTTGTGCGTAGTGCGAGTTGCCAGGAGACTGGACTGGCTGGTTGCTAAGCCATCGACGGTACTGCCTTTTGGGTGTCTAGCGGCCACCGTACACGACCATTTTCAAGCCACAAACAGCTCGTGCGTCACCTTCCTCGAACCCTCCAAAACTCCTCCTCCTCCTCATCCCGCCAGCTTTGTCTGTCTTTGTCTCGCTTCTCCTCCACAGTAAACCCTGCGCCCGTGCGCGCAAATTCTGCAATCATGGATATGAACCATTTGATCGGGTCAGTCTCAGCAAATTCGTCGTCGAGATGCTTGCTGCGTGCAATCAAGCTAACAAACTGCTATAGCCAACGGTTCAATCTTATCTCGAAGAGTGACATACGGTATGGCACTTGGCCTACAAGAATTCTATTGATGATTTATCTTCCTTTTTGCTGATGGATTTTAGATATGTCGGTACGCTACATGAAATCAACCCCGAAGCTTCGACAATCGCTCTCGAAAATGTCATGTCCCACGGTACAGAAGGGCGGCGAGGCAACCCTGCCGAAGAAGTCCCTGCGTCAACAAACGTCTACGAGTACATCGTCTTCCGAGGCAGTGATGTGAAGGATATCAGCGTCGCCGAGGAGAAGAATGAGCCAGAGCCCCAGCGCCCCCAGGTCCCAGATGACCCTGCCATTCTAGGAGTGAGTCCTTCCCGCCTGCAATTGTCCGCGAGTCGTTCCTCGTCTAGCAGTCTGAGGATGAACTATTACGGATGTAAACACAGACCTGTTCTGAGAGCGCAAAACCGTGCGGAGATTTCCGTTGCCTTCCTTCTGAAATGACTTTTTGACACATATTCTCGCGTTGCACCCTTGAAGCGAAGCTGTGGATGATACTAATGCAGCTGTTCTAGAGCATGTCCCGCCCTGGTCCGCCCCCAGGAACTCAAGCTCCGCCTGCCCAGCAGCCCCCTCCAGGCCCGCAAGGTGGTCGGCCAGGTCCCCCCCCCGGTTATCCCCAACAACCTCCCTTCCAACCTTACGGTTATCCTCCATACGGTGGTGGCCAGCAACGATTTGCGCCACCAGGTTACGGTCCTCCTGGCCCTGGTTTTCCCCCCTACGGCGCTCCCCCGGGCTGGTTCCCACCTCCGGGGCAGGGCTTCCCTCACGGATCTCCTGGCCAATTCCCTCCTAACCAGGGTCCTATTGGTCCTCCTGGTCAACAGCGTCCCGGTCATCCTGGCGGTGCTCCAGCATCCGTGCCCAAACCTACGTCCGAACTCCCCGGCGGGGATAAGGTGTCTCAGCCCGGCAGCAAGAGTACGACGCCCGCACCCCCTGCACAGAACGGGCCGACGCCTCCGGTCGAGTCAAAACCTTCAGTCTTTGAGGCAACCCAGGGGGCCGTCGGAAACAAAGCTCCGGCACCTCAAACTCCCTCAAAGGCTCCGTCAGCCGGTCCAAAGAATGATAGAATCGTACCAGCAGTCCCCATGGCCAGCGCCAAACCAGCAGTGCCCCTCACTTCGGCTCAGCAGGGTGCCGTGGCGGCGTCTCAGAACACCGCCCAGGCAGCGATCACAGAGGCTACTCGTGCGGCCACCGCAGCAGTTGCTGCAGCAATGGCCAAATTGCCGCAGCCAAATGCCCAGAAAAAGGGACCCAATGACGCGGGAGTCGATGCTATGTCGAAGAAGTTCAACGATCTGAAAACGCACGACAACAACCGGGCTCCCCGAGGAGGGCACCAGGGACCACGAGGCGCACGTGGCGGCCCTCGCACCGGTCAGACGGCAAACAAGAAGATAGAGGTTCCGGACACAGATTTCGATTTCGAATCTGCCAATGCCAAGTTCAACAAGCAGGACCTGGTGAAAGAAGCCATTGCCACTGGATCGCCTGTTCTGGAAGAGGAGAAGAACCTTGAGCATGCGGAAGCGTCGTCGACGCCTTCGACTTCGGCCCCGGTCGCGTACAACAAGTCGTCATCATTCTTTGACAACATCTCAAGTGAAATCCGTGACCGAGAGGAGGGCCATAGCCGCCCCCGCGAACGTCGCGGTGAGGAGGAGAAGAAGAATATCGAGACCTTTGGCCAGGGAAGCGTTGATGGTTACCGTGGTGGCTACCGCGGCCGTGGCAGAGGACGTGGCTATGGGCGTGGTCGAGGTTACAGAAGCGGATACGGCAACAATCGAGGACGAACCGGTTTCCGGGGTGGACGCGGCGCTGCCCAGTCGACAGGCGTGCCTGCACAAACTTAGTTGGCTTAGCTTTTCTCTTTTCCCTCTCGGTATGTCGGTGGTAGTGGTCGTGAGTGCTCCTCGGGGTTGAGTGTAAAATCTAAATATGACATTTTGTTTTTCTTTTCTGTTCGTTCCTCTTTTCCTTTTGGCCTGGGAGGTTAAAGTACTTGGTTATGATGTTTCTGGGCTATCTCAACAAAGCGGTGTTCCTCTCTGCATGCACAGACAGACGGTGGTCTAAACCTGTCTCAACTGTTTCCTGTTTGTCGTTTCTATTTTCTACTAACGATTGCTTTGATGGTACTGGGGCGTTTAGCTTTGACCGGTTTCACGTTCAGGCCACGGCTATGTTATGTCATGTTTGTTCTTTTTATTTGTTTATTTTTTATATTTTTTTTATTGTTATTCGCTTTCTGGCGCAAATGAAACCAGATCTGAGGAGCTCTGTGTGTGAAATTGTGGGCAGCATTATTATCAGAAAAGCAAAAGACGGACGCGAATGTGTTTCTATACTCTGACGAGGCGAGCTCCGCAAGGTAACTTACTTCTTTAATGAAGCATTTGCAATTCGTGCTTCTGTTCCCACCTGGTTTTTCTACGCATGGTTCTGCGCCGGTTGATCATTGGGACCGAGAAAAGAGAGAATATAAGTACGGATCATGCACGACGAAGAAGAAAACCTTGTGACCACCCACCATATCCTTCCTGTATCTGCTACAAACCATATTCAAAACGAACAACAATACTAGAGATAGCTGGTTAAGCCAATAGAACCAGTTAAATAGGCAGTCAACGAACGGTAACGAGCTATGGATAGCTAGCTGCTCGATTAGTACGGGTTGGAGCTCTCCGCACGACGTCGGCCAGCAGTGGGCCCAGGCTCCCGAACGGGTAAGGCGGGCAATCGCTGGGCCGCGGTCCAAAGTCGTCGGTCTTCACGAGAAAGAGAACATGGTCTCCTGTGCTTCGAATATCAACTTGCCGGCTGCTCCTCCCGTCTGTTACGAGCTTGACTGGGTTTCGGAAATGAATCTTTTGCTGTGCCTCTCCTTTGCTTGATACAGATACTGCTGCCCAGCTGGTGCAGGGAGATCCTGCAGCGTCGGTCCCTGGTATCGATTCGATTCTGTCGCGTGCAATTCAGTTCAATCAGCTGTAGCCGAGCCGAGCAGATCGTCGCCGCAAAGCAGGGGCATTACAGGAATCAATATTATTATTTTTTTTCCCCCTCCCCCGGCAGTACAACAGCGCCGTGCTTTCGACAATCCCTCTTCTTCGAGTGATCTCCGGGCTTGACTGTCATATTGATCCTGCAAGTCGTCTGGCAACTAGGGACTGCAATCGAATCGTCTACATAATAACACCTCCGGCCGGGGCGTGGGGCGCGCCCACCCCATAAGAAGAAGCTGAAGCTCATGCAGGCTTACCTCGGGTCACCATGTCGGACTCTGTCGGTTCGTCGTCTACTTTGTTTTTCCTTGACTTTTGTGTTTTGTGAGGAGCTAAAACTCGGCAGATCGAGTCTTCGTCCATGCCCTCAATACCGTGAAGAAGATACCGAGGACGGGTACTGCCCGACCGCCTACAGCGGAGAGACTCAAGCTATATGGATTATACAAGCAGAGCATGGGTGAGCTTTCCCTTTGCAGTGATTACCTAGGTCTTTCTTATTTATTGACACTTTTTTTTTTTTTTCTTGTAGAGGGTGATGTGGAGGGGATAATGGATCGCCCCATTGGGGACACCGCGGATGTGCAGGCGGAGCGCGAGAAATGGTGAGACACTTCGAGAGTCGATTTCTTCTGCAAAGTCCTTGCTGGTACGAGTCCACTTTTTGGCTAACGACAATTTCCTTTCTCCAGGGATGCATGGTTCTCGCAGCGCGGCATCTCACGCACCGAAGCCAAGCGACGCTACATAACAACGCTGATCGATACCATGCACCGATATGCCTCGCAAACGGAAGAAGCACGCGAACTCGTGGTGGAGCTCGAATTCGTGTGGGACCAGATAAAATACAGTACCTCGTCCTCGTCCTCGTCCAGTCCGATGCAGGCAATGGGATTACCGCCCGCGTCAACAACGGCCGAGCCCAAGCGGTATGGAAGTATAGATGGACGGATGAGCCGATCGCCGCCCGTAGTGGAGGAAGACGCTGACGAGGACTTGGCCATATACCGACGAAGACTGGGCGATTCGAGGTTGAGAGTGCTGAGTCCGGTCAGTCAGTCGGATGTGCAGAACTCCAACATACCCGAGGACGAGGACGAGGATGATGATGACGATGATGACGACGATGACGACAACGAGGAGTTTCAAGAAGCCAGAGACAGAGCATCCTCAGAAGAAACGACGTCGCCGGAGCGCGACAAGCGACCACGGGCGGCAGCCAAATCCCGACGGAGGCGAGCATCCACCCCCGGAGACCGAGGCTCAGCACAGGGTAGTGACTGGAAACGGCGCGTCGAGCAGGCCTTGACGACCATGACCACCGAGCTCGCCGCGCTGCGCGAACAGATTGAGTCACGGCCGATCCACAGCCGGCGCAAGTCGAGTCTGTGGTCGTGGCTGAAGTGGCTGTTCTGGATCGCCACTCGGCAAATCCTCTTTGACTGTCTGATCTTGATCGCTGTCTTGGTCTGGATGCGCTTCAGGGGCGACCATCGGCTCGAGCAGCGGGTGCGCGCTGGCGTGATGTACCTGATCCGGCACTTGATGAGCGTGAGGCTGCCACGGCGTCTGCCCAGTCTGTCTTATGTGTCGCTGCCGTGATTGATTCTATACGTATGTATATCCATACATATATACACATCCACTGAAGGCGTTGTCAATTGATTATTTTCATGTATATTCTTCTTTTTTTTTTTTTTTCTTTGTCTAACGAGTGCTATCTAATCTAGAAGGTTGAACGTGCATCACACGGGGATCCATTACTGCAATCTAGAATAATCAATGTGATCAATGCAACAAACGTAAAATTGTTTTAACCTGGTTTGAGATACCTATATCAATAGCCATTATCTCTGCTGACCAAGGTATACAAAGCTACACAATTGGGAAGGGCTCAAATGTTGCTACGCCCGGCCAAACCTCTTCTTGGTATGGGCTACCACACTCTCTTCATTGTAAATGGACTTGACGCTCTCATGCTGGATGGTGGCATCCAGCCAGCGCTTGACCTTGGGCAGCTTCTCAAGCAACTGAGGGATCTTGGTGGAGATTAGGCCCGCCTCTGGCTTTGCAAACGAGTTGAGGCGGAGCAGGAACCCGCCGGTAAGCACCTAGATATTGCTCCGTCAGATACGGCCCTTCTGTTTGTCCCTTTTTTCTTTTCTTTCCATGTGGCTCCGGGGTCCAAACTCACCTCGACAAGCGTCAACTTGTCACTACCGCCGAAGAACGGACCTTTGCCCTCCTCGAGCAGCGGCTCAATCTCCTTGGCCAAACTCTCCACCAGCGTAGCACCGAGCTGATCGCGCTCTTCCTCGGTCGCCGCGCGCACGGCGGGATACACATGCGGAAAGACCTTGCTGAAAAAGGTATCGACGAAGAAATCGACGCGGGCACGGTACAAGGCATTCTCCACGGGGCCCGACGGCGGCAATATGTGCGACGGGTGGGCGTCGGCGAGGAAGCGAGTGACAATGCCGGATTCAGTGAGGATTTGCCCGTTGTACGAGATTGCTGGAACGAGGCCGCGCTACAAGAACACGGTAATTCACAATCAGTCACATTCAATCCATTTTGCCTTTTTATTTGCAGTGCCGTCGTTGGGGCGAGTCATTTACTGGGTTGATTTCGAGGTACCACGGCTCTCGCGGGGCGCTGAGGTCAATCACGACCTCCTCGTACGGCAGCCCGAGTTCCTTGAGGATGACATAGGTGCGCTGTGCCCAGGGGCAGAGTGGGTTGGTATAAAAGATGATCTTTGGCGTCGACATTATTTGGATTCGACAACTAGTGGGAAAGAAAATATATTGAAATAATGTATGGTTTATGGTGGATGTTGCAGGTTGAACAATGCAGGCAGGTTAGCAGTGCATCCAGGTAAGTGACTTCTGGCGGGGAGCAGACGCTCCTGTATATACCTGTCGTTGCGTAGCATGCAACTCCGCCGCAAGATGACGAATTCGATCTACTAGAACGAACCGATTCCTGAATCCAGTTAGTCTTTTTCTTTTTTTTTTTTTTTACCTCTCTCTCCTCCTTTTCCCTTCGCGAGGATTTTGTCGTTAACGCCGACCGATACCCCTCAGTAAATCGTGTCGGGAGGGCGGGGGGTTTGGGGATGAAGGATGTCAACGTATATCGATTCGAGCTTGTCAACTACATGTAGTTCATGCTGGAAATTATAGACATTGACTTCTGCGCGAGACTCCAAATCAGACAGTTGGTTAGTACATCTCTATCGATCTCTGAGCCTTTGTGATCCCATCCCCAGACACTCCTGCCATCGACGGCAGCTCGACAGCATTAATAATGCCCCCCCNCCCCCCCCCTCCGCATTTTTATCTCCGAAACTAGTTCTAGAGTGCCTCAAATTAGGGTACATATGTGTCAAACAGGTTCATTTACGAAATTAAATATAGGCATATACTACTAATTAATACAATAAGCAGTGCATATCAATGTGTTAAAGCGAGCTAATCGATCCTAAGATGAACCAGCTCCCCTCCTCAGAACTGCAAGGGAAAAAGGACCACATGAATTAGGGCTGAAGTGCGGTTTGGAGGTCATGGTGCGGCCTCAGGCACACATATATAATGCCATCTTATAACTTGTGTGCAGCACCACCACCGTTGCATACCTGTATCGAGTAGTGATATCTGGTACACCGCTACGTTTCTCAAGAGACTTCATAGCTGTCCTTGGACTTTTAAGAAAGTCGAGTACGCCATATACCTATATCCACTCTCACCTTGCAACTACATCGCCAATGAACCTATACAAGGGCTAGGTGCCATGCCAGGAGGATGCAGCCAACATTTACTCCGTTCAGGATTTGTTCAATGTGAAAACATCAAGAATAGGCCCCAAAACAAGCTCGAAGCAGCAACGCAACCGATAGCGCACGTGATGAGGGGCGCGGGCCCCACCGCGTGCGGTCAAGGCAACAAACAAGCCAAATTGAACTCGCCCCTCCTACCTCGACCGTTCTCTGGCTACTATTTACCTTTTATCTCTCCTTCTCTTTTCCCTCTTTCACACACCTCTATCTCTCTCTCTGTGTTGTCGACTTCTGTTCCGTCGCCGTTGCTGAGAAACCTTTCGCCTCTTTCCCAAATTCTCTCTCCTCAGTATGTCCATTCTGCACCATCATCATCACACCCCCCCTTTTCACCCGCATCGTCGCCACTCGGTCGCTCCACGGCAACTCCGCATCTGCCTGCGCTGACCATAGCTGTTTGTGTGTCTCATCAGTCTCTCTTTCCTTCATCTCCTATTCTTCTAGATTGAGATAGCCATCCATTACCGACCATCATGTCTGTATGTACTTTCCCTCGTCTGGTTTTTGTTTTCCAAGTCTTGAAGAATGCTAGCTAACGGTCAGATTGCAGCTCTCCGCTGGGTACGCTCGTTCTTCCCCAACCCACAACCCATCCTTTTTTTTTTTTTTAATACTTCGGATGCCTAGCCACGTGGCCAGATTCATGTCCCAAGCTGACCTGACTCCTTAGTCTCGCCATTGAAGATGAATGCCACGCCGCCATCAGCGAATTCCGCAAGAGCCGCGGAAAGGTCAAGTTTGTGATCTTCAAGGTTGCTGACGACAAGAAGCGTGTCGTCGTCGAGGAGTCTTCGGGAGAACCCGACTGGGAGGTTTTCCGGTCCAAGCTTGTCGGAGCCAAAGATGCCGCCGGCAACCCAGCACCCCGATTTGCCGTGTACGACGTCGAATTCGAGATCCCGGGTGAGGGTCTTAGGTACGCCTGTCCGCTGGCCCTGCTACTCTGATATCCGCATGACTCACGGTCTGTCTAGGGACAAGATCATCTTTATCTCCTGGGTGCCGCAGGAAACTCCCACTCGCGTATGTCGTCCATTCAATGGAAGTGACCTACATGTGCTGATTGTTTTTAGTTATCCATGATTTACGCCGGCACCCGCGAAGCTCTGAAGAACGCCACCAACGTGGTCAGCTCCATCCACGCGGACGATCCTTCCGACATCGAATGGAAGACTGTGCTTGCCGATGTCAGCAAGGGCAAGGGCCAGACTATCTCTTCTTAAGTATATGGCGCCGGCTGGTTCGGGGCGAGATCTGCAGGATTGCAGGGGAAGAAGGGGAAACCGCCTGATGGGCTGTGCGATGCAGAGTACTCGAGCTGATTTGAGTAGCTGGGCGGGCATACATTGATAATCCACGTCACGAGCAAGTACGACACACCTTATTAAATACCAAATGTACGTCACTGTAGCGATGCTCTCGGTGCTCCTGTTTATATGGGTGGGGGTGATGACCTCGTAGGTAGTTTCTTTTTCCTTTTTTTTTTTTTTTTTCCTCCTTGTGTTTTTCCTTCTCGTTCACAGTCCAGCAAGTTTATTTCAAGACCATGGAGTCGTTTTGACCCGTTTGACTGCGGTGTACAACAAATGGTACAGTACCACCACGGTGACGTAGTGTGTAGCAGAGCAATAGGTGTTTCCAAAGGAAGGGTAAAATAGGACGCATAAAATACGTATAAAATACAGCCAAATACAGAGATTCCGTACGTTCCGTCACGGCAAAGATTCGGGTCCGACCGAGCGGGCCGGCTGCGTCGGCCAATCAGCACGGGGCAAAAACGCTCCCGTCAGACTTCGACCTCAAACCAGCTTCAACCACAACGAACCTCTTGCCTTCTCTGCCCATCGCTCCTGATCGACCCTCTCTACTCCCCCGCCCACGCGCCCATTACTTCGCCTTTTGTGCGGCTCTCTCTTGTGTTCCGACAAGCAATTGGCAGTCGACTTTGTCGTTTTCCGGCTGCCTGTCGCCTCAATTCCCGGTTTTTTACCTTTCTCGCTACTGTCGTCAATCCCTTCTCGCACAATGTCGCTTCGCTACGCTTCACAGGCCATCCGCGGCGCCGCGGTCCGGCCGACTGCTGCTCCTATGATGGCCCGATTCGCCGCTGTTCAGCAGACGCGTCTCGCCTCATCTCAACATGCCATCGCCAATCCCACACTCGCCGGCATCGAGAAGCGCTGGGAAGACATGCCGCCTCAGGAGCAGGCTGATTTGTGGATGCAGCTCCGGGATCGGATGAAGGTCAACTGGCACGAGATGACTCTGCAGGAGAAGAAGGCCGGTATGTTTTTGTCTCCTCCAATTGACCCCTTTCTCCTTGTTTTTTTTTCTTTCGGGGGGGGGAAGTTGACTAACGCTACATGCAGCCTACTGGATTGCATTCGGAGCCCATGGTCCCCGCAAGGAAGCCCCCAAGGGTGAAGGCTGGAAGGTCCTGTCCAAGGTCACCCAACTGGTTGCTGTCTCGGTTGCCCTCTTTTTCACCACTCGTCTCTTTGCCGCTCCTGCTCCTCGCACAATGACCAAGGAGTGGCAAGAGGCTTCTAACGAATATGCCCTGGTACGTCCTTTGTTTTTACCTCCTAGTCCACCAACAGCAGTTGTGACAAGTGCTGATCAAATCGTCCCTACAGAGAGAGAAGATGGACCCGATCACCGGTATCAGCAGCGAGGGTTACAATGGCAAGGGCTACGTGCAAAGCGCCCCCGAGAAATCTTCATAGATCATCAACCAGTCGAATCACATTTCAAAAAGCCTAGACGTTTACTGGATGTGAGATGGTATGGGATGGGCCGTGTCTCTGCAACATTGTGCAAGTATATTCATTGACTGCGAACTCGTTCTCGCTCGCTCGCTCGCTCGCTCTCTCTCTCTCCTATCCAGCCGTGGAGGAACCGATGGCGATTTCAAAACATGTACTGTCTACTACTGTGCTATAATCAATCCATTTCCTTTGTTCTTAGACTGGCGGTAGTTGAGGTATCCAATATCAGTTGCCGTGTATGTTCATCAGGCTTCCCTCGGTACCTAGTGTGCATCAGGTGCAGTGGGCTGCGGCAAGTACAACCAATATTGTACGTCAACTTTTACCAATTCAACCCTGGTAGAACTATTGCATATGTTCCTACCTGGTCGATAGATACGTTATACATTCGATGTAGAGGCAGAACAATTGACCAGCGCACGCTGTATAAGTAGTGCAACCCGATTCTACTGCAGACGGATTTCCGATATATATTTCCGGAACATTCGGGCCAGCATTATGTCACCGCCAGACTGGATACAGTTATGTCATACAGTCCACTTACATACAAACTGCATCAATTGATGTAAAAATTTGGATATAACAATATATTTGTCTTTCAGAGTCTATGTATGCAAGGAACCGACAACATCCGGCAGAGAGGAAGATCCTCGCTGTTTCATATATGTAGCATCATCATGCAGCCAAAGAGGAGGTGTGAGAGAACACGTTGTACGGGAAACGCAGGATCCCGACGGGCGCCTCACGCTGATTGGCCGGTGGAGCTTTTTTTCAGCTTAGTCCGCTTTCGAGCTCCGAAGCGCAGAGTTTTCGCTCGTCCCCGGCTGTCCCAAACAGTGGCTGTAGTCAACAGCCAACATGTTATTCAGCAGATAATTGGATTCAAAACCAAGTAACCCAAGGCACACACGTACACAGAGTAAACAGATACCAGAATTAAACACGAATATTGAGGTGCGGCCAGGGCGACTGGTGGTGGTCGAGCGGCGCCTCGGGTGCAGTCGGGTCACGGGGACCCGGAAAAACGTGCGGCCGGGGCAGCGGAAGTGGACACTGGCTGCAACTGGTTCAGCAGGACTTCGCAAGTCTCTCCCTTCTCTTCCACACCCTCTGGCAGCTCGCCAACCCAAACCTCCTCCCATCTCTACTCTTCTCCGCCCGTATCCTCTCGCTCTTCAACACCCATCACAATGTTCAAGAGGTACGTCTGCCGTCCAATTGAGCTCGCTCTGACCTCCCTTCTGTGACTGACCATTGCGCTTTTCTCGTCCACAGCGGCCTCGCCCGGACCTTCGGGAGGGCTGCCTTTGCCCGACCGACCCCTGTGGCCCGTCGCGCTTTCGAGCCTCTGCGATCCAATGCTCTCCCTGCCCTGAGTGCCAGGTTCGCCAGCACCGATGCTGGCCTCGTTGGAAAGATTCATCAGGTCATCGGTGCCGTCGTCGATGGTACGTAACAACAAACCCGCTTGCCTTGCCTTGGGAGAGTGAGAAGAGCTATTTTTTCCCCGGTCGGCTTGGCACCCTATGATGCCAGCAGGGAACAAGTAAAACCTTTTTCCTGCACCACCATCCATCGAATCTCACCCTCGAATGCATCGCAATGCCTTCATCCTTGCTAGATATCTTCATTTTCTGATCGTGCATTGCAGTCAAATTCGATTCCGAGTCGCTGCCTCCCATTCTTAACGCTTTGGAGACCCAGAACAACGGCCAGAAGCTGGTGCTCGAGGTTGCTGTACGTATACATTCTTTCCCATCCTCGTGGAGACAAAACAATGAAAAAAAATTTTTTTTTTCTTTTACAACTAACACGTTATTACAGCAACACTTGGGAGAGAATGTCGTCCGCACAATTGCTATGGACGGTACGTGTCGACGCGTGTTTTCTCGCTCAAGCTTTTTCACCTGCTGACTTGGACCAGGTACCGAGGGTCTGACCCGTGGTGCTCCCGCTCACGACACCGGTGCTCCCATCAAGATTCCCGTCGGTCCCCAGACCCTCGGCCGTATCATGAACGTCACTGGTGACCCCATCGATGAGCGCGGTCCTATCAAGGCCACCAAGTTCGCTCCTATCCACACTGAACCCCCTTCGTTCGCAGAGCAGTCCACCTCTGCCGAAGTCCTCGTCACTGGTATCAAGGTCGTCGACCTGCTTGCCCCCTACGCCCGTGGTGGTAAGATTGGTCTCTTCGGCGGTGCCGGTGTCGGCAAGACCGTGTTCATCCAGGAGTTGATTGTACGTTGGACTGTTTTGTAATGCTTTTATAGTTTCGGCCGCCAGACTGACTTGACTGTCATAGAACAACATCGCCAAGGCCCACGGTGGTTACTCTGTCTTCACTGGTGTCGGAGAGCGTACTCGTGAGGGTAACGATCTGTACCACGAAATGCAGGAGACCGGTGTCATCAAACTCGATGGTGACTCCAAGGTCGCCCTGGTGTTCGGTCAGATGAACGAGCCCCCCGGTGCCCGTGCCCGTGTCGCTCTGACTGGTCTGACCATCGCCGAGTACTTCCGTGACGAGGAGGGACAGGATGGTATGTTTCTAGCTTACATTGCTTGGGGAAATTACTCTTTGTTTGCTAACCACGTCTGTAGTGCTGCTCTTCATTGACAACATTTTCCGTTTCACCCAGGCCGGTTCTGAGGTGTCTGCCCTTTTGGGTCGTATTCCCTCTGCCGTCGGTTACCAGCCCACTCTGGCCGTCGACATGGGTGTCATGCAGGAACGTATCACCACCACCACCAAGGGTTCCATCACCTCTGTCCAGGCCGTCTACGTGCCCGCTGACGATTTGACTGACCCTGCCCCGGCTACGACCTTTGCCCACTTGGACGCCACCACTGTGCTGTCTCGTGGTATCTCCGAGTTGGGTATCTACCCTGCCGTCGACCCTCTTGACTCCAAGTCGCGTATGCTCGACCCCCGCGTTGTCGGTGAGGACCACTACCAGACTGCCTCGCGTGTGCAGCAGATGCTCCAGGAGTACAAGTCGCTCCAGGATATCATTGCCATTCTGGGTATGGACGAGTTGTCCGAAGCCGACAAGCTCACCGTCGAGCGTGCCCGTAAGCTGCAGCGTTTCCTCAGCCAGCCTTTCACCGTCGCCCAGGTCTTCACTGGTATCGAGGGTAAGCTGGTCGACCTGAAGGACACCATCCGCAGCTTCAAGGCCATCATCAACGGTGAGGGCGACGACCTCCCCGAGAACGCTTTCTACATGGTTGGCGACTTTGAGTCTGCCCGTGCCAAGGGTGAGAAGATCTTGGCCGAGCTCGAGGGCTCCTCATAAATGATGTAATATCTGCCACTGCTCCATTTTCTTTGTTCTTTGCATTTGTCTCCGCTTTCTTTTAGCGCGTGTGTATATTACCCGTATAAAAGAAAAAGGATCTGAAGTTTTTTTCGCCGTGGAGTGGAGCGTGTCAGTTGTAAAAATAGAACCACTAGCCATGCTAGACAATGCATTTCCTTTGTTGAGTACCAAAGAGAATGGTGCCACCAACTAGCTACTGTACATATACCGTAGGCGGCCAATCAGGGGTTATGCGACCACGATTGATAGGCATCGGCCACCGACTCCTGGAGGCTCTTTATGGGCTCGTAGCCCAGCACCGTCTTCGCTTCAGAGACGTCAAAGTACCGCGTAGCCACAGCGTCACCGACATCATGCGGCGAGACGGCGGTCTCCGTAAACAAACCTGCAAAACGGAGGGCGCCGGCGAAGAGCCACGCCGGAATAGCCAAATACCAACCATAGCTCTTCTTCTCAGTCCTGTCGACCTCCCGCCATACCATCTCCTGAAACTGACGGAACGGCAACGGGCTCCCATCAGACACGAAAAAGGCCCGTCTGTTGGCGCTGGGCTCGCGGTGGAACCGCAGATTGTCAATGGCCAGTAAGTGGGCTGTCGCGACATTGTCGGCAGACGAGAAATCGTACAGGTTCTTGCCAGACCCCAGCGAGATCCTGCGGGGGCTCGTGGCAACCAGAGGGAAGAGATTCCGGTCGTGAGTGCCCACGACGGCGTGTGTGCGGATTGCGCAGGTCTTGATGGTGCGTTGGGACGAGAGGACCAGCTTTTCGGCCGTTGCCTGCATTGTATGTTTAGCTTTGTCCTCGGCGATTTACGATGGCATATGGAAACCTGCGCAGATAAAACTGGACACACCTTTGTGCGAGCGTAATCGCCATCCCACCTGTCGGCATCCATCAGATGCGCCGTTTGCTCTTCTGATGCGTTCACGAAATCCATCCAGCTATCGGGCTTGACGGCATCGCACGAGCTCGTATACACAAACGCTTGAACAACCGAAGCGCTCTTACCACTACAATTACTGTCCACAGCAGTGTTCAGTTTCTCTGCCGCCTCGAGCACGTTCTTCGTTCCCTCGACATTGACCTGCCATAGCCGCGTGCTGGAGATTTGCTGTTTGCGTGCTGCGGATGGGATGACGGATGCCGTGTGGATGATGATGTTGGGTTTGAGGGCGCTGAATAACGTGTTGACCGTCGCTGCGTCGGTGATGTCTACCTGATGGTATTTTGTTACGTCTGGCAAGAAGTTGGGCGCGGTTGGTGAGGGGATGGCGACGTCAAGGATGTGGATTTGCACCGACGGTGGTGATGAGCGATGCTGGTTGAGGAGTGCTTTGGTGATGGCGAACCCGACGCAGCCGGTGCCACCAGTTATGATTATTGTTAAGGGGTCAGCCATTGCTTCTTGTTTGTGTGGGTTTGACGTTGTATAACAATTGCCTATCGAAGTTAGATATTAGTTTATAAGGTGATAGTCATTCGACGTGGCTTGGCGTTGGGATTTGCGACGTTCCGTATTGGGAATGGCGAGTTTATAATTATCTCTATAGCAGGGGGTAGTATCAGCGAGGTTACACTATGAAACTTGAGCAGATGTGAAATGGTGGAACAAAGATGGTGTGCCCGAGGGACACAACAGGGATATAGATGTGTAAGATGAACTGTTGCCGCATGCATCGTGCGTCGTTACATATAAATTGACTGTTTCGAGACTCTAGAGCCAATTGAAGCTTGATTGCTTTCTGATAGTACTCTCTAGGACATGGAATCATAGCCCGTAGGTAAGTAGCAAGTGGTAGCAAAGTATGCGAGCTGTATGTATATTAATGCCAATACGGAAGATTGTTTACTCTAACTTACATTCGGATCTCTTCTGCTCGTACATTATAATGCCTAAATTGTGTTCCTGTCGTTCTCACGGCAAACGACACCGTCCAAATGCATGTCATGCCGGAGGAAGAGGGTCATGATTTGCCTCAGCTCTGTGGCCATGTCGTATGTTTTGTGGCAAAACCATGTACTCAGATGCTCAGGATGATAACTCAAACGCCCTCTATGAGATTGGTTACCTCGAATCGCTATTGCTAAAGAATTAAGTAATGGCAACTGCGAAAGCTTTACCATTATCAAAAACCCACTGGCTGAATCTATGAGAGGGATGCATTTGATCCTTTGCTTTACTTTATTTATATTTACTTTTTTCGCTCTTGATATAGTTGCGTTTTCCACCGCGAGGACTGGGAGTTCCCGTTGTCTTTCTATCTATAATATACAGTGCACGCTATTGATACTACATGATGCTAAACTTAAAATCAGTTAGGTCTAATTAAAACTGATATTATAAACATAAAAGTCAAGATAAATCCCTAGTCACCAGTTATCTTCAAACCCTCTAAGCCCATCTTACTTTGAATCACTTTGACGATCCCTACCAGGCCGACTTAGCCTTTGATAAGCTTTCGACAATAGTCTCCTTTTGGGAGACCTGATGCATCAAGAGATAACACACAAACTTCTATGCACTGCTTGCCTGGCGACCTTGTTCTTATCTACCGAATCGGCCACGGATCAACTCCTCTTCTATGCCCTTTCTGATCATCTGCTCGCTCGCGCTAGAATTGTCCTTGAACACATGGTCCATTTGCTCGAGAGAACGGCCCTTGGTTTCCGGTACAAAGAAAAAGGTCCATACGCCCGACAGCACGCAAAAGACAGCGAAGAAGACGTACGCACCAAACCCGGTGTCTTCCACGAGGGGAGGGGTAATGAGACCCTGCAATCGGCAGATAAGTAGCTCGAACGGTGGCTGGTAAAAGAAAGGAAAGCTTACGATGATGAAGTTGTTAAACCAATTGGAACATGTAGACAGGGCGACACCTTTGGCTCTGAGGGAGGATGGAAAAATCTCTGCAAGACAGGGCCGTATGGTTAGACACGACGCGGTATGTTAGGTATAGAACGTACCAGCTGGCATAGCCCAGGGCACCGGACCCCATGAAGCTCCAAAGGCTAGCATATAGAATAGCAAGAACGCGACGCTCGTCCATCCCTGCGCCCGATGTGCCGGCCAGTTATCGCTGTAGATGCCGACCAGCGCGGCGATAATGATATGAGAAATTGCCATGAGGACTGAGCCCCAGAGAAGTAATGAGCGTCTGCCCAAGCTGTCCATCGTGAAAACCGAGGTGCTGACGCCGACCAGCTGCATCACGTTAAGAATGCCAGACATGATCAGCTGCATATCGTAGTCGAGGCCCATGGTCTCGAAGAGAGTTGGCGAGTAGTAAATAAGCGCGTTGATGCCAACAAACTACGACAGCTTTAGCCCCGGAACAACGGAAATAGGAAGAGAGGGGGGTATTACCTGCTGGAAAAACATAATACCAATACCGATATGTGTTCTTCGCCAGCAGCCTCGCTTGAAGCAGTCGATCCAAGAAGCTACTTCCAACTTCAAAGAGTTCCCTAAGCCGCCGTCTTGAATCTTGGGGTGCTTCTCGGCGCTCATCTGCTGATGGAAACGGACTTCAACTTGGATGTCAAGGAGCTCGCGACTCACGCGCTCATCGGTTGCTGGTAGACGACGCAGCTTTGTCAGGCTTTCTAGAGCATCGTCCACGCGTCCTTGTGAAACTAGCCACCGCGGCGAGAACGGAAGTAGGTACACGCCACCAGCCAGGATAAAGCCTGGGATCATCTGTAGCAGGAACGGCAACCGCCATGACCACTCGCCAGCCATGTATCTTGTCCCGAACGTTATCCAATAGGCAATGACGATGCCGAGGACAATGCAGAACTCTTCAAGAACGAGAAGAGTTCCGCGGCATTCCGGAGGGCCTAGGTGGTCAAAGTTTAGAAACTAAAGGACTATTTGAGAGAACGGAGGATAATTGCATATGTTAGATTCACTTACTGATTTCAGAAATATACAAAGGTGCAACCATTGATAGCATGCCTATACCCACGCCCCCAATCATACGTGCCACTGTCAACATAGCATAGTTGATAGCCGCAGTCTGCAATATGGACCCGATGGTGAAGATAATGACGGCCACCACAATTGAATACCGTCGTGATATCTTGTCTGCAATCCATCCTTGATTCAGGGCACCGATCAAAGCGCCCAATTCGATCATGGCGGTCATCAATCCCTTCCAGAAGCCGGCTCCAGACGCACCCTCTGCCACACGCGGGAACTCAACCAAGAATTGGTCCATGACCAAGATGACCGACACGACACCCTGATCATAGCCAAAAATCAACCCGCCCAGGGTCGAGCATGCTGCGCAAAGAAGTACGTATGGGTTTTTTGCGAGGCCGCGCAAGCCTGGAGGGCCATACGGCTTGCGCTCATCAGCTGTCGTTGGGATCGTCGGATGCTCATCATGAGAAGCATATTGATGTTCCGACGACTCTAGCACGTCAATGGGTGAGTCCTTTATCGTATCTGCCATGTTCCTGATCAATTGAGTCCAGAAATCGAGATAGCTGCAGCCGCAAACGCGAAAGTTGGAGCTCGCCGGCTCTGTTTTCTAATCTTTCCCATAGTTTTAGGTCGGCGGTGGGAAGAAAGTGAAGCGGAAAACGGGTTCCGGTGAGTATTTGATTATATCTCGGCATCGACGAGCACGGCCACAGAATCTGGTAACAGTCGCCATTGTTGCATCCCCGTTTGCGAACGTGACATTGGCCGATTTACTGTTTCTCCAGTCCTGGATGGAATGGCGGGGAAAAGGGTGGAACGCGGAGAGAACCAACCACGGCCGTCGACAGGGAGGAAAAGTCGCGCGCCACGTGATCAGCGCTCGTGAGGGTCCATGTATATTGCACATCCCCTAGCCAGATCGAGCAACGACTTTCGTGCGCCAGCCAGTTTGTCCAGGGTGCAAACTATGGAGGAGATGCTTCCAGTAAAGGGAGGCCGGAAGAGCTCCGAGGCTGCAAATGCGGACGGCTATTGCAGCGCCGTCGGCGTTTGAATAGCGTGTGCACTGTTGCTGCCATTGGTCAGTATTTAAGGTTGCGCCTTGTCAATCATAACATCCTAGTTGCATCATTTAATTTGCCTGCCATTGACCCCATGTCAGCTCTGAAGAAACCCCCGAAAGTTGCTGATTTTCGAACAATTGAAACTTTGAATACGGATGTAAAGATCCACTCATTTTGGTGGGGCGCAGATCTTATGCTTAAAATGGTTAACGTTTCAAGAGATGACCAATTGAACACCAGAGAGCTATACGCTAACTATATACAGTTAGGTCGTCCGCATGCGCTTCAAAGAAGGCAATCTTGACATTTCTCGTAGTGTTGCAGCGCTTTCTAAGGTATTTGAGATGTCTCGTGCTATTTACTTTATATGTCAGCTGGGGATGGAGAAGAGATATGAACAGTACAGAGAGGCGAAATATACTTGCCTTTGTCTTTTTTCCATAATTCCACTAACCAAAGATTAAGATTTATCAGCCTGTAGTCGAGTGTCAACCATTTGCTAGAAGACGTACTTTTTAAAGTGTATATACATTTGATATCTTGTAAAAGGTAGCCAGATTACAAAGTCCTTCTCATACGTTGGATAAGGTCATCTGACGTCACGAAACGGCATAAGTGACATGCTAAACACTATACATACAATACCTGACATAGAACCCTGCTGCCTACAAGAGGATCACGCGAATTCGGTTCTAGTAGCCCAAAGTTTGCCAAGCCAAGTGGCATCCAGTATCTGAAATATTAAGTGGTTGACACCATGTTTGTTTGATGGTTTAGAAGCTACTACAATGTTGTCATGATCATCAGATTTGGACCTCCTGATTTCAACCCGAATATCAACAGCCCTCGACCCATTTCTGCCCGGCTTGAGTATCTGTCAGTTGCAGATTGTCGAGGTTCGAAATGCGGAACTGGCCAAAGAAGGCTAGTCTTTGTCAAAGGACCAGGAAGAGAATGACTAGGCAGTAAGATATGCGAAGCCTCTCAACCTTCGGAAAGATCTGGGCTGCAATAAGAGCCTTCAACTATATGCACTCACGCAAATAGGAAGCTCTCCAGCGAGAGACGCAAAGCGGAGCAAGTTGGTACCCGAGTTATATACACTGCTATTGGCCTCTCATATCCAGAGTGGATCTACTTTCAAAGCCTTAGAGTGAAGGTATGCTCAGCAACTCGGATTGCATAACATGAACCCTGGCCAAGTTGAACTAACAACGCGACCTGGTCCACGGCGTGACTACTCTAATTTGATGAACTTTCTGTATTCGCATTCGGTGTTGAAGTTGGATACTGCTTTCCCGAACTCATCGTTGGCTGTATATGGTGTGTTCTGCAAATCCTTGGGTATTCTGCCTCTTTTTACTGGATGTTTAACACCATATATCCAATCATAATTTCATCTTGAATCAAGTACAGGCTGACTAGCAAATACCAGAAGGGTTGCAAGTTTTGTGGTTTAGATAGGCAGCAGTTTTTCCCATCTCGCGATCCGGTTGCCTTTCGCCCGTTTCGGAAAGTCTAGATGAATAGGCAGCAGATATAAAAGCGACACAACTGCCATTGAAGAATTTAGAAGAATGAACAGTTACAAATAAATCTTATGACGTATATCACTCAAAAAATTGATACAGTGCCTTAAAATGGTATCCAAGACCTACCCTGTACGCTCCACCGTGGATTCTACAGTGGTACTGCCCAAGGACTGGGCATCCAGTCCGTGCATCAACCGGTCCACTATCGAATCTTGCACGTTTGAGAGCCTTACTGCAGCTACAGTAATTCACCGGTCTACCTTAGACAACGTGACTCTCCGAGAAACGCCAGCGAATACAAAAACGGCTGCCAAATCGAGCGACGCGAGGGAGCGCCAGTATAGTAATGCGGGCTGCTCTGTGAAACTCTCCAATGTTACAAATAGCATGTTGACAAAGACCAATTTGAGACGATGCACAGTCCAAGAGTCTAACTTTGACACTGTTTCCCAAGCAAAACGGTGCAAGAGCCAGATCTCCAGCCTTACGAACGTACAATCACTCCGACGCTGCGATGTCGTTGACACAGTCATTGAGAATGTGCAGTCTATGGAGCGGTCTACGGCTCGCAAGGCTAGTCTGATAGACTGCTACAAAATTACACGGTCTACTGTACAAGAGAGCAATGTCAAAAGCTCTATTGTCTGCCGCTCGACTCTCACCGGCTGCAAGGTTAACGATTGTGCTATACTCAGAACCGAATTTGCAGGGATGCATCTTGAGAATGGAATATGGAAACGCGGGGTATTAGTTGGACGTATAGATCAAAACAAAGATGTCATCTGCACGAAGATAGTATGTTTGATCCCACGTCAGAACTGAGACGATAATCACGGCCGCTAACGAATGACACTTAGTCCACCGATAGTGGGGCTAATGCTGCTACTGATGCTGACACTTCTTCCATCCGAGTATCTAAGATGTCGAAGGACAAGAAGGTCTCGGAAAACGGGGCCGGAGCAAATAAACTCATGTTAGAGGACATCGACTCGGATAAAGGTCCGAGGTCAGAAAGTTCAGATTCGGACCTCGAACATGGCAATGATATCCAAGCACCGCCACCTCCATATAATATGTGACCCCGAGTATCCAGGCTCGCACAGGTTAATGTTTAGTGAAGCTAGCTTGGAAAGAAGATTACCAAGTGCCAGTGGGCCCAGATTCCTCAACTCGATGTGATATTGTCATTCTGCCATTCTATCTTGACATACTGTACAAGATAAAGCCTATAGCCGCATATATCGAGTGTACTGGGGCATGCCTAAGACATCACCAAAAGTCGCTCACAAACTTAAATTTAGATCCAGTAAAGGAACAGTAAATTGAACCAAGATACATTTGGAAACTAATGAGCGGGCTGAGCCCGGTGCGTGCTTGAAAAAGTTTTGCAACCTCAAAGCCACTTTATGCATCAACAGCAGTGGTGATGTGGAAGATTGTTTGGTTGGAGTTTCGTTAACCCATCGATGGTTCCGGCATGTCTAGATCAAGTTAGGACTTGCCATCGGCTACACATGTGTACACCGAATGTCTAAATCCGATTGACTTGGCAGTTCAAGCCACCTTCATCAATCAGTTTGTAAGCAGTCATATCCGTGACTAAAGCTCACTAACAAAATAGCTCGAGTGATAGTACAAAACGAGTGGAGATCTGGGGTACTTTGCCACATGCCCCGTGGATTCCACGATGACTACTTAAGTCTTCTTACCTTTTTTTTTCTGCTAAATAAAAACACTGCTGCTACACGACAATTTTTGGATCTTGCTGAGTTCGAAAAGGAAGCGCTTTGGATGCATCTCATGGTCGTGTGGACTATTGGCAGTATAGGCGGACGGCCAGTACTTCAAGCAAAAGAGAACCAAAGAATCACAAAAAGAACCTGTTTTGTCCGTCTGTTATAGTTTTCATATATCTGGTTCATGCAAACGAGCATTTTTCTTTGTCTCAAATCCCGAGAAACCGCAAGGCACATTCTTGGCCAAGAACGATAATGGAAACCGCTGCATTGTTCTGAGTCTCTTGTGCTTGGCACTAAAGTCTAACTGGAGTTCCTCCCCCAAGATCATTTGGCTCACCAATCCAAAGAAGGTTCGCCCCCCACGCCAAGGACATGTTCACTCGCGGGAACCAAGAGCCGTAGACTCTTGCCGGGCAAAACGATCATCCTTTCGGCCGTGCAGTCTCCTCCTCCTTCTCTTCTTGCCTGTCACGGCGCAACTCCGAGGTGCAAACATACTTTGTGGAGCCTCGGGCTCGTCTACATCTTGTCTATGACATCGTAAAAGAGGACCGTCTTCGATAATTTGGGGATATCCTTAGGGAGCCCGTGCCTTGCTGGCAAACGAGGACTGTAAGGCCGTTAGTGTGGATTTAGCCTATAGAGCTAGCAGAGACTCACCGGATGATAAGATGTTGATTATTGCTGAGAGCTACAATAAGCAGTCTACCGCGCAATGCTGCGGACCCCTGCTTGCAGTGTCACTCGGCCGATAATTTAGCCTATTTACGACCATGTTCGGGTGTCGCACGGTAGCGGATTGCGTTATTCGGGTCGTATTCAGTGACGATCGAAGCGTATAAGCCACCAAAGGCAAAGATACTAATTGGCACGTGGGCGCCTGGGACTCGTATTGTAAATCTCGTGAAACGATGGGTCTGGAGAACGAATCTCTGCCCATGGGGTAGAACACTAACCCCGGACTTACTGCGAGTCGCCGTCAAACGAACAAATCAAAATCATCGTAGACACACGTCAAAGCGTCAGTGGCTCCCCTCCCGGGACAAGTACAAGGAGCCATAAGCTGTATGGATAGACTCCATCACGGATATTCTCCGAGGGTCCCCCCAGTTGCCACCCCATGCCTAATGAAAGGGCGGCAAATGGCGCGTTCCTTATTGACGGAAATGCCGATAATACACGGCATTTCGTTCCCTGGTAAACCGGGTGTCACAACACGGGTCCGCTTCCCCGCAACTTTCAGATCCCCGTGCGACGAAAGCTAATCGCAGACAGGGCCATTATATATGGCTCGTATACCTGACCTGGCCTGAGAACGTAGCTTCGTTCAAAATTCTGCGGAAAGTCACCGGGCTTTCCTATATTTCCCGTCTTCCCTGCCTTCATCTGTACTCGCCAGAGCCGGCTCAACCGGGACAGAACACAACAATGGCAACTAACGAAATAGTAATCAGCGATCGGGATGCAATGGGGGAGAAAGCTGACCTGTCGCACGAAGAGGTCGTGCATATTGCAGCTCTGACGGACGAGGAGAAGGCATTGGAAGTCAAGCTGCGGCGCAAGATTGACACTTTGATTTTGCCACTGGTGATCACTGTTTATTTAATGAATTACATTGACCGGTGCGTCTTGAGATCCAGTGAAGAAACAACAGACAAGAGAACTGACGGCTCTTTAGGAACAATTATGCTGCTGCTAAACTGCAAGGTCTTACCGAAGACCTCAACCTCAACGACGCTCAATATCAAACTGGTCTATCGATTCTGTTTGTGGCGTATATTCTTATGCAGGTCCCTTCGAACTTGCTGCTCAACTATGTCGGTCGGCCATCTCTGTATCTCGGTTTCTTCGTCGTGGCTTGGGGACTAGTGTCTGCTCTTACTTGCCTGGCGAAGGGCTATGGATCAATTGTGGCTTGTCGATTCATCCTCGGGTTTGTCGAGGCTCCCTTTTTCGCCGGCGTCTTGTTCTATCTGTCGAAATGGTACACAAAGAAGGAACTTGCGTTCAGAATGAGCATCTTCTACGCTGGTTCTTTGCTCAGTGGCGCATTCGGTAACCTCATTGCTGCCGGCATCCTATCGGGGATGGCTGGGAAGCGAGGTCTGGCAGCATGGCAGTGGCTGTATATCATCGAGGGTTCCATCACATGCTTTGTTGGCTTGGTCATCATGTTCGCCCTCCCCGACTTTCCAGAAAACTGGCGTCTCCTGTCCCCGGAAATGAAAGCCGTGGCCAGCCGACGAATGGCTATTGAGGCAGCCGAGGCTGATATCGATGAGGAAGGTGGCATGAGCCAATGGCGTGGACTGAAGCTGGCATTCTCAGACAAACGGACATACTTGCTTGCTCTGGCATACATGGGCATCACTGGTGCTTCCGGCTTCCAGAACTTCTTTCCAACACTCACTGCCACGCTGGGTTATAATCACGTTATTTCCCTTCTGCTTGTAGCCCCGCCGTATATTTTCATGGTCTTTTATTCCCTGCTTCACAACCATCTCTCCGATGTGTTCCAGAAACGGTTTGTCTTCTGGATCTACCCAGTTCCAATCACCATTGTTGGGTTCGTTGTCTTCATGACCACCTCCTCCTTCGGGGCTCGTTACTTCTCACTCTTTTTGATGAACTTCGTGTTTGCCATGAACGGTACCGTGTTTGGCTGGATCGCCAATGCGATCCCTCGGCCGCCAGCAAAGCGTGCGGCTGCTTATGCCTTCATCAACTCGGTTGCCAACTCGGCTAGTATCTGGACGCCGTACACGTACCGCTCCCAAGATCAGCCTCACTATCGCCTTGCGCTGGGAGTTTGCATTGCTCTCCAGGCGGTGGCTTCTCTTGCAGGTCTCATCCTTTACCTAGACTTGCGTGCGTCGAACAAGCGACTCGAGCGGTTGGAGAATGAGGACGTGCAATTGACTGAGAAAGAGATACGGCGTCTGCAGAAGACCGCCGAGGTGGAAGGTATCGATCTTGCAGCCGCAAGAAGGCTACAGAAGGGATTCCGCTATGTCCTGTGATCTAGTTTTCTCCTGTCTGTTATGGACTGGAGGGTGTTCTGTATGTTTTTGAATGGAATTGGTATGATGAATAAGAAGCTAGTATTAGATGCGAGGGTGACCGTTTTCCTACCTTTCAATAATGCTCTAGTGAGAAGTAGTCGGCATGTGGCGTAACAACACAATAGAGTGGCTGCACAATGCACGTGCTGTTCTACCTAAGTGCCAACGAGGAAGGTGTGTAGGTGGCGCCTTCTCCAAAATCTGGAATAGCGGCTGATCTCGTTCGCCTCCATCTGTCCGTTGTTTGTTGATCTCCTCTCTCCGTCTCTGTACTTCTAGCAACCATCGCTTTGACAGGATGAGATGACCTGTCCATGTATCCAACTGCACTGCTGCGAGAATGAGCTGCCAGACTGCCACTAAGATTCGAGATTCGAGTCCTGTGTCATAACTGGTTGCATACACTTGAACATTCTCGGTCCAACCATAGCTGGCTGTTGCGAAACCCCCCAACAAACATTGACAGACCGACAAGCCCTGCATACGTCCAATTAAAGTAAGGATTCACCGACACCAAATGTTCAGCGCAATTCCGATGTCTTATTTCTAGTAGGAACTGATAAAGGAACAGGATGCATATCAAGGAGATTTTGCGACCTGATTACTGTGTGCGCTCTCCATAGTGGCGGTACACCATATCCAGGAATGCCGATGAGTCTTGTTCTGGCGGGAGAGCATGCGGCGTTTTCCCGGTGACGAAACGGCCGAATACCGGACTGCCTGGCTCTGATGGTTCCTTATTTGGATTTTTATTCTACTTTCCCGTTTCCATTGAGACTTCTTTAAGACGTCCAGGGTCACATACACACATTCGGGACTCCAAGCGAGACTTGGGAAGCTTCAGAATGAAATAGAAACTGAGAGCTTCGCCGCTACTGCATCGACCTGGTAACTTAGCAAGGAGCGGCCCACTTCTCCCACCGCGCAACGGTGCCGAGGTGCTACCCTCGGTTAAAGAACGTGTCGTTAACCAACACGTTTGTGGATACCAATTAAGAAGTAGGCTTCTCTGCCCTTATTCGGTCTTCATCATTTAATTGAACGTAGCTGTGCAGATTTCGGGGCCGTCCTTGATGTAATCGAGCACCAAATGCTTGTGCGTCCACCTTGCTTTCTCGTTGTTCCGCGGCCTCCGTGCTGTGTTGCAACAGTCTGCGGCCAACAAAAAACCGTTGCGGGGCATGTATTGATCAGCCAACTGAGGCTAGCTGAGCCCGCTCAACTGCCGTTAAACTGGAAACGGAATGGACGCACCAGGTCCTCCCCTCTGAAAAAGGGCCCAGATCATCTGTCTTGAGATGCTCCGGTTCTCAAGCGATCACCTCCGAGATCTCTCATCTCGCCCTGTCAATTCCTGCAGCGTCGTTCGTGGACTGTCCGAACAATGCCGCCGACATAGAGCCCTCTGCAGCCACAGCTAAATCTACCGATATATACCTCCTGGGACGACGGGCGGCTCTAGGCGTGGGGCGCGCTGGGCCATCCGTGGCTGTTGGTCGCCATGTCGGATTCTGGCTATGGTGATGAGCCCAAGCCCAGGAAGCAGACCAACCGACAATTACGGTCATGTCGAGTTTGCCGTCTTCGCAAAGTCAAGGTGGGTGCTTTTCCTATGTTTATACTTCGTTACAATTCTGTGTCTTGCATACCACCTCAATTCGTATACGTGCGAAGAGGAAGAGAGATCCATTATTTTAGGAAACGACCACGCACCTTGACCCCGACCTAAATGTGAAGTGGCTGTTCCATGCATCATAGCAGTTCCAACCAACACATTGATGACTCCACCGTTGTGCCTAACTAACTTAATATATAGTGCGATCGAGTTAAGCCTTGCCACGCTTGTTGCGCCCATGGCCACCCATCAAAATGCGTGTACGACTCGGTGACTGGAGAGGAAGAAGCACAACCAGTCTCGCAAGCGGAAGAAATTCGTAATTTGCGTAACGAGATAAAGGAGCTACGCACGCGAATAAGTACACAGGGTGCGTTCCTCTCTGTTCCATGGCGGGTTGTTTCTCCGACATGTGGAGGACGCACAGACATTTAATGCCGTGGATATTATAGGGGAACGTGAAACTCGACAGCGGAAACTAGCTGAGCTGGAGAAGCTTTTTGATGCTATCCGATCTGGCCCAGTTGACGTGGTTGACAGCCTAGTTGGGAGCATTCGTGCAGATCGATCAAAAGTACCCTCAGGACAGAATGGTACGTCTTCGATGTTGTTAGAAGTGTCCGGAATTCATACCAGTACGCATTTAGATACTGAGCATCTCATAGATGAACATGTTGTCACCGGTCCTAGAAAGAGACTGGTAATGCGTTCTGCTTCCCCATGGGTATCAAGCGATGCCGATGACGAAGAAGAATATTCTATCAAAAAGTGGAACTCTTCAATTGCTAGCGATTCGCGCAGTAGCAGTGATAGCAGCAGCAGCAGTGGAAGCAGCAGTGCCAGTAGTATCAGCATCGATGAAGACTGGTGTGGTCCACTCTCCCGGTTCTCATCCGCAAAGCCGATGGTGGACGTATTCGTCCAGCGCTTTGTTGACGCCTTCAGCCCCGAGGTCGATAATCGCTCTGGACGTGCAGGTGCTATCCGGGCTGCAGCCGACATCCGGATGTTCTCACCTATGATATCAGACGCCTTTGATGCTGTATCGTTAACATTTTTTGGTCGAAGTACCCAAAATCCTCGCATCGAAGCCGCCGGGCTGAAGCTGTATCCGAGGGTTTTGCGTTCTTTACAAGATGCTCTTTTGGACCCTGAACGAAGTCGATCAGAAGCAACTCTTATTACAGTTACCTTGTTATTAGCCTTTGAAAGCATTGAACGAACATCAACTGAGGCTGTGGTGGCACATGTGAAAGGGGCGGCTCGGTTAATCCAGCATAGAGGACCGGAAAATCATGTACATGGCGTTGAACATTTGTTCTTTTGCGAACTTCGGCCGTACTGGGTGAGTAGATTCTAAATGTCTAGACGACTAAGCTCGAAGGGGGCAGCGCTGGCTGACTTTTTTCTAGGTTGGCGTTGACCTTGTTGAACGCAAACCGAGCTTCATGGCTGAAGAAGCGTGGAAGACCGTTCCTTGGTCTGAGGGGACATCATCCAAGGACTTATTACATTATCTGCTTGATCTCGTCGTTGAGATCCCTGGACTCTTGGCACAATATGACGAGCTTGTTACCGCGCAGGACACCCAGCATCTTGGCAAAAGCGAGCTTCGTGTGAAACAGGCCAAGCTGTGGAATTCATTGACGGATCTGACTTCTCGATTGATGCAATGGAAAAAAGATCACGTTGACTGCTACCCGGGTGGTGGCCCTGTTCCAGCAATCGAGCCGCAAGGATCGGATCCTTTCCCGGTCTTCCGTTGTCGAGACCTGCGCACTATGCAGGTGATCGAACCACCGCCCTTGGTGTATCCTGATCTCCGGCTCCTACAAACGATGTGTTTCTACTGTGCCAACAGACTTATACTGTCGTCCATCGACAATCGGCCCGAAGGGGCTGTTACGATGGTGGAGAAATACCAGTTAGCATGCGATATTGGGCGTAGTCTGGAGTTTTATATCCGCCGGGCGCCCGGAAACATGATAAATCGGCTTGCTTTCCCCGTGCGAGTCGCATGGGAAGCATTTCCTCCGGGCGGTGTTGAGCGAGAGTTTATGGTCCAGGTATTTGAACTTGTTGAAAAGCGCCATGCCTTACGTTTATGGGGGAGCGCGATGCCTGAGCTGAGCGCCCGTGCTCCTGGCTCCCCGCCTTAAAGAGAAAGATATTTTCGCTTCTAAACATTTAATGATGAATAACGATGACTATGATGATAGCACTAAGATGAGATACGACGATGCCGAGACTATTGCAAAGGCATACTTCTAGTGCCTATGCCTTTTGTTGTTTATTGTTGTTTCTTCTCCAGGATTCGAAGTAGCACCACGTGTATTCTACTGTAGACTGGATGGTGAACTCCGAAGCGGTAATACTTTCTAATCGTGGCAGGTCATTGTTATCTTGCTCATTTTGGCATTATTAACACCGCATTAGGCAAGCCAACCGTCAACAATTCCAACACGACATGTGATGTCAGTCCTCGCTCTTTTATGTGATGCCCGGATTCTTCCATCTTACAAGGCTGGTCAAATGGTCACTGGCTAAAGTTATGTCAAACACAGCTGCCTGTGGGGTTACTAACCCACTAAACAATTAGCTGCTCAATAGTCTCATGTTGGCACGTAGCCACAGCGGCTCATCCCAATCAATGTCCTCTGGTCACTGCCAACAACACCACTTACATTCGAAAAGCACGAATCGCAGACCACAACAATGTGATTACACAGTTGCAAGCACATTAAATTTTTTGTTTTTCCTCTGGCGGTTTGTGAGGTCAATATCCGTCAGTTGCGACCTAGGAATCCCGTCTTCTTGCTCACGATCCGACCATGCTCAAGTCCTCTTCGATCACTAGCAACCCGGAAATGGGGAGAATCGGCATCTTAATACCGCTGTTAATTCTCCATAGCTCTCCATTTGGTGCTCTTCGAATGATGAATTTCGTTCTGGTCATGAGCTACTCTGCCTAGTCACTTCGTGGCTTATGCGATCAAAGACGAAAACAACCACGCTAAAATCTTAGTGTCATGGAGATCGGGTCGGACGCCGTGTTCTGGAGACGATGTATCATACCTGACCTGTCAATAGAGTTTTCTTTCCGACTCCTTGCGTCCTTTGTCCTTTTTTGTTCTTCAAACAAAGGAACAAATAGTTGACGTATGCAGAGATAACTAGATGGTAGTGTCGCTCATTGATTTTTACTGCCCATAAACCACGCCATCGCTCTTTACTATATCGTTTCTCCTACCCTGTCCCTTCATTTTGCATACCGGAACTCTCCCAACTCTATCTACATACGATCAATCTCACCATGCGTTCTCTTCTTTTATCCGCTGTCATTGCAGCGTCTACTGTCGGTGCCGTTCTTGTACCGGATCCGGCCAATGACTATTCCTGTACATCTGCACGTAACCCGGTCGTGACGCTTCATGGACTGGGTGCGACCTACTACGAAGACATCAATTTCCTGGGCGATTGGCTCAGGGCGCGAGGATACTGCGTCTATCGCGCAACATACGGTTCATACGCTAATTTCCCTCTGGTGGGCGGATTTCTGCCCATCAACGAGAGTGCGGTCGAGATTGCCGATTTCATCGCCAATGTTAGCAGCAGCAACCCTTCTCACTCAAAAGTTGACCTTGTTGGCCACTCCGAAGGCGCCTTTTTGTCGCTCTATGTTCCCAAGTTCCAGCCCGGGATTTCGGAAATTGTGCAGAGGATCGTTAGCATTGCGCCCCCGACTCGTGGTACAGATTTCGCAAACCTGATCACACTGGCAAAAGACCTGGGCGTGAATGGAACAGTACAAAAGGTTCTTGACACTTTTGGGTGCCACGCCTGCAATGATCTGGTCGAGGGCGGCTGGGCCATTGAGCACCTCAACGACGGCTCCCCCATCATCCAGCCAGGAAACTCGGCCACTATCATCATTTCCAAATACGACGAGCTCGTCACGCCGAGTTCGACTTCGCCCGTTGACGAACCTGATGTACGCAACGAATACATTCAGGACCATTGCCCGCTTGACCCCGTGGGACATATTGGCGAAGCATATGACCTGAACGTGTGGCATCTAGTCAAGGACGCGCTGGAGGAGGTGACGGAGCATGATTTCCTGTGTGTGTTTGGAAGTCCGGGGAAATAAACAGGGTGAAACTATTTACATTTGTATATACCGAAGTGGAGGACCTAAATCTAATTACTATTACCAGCAACTTCCCACTAGAGGTGTATCCAAGTACGCATTAGTTGGAGATATAAGGTGGGATCAGAGAGAGCAACTGTAAGCCCCAGCGATAAGCAGACTCCAAGGCGGTGGCAAGTGGCAGTACCCCACACCGACGTATTGTTTGGAGGACGAAACATCTCATCTCCAACACCAGGTGTCGGACGACGCATCTTGATTTTACTCTCTGAATAATACAATTCCAGGCCATGTCAACTGACTATGGCCATTATTAAGAGGGATGGGTTGCCATTGAATTGCAGCCCTTTATGGGTACGTTCTGATCGTCACTCGCAAGGCGCGGGCTAATCTAGCGAATAGGACTCGGAGACAGCCAGGTTTTCAAGATGTGCTGTCCCTCTTGTGGCATGCATCCCGGTGCTAGTAATCGCTGCCATTGGTATAAAATACCTTCTGAGCCATCCATACTTCTACAAATGGCGTCCAACATGGACCTTGCCCTTTGTGACAGAAGAGCCTGAGCCTACTGAAATGCCGACGAATGGATCAAGGCGACCGATGAGCAAAGCCATATTGCTCTTCGTGATGACTTTGTTTGTATTCGGTACCGAGATTGCTCGAGTTGTAGCATCAGAGCCATTTTTCGGTTTTGTAGGACTGATCGTTGCCTGGGTAAGTTTGCAGGTGAAATATTAGTGCCTTTGCTCATGCAAGTAGGGCATTGCTGCTATTGTGATAGCCATCAAACGGCCAGCGCAAGCGCCTACAGCACTTTTAGTTTATTATGCTTCAGTTTTATTTGCTGAGTTTTCCATTGCCAGTGCCTACACTGCAAGTCGGGCAGGACACATTGCACACGTTGCAACCATTTGGGTTACATTAATATCGATTATCGTTGTCCTTTTTATGCCCACTCGCAATCCTGCTTTACCAAAGGAAGGAATTGGCATTGTAGGGGAAAACCCATCGGACCTTTTACGCAGCCCAGAAGACCATTTGCTTCTTTGGCAATATCTCACCATCAGGTGGATGTGGCCGCTCATTTCGCTGGGACGAAAGAAAAAGATAAATGAAGATGATGTATGGTTGCTGGGGTACGATTTCCAGCATCGTAGGCTCCACGAAAAATTCCGCCAGCTACAGGGGTCTGTTCTGGGGAGATTACTGCAGGCCAACGGTGTTGATGTATTCATCATCAGTAGTATTGCTCTATTGCAAATGTTATGCAGTATGCTCGACTTCTCCTCTACAAGGGAAATATGCTGACTTTTCATAGACTTTTCAACTCCGCTGCTTCTACAGCAGCTTCTCAAGGTCATGTCAATAGAGGATGTTGACAAAAAGGTAGCCTTGACCTATGCGGCTATAATGCTTGCTCTTCGACTACTGTTTGCTCAAAGTCAGGTACTGAACCTCTGGTATGGCCGGAGATGTTACGAGCGCAGCCGAGGTGAGATGATCATGATGGTATACGAAAAAGCCCTGTCTCGAAAGAACACATTCGGACAGAACTTGCAATGCAAAGAAGAGAGCGAAGATGTGCCCGAAAATGATAACGCGGTCAGTGTTATTGATGAGTCTAGCAGAAGTAGCCGAAAGTTGTGTGGATTAATTCCGTGGAGGAGAGGTAAAGCCCAGAAGAAGGAATTGAGACAGACTGCATCTATGGGCAAGATATTTAACTTGCTGCGCGGAGACGTCTATGAAGTAGCCCAGAGATTCTGGGAGATTGACACCCTCATCGATAAGCCATTGGGACTCGTTATATCCATTGGCCTTGTCTGGAAATTGTTCGGTCCGTCATGTTTCCTGGGCGTGCTAACAGTCATCATTGCTCAAATTATTAACGGCTTCATAACCCGTGCCCTTCTTCGTTGGGAACGAGTCCGTCGAACTGCGACAGACGTGCGATTACAGATTTCTTCGCAATTTGTCGAGGCTCTCCGCCACCTTCGATGGTATGGATGGCAAAACCATTGGCTTCGTCAGGTCACGGAGGCGCGTGATAAGGAACTGAATCTCCGCATCATCACGAGCTTATGGAATATCGCAATCAGGTTTGTCAACGTCTTCTCAAGTGGCGTTTTCCCCGTGGTGGCGTTATATGGGTATACCATGTTAGCTGGGCATCCGCTCAGCATCGATATTATTTTCCCTGCACTTCAGCTTTTCACTATGTTAGAAGAGCGACTACGCGATATCCCTACGCTAATCACAACTCTTATCAATGCATCCATTGCCATGGGTAGAATTGAAGATTTTATGGCAGAGCCAAACAAGGAAGCGGGAAAAGCAGACACCTCGTTAGACCCAACTCCCATTCGTCTGGAGTCTTGCTCGTTTGCCTGGCCAGGAAAGCTGTCCCCCGTTCTCTCTGATGTCACGCTCACGGTAAGCAAAGGGCTAACTATTGTCTGTGGCGTTGTCGGAGCTGGTAAGACAGCATTACTGCAAGCCTTCCTTGGCGAGCTCGATAGATTGAAAGGAAAGTCTCATATACCGAACGAAATGGTTGGATACTGCGCACAAACACCGTGGCTACAAAGTATGAGCATACGTGACAATATAATCTTCTCATCTCCATACGATGAACAGCGATACAAACGTGTTCTAGATGCATGTGCATTGGTCCCTGACTTGGCAAATTTTGCACATGGAGACCTGTCTTTCATAGGGTAAGCTAATGGCTTCAAAATTTGCAATATCTCATTGGTAGTTTATGCTGAACTGTCTAAAGGGAGAATGGCATCGGACTTTCAGGTGGCCAAAAAGCAAGAGTAGCTCTTGCACGAGCCGTCTACAGCACATCTCGAATTTTGTTCCTTGATGATCCATTATCAGCACTTGACCACAATACCGCTGAATCCATCGTGCGTAAGTGCTTTTTGGGTTCCCTTATGCAAGATCGCATCGTGGTGCTTGTCACACACCGCACTTCCCTGGTGCAGCCATATGCAGATCAAGTTATTGAAATAATGGATGGCCATGTCAAGTGCTATGATAAGCAAGCGGCGTCATCGATCCAAATGATCGATGACGGATCTAGTGCAGATGAGGCCGTACAGGACCATTCTGAAGGAGAAATCTCATCGGCAGTACCAGACAAGTTTATCGAGGAGGAACATAGAGCCGACTGGGGCGTCCAAACACGGGTGTACTGGGCGTATGTCAAGGCAGGAAAGCTGAGGTGGTGGGGTTTCCTCGTTTTTGTCCTTGCAATCTATCGCCTCATAGCTGTGGTGCAATCGTGGTTTCTCAAAGAATGGGGCGAAGCATACGAGCGATCTGTAATTATGGTCGCATTCACTGGTTTGAGAAAGCAGATGTCGGAGCAGTGGACGAACACACCGGTGGTAGGGGTGAATCTCAATCACAGCGAGTCGAACGCCCAGAATTGGCCGTTTGACCGGATGCATCTTCCTCATCCCGAAGAAAATGTCCGTCCATGGTTAACTTTATATCTTGGTATCGCTACGTTTCAAGCGCTTGCTATGTTAGCTGCTCAGTTATTGATGCTGATCATCATTTATTGCGCCGGGAAGACAATGTTTGAGCAAGTCATGGAGGGTGTTAGTCGTGCCACTTTCAGATTTTTGGACGTTACCCCGGTGGGACGGCTCATGAATCGGTTGACCTCCGACATTGGCGCAGTTGATGGAAACATCAGCAATCAGTTTCAGGTGATTGCGTTCCAAATGATCACCTGGACATCCGCTATCGTGGTTATTGCATCTGTGACGCCAACATTCTTAGTCTTTGCTCTTCTTCTAACTGGCGCATTTGTTCTTATATTCCTACAGTTTTTGCCACTTTCGCAGAGCCTTCGTCGTTTAGAAATGGTCTCTTTGAGCCCGTTGCTCTCCAATTTTGGTGAGCTTTTACATGGGCTTACTACTGTTCGCGCATTCCACGCCGAAGTACGGTTTCAGAATCGTGTTATCCAAGTGGTGGATAAGTTCCAGGGGATGGACCATTTCTACTGGTCTTTACAAAGCTGGCTGATGTACCGATTTGAAGCCTTGTCGGGAATTTCTACCTTCTGCCTCACAGCGTTGGCTCTATATACCGATATATCGGCGGGGCTGGTTGCTTTCATGCTAGTCTCCGCAAGCTCCTTTGTCGATTCTACACACGCTCTGTGCAAGTACTACGGTCAATTACAGATGGATTTCGTCTCTGTTGAACGTATTGATGAGCTTCGCCACATTGAGGTCGAACCTGATGGAGAGATAACACCACCAGCATACTGGCCGCGCTTCGGCACTCCTATTATTTTTGACGATGTTACTATTCGCTACGCACCTCATTTAGAGCCCTCGCTATCTAAGATTTCCATAGAGATCCCTGGTGGCTCTACTGCGGCTGTGATTGGCCGCACTGGGAGCGGAAAATCAACTTTGGCCCTCAGTCTGCTTGGCGTGATACGGCCAGAGTCTGGTGAAATTCTCATTGATAACATCGACATATCCAAAGTCAGCAAACAAACACTCCGAACGCGCATCACGTTTGTTGCACAAGATCCTGTTCTCTTCCCCGGAAGCATAAGATTGAATCTTGATCCTACCAATGAGTACTCGGACAACGAATGTGCGGATGCGCTTGAACGGATCTGCGCTCGCCATGGCTGGACTCTGGATTTTCATATTGAGGCTGGTGGGCGAAATCTTAGCCAAGGCCAACGCCAACTGATAGGACTCGCTCGTGCTGCGCTACGTCGGAGCCCGATTGTCATTCTTGACGAGGCAACTGCGTCGATCGATCACGAGACGTCATTGGAGATACAGAAGATTATCAGAGAAGAAATGAAGGAGAGTACAGTGATAACAGTTGCTCACCGACTGGAGGCTATCAATGATGCGGATTATTACGTCGTACTCAATCACGGCAGAGTAGAAAGACAGGGACAGGTTTAAATAGATGCAATAGGGCAATGTATATAGAAGGCTAGATCTTTAGTAGACTCTTTCTTCGTCAATTTAAGAGAAATTTGGCTGAAAATCTAAGTGGTTGCTTGAATTGGGACATCAATCGAGGAAAGAGACTCTTTTTTGCACACTCAAGAGTGTTTAACAATAATAGCGCTGTGACTGAACACCGCCCTTGTGGATTCTGTCCATTTTAACACCTTTGTAAAGCTATGCTAAGACTTCATAGCGTGAGTAACAAATATATTGGGGTGGAAATTATAGTTCTGTCTTATAAGGATGCCATCCGCAATCATCGCAATACTGTGCTTGCACCGAACCTCTATGCAAACTTTTATGCGAGGAGCTCTGCAAGGTTCGTCTGTTTCGGTATTTTCCGTCGTAGTTGCGATGGTCAGCAATTATCAGCGATCATGATATCAACACAAGCTTGGCATTCCCGGAACGTCTGGTGTACGAGAGTTGGGCGAACAATATTTTTCTCGGATTTTGCCTAGTTTAATCAGTGCATCCCTCCCGGCATTACTGATCGACCTATAATTATTCTTGTTGTGGGCGTTCAACTGAGATAGGCCTAAAGCTTCAATGTCACTTAGCACTACTACCAATAACCTTTCGCCTGAACCTTTTCGGGTTCGATTGCTTCACGCTCTACCAACCAGACTACAAGGACCGAAGGCTAGAACTAGCAGCCGGAGATCTACTCAAGTTCGACATCGTTGGCGTTGGGGTCCGGATTGTCGTTACGAACATGCCGACATCCTTTGCCATCATGCAAAAACTTAACACCACGTTACCTGTAATATGATATCTATTAGCACCACATATCTTCAGAAATGTCAAATAACTTTTAATCGTAATTAGACTGGTATTTACTATACGGTGTACATCGTACCTGATATGCCTGGGATTCAACCCTACATTTGATGCTGGTTTCTGCGCCGTGGTACCATAGTATACTCTGTACGGAGTAATAACCGTGCAGATCGCCAGCTTTAAAGTTCTTGGCTGATCAGCCGATTCTGAGCGCTAAGCACGAATTGTTGGCTGTACCTGAGTCTGAGTGGATCGATCAGCCATTCCATAAACGCTGGCTAAATCGAGTAACATGGTGCGGCTGACGAGCAGACTAGCTAAAGATTGAACGGTCCACAGCTCCTATGAAACGTAGAGTTACGTTGCAAAAGTGCCGGGTGGAATATAAATAGTGCCTCTTGCCACCAGCTAATGCCAACCCGGATACATGTACTACGCCAAGGATAACCAACCACCTGCACGATCAACATGAAGGCCGCTATCGCACTGTTAGGCTTGGTAGCCACATGTATGGCAGCCGGTAAGACTTGAATGATTTTTAACTTGGTATTGACATCGAAATCCCTGGACTAAAACTACCGGCAGAGTCTTCCAAATTCACCCTTACCATCAAAGCCGAAAGACCAGCCTGATAAGGACGGTCTGGCTTTGGTCGACGCTCGGAACAATGTCAACACCATGGGAGAACTCGAAACTATCTCCAGCAAAGATCAACCGCCAACAGTCTTTTGGCTGGAGAATGGAGATCAGGGCCGACTTGTGACTGAGTCAGAGAACGGCACGTTGCGTTACGCCTTCACGTGGGATGAGAACAACGTGGGATCCATAGAAATCGACCAGGAGGATGCCGACGACGGTAACATTTTCTACCTCAACTGGGAGATTACCTCGGACAATCTGCTCGTAGCTTCGGGGAAGTACCGCGATTTTCAATGGGGTTTCTGTCCCACGAATATCGAGAAGAAAGCTAAGAGAGACGGTGATCCTAACTTGGGTGGTTATCTTTGGCTGGGCGATTCTGGCTGCCCCCATATTCTTGGTCTGAATGTTGTCGCCAGCGAGTAAACGGTTGCATTGATTGGTCATTGCTGTGCGATCTTGGGGCTGTCAATGATTCCATCCGCCATTATGGATATACTGCAATGGTAAGGTCTATATACACGCGCTTAGACTTGTAAGCAAACACTGATTACAGTGGTGAATATGGCCATATATGTAATAATTTCATTTCGAATCTCCCACACTTCGCAAGATCCCACCTTATACAAACAGTAGCTTTCAGTCCCTAGGTTGCACTATCAAACAAAAAACAAGCATACAATTGCTTACATGTAACTTTAGTTCCGTCAGACTTGTATAGCTTCGACTTTGCTCTGTCAGAACGGCTGAGGACGCCACTATCAAACATTTTCTCGGCCATAGCATTCCAGTATTACACATTGCGATTTAAGAGGCGGATGTGAAGGCAATTCTGCTGGTGATGAACATGAGATGGGAGAAAGAGAGAATATATCGAATGAAAAGCTATCGTAGCGTACAGTCGTCTCTGTACTTTGTCAACGATCTGTTGGTAATGATTATGCTGCATCCTACGCAGGGATGGGGGGATAGTTTTCATCAAGAGTGACTCCAGGAATGGGTAGAACCGTGCCGCAGCCACAAAAGACGCCGCCTTGACACTATTGAAGAGTAGTGATATCCAGGGATGGAAACGTGAGTGCTCGAGACACTCAGTAGAGACTCTGCGTAATCTTGGGTGCTCTTCCACCAAGTAGGATATTTCAGAAAGGAGGAGTGTTCCCAGTAGACGCCAACCCAACCTTCACCATCGGAAATACTCACCTCGTTTGGCGCCGTGCGGACAACCGGGACGTATTCGCGATGGAGCTGTTCAAAATTGTGTATGATCGTTCCCTGAACGATGTCCAGATGAACTGTAGACGAGTAGCTACCCAGCCGCGAAGGCCGGGAACATGAGCAGGTGGGTGAAACCAGATGTTATATGCGAAATTAAGGAGGGTATACTAAGTTCGTCACTTTGCTTGTTAAATCTGATAGACGAGACATCGCCTTACCGCCAGCGGATTCGCCGCAAGGGAAATCATCGACAATGTATTGTACGCTTGAGATAAGCTTCTCCTGTTATTGATCGAAGGTCTAGATTGGAGTTTTGTAGCCGCCCATGAGAAGTGTACTTGTACAAAACGTCAAGCTTGAATTCGCCCCAAAATGGCTTGGGCCGTTTCTGTTTTCGAGATAAATACAGCGCGTGGTGCGTGCCACGGTATTAGATGCTGCCTCAGGCACGGCTTGTGTCGACCAAGCGAAGAGTCACGAGGCGGAATTTTCCTCGCCTCCTGAAGGTATGGTCATACTGGATTGACATTTTCGCCACAAGATAGAGTACGCAACTTTTAGAATCTATTTTATGAAAATGGCTCCTCGCTGTAAAACTGGCTTGAAGGTATGGCCAAGAACAGAGTATCGTGAGCGTGGCTCATCACTTTGGCGCAGTAGATGCACTCTCTGCGCGACGCAAGGTTGATAACATTCATTTTCCGACTACTCCTTTTAATTTTTCAAACAGGCAACTTCAGCCAAAGACTTCTGAGCATGCTGTGAGAAGAAAATTTACTGTTTCTTTTGAAGTACACCATCATAATAAACATTGATTACTTCTGTTGATAAAAAGCGGACATTTACATGCACTGACGAGCGGGGTCAGCATTTCGGCTTCTTGACGGTGTGTCGATGAGTTGGCCACCTCTGCAGGACAGTGACAAACATCGGTGATCTTTTACTTACTGAGAACTGTTTGAAAGCTGGCAATTCTAATGCATAACTATTTGCATATTGTTATATATTAATCGAGCTGTATAAATGAGCATTGAAGTAGTTTGCTACATATTAAATACACAGATGAACAAGGTGAATACCACACCCGACATTTCAGCAAAGGACTGGTAGTTTATTTTTGCCGAGTGTGGAAAGACTCTCTCTCGTTATCTCGATGATGAGCAAGGGAATGAGGGCAAGGCAGTCAATGTCCCAGCAAAGTGGTTCTAGATAATTTCAAGCAAGGCAGAACATGCCCAACCTTGCAATTGTGCATTCCTCCGTGTTACTTTCTCTCAAAGCAAGCGCCGTTTTGGTCAAACCGAGCTATTAAGATTTAACTATGGTTTATCCCTCTTTTGTAGTACAGTATGGCGAAATACGTTGGATAGAAGTCTCAGTCACTAATGTGCTTCGTGTCATGGAGATTTACCTCGCAGTCCTAAAGTGGGAAACTGACAATCGAAGCTTTTAAGAATTAGAGTAATAGCGCTAAACACACATTATTTCTCAGCAATGACAACCTTCATGGCATATTTATGCTTGTGCTGGAAAGTGATTCTTGGCATGAGTGCAACCTGCGCGCCAAATAACAAACTTGAGTTTCAAACAAAGCAACCCTTGTTGCATGGGGGAACTCCTAACTGGATTTATATATAACCCAGTCGTTATCTCCCGCTTCTTCAGTGCCTCGTAACTTAACAGGTTTACTGCTATGTTGGGCGCTATCATTGACTCGACCTTGCCATTCGCTGACAGCAAAATTGTGATTTCACCGGCTATGGCACGAAGTTGGAACAATTTAATGGCAAGATCCAGCGTATTGATTTCTATGCCGGATCAACAATCAAAATAAACTCCCTATTGTTTACTAGTACAGAATTTGTCCAAGGCTCAGGTAACAAATAACTGTGACCATTCGTGTTGTGCAGCTAGTACCGATGTTGGGCTGCGCACAACTAAGGAAGAGCTATCCTAACCACAGCAACCCAGGTTTCTATCATCGCTAGCCCTGAAGGTCGCGTTAACACGGTCATTGCATGTAGTTGCAACAACAGTATTCGGACTTTGAACGGGTAAGTTGACGATGACTCATAACTCGGCGTGTTCTAGCTCTAACTATGCTTCTCTACTACTGGCCAATTGTAGGCGGTTTCACACATACCGTCTAAACAATTGAAAGCAGCGATCTCGATTTCTAAGACATAGACTTTAAGCTGCGATGTTTGTAAAACACTTCCCATCGACGCAAAAACCTATCAACACACACAAAATTGTATGCACGGAAATAGTACCTACTAAAAAAAACCTTCTTTTCCTGAGGAGTCAGGTACCATGATATGATTTGCTAGAAGAAAACTGCGCTAAGCCTCTAGCGTGGCACTACTCGAAACTCGAAAAGAAGGTTAAAGGCAACGGTTGGATGAGAAACGCTCTCTGCTGCATCAAACCGGCGCCAAGCTCGGGCATCGGCCCACTAGTCTGCCCTTCAAGGGTTAGGCGGCAGACTCTCATTGGATAAAGCTCGAGCGTTTCAAAGGTACGCATGGCCCCACCGTCTCATTGGTCGGCGGCAAGAAGCGCAGAAGCAGCGCTCGGAGAGCATCTGTGATATGCAAGGTCTTTGGCTGTAATCACTTGCTGGTATGCCTCAGTCGAAGAGTCCAGGCACTCGCGTTTCAAAATCGACGCCTAACAACCACTAGAAAGAAACGGGGGTTTCCCTCTCGCTTTTTCTATTCGTCTCTTAATTCTTGCTGTTGTTGACTGACGGGCCACATGGGGTAGTTGTCCTCAGCTTTCGCCCAAAGCGACTCTGCAGTAGAAGCGAATTGGATGGTAGCCAGGGATATGGTAATCTTGAATCTGTTGGACCGAAACAAGAACACGGAGACTGACGACTGTGGGTGCCGACTGCAGCGCCATTGCTTACAAGTGCGATTGCATGAAACACTGGCGGGTCAGACAGGGTCTAGAGCAAGGATAACTACCCGAGTACAGGCGGACTTTTGTCAATGATACTTCGATACAATGCCGTTGTGTGGCGTTTGCCATAAGCGGTAAATCAAATTTTTTATTTATAGAGAAATGATACTATGCCTTGCGGAGGAAACGCGACCTCACTCGCGAAGTAAGGGCATCCGCACGCGCTGATTGGAGGAGCGTAGCCGCCGGGTTCTAAGTATAACGGATGATGAACGCCTTCCCCACCCAAGATCTCTCTTCCTTGAGAGTCAATGCTCTTCCCAGCCCTGCCAGCGCATGCTCTATGCGTACATAGGTAGAATCAGAACACTAGGCCATTAAACAGGGAAACTAGCGAACTGGTGCTGTTTCAGGTTGATCGCCATGGATCTGCGACTAGCCACTGGTTGGCCATCGTCTCATGCAGACTATGCGTCGGTGACGGCCCAGCCAGACGAATTTCGTGATAACCTCGTCGTCCTGTTCTTATAACACAGAGTACGCGCCCTGATGGACAGCTCATCTCCACTCATGCTTTCTTTGTCTTCAGTTGCAGATGCGAGCTTGTGTTTTCTTCCTTGTCATTCGCTCTTCTACGCCTTTTCATAGGCTACTCTCGTTCAAAAGCTTGTGCCTCACCGGGCCCTGTTGTTACATTGACTCTGCAAACCCACGGCTTGCAATTTTGGCTTTGCTTGCCTTATCAATCGTTATATAGCTTGCCTAACCCACCAAAAAAGTTTCCTCAACATCGACCACAGCAGACATTATTCACAATGAGGGCATCCATCCTTCTCCAGCTCCTGGCGAGCGGCTCTGCTTTGGCCGGTGTTGCCCAAAAGCGTCACAAGCCCTCGAGCGTTCCTGCTATCAGTGTTCAGCCTAACCAGCCCACTGCCACACCTTGTACAACAGGGGCCTGTGTCCCGGGACAAGACACCAGTATTGCCAGTGTTCCAAGTGTTACTCTCCCGAGTATCACTATCGTCACTGCTCCAAGTATCAGCTTGCCTTCGGTCATTATACCCAGTGATACACCCCTCGCTAGTTCTAACCCAGTGACCCCTCCGGAAATTGTTATTACCAAGACATCAACTTATACTACTACCACTTGTCCAGGTAAGCATCTATACCGGCCGTCATATACAGAGCCCTTACCGAGTCTTTAGTCCACACGACTACATTCATATCTGGCACGGACACTATTACCCAGCCAGTGACAGGAACAAGCACAATCGTTGTGACTGCAACTGTTACTTGCACAAAAGAAGTTTGCAAACCCCACACCCCTTCTGCAACAAGTCTTCCAGTCTCTCCAGCCCCTCCATCGTCCGCTCTACCAACTTCTGTGGCTCCCGCTCCTGTCACATCCATCACCTCTACTACTCCATCTATTCCTGCTGTGGGGCCATCGAGCACACCAGAGGTTGTTGTCACCAAGACTAGCACCTACACGACCACTACCTGTCCTGGTAAGCAATATAACAAGAGACCTTCTAGGGGACGAAAGATTTACTAACTGAAACAGTCCATACCACAACTTTCACTTCAGGAACGGATACCATCACACAACCAATCACTGGTACTAGCACAATTGTTGTGACTGCGACAGTAACCTGCACAAAGGAGGTCTGCCATCCGCACACACCCACCTCAACCGGGGTTGCAGTTCCTCCTCCATCTTCAGTTTTGCCCACATCCGTAGCTGCCACTTCTGCTACTCAATCAATACCTTCAGCCTCTAATCCAACGCCTTCCGGTCCACCATCCTCCGTGGCGCCAACTACTTTGCCAGCACCTAATGTGTCTTCATCTGCTCCACCACCTCCTGTAACGCCCTCTTCGTTCCCTATTACTGGAGTCACTACTACCACACCCGAAGTTGTTATCACCAAAACTTCAACCTATACCACCACTACTTGCCCAGGTATGTACAGTCTATTCTTTTCCAAAGTGTCGATGCCAACATTGAGTAGTTCACACCACAACCTTTACCTCGGGAACACAAACAATCACTCAGCCGGTTACCGGAACCAGCACCATTGTTGTTACAGCGACCGTGACGTGTACAAAGGAAGTTTGTAAACCACAAACTCCTCCACCTACCAGTGTTGTTCCAGGACCTACATCAGGCCCAGTTCCCAGTTCGACGGTTCCGGACTCAGTTTCTCCGAGTTCGGGTCTCCCAACCTCTGTTCTTCCAACCTCATTCCCCGCTCCAACAACAGTCCCAGGTGAAGCAACCACCATTCCGGAGACCGTCATCACCAAAACATCTACCTACACGACCACCACATGCCCAGGTCAGTTATATCCTGTATAAGACCTGAATTCTAGCTGAACTTAATTAGTCCGTACGACTACCTTTACATCCGGAACGGATACTATAACTCAGCCAGTCACTGACACTAGCACGATTGTGGTCACAAACACCGTCACTTGCACCAAGGAAGTGTGTCATCCACATACTCCTTCGCCAACAAGTGTTCCGACTCAGACAGTTACCGATATTCCTAGCCCAGCGACGAGTGTTGGAGCCACGACTGCTCCTGGAACACTCCCGGCACCTGTCACAACTGGCACTCCTACTGTCCCCAAATCCGAGACTATCCCAGTCCCCGCAACAGAAACTGCTCCTCCGGGTGTGCCAAACCCTGAGACAAGCTCTGCTTCTCCACCGGACACTGGTGTTTTGCCCACTACAATTGCTTCCAACACTGTTCCCCCAGTGGTCGTCACTACCACTACTCCAGAGGGTGTTGTTACGAAAACAACAACTCGCACCACCACTACTTGCCCAGGTATGCTGTGATGATTCAGCTGAAAAATCTTCATACTAACACAGTCACAGTTGGCTCAACTACATTCGTTTCAGGCACTCAGACAATCACCAAGCCTACAACCGGTACTAGCACCATTGTCGTAACGGACACTGTGACCTGCACAAAGGATATATGCCATCCACACACGGTTCCGGAAACCACCGTGGTTGCTCCAACTACCGTACCAAGTCCAGTCGTGATCACCCAGACCTACACTACAGTCACCTGTCCAGGTACGTGTTTCATAATAACTATAAGTACATGCATTGTCTGACAATTAATATAGTGTCCCATTCCACCTCTATTAGCGGAACATCAACTATCATCATCCCAATCACAGGGACAAACACTATTACTATAACTACTGTGGCTACCACCACACCAGCTGCAGAGACAACGGTCATATCGTCGGTAGCCCCTATAACCGTTATTCCTCCTGGCGAGACTACAGTAGTTTCCCCAGTTGGTCCTACAACAGTGGTTCCTCCAGCTGGAACGACTGTAGTTCCTCCACCACCGGAACACACAACTATTGTCACCGTTATTAGTCCTCCGGGAGTGATACCTCCGGCTGGTACCAGCGTTGCACCTGCTCCCACCGGCCCGCCCATTCCAGGAACACAGCCTGGTACTCCCTCTCCTTCGTTACAGCCATCACCAACCTCTAGCGTTGCCATTCCTGGAAGACCTTCCACAACATCTCCAAACTTTCCTTTCTTCACTAATGCAGCTCCATCAGCCAAAACGGGTTATTCCAATCTTATTGCCGGTGTTATTGCGATAATAGCTTTGTTCTGACCAAATTACGAGACATAATATCGTTAGAATCATGTTTCCTTGCCGTCGAGCGTCACCACATGTATCATTATATTTCAACTATCGTCTTTCCTATGGTGTCTCAAAACAATGTCTAAAGTCCAGCCTTTTTTGTCTTTTTTTTTCTTTCTCCCTCTCTGTGTGTTTTTGCATAGTTTATGTTACTGTTCAGGTATTTATTTTTATGCTGTTTGCATGATAATGCGCAGCTGTCTTGTCCACTGGTGGGCAATACTCTGCAATATTTTGTTTTAGACACTGGCTTGCTTGCATCTGCATTGCGATTATGTTTTGATCCCGTTTCTTTATGTTCCCTTGGTCTTCATCATATACAATGTCGCCTAGCATTTTCTTCATACCCTTGGCAAAAAGCCAGATGTCAATATTCCACATACCATAACAAATTCAAATATGGCTTTCTTTACTATTATTATATTATCAAGAATTACTCTCACATACTAAAGTTCATGTAAGAATGACTATTTTTGCAAGCCTTGTGGGCTTGCTGGACCAAAGGTCCAGTAACTGGCCGTGGCTTTTTGGTCAAGAGTGGAAATAATATTCAAACTTCTTCAAGTTTTATTCCAAACTGTGTTTCTGTTATATAACCCATGATAAATGAAGGTAGAGAGTGTCTCTCTAGGAGCCTATCCAACACGCCGTCCATCAAGTGGGAGCAATATCCACGCGAAACCTATCAAGATAGTCCTACGACCTCATAGTTCCAGTTGCAGGTTGCATTTTCACTTTGAGCCAAGACGTCCTTTGTACCTTTTGCTGAAGCAACAACGTTACCGTCTTGTAGCACAAGGATGGACTGTCCACCGCCTGTCTGTAGCCCGGGTACCGACTGGTGGTTCAATCCCGCCACTCCAGAGAAATTACCGATCAGATTGCTGTTACTGTACACTTCAATAGTGTATCCGTCCGAGGGTAAGATAAGCGCAAAGTTGACAGCGTCTTGCCCTTGCTGGTAGTTTGCGATAGTGCTCGAGCAGCTTGCGGTAGTCAAAAGCGGTCTATACCACAACGCACCAACAGGGTTGTTGCCGTCAGGCTTGATTTGAGAAACATCGGTTGCGCCGTCCTTGAACGCCGTGATGAACGGTTTGATCACCTGCTGCCAGCCTGTATGATCGTAGCCATTTGCATAGTCGCCTTCACTGGTACCTGCAATCTGCTCAGGCCAAAAGTCACCGACATAGTGGGACTCGCCGGCATCATTCCAGGTAAGAACTTCAACAAAGTCAGGCTGCAGAGCTAGGATCTGCTCCATGCGCTCGGGCAAATTGGTTTCACCTGCGCGGTACCAATCTGAACCAGAACCGAGGTATTTGAACTGGAATGTTGAAAGAGCTGCGCTTTTTGAGCATCAATCGCATTCAGTCACAAGAAAGATACAGGATAACCTACGCATCATATAGACCTTCCCCGCATCATGTGCGTCTTTCACTATAGCCGAGTCCACGCTATCACTTACGTTGGAGATAGTTGAGCCGGTGCCGGGCCATGCACACTCCCAACTGAATGCTCCATCAATAGAGGTAAACGTGTCGAAGAGACCTGTAGGATAGCCGGACCAATCGTCGAAGTCAGGTATGAAAAACGGCGTAACCCCTTGAGACTCAAGTGGTTGCCTGAATGAGGACTTCCAGTCGGAATCACTGATACCACCACCTTGATATGTACTCACCCACGGCCGGCCGTCATCCGTTGTGTAATACTGCGAGTGGTTGCTAAATTTGAGTAAGAAGTCTGGAAGGCCAGATACATCGAGGCCCCAGGACATGTCAAAAGAAAAAAACATTTTGAAGGAAGACCCTGAGGCGGCATCGAGTAGATAATTTATGGCATCAGTGTTCCAGTTATCTGAGCTGCTGATCGTATGGGTATTGAGAGCGAAGCCGTCAAAGCCGGCTGCAATTGCGTCTGAAACATCTTTGGTAGCTTCGTCAGATGTCATGGTACCAACCTGCATAACTTAGAAATCGTTTATAGCTCGGCTAGAAGCGTGGGTTAGCCACACTGCGTCGTTTACATACCATGTAGTGGGCAAAAACAGCCTTACTGGCCGAGCGGCCGGCGAGGGCTAAGAAAGAAAGAATCAATGTATGTATCATGCTTAGATGGTATTATGCACTTTTTAGTAGAATAGAGGGACAGATAGACGTATTTAATGTTTTCGAATCTATCAGCTTCATAAAGAGATCGGTCAAAGCGAACCGGCTGAAACAAGCTCCTTTCCTAACCCTGAAACCTTTCGCTCCAGGGCATTTCTCATTTGGTGTAGAATTGCTGCATGTTCATCTCATGATGACTACCCCGGAGCAGAATCTAGTCTGTCCTATTCACTAGTTTATAACTCAGCTAATGTCGAACGCACACCTCAATGCCTCGGTTTTTCTCCGGTTTTTGTCAAACTTGGCTGCCCTCTACCCCGCACTGCTCTCAGAAAGACTGAAAAGCGCAGGAAGATCACCCAAAAGCTACCAAAGGGTCGGCCACCAAAGTCAATAGATGGGATTAGCCAACAAGATCCTTTGCTTTCAGGGCGTTTTTCAAACATGACGCTAAGTGAATTTTTGGAGCTTGGAATCTTACTGCGTCCGGATGCAACGCTGATGCTAGGTATACGAATAAGCTGCTACATTTGGTAAGCGTTGCTTGTATAGTTAGGTGCTTTATGTTTGTATAGCGTGAAACAATTACAGCGAGAAATAATCGCGAAAGCTACTGGTCTGAATTCAAACCCAAATGCTAGACATGCATGAGCTTATTCCCTTGGGTTTCCATGCAATCTGGACCCATCAATTAGTGATGCCCATTTGTCTATTATTGTCTGTTCTCGACTGGTGATGGCTCATATTTCTGTCTTTCTCGATATACTAGTCTGAAAGCTGAGTTAACTATACATGCAGTTACCGATTATACGCTAACAGATTGTTCAGTTCACACCATCAATGAAGACTTGATCGTGGTCGGTGTCTATATCAAATAGTATATCATAATGCCACTTCAGTATTCTCAGATGGTCATACAATGAGATGTGTGTTACAAAAGAATAGACGAATAGCAGTTATATTCAGCATTCATGAGGTTCCGTGCTGCCACTACATTACAAAAGCAGATCAATGTGTACCAATGCTATTGGACCGATGCCATAACCGTGCTACTTTTGCATGCCAACCATTAGACTCGATGGGCCTGCGGACGAATGGCCTGACCTGCCAGCTGAAGTTTTGTTCGTACAAAAGTTTTGAAGTGCTGCAATGTCTATCTTCAGGCTTGACATGTATGACAAAAGATCAGAGTGACGGATCAAGAAAAACCACCTGTAGCCTATTTATGGCGAACTATGCTACGAGCTTAGTCACTTGTGGACGAACAAGGTCGATTAATAATGGGTGATCGCGGAGTGGTTATTTAGTTGCTGCACACACTGCGTGCGTCCTTCCCCCGCTTCTATTTATCCGCACTTCTCTAGGTCCGTCGGGATAGCATATATACAAGTACAAGCCTTAGTAACACACATATGTATTGGTAATTCACGTAACTGACGGACTGCTTGATATGACCGTTACATGCTAGTCTACTGACTCAATGTAAATTTGTCATCTGTATACACAACTCTTGCCGTTTGCAGATTTTATCAGAAATTGGTCAGCAAAGAATTAGTACGGTGGACTATTACTTTTCCGAATAGCATCTCACGACCTGTTAAATCCAAGGTTGATGCTACCTGGGTTGAAAAGGAGCTGACCCCAAAATCAAACGAAGGCTTCACAATGACGGCGACTCTTTCTTCTGTCTTGCCATCCTATGGGCTTCAAGATTTTTCAATCCCTACCGAGTCTGGGGCGACTGTTGTTGGGCACTCCCGGGGTCTCGAAAGAGGCGCGATCAGCCCCAGATCTCCTGTCCTGATCCTTCTACACGGGTATCCTGAGACGTGAGTCTAGTTATGGTTTATATCCTCAACAGATGATGATTCTATTCTAACTACGGGTTAGGAACTTTATGTCAGTAGAAAACAACCCTGGTCTTCTTTTGCACGATCACAGATGCTCATTTCTATCTATTGACAATTAGGTGGCGGCATGTACGATTTACCTTTAGAAGTCGCATCTGGTACATTTTACTGAAAAAGCTCGTGTAGATTATCAGACTTCTTCCCAAGTCTATTCCCCTATTCGTCCCAGACTTACCTGGATATGGATTGTCTAGTCCCATAGCAGGAGAAACCTCAGCATCGCATACCAAACGTGCAGTTGGGAAAGCTATTCTTTCTGCCTTATCCACACTCTTAGGAGAGACAATCAACGATAGCAGCGACAGCCCCATTCCCGTCGTGCTCGTTGGTCATGACCGCGGTGCGCGAATCGCCCATCATCTGGCTGTCGATGCACCTGATCACTCAAACAAGTTCACGATAACAGCGGTAGGCGTACTCGATATTGTCCCAACAATCATTCAATGGCAAGGTATGGCCGATCCCGCTGAAGGAATGGGGTTCTTTCACTGGCCCCTTTTAGCCAATGTAGAGTTGGCGACGGAGATGATCCAAGCACTCGGCGGTGACGTTTTCTTGCGACGATTGTTTGATCGCTGGCGCAGCACCCTCTCCCCAGAGTGTGAGCAAAAACTAGCGCAAGACGGGTCTTATGAAGTGTACGAAGCAGCGTTTAGATCCGAGAGCGTTATCCGCGCCAGTTGCCTGGACTACGCAGCGGGAGCAAAGGAAGATATCGAAGAACAAAAAGCTGACCAAGCAAAAGGAAAGAAAATCGGTATTCCGATTCTGGTCATGTACTCTGCTACCGGTTTGGGGAGAAGGTTTGATGTACCAGCATCGTGGAGAGGCTGGATTCACGAACCAGAAGACAACATGGCTGAGAGAGCTGTGGGTGGAGGGGCTGGCCACTTGTTTCCCGAGGAGAATCCAGACGAAACATTCCAATACCTGATTGAATGGTTCAGGAGCCTTTGTGTTTATGAATCCAGATAAATTTTAGCATCATATGTGAGCAAAGCAATGGCTGATACTCCTATATGCTATCATCTGGAAGATCAAAACACCCCTCTGATAACTATAAACATCCAATAAAAATTGTTGTGACAGTGCATGAGCACGTGGCGAGAAAAATCTTCCGTAACTTGGCTTGACTCTTTGATTTTTAGGGTATAGGACCCGCTATATTGAATTGGCCCCATGGGAAACACTACTATGTCGTGAGAGGTTCTCTAGTAGTTCAGAAAATCACTTTTCGCCGAAAGCTCAGCGCTTTTCCCAGCAGCTGCCTTCTTGATAGAACAGAAGAAAGCCCCCTCTGTTCACATGAGTTTCTCCTTTTGAGTAGCATGCATTTAGTATGCCAATGACTCTTGGTAGGCTGGTTAACACCGTGTTGAACACCACGAAGTTATTCGGACCTAACACGGGTAAATTTCGTCCGTCCTCGGTGAATACGTTTCCCGGTGCTTATTTCCTAGGCTACGTTAAAGTCCGATTCCACATTAATAATCAGAAAATGACATCAAAGGAACTATAGGCTGGGAATCAAGTTGCGCACACCTTAGCGTTGTAGTCCAGGCTGGATTCACGTATCGTTCGGTTGAGACAACCGTTATAATCTTTTGCAGTAAGGCTATGACCGCGAAAGTGTCAAGTATTTATTCTTCGAGTAGGAGAGATCTATCTTGGTCAAATATTCGTATTGCAAGCACCCTTAAATTACTGTAAGGAAAGCAATTATGGAAGCAGAGCAATTCGAGCTTGCTTACGGGATGTAGAACATCGTGAACTTATTAGCATGAGTTAATATGAGTTAATTAGTACAAGGTATCGGCTCTAGGTGGAGTTAGTAGAGACTTCAGCTTTCCAAATGTTGGACTACTACAAGCTGAGTTTGGGTACGATTAACCCGTGAAAGTAAGTATAAATACAGAGGTAATTCCTAGCATAGCACAATCAAGAGGTATCAGCAGTCTAAAAGTCCTTACAGCTTGTCAACACCAAAAATGCATCGCTTACTCCTCGTCTTTGCGGGCTTGTCCTTGTTTCTTTCTCAAGCATCGTCAAAGCCTATGTCCAGTGTGACACCAAGAACAGGTCCTCTACCTCCCTCAAAAGACCCGTGGTATACGGCACCTGAGCAGGGGATCTTATTGTCCAGCTCACCAGGGAGCATTCTGCGAGTTCGTCCGGATCCATTTGATCTGTATGCCGCCGTCGGCAAGAATCTTTCGTCTGCCAGCTACAACATCCTGTACCGTACAAATGACGCCAATGATATCCCCACATTCGCTGTGACCACTCTTTTCGTCCCGACAGGGGCATCTAATGGCGAAAAGGGCAGCAAGAGCTTGTTATCGTATCAGATTCCCTACAATTCACCAACTGTGGACTCTAGTCCGTCCTACACCCTTGCCACAGATCTCAATTCGACCCTTTCCGACATTGCCGCTGCGCTTGAGAAAGGATGGTATGTCTCTGTCGTAGACCATGAAGGTCCAAAGGCCCGTTTTGGAGTTGGTCCCGAGGAAGGCCGTGCCGTTCTGGATGCGGTACGCGCAGTCACCCAATCCCCGCAATCTCCCGCCATCAAGAACGATGGTTCTAGCCATGGAGAGAGGAAATGGAACATTGGACTTTGGGGCTACTCTGGGGGCTCGATTGCAAGCGAGTTCGCAGCTGAACTCCAGGCCACCTATGCCCCAGACGTTGAGATAGCCGGCGTTGCAGTCGGGGGTCCCCCGTTCGCTCTGACCGATGTTATGAAATCTATTTCCAGCACTCCATACGCGGGACTCATTCCCCTGCTACTTTGGGGGTATGCGAATGCGTTCCCGCCGCTGGGCGACTATTTGCTCAGTCGGCTAACACCTGAGACCATAAAGAGTGGCAACTTCACAAAGGCACGCAACATGACCGTTCTGGAAGCTTTTCCTTTCTACTCCAACACAGACCCTTATTCGTACTTTAAGGGTGGTCAGGACGACATTCTATCCTCGCCTGTAGTTGAGTTTCTTTTTGAACAGCAGGGTACGTTGGGAAAACACGGGATCCCGACAGCTCCAATGTTTGTTTACAAGGCTATTGATGATAAACTGGCACCCATAGACGGAGTGGATGCCTTGATCAAGCAATATTGTGGATACAACAGTGTTGTCGGCCCAAGGAATGGGGTCAAGATACTTTACGAGCGGAACACTGTGGGCGGACACGTGAGTGAAGAAAGCAACCAAGATAGCAACGCTCTCGCATTTTTGGCCAAGGCCATCGAAGGAAAACTGGGCGATGGCTGGCCGCATGGCAATGGAACCGGATGTGTTGTGAAAGACGTTACTGTTGGCAACGACACGACGCCGGATTGGTAGCTAGTAGATACACCATGTACATATATGTACCAATAGGCTTCATCTAGCATTAATACGAGCCGCATCAGATGCAAAAGTAAGTAACAATATAACAAGACTTACTATGTTCATCTGGGAGATATACAGTGCAGTGGGTGTCGGTCTAACACAACATTGCCCACATTTCAAAGGGCTTCTCTTGATGAGTTGTTCTAGGAAGCAAAGTCCACTCTCAGGTGTCGGATTTTGCACAACATACTCTCCATTATGCCGTACTTTCATGTCGATAGACCTGACAGACAAATCCCTGGGCTTGCCAGCATTCTCAGCGGCTCTCCATACTACGCCCACATACGTCCCTTGTCTGTCAAGGAATTTGCCATTTATCTTCGTATGCACGCGACTTTTTCGTATAATGGTTCGTTCGGCCGAACCCGCATTTGCGTTGTGGCGGCTATGAGTTTCGGCCACGACTATCCTTCGCATATGATGCATGGCACTATATATTCTGACTACTAACATCGAGTTACTGAAGTCAATAGCCAAGCTGCAGTTCTATGACTTTACGGTTGTGCTCAGTCCAAGGACCAGTACAGTCTTCTTGCGGCTCATCCTGTGGCTTTCGCGTAGGCGTCGAGCAGCTTTTTTGAAAACTGTGGCCGATGGAGGCAAAAAAATTCGTTCCACGTAGCGCCCATGCTGGCTAAGCCATAGGGCACATACTTTTGCGTCGTGCTTAGTTGATAAAGCGTTACTCACTATGAGCAATAGGCTTTTGATTAAGTGCCCCACTTGTAACGGGTTAATAAATTTGTGCTTCAAACCGTTCTCAGGGCATGTACACGATAGCATATAACCATGTCACAACCCGAGACTGAGGGCAGCATTTCTATCCGACAGGCTACGTCAACAGATATCTCGTGTCTTCCTACGATAGAGGACTCCGCATCCACCATATTCAAGTCCATTCCCGAACTCTCGTTCATTGCCTCGGATCCACCCTTGAGCCCTAAAGATCTCAATGACTTTCTATCATCGGGACTGTTGTGGGTAGCCGTACACAAAGACTCTGATTCTAGTGTTGTACCTGTTGCCTTTCTTGCGGCGAAATCTATACAGAGCTCTAACCTGGGAAGCAATAACGATGCGGGTTCAAACTTCTTATATATTGCTGAATGTTCGGTCCATTCATTTTACCAGAAAAGAGGGATTGGAAAGACGTTGATTGGGTTTGTTGAAAACTATGCCGGCATGAATGGGTTCGCGGGTATGACTTTGATCACATTCTTGGATGTACCATGGAATGGAGGGTTCTATCGCAAACTCGGTTTTGTCGATGTTAACGCAGCGAATCTTGGAGATGACTATGTAATTATGCTAGAGGAAGAGAAAAAGAAATGGGCCGAATGGGATGTAACAGGTACATGGAGAAGAGGTGTGATGCTGAAAAAGTTTTGAGGGAGGCTTGATAGGTTCTTGGGATGGGAAGTAAATAATAGTGGATGTTAGCCTTGACGTGATTTCAATTGTTTAATATCCTTTTACAATAATTATGTGTGAATATCTAAATCTAGATGATAGGTACAATCATGCTCAACACCAGACTTGACTGATTCTTTAAGCTAGATGCAGTTGGTCCTCTGGCCGCAGGCCAACATGCGTCAGGTGGAGGCAAAGAAAGAGAACAGACAGACTTGTATAAGCGAATCGCATACCGAATCAGTAGTTACTTATTCAAAAAATTTTCTCAGGCTGCCTAGATTCAACCTGCTTTATTCCCTTTCCATCGACGGATGCGTTTTATCTACCGCAACAGACAAGCGGGGTTACAGAAGTACAAGCCAGGGAGGCTCGGCGCTGGCGGGCTGACTGATCGATCATTAGTTGTTCAGACAAAGACTCGGCATGATGATAGATCTACACAAGGTTCACCTTTGCGACGGGATCTGGGCGCTAGGCTGGAAGCGAGACAACCTCGGAAAATTTCAGCGTATCCTTCTGTCGCCCTGAGTTATTTTTACTTCCCTTTTATTCCTGGTTTTTTCTGGATCCAGCCAATAGTGCGGTTCAGGGCTCCGGAGCAGAATGACAAATGCTCGAATACCGCTGTCAGAGTTTTGCACACAAAAGGAAGCTCGGACCTCCACTTAGCAACATCGATCGACAGGGTGAAAATTGATCAATCGCTTCTTCCCTATAAATTCGCCTAATCTTCAGCTGGTCTTGGGCAACGCCACAGGTGCTAGTTTTTCAGCAACTAAGCAACGATGATGTTGCTCTTTGGTAATATGGTGCAATCTGCAAATATGCACAAGAAAGCCGTATGCCGTCGATAGCAGCTGTAGCGCTTCTACACGCAACATGACATGCAAAGACGCCATTATATCGTCCGAGGGACTGCGCTTTTCGCATCCGAATGGGCGGCGGTGGGCGCTTGCTGTTCAGGTGTTGCCGGTAACTGCGGTGCGGACGGCAGCACAGAAAACTCAGCCAGTGCTTTTTTTGCCTTTGTGTAGTTTCCATAATAGTATTACGCTGTACTCTATCGACTGTACCCTCTTGATTGGTGCGTCTGACCGCAGCACTTCGCGAAGGACGTGCAAGGATGCAGGAAGCAGGATGAGCTACGGCGGCGTCTCCATCGGTCGTCCACACGGCAGCTCCCGGCCCAAGCCCGAGTGGGGTAGGGTGGGGCTCCTTTCGGGTCGCACTATTGGTGTTTGTCGGCGGAGACCAGAAGGTGCATCCGGATAACCTTAAAAAAAAACCGCGGTGTGGTTCATACTACCGAGTATAAAATGCTCCGTGCCGAGGATCGATGAAATGGGCAAGGAACCAAAGATGAACTGCCTATACATGTCTACTCTCCTTGTGGACTTGCTTCTCCTTGTTCTCTTTTCGAATCAAAGCTTCCTCCGGTGGCCCCTCTGTCCAGAAACAAAAAGACCGACACGAAGTGCGACCGCTGCATCCTGGACTCTGTGCCATGCGGGCCGCTGCAGACGGCGCGCGTCCCGACTGGGTTAAGCTTGGTTTCCGCCCACGTAAAGTGGAGAATAAGCTTCCTTTGTGGTCCCGCAGTATGGCGTGACGCCATTGGCTTGTGGCGCTGCATCTCGAGCAACCAGAGACTGTCATTGGTCCATCATGCAAGCCTCACTCCACCACGCCGATCTCGACCGTCTCAGTAATGAACGCAACAGGCCCCAGCGCCCCCGAGCCAACAGCCAACAAACCCCATCTTCAACGCCCGACTGTCGCAATGCTTAAGCTGCTCTCTTTCGTCTTCACAGCTGCCTCCCAGCGGTGACTTGGCTCACCACCCGCATTATCTCCCATGCTAGCTTGCTGGCCACTCCACTAGCGACCTTGCTTGCCGCCCATCTGGAAGAGACCTCTGTACTATATTCTGCTCTTACCGCTGCCACTTTGTTCCTCCAGGCTCTAGCCTCTAGGGTTGTGTCAGAGTCCGCGTGGCTCTTGATCCCCACAGCAAAAGACCTCTGTGTTCGGCTTGTCCCTCGTTCAATTTTCGTGTGTGACCATACAACCGGAAACCCCCCCCCGGGTGTACTTCTATACCATTTGGCCGTCCGTGTGGCATTCCATCTGATGGCGAACTTCTTCCTCCCTTCTTCAGACGACTGCTCTAACCCACAGCGCCACACCGCTACGTGATGAGAAAAAATGGACCATCCGGCTGCCAATAAGCGAAATCCTGCCAACGGCGGAGTCGACAGCACCGACAGGAAGTCATCGTCCTCCGCAAAACCGCATAGTTCTGCTCCCCACACCGCGTCTACTTCAAATTCACCTGCGTTCAATTTCATCAGTGTTGATCCATCGTCGCGAACAGAGAATTCGTCTAGTCGGACATTGATTCGCGCAAATGCCGGTCGCTACATCTGGAAACGCCGGAAGGCTGGTTCCTCCAAAGAAAGCAGCGGTAGGGCTGAGCCGTACGCAAGACCCTCATCGCAAAGAAAAGCCACTGCAGACATCAAACCGGAGCCGACATCGACTTCCGGAGGTGACGGCCAGATCCACGCTCTCGAGGACTTACCGCCAGTGAAGGAGGAAGCCGACGATGAAAGGCTGTGTAGAGCCACGGAAAAAACTAATACAACTACTGCAGTTGGTCCAAGAAGACGGCATATTCGCCGCCTGGATCTATCATCTGGGATCCATCATGGGCTCCGCAGTCCCCTATTCACCAGTTTTGGCACCGAAGTCCCGGAAGACATTGTTCGCCGAACCTTTCAGTACTGTAAGTGGGCTTGAACTTCTCAACAGTGTGGAAAAGTCTTCTTGCGAAACTGACACATAGTAGCTGCTTCCGTCGTCATGTCCAAAATGGTCCCATCAGATGGAGAGTATCCCAGTCCCAAAGCATCTGACGTTTGGGTGGCTTCCGCGATGCGAAGTCCTGCTTTGCTCTCTGCATTCATCTACGGAACTCTTAGCCACGAATTCGTACTCGAGCGCATGCAGAGCTCAGCACCCTCCAAAGAACGGCGCAGGAAGTGGCTTCAGATTATGGTTGCTGAAAGCGAGTCGATTAGCCGTATCAACCAAGCCTTGCAGGACCCAGACGCTCAGAAGACGGACGAATTACTCATGGCGGTCTTCCTGATGGGATATAGCCGTTACGACGAGGCTGTTTTCTCTCCCAACCGCAAACCTCATAAATCACCGTTACACGACATCCAGTGGGCCAACATTTACTCCTTCCTGGATTACGACGAAGTTCATGTCATGGGACTCATCCGGTTGCTTGAAATCCGGGGAGGGATCGACGCTGTGGAGTTGCATGGATTGCCAGAAATGATGTCGCTGGGAACGATCATGTTCTCGTCTAAGTATCTCCACAAACCACTGTTCCCATATATTCCTATAATCAAATCAAATGGCCGACACAAGCAACCAGACTGGCCTGCTCCAATCCAGTACTTGCTGCGAATGTATACGGGCGGCAAGTTCCCCAAGCTCGAAGCTCTCGGGGCTCCGTCGGACCTACTCAGTCTTTTTGAGGATATCTACAGCTACAATGCGGTGGTCGAACTCTACATGCAAGGAATATTTGCCGGCTCATTTGTCGGTTCGGATGCACCGGTCATGGCTGATCGTCGCAACTGGATACAGCACCGAGCCTTGTCCCTTGGCAAGGCTGACGAATTAGAAATCGAAGATACTTGCCCAGCCTACGAGGCCTTACGGCTAACCACCATTATATACTCCCTTCTCACCATTTTCCCTCTTGTTCCCGTGATGGCACCTTATTCTCAGTTGACAACGCAGCTGCGGAATGTCCTTTGCTCGCAGTCTCGCGGCTGGAAGTCAGCGTCCGAGTATTTCCTGTGGTGTCTAGTCGTTGGCGGTATCGCATGTACTCAGGCTGAAACGACGACATGGTTTGCAGCCACGCTAAGTCAAGTAGCTATGGCCACAAATCTTTCTTCTTGGGCTGAGGTCAAATCTGTACTTTCATCAGTACTATGGCTAGGCCCGATATGTGATGACCACGGTGAAGAGCTGTGGAGAAAAGCCGTCGCTATTCGGTCTCAAGTTCAACAACAGCAACAGCTGCAACAACAGCAGCTACATTGTCGATCATATCAACAGGAGCGTGCTACTGCCAGAGTTGAATGATTCTTTTTTCTTTCCTGTATAGTCTTTTTTGCCTTTTTTGCGTGATGGTTGTATATGGAGTATAGGAGAACACAATACCCTGATGTTTCAGTTTAATGCGAGATGTCCGTGCTCTACGGACCTTTTTTCTTCTTTTTTTGGTTCCTCGTCTCACTTTTATTTCACAACAACATACGTTACTAAATCCACCAGTTTCCTTATCCAAACCCAACGCCCACTACGAGCCAGCTGCTTCTGTGACATATATCTAGCAACAGTATTGAAGCGGTAAACAGTGGGAGTGGGCTTTTCCTCTTTAAATTTCTCTTTTTCTGGATCCTCCCCCCTTCTTCTTTTTTTTTTTTTTTTTTTTTTTTTTTTTTTTTTTTTTTTTTTTGATGACCTACTTTGAAATGACGTGTGTTCCTTCGTTTGTTATTTCGGGATGTCACTAATTGATCAGCTGTATCCGTATTGATGCAGGTTCTTGGCATTTTTGCCAACAAAATGTTACACATTTAGATAGCTGTTTGTGTCAACATAGAAACTTAGAAAGCTTCTTGTTACATTTACTAATCGAAGATGGCGATCTGATCAATGATGCATAAGTATGTTGTCTAAGAGCTGAGTTTGGGGACCAGTGCACATGGAAATGTAGCATAATCGATTAGGACAACCTAGAGACCGCCAGCCGTTATAGTGTCTAGCTTTTTCGTATAAGACACCAATTCTGATTGAAAGCGCTTTATAGATATAAGCAGTATAGCATAAGTAGTAAGGATTCTATTTCTAGTTTTAGCAAGCCAAATTTTTTCGCGTGCTTCATAGATACTTGCTAGGCTTAATACTCTTAATGTCAGTTCTACAATCTGAACGAGGTCTACGATATCTCGAAAAGGTGGGCCGTCCCGATTGGAGAGAAAGGTTGTGATATGTCGACCTTGGGAAAATGCCTTGATTGAACATTTGCCCTGCTGTCGAGAAACAGGGAAAACATAGCGTCAGGTTGTGATAGCTTCGCTGGAGTATTCATGAAACATAGGTCAGTATCGAAGCCAGATATATTTCCACAAAATTTGTCAAGCAAATTTAATGTCAAGAAATGAAACGAACACGAGGATAAGATCAAATTCAAGTTCAGATCGCAGCGGCGGTGACTTACTGTCACCAAAACATTGTATAACAACTATTATCCAAGAGCAATTGCTCTGTAACCATNCCCCCCCCTTTCCCCCAATCTTGCTTCTGTTTTTTACCCCTTAGTGAGATAGACAGACAAGAAATTACAAACATACAGACTTTTGCCACACTGAGCTTCATAAGATCGACAACCATTTAGTATGATAGCGGTGAAGGAAGACTAACCCGTGACATTGTATATAAAAAGCCATACATACATACGGAAAAGCATAATGATCCGGAGTTTGAAACGTTCACGTTCATCATTTAAGTCAGCCTTCGAGTACAGCCGACGAAATAAGGAGCAGGATCTGAGCAACATTAACATGTCTAAGCATGGTAATACTGCTTGACCGAACGGTCAATAGATCGTTCGCTTTATTGGACTAATATACTATATAAACAACTATCTAACTGCCACCGAGAACGATGAATCAATTGATGTTTATATACAAGTACGTTTGCAAGCTGTCAACGATTATCGATAATAATGAATAACCTCGGCTAATGCCACGGGGAGTGTCGCTCTACTAAAGACCCGCTAAGACCAAATCGAAGCTCTTAAGAGGTTATTTAGGCTCTACAAAGTTTATTTCTTGGTAGCATCGGGAAATTTACTTACTTGGAGCGTGGTTTCTGATGTGTAAGGTCTCTAATATGATGTTTGGCGGCTTTATAAGCTCCTTTCTGATAGGTGGAAAATTTGAACAGAAGCACCCGCGAAGCTCTATATGTGCTAGCTATCATGTAATTCGGTGAGCTTTGGTCTAGCACTCTCAGTTCTCTCACCCCAGGGTGTAAGTCTGGGGTTCGTTAATTTAACCCCACACAAGGCACTCATGGAGAGCGTTCTGGACTTTTCGAGGAGGGCGATTGGCTATGTGTCATACGTTACGCTATTTTACTTTCGATTAATCGCACGTGTACATGTAGGTGGCTTCTTAAGCTAGGCTGATATGAAGTACTTATGGTTTGATATATATCATTATGTGGCCCATTACAGCTCTGTTCACATGTTCACTTGAAATGTTTACCTGAGCTTCTCTATGTCAGAAGTAAGCGCAAACATAGCATCTTGACCAAAAACAATTATAAGAGGCAAATTCATGGCGTCCGAGATTCATATCGAGAAGTCGGCGGCTGCCCATTTGGAAGATGCCTTGGGAAGCGGCGCCGTATCTGAGGCAAAGCAAGCATCCGATGAAGAACATTCGCAAAGTTTGTTGCAGGCTTTGAGTGCGAATAGGAAGGCAGTCATCTGGTCTATGTTGATATCAATGTCAATCATTATGGAAGGCTACGACGTTGTACTGATAGGAAACTTTTTCGCTTATCCTCAGTTTACCCGCAAATATGGTCAGGATTACGGAGGAACGACTGGATGGCAAATATCAGCAGCTTGGCAATCTGGTCTGAACATGTCTAGTACCGTGGGTGCTATTATCGGTTTGTCCTTTTGCTTTTCGGTTCTTGTTTGTAGAAGAGATGGTTTTTATCTTGCTAACCAATACGATTGATATAGGTGGTATTTTCAATGGATATATGACCTCTCGAATCGGTTACCGCTGGGTGATGATCGTTTCGCTCGCAATTCTGAACGGCTTCTTGTTCATTGTATTCTTTGCGCCTTCCCTCGGAGTTCTTGTGGCCGGTGAGGTGCTTTGTGGTCTTACATGGGGTGTTTTTGCTATTGTTGGACCCGCCTACGCTTCTGAAGTTTGCCCTACCAACCTGCGAGGATACCTGACAATCTACGTCAATCTTTGTTGGGCGATTGGTCAATTCATTGCCGCCGGTGTTTTGGAAGGGCTGATCAAGAGAAATGATCAATGGGCGTTTCGTATTCCTTTTGCCTTGCAATGGTTGTGGCCGCTACCACTGATGATCATATGCTACTTCGCCCCGGAGTCACCCTGGTATTTGGTACGCAAAGACCGGTTGGAAGAGGCAAAGCACTCTCTTAGACGCCTAGGCGGCAATAAGACGGAAGACCAGATTAACGGGCAGCTTGCCATGCTTGTCCACACCACGAAACTAGAAGCAGATATTCAGGAGGGCACATCATATATTGACTGTTTCCGAGGCACGGATCTCCGAAGAACAGAAATCTGCTGTGTGACATTTGTGGGACAGATTCTTTCTGGAAGCACATTCGCTTATTCGCCGAGTTATTTCTTCACGACTGCTGGAATGAGTACGGATCATGCGTACCAGCTCAATCTTGGAGGCACAGCAATTGCTTTTCTCGGCACCCTCTGTTCCTGGTGGTTGATCACACACTTCGGCCGGAGGACATTGTATGTCGCTGGTCAAGGTGTTTTGTTTGCATCCCTGTTTGTCATAGGGATCATCAATTGTTCCTCCAGTGCTACTGGCGCTGTGTGGGCCCAAGCCGGAATATGTATCTTTTGGTTACTGGTGTATTCACTAACGGTTGGTCCCATCGCGTATGCAATTGTTTCAGAGACGTCTTCAGTCCGACTTCGAAGCATGACGGTTTCCTTGGCTCGGGTCTCATACCAAATCATAAATGTTGTCAGTCAGGTGCTCGAACCATATTTCATGAACCCTACTGCATGGAACGCGTCAGGCAAAACTGGCTTCTTCTGGGGTGGCACCGCCTTGTTGACTTTCATATGGGCATACTTTCGCTTGCCCGAAGCGAAAGGGAGGACGTATGAAGAGCTAGATATTCTCTTTGCCAGGGGAGTAAGCGCTAGGAAATTTTCAAGTGAACATGTAGATGCATATGGGACACATGGCACAGATCTCGAGAGAGAAAAGTAAGATATCAATATGTACTTGATAATCATAATTTTGTTGTGACTCCTTCAATTTTTATGCTTCCCTACACCGCTAGCAAAGCAGTTCTCTGCATTGTGAATATCCAAAAAGAGTATCTTCAACACAGTATTAAACTGCAAACATACATGTAGTCGGGTAAATCATACGGTTAAGTTGTTCTCTTAAGGTCCATAATTTTAGCTAGCCATCGGTAACATCACGATCTAGCATATAGCAGTTAAACTTCAATAAGGCAGCGACGTGATTTAGGCGAGACAAGCAAGTAAGCTTTCACTTGCATATCTTCATCACACATTCCTTCCTTGATAGATACCTTGGCGTTGGGGAAGGTCTTGAAGAATAGTGCGGTTCCAAGGAGCAATTCCATCCAGGCAAGGTGTATCCCTATGCAAGCTATTTTAAAGGTTAGGAACTAGACATTGATAGCTCGATGGGGAATAGAGAGCATTTCTACCTCGACTTCCACCGCCAAATGCCATGAACGCCGCTTTCATTTCTTTGGAGGGATTTTCCCACCGGCTTGGGTTGAAGCTTCGAAGCGGGTTAGCCTTCTGACCTTTAGGTTCAGCTCTGAAAATTCAACAATTACCTTCCGGCAATAGGAAACAGTTCTCGGTCGCGATGAAGAGTGTATGCCTGGGTTGATACCGTGGTGCCTCCGGGGACGTAGTACCCACCCAGCGTTGCGCCTTCAGGGGGAACACGTCGGGGTAATGCACTGGGTACTGCCGAGTATAATCTCAAAGCTTCGCTAATAACCTAGACGTTCATCAATTAGAGAGGTTGTTATATAGCGCTCCAATGCTAGTAGCCGGTTACCTGGTTGAGATATGGCAAATCGCGCACGCTCTCCTCTGAGATGTTGTCTGGCAAGCTCTGCACCTCCGCCACCAGTTTATCCCGGATAGACAGATTTTTACACACAGCCCAGACAAGATATGTCAATGTAATAGCGGTTGTATCGCTACCGGCAACGATGTAGCCACATGCTTCTTGTATGATTTGTAGCTCTGTGAGATCCCGAGTTCCGTCTTTTAAGAGACTACTGAAGAGCGTTCTTTTAGTGCTGAGACCACTATCAAGCGCGGTCTTGTATCTTCCGATAGCTTGTCGGGCATGTTTGAACATGTGTTGACCGCCGGCTTGAACCTCTCTGAATAATTTCAACGGCAAGAGCTGAGCATAAGGCAGCAGCGAAGGAAACGTAGTCCGCACAGCCATGAAGAAAGATTGCTTCTGGAGTGTCGTGATAAGTGCGGTTTTCTGATTTATGATTAGGTTCTGGCTCTCGAATAAGTGGATTCAAAAGGAAAAGAAAAAGAGAAATCACCTCTCCATGTTCAGTTAGCTGAAATGATTCACCAAAACTTAGCTGCGTAATCACGTCTGAAGCCATGAATGTCCACCATTTAAATACGTCAATGACCCCGCGAGTTTTATTCTCGTCTTGCATGCGCTGAATTGTCAGCTTGACTCGACCCATAACGTCTGGTTCTAGCTGTGCAAGATTTGTACGAGCCATTCCAGCTGACAAAAGCTTTCGCCGAAGGGCATGAAGATGGGGATCGGTCTGATTGAACAGCGTTCTGCTACCACGATGTCCAATGTTGTCGTAGAACTCGGTTTTCAGGTATTTGCCACCGACACGATGGATTTCCTTGACCGCATCAATGTCGGCAATGTCAACCTCGCGAGGGCCCACGCGCACCACCGGACCTAAGAAGAAGCCGTTCATATGTGCTCCTTAAGTTGGGAATGGGGTTGGAGCGTAATACCATATTTTTCATGTAGAGTGTGTACATAGCGCGGCTTATCTCCTGACAGAAACTTGTACGTGGCATACACGCCTGTAAATCGGGAAAGTAGTGGCCCTGGAATTTTTGACAATGGGTTGAAGTACTCTCTGATTGTGAGGACCTGAACGGCGAAAAGTGTCAGTGATAATGTATCTATGGTGACGCCCACACTCTGAAGGCATCCGAACCAAAATAAGGGCCAGTGAAGCCAAAGCGGCATACACCACTGCTGATGGCGTATTCGCCAGTGACTCCATCGAATTTGTCAGCATCTTGGAAGGCTCTCCTCCCCTAGAGGACGTCAAATAGTAAATGGTAGTTGTTGTCTTGAAGATCCTACGGCAAAAGTAGTAAGCGATGACTTCAGCCAAGATATGTATCTAGGTAGCAGCCAAGATGTATGAACATGAAGCCAAGGTTTGTAGCCAAGTCATATATGTAGCCAAGGTTTCATCGTACGACAGCCACTATCGGTAGAAATATCAATGCGCAGGCTCTGGATCAGATCGATCGGTCAATCGTTCAAATGTTCCGTGGAGAAACGATAGGATTCCCACCCCTCTGCCTTTCTTTTCCAGGTATACACCCTGACCGCCACGGCCCTTAGTTGGTAATTCTCATGACAACCGTTTCTTTTTTCTTCTTCTACTTTTATTTCCTTCGCTCATGACCTGAAGTAGGCTGGCTGAAGAAGGCCGAGGGTGAGAACCAAACCATCGCACCCCTGCTGCAGGCACGGTGGTTCAATGTAGAAATGGAGGTGTATAATGCCGATTTTGTACCATCCCCCCTTTCCCGCTAACCTAAAAACTATGTCTGCTCTGCGAAAGGCCGCATATTACTGAACTACGGTATGCACTCGATCCACTAGTTCGGACTCGTGCGGTTCGGCTTGCGCCCATAGAGGCGGCCTGTCGGCGTTTATTGTTCGGTGAATTGCTTTTCCCGAACGAAATAATCTCGCCCAAGCGACGAACGATATATATAACTCCGGAGACTTGGTCTTCAGAGAGATAGGAGTTTTCAAATGCTTTGGAATGAATTATCCAAAGGAAGAAAAAAAAAAAAAAAAAAGGAAAAGAAAAAGAAACAAATAAAATAAAAAGAAGAGAGAGAGAAACAAAAAAGCAATTGGTTGAATTATCCCTTGAATTCAGCTGGGAACGTTTGCAATTTCTCACATACCATAGATTGATATACCTTTTAGGAACAAATGGCTCTGCACCATCGGTATCACATAACGCCTATACGATAGATCAACCTCCCTAGACGGAGTGAAAATTCCGTATGGACGTCACGGAACGCCACGTATTCACACTTTACTTGTGGTTTGCATACAGACCTTAATACATGTTGTTGATCGACATCAGCATCTCAATATTGGCCAGAGTTATCCGAGTCAATATTACGCATAATAGCAACCTGTGTAATTGTGTATAGTCGTGCATCAAGGACACAAGAGCTGAATACTAAAGTGACCCCATCCACCATATCCGCAACTAGAGAAGCCTACCGGGCTAGGATTTACATGAATCCCATTCGGAAGATAATTCTCACGGAGATTCTGAAGACATCGGCAGCTGCTGTCATTAGTAGCACTTTTCTCTTTAGATAAACAATTAGTAATGAATCAACTCCAGTTAATTGCATAGCTCTGTTTAGGACCAAAGCGAACACAACTAGATAACTAGACAGTATTAATAATACTAGGACACAGGCCGAACAATATGCTTGCTATCAGCGTATTCTATGTATTCTGCTTTCGTAAATTGTTGTTCTATATTAAAAACCTGTATCATATACTGCAATGAAACGAATATTCCAGTCAGGTAAATGTAGTTGATAAAAGCATTCTGATCAACCATATTGTACATTAGAAGATTCAAGGTTTATCATGAGCTGCAATAACAAACACCCGCGTCGTTTGTACAAAATGGATAACCATCATTACAGCAGGTCATGAGACTGCATGGACTAGGACATTCCCAACATTGCACTGAGGATAGAAAGGAGTCAGTGTTTAAAACGACAGCTGGGTGGGTGCTGGGGAAGTAAAATTGAGAGGCCGATTTCCCAGACTCACTCACCTTCTTTTAGATCCTGATAACTAGAAAGACCCATGTTGTTTTCGGGCTTGGACTCGACTTCATCTGTTCATGTAAGCTTTGAGAATCCAATCAAATAACCTAGCGGAGTGGCAGCGTACTTGAAAAGGTATTGCTGGGCAGTGACAGGGCAAACTGGCAGATCGTCAGGAGCAGAAAAAGGGCGATATTGTGAGATTTGTCCATAGTTAGATTCCCATATACGATGTCGAACAAAGTAGTACGCGAATGATACAATCAGACGTTCGAGTTGACACGATTTTTGCTCGATGTGGGGAGAAAGTCTATCAGATGGATGGCGCAGCGAAAGCTTGGTTGCGGAAAGATTCGTCAGCTATGACGCGTGCTATACTAAGAAGCTTTCCTTAGCAAAAACCCCAAACCTGGCAAGGCTGAAGTTTGATGGAATGTACTGTGGAATCTATCTTAGTTTGCGTTATCAGGTGTTTATCAAAACGGTGAGAGCTGACTTATGGCTAGACTAAGGTATGATCGACCTCGTGGCGCCAGCCTCGCACCCATCTCCATCTGACGGGTGCCAGCGCAGTTCACAGAACCACTCAATGCCATTTACCTGTCGATCGCAATATTATCTGCTATCGATAGATATTAATAAAAGTCCAGGGTTGCATCCTGCCGTGGATTATGACCAGTTAGCCGACCCCCTCTTCGGACTCTTACGAAGACTACACGTTCATCATTACCATTTTCGGCATCCCGGTTCTTTCGGTGGAATGTTCATCCTGGTATGTTTAATCAACAATTTCGTGGCATTTAGTTACAAAGTAAGTACGCTACATTTCCTTGAATCAATCGAATATCACCGTATGGACCAGAAAGGATCTTTATATGATGTGTTCTACACTTCTCTAGAGAATAACACTCGGGTTGCGCTACTTGCCAGCCGTGGCGAAAAGGTCCTGGCCCTTATGCCCTATTTCGAGAGGATCTCTTCACATGATTTATAATGAGCGAGGGGATGCAGAGAGGAAAGAACCAGGAAGCCTATTCTCAATACGCAGCAGACATCCTGGCGCTGCCGTTGTGATATGCACACCAGACCAGAGATTATTATTACGGTAGGCGGAAATATCCCCAAACCCAAAGTTTTCAAGATCTCGAATCTAGACGGGGGAAGAAAGGTGTGTTATCAATCATGGCCATATAGATTCAATCTGATTCAACGGCATTCTTGACCATGAAGTGTATCAAAGCATCAGTCGGTGTTGTAACATCATATCATCTATGACTTAGATTTGTATTACTTAAAAGCCATACTCCTTGCACCCTTCTCAATCTTGATAACTAGTTGGTCACGAACTAATGGTGAACATCATTAATGGTTGTACTAGTCTAACTGCTAGATGACATCTCAATTCTCTCCTCTATAGTAGCAAGGATAACTGCATTACTTAGCGTTGGGGCCCTGTCTTGTCCTGCGCCACCTTATACAGGGTCCTATATAGACAAGATCCTCTCAACCCGTCTTTCTGTCCGAGACGAGGCTCACCCTGAAGAACTGGTCTTTCCGGTCCTAAAATAATTGGGGCTCAATCAAGTTTGGCTGAGTAATCGTATCTCTCCAGTTATAACATTATAGAATGTTGATGGAGGATCTACTTGGCCATTAGGTCAGCTCTTTGTCTCAGAGTAAAGTTGGTGAATGCGTCAAAAAAGATAAAAGATATCAAAGATTGGTGGCTCCTACGTACCATCGAGGCCGTATCCCAAAGAGTTGGGTTCTGCCTTTTTATCATAAACACCGTTTACTAGCTCTTCGATTACCCGGGGAGTATCAAACCGTCCATCTGGCTCTGAGAGAAGCTTCCTATGCTGTTCTGAGTTCTCGTCCCTCAGGTGAGACTTGAGTGTAGAGTGTAAACTGAAACTGCAATAACATAAGGGGCATGTTGCACGGAGTGTAGTCGCCAGAATAATGGCGTCTTGCAATGCAATGGCTGCTTGGTGGCCTTTCTTGCCCCTGAGTAACTCCATCAAAAGGCTCGGATCGAAAAGCTCGGGAATCCGAGTGTGGCAGATTGTCCAATCGTCGATATGGGCTTCCGTTACATTGAGAGCTTCTCGGAAAAAGTCATAAAAGCCCCGAGGATCTCGATTTCGGTTCTCACGCAGGATTCTGGAGTGGCCCTCCCCCCCATCTGCAGCATGTCGGTAAAGATCTTCCATACGTGCAAAGCCCTGATAACAGTATAGGCAGACACACTTCAAGGACGAACGACTAATTATTGACTTTTGGACGTGGTATCTGCGCTCTAGGTTTGGTGGGGCACTAGGGAACGATGGAGACATTGAGTTGATATCGTAGTAAGGACGGGCGTGCGTCGCAGCCATATTGGGATCGTATAACGGCACCGAGAATTGTTTATAGTTTCTCAAACTTTAAAGATCGAATCAGATTGTTGTGCTCCACGGTACTATAGAAGAGTTCCGTTAGTCGAAACTTAATGTATATAACAAATCATTATCAAAAATAGCGATGACCCACGTAGAGCAAGAAGGAATGGAAGGATGTGGCGTTGAACACTCCAGCCCGGAAAGTTCGAAAGATAGCAAGGTCCACCGCGAAGGCTAAGAGGACAAGCTTCACATTATGTACGGTTCCCTCAGCTCGTGTTCCCCCAAAAGAATCATTCGTTCGCCCTTTGTATCCCATCGAGTGATTGCCGTCCCCTTCTCTTTCTTTGTTTCCTTTCCGAGAGCCTGCTTAGAGGCTCGACTAGGCGCTGGCATCTCCGGGAGGGGTACGAAGACACAGCTAGCACCTCGTAACCCCGCTGAGACCGAAAACGTAGATAACATGGGGTACTTTTTCTCCTGCTTTCACGAATGACAATCCGAGATTTTGCTGCGCGGTTACCGTGCCTGGCTGAAAATGAGTGGCTCAAAAAAGCGAAGCTTGTTAGTTGCCGCCAGAACAGACTTTTTAGAGCAGTAAGCACAGGGCCTCCGGAACATCTGAGGGTTCGAAGCTTTCATTGATTGGTGTTTAATTATTACCCTAAAAGCCCCTAATGCAGCTGTCACCACCAAACTCATTGTCAATTGGACCGCAAGTATGCAACGGCGCATTCGGGCTGAGTTAACAGCCCTTGCTCGATACAGCCTAGATCCTTGAAGGCGAAATTGAAAACGAGCCACATCTCTGCCTACATTCTTTTACTGCTTGGAGTTCTTTGACGTCTCTTGAGTTGATAAAATACTGTTCCAGACCGATCGAGAGTCCCCATCTGCACCTAAACGAGCGCTGGTTTGAAACCGAGCATGGTGTGTGGTGTGTATTGTGATGGGCCGGTATTGCAATCCCTGTCCAGTGCTGACCACTTTAGTAATCCACCTAGCGGGAATACTTTCCGAAGTTAGTATCAGTCGTATGGAAGACGCTATCGGGGGTCAAGACGAAATTGGGGATCGCTTGTAGGAAATATCTAGAGATTGCATGCTACGAGTCAAATATGTGACATGAAGCGTTCTTTATAAGGGTAAAATAACAACAGCTTTCAGGGATCTGTTGCTTTGTGTATGTCACTATTGCTTTGATCAACATACAATCGTATCCTAATATGTGTGCTCGGGGATTTACGAAGAACCATCTGCAAATCAGATGACTAGCCGATATGTACACACGCCAGCGGACATTTGACAAACAGTTTTAGGATTAGTTCGAGTTCTCTCCTCTACAAAGTAATGCTTATCTTGTTAGTAAGACATGTTGCCTTGCACGGTCAGTATTGTATTGGTGCTGTGCGTGACGATACAGAAACGACAATCAGGTATTGATGGCTCTCTTTGAGCTGAGGATGATTTAGACATCAAAATCGGTTGTTCCGACTATTAGTTATAGAAGTTAATTAGAAGTGCCGCACAAAGAAAGCTTAAATGTTCCATCTGGCCAATGGTATTGTTCAAAGCCTAAAGCCTAAAGCCTAAACGATGAAACCAAGCTATTCTGAAAGAGGTGTTCGGAAATGGAGATTGGGATGCCATCACTAAGTGCGAGCCAAGTAAAACTAATTCCCTGGTGGCTTACTTGAAGCGAAGCCTCTTTCCTAGTATCCAAATAATTGCCAATTAGATCAACAGGAGGATTCCAAGCAGCCCAACGACTTAAAAATCGGATACATGTCATCGTTTGAATATGTTATAAAATCAGTATGAGCCGTACTTTATCGAATGCAATCAAAGAATCCCCAAGCTTCTCCCCCCGATGACCTAACCAAAGGTACTGTCGAACAGAGCGAATTATGTAGACAGTCATGTCATTTGGTGTCTATCGCGTATAGATGCCAGCTCGTGCAACCAGGATAAACCGTCAGATCAGTTTAAAGTACCGAAATCAAGTAGCAAGGAAATAACTAGATAAGAGTGTTTTATTTTGCGTCATTGCTGGACGATCGGCCAAGAGGTTGCTGATCATCGTCGGATTCATTCTACCCCGCTCTGTATACTGTCGCGCATTATCACCACAGAAGGAACCGTTTAGAAAATCGCGACAGTGAGCGCTGAGATCTAAATTTGATTCATGCTCGAGTTGGAAATCGTGGGAAAAAAAGAGATACAAGCTGTAATATCATTCATCTTGTCTGGCGACAATGCGTGGCCTCGATGAAAGCGGCGAAACACTGGTCGATCTCGGCAACAATGCCAGGGATCGCATCAGACACGTCTGGCAAGGGTTTACTGACTTTGCTATGCGAGAAAATGTGCTCGAAGTTGCGATCGGATTGATGTATGCCTTGCACCATCGACTGGAAGACGTACGATAGATTATGATGTGTGTTTAACCCAAGTTTAGGATCGGCCAAGCATTCACCAAGGTTGTCACTTCGTTCGTTTCCGATGTCATACTCCCTATCATATCTTTGCTTCCTTTTCTTCATCGAAATCTTGACGAGAAATTTGCAGTGCTCAAGCAAGGTCCACACTATGATCCCAACCGCGGGTATAACACGCTGGACCAGGCACGAAGTGACGGGGCTCTCGTGATGGCATACGGGTTTGTAACCAAATGGCCTGGGAAACTTTGCCAGAAGCTCGGTGCTCATACCATTACAGATCCTTCTTGAACAATGTGATCAGTTTCCTCGGTGTGGGCATCGTGCTGTATGCCTTGGCACATTTTTATGTTCTGATCTCACATGATGGATCGGTGATCAAGAGAATGGTCAAATGCAAGTATTGTAAAAGGTGGATTAACCAAAAGGTCATTGTCATACGAATGATCCATTGATAAGTGTCGTATGCTTACCAAGTTCCAGGCTGATCGATGCGTCAACTGCTCGAGTTGGCAAGACGGAAGGGAGGAGATTTCAGTCGCCGAGCACTAGCGAACCCTCTCGCTGGTCCCAGGGTATAATTGCAGTGCACAGATGACTCTCTGTTCGACTGCTCAATCATCCTCGGCAAGGATGGCTAGAAAGACATGGCAGAACATTTATATAACTACGTATGTGATTTCCTTTTCTGTCGAATTGGTGTAGAGTACATGTCATGATCATGTGTCTAATTGCTAGGCTAGCCACCATAGATACTAATGATTTTTCAACTCTGCAAATATCTATGTAACTTTGAGGACTCCTCACCGCCAGACCATATTCCTCTGATAAGTTCCATGTGGGGGAGGGGGGGGCGCCGAGGTTTCTATATGAGTTTACGGAGGGCTGAACCACTTACACCGACTGTGTTCTTCAAGCATCTTAGCGTCCCCACCTTTGTGAGGACTCCTTTAACAGAAACACAGGCCTCCGCATCGTATATGGGGCTGTTCGATCTCAGATCTCATGATCAGCCTCTATACACCACATAGATTTTTTCTATTTCACAGTACGGCCTTTTTTTCAAGATAGTCAGCCCTCATAATGGGAGCACCTCTGTCCAACATGGGAGTCGTCACTCAGATACTAATGGAAGGAGAGTCATTTGAAACAACTGAATGCACCAGCTAGATACTTTGTAGTTGGAATGTGACCACTATTGCTAGAAAACACATCCTGATTTGCGTCAGTACCAGCATTCCCAGATATCAGTCGAGGTGGGAAAGGAAGGGGATGGCCGATTTTGACCAGAATAAGGTTTAAAGCGGTAGATCTTCAGATTCCGTCTTCTGTGAGCTAATGTATGTGTGTTTAACGAAAACGGAAACGAGAAGGAATCCGTCAGGGTGTAGAAAGAAAAAGTGTAAAGGTCGAGTAGTATAGTGTTCTGTGTCTGTAATGTCCTATTTGGGTAATGATGACCCCCCCTTGGTCGTACGAAACCCCACAAACCCACCGGTCGACCCACAGGATCTGAGCATCGAGACTGTGCACAATATAGGGCACTCCAGTGAGCAATCGTATCTAGCCAGGATACATGCGGCTTGGACGCTATAGAAAAATTCTCACGTACACTTTCAGGGTGGAGATCATTTGCTCAGGGTACATACGCGGTCTGAAGTTGGCACTCTTGTCGCTTATGCTTTGGATCTAAGCGAGGTATGAGATTCGTAGTCATCACCTTATCTTGCATGGGTGAACTCAGTAAGGGCCACTCGACATAAACCTGATTGTAGTTTTAAAAAAGTCTGTTGACAAATCGTTGTCATTAAGCTGATATGCTAAAGTAAAAACAAATATGTCCATCTATGCCAATCACTCATGTGGGTATATCCATCGTAAAGCATTAAAAAAAAAAAAAAAAATGAAAAAGAAAAAAAGAAAAAGAAACCCTCCCGCGGTCGAAAACACGAGGAAACGAAAACCATATCGTAACAGGAGGCAAGAAATCTAAATGATGGCATCACGATCATCTATCCAAACTAACTCCGGATGTTGGTCCACGTCGTCAATATGCAAAGTTTCCGAATTGGGAATATACTCCTGAACTCCGAGGACTTCTACCAACCCAGGTAGTTGTCCAGCAACAAATTTTTGGAAAAGATCTTGAACATGGGTGTCATAAAACGGATTGACTCCCGGAATATAGCCCCGAATACAGAGATATTCTAGGCGAGGAGGCAAAAGATCGGCCAGCTTGGTAGTGACGGAATGTTCAGTTGATATGCCAAGCGCCATACCAAACAGGCACTTGACACCGATTGTAAGTCGACGTAATGCGGTGAAGCTTTTCAGCGATCCTGTTTGATGAAATATGAGTTCAACAACCGATTTTTGGTTGCTAAACACTCGGCGATCTTCATCGTTTTGCGACGCGTATTCTTCTATATCGTATGTCGAAGCAGGATATTCGGTGCTCTCGAAATCGGAAGTAAAGTACTCTTCAAACTCCTCGTCTTCAAGGGTGCTGGAGTAGTCTGAATCAGTGTCCAAGTCGAGGGACTCCAGAGACTCTCGATGCACGAGGAGCGCTCTCAGGATGGCGGGGAAACCCATGTGCCAGTTGCCATCATCGGCAGTGGCGCGACCGCCAACGGAGTGGGAAAAGTGTTGCAGCTTTCTCGAAGACGCAATAATGGAACATAGAAACATAGTGGGCAAGACCGAGTGCAGAAGCTCGATCCGCCGAATATTCGACGACAGCGGCGGCAGATCTTCTTGTCCGTCTTCGTCGATCTCCATTCCGCCAACACAGATCTGCTCTATCGAAGGCAATCGGCCAAAAAGAGACATATGATAGAAAAGGTCATAAGGATTAAAAAGAATGGGGTCGCGAGCAATACAGTCGTCTGTATGCAGTAGGTCAACCCGTCGTAGATTCTGGAGGAATCGGTTTTTGCTTTGAGGCATGTTATTCGCACGAAGCAAAAACTGTTCAAGCGGCAAATGAGGCAGTCCTCCTTTTGAATAACACCCAATTGGGCGGAGCTTGATTGACTGCAAATTGGGTGACACCGAGATAAGAAGCACCGCAAGTGCCTGGATCATATGGGACCCCCTCGTGTGCCTGCCTCTGACCATGGATCTACTGCGATTAGTTAGCCGCTCATGGAAGATCCGACGTTATTCAGGGAGGGCGGATCAACTTACGATTGCAAGCCATGGGAAAAATCGTGGTCCAGGTGCTTTTGAGAGAGCATGTTCAGCACCATTTCCTCATCTATGTCGTGCCAGCCGCAGTTTCGCACAGCTTGCCGTAGCCGCACTCCGTCCTGCTCCGAAATGAATCGCTGCGGTGGTCTCGGTTCGTAGCGGCCATGAAAGGAAGTGTCCCGGAGGAGATCGAGATGGCGAATGTAGTATCCAAGTTCTGGCTGGCGCAGAATGGCGAGCAACAGCTGGAATGCCTCGTTACAGTCTTGCTCCGACCGTAGCCGAATAGTGCGCGGCACATTGATAGGATCAACCTCAGTAAAAATGCTCGTCATCGCCTCAAAGTTCACCATACTGTCGAATGGAGCCAGCTTGCTGGTGGAGAGGGTAGCCATGGTGGACACGCGACAAAACAGAGAAATATCCATGTCCATGTCCATAGCTGGTCTTAACCCGCAGAATCGGTCCCTTTCGTCCTCCGATTGCTAAACCGCTCTGTACTGGTTTCTGTTGCCACTCGGACTGTTGATTGTTTTGCTTTCCTTTGAAACTGTGTGTAAGGTGCTGACGGGATGAGTAGAGGGGATGACTCGGTATTTGTTTGCATGCCCAGATCCAATACCGATCATGGATGGCCACTGTTAAGATTATGGATCAGACCAGTTGTCTACATGCGCCAACGATGCGGGGCTTTATATTCAAGATCTGTACACGACCGTGAGATGGCACTAAACCGCCGTGCGTAAATCCTCCAGATCGCAGCTGACTCGAATGACGGGACTCGTTGAGGATCTCATGCCCTGGAAAGTCGCTTAACGATTTGCTATAAAATCCTGAGTGAGCGAAAATGGAGATCACCACGATTCATGGTAGTGAAGCCCCAGTTTTCACCGGTTCCAGCAACTTCAGCTAGAAATAATGCGGCTAATTCCCGGGAGATCGCATGCTTTTCTTTTGTTATTTGCCTGTGGTGCATGTAAGGTCTTGTTGGGGAATACTACCAAGGAGACGACCGAGTGGGAAATCACTTCCGTTGTCTTTCCTGATGCGATTAAACTTTTTTTTCCTGAAAAAAGCGTTCCCTTGTTTTGCCTCTACCCTTTAGACTTATTCTTACAGACCAATGATTGACGAGCAACAAGCATGGGGGTTTTTTCCGTCAACCATATAGGAACCGGACGGGGTTTTGTGGCAGCGTGTATTGTACTGCCTCTCCACAGCGCGGGCCCGCTAAGCCGGAAGTTCCAAGCTACAAGTATTTTCCTCTTTGGGCTATCCCTGATCTGCCGATCCCTTTACCAGCTTCGTTCGCTACCCTTTGGGGCTACTCCGTCTTATCGGCAGTTTCCCAACGTCAGATATTCCTTCGTCGGCTTCTAGAAAGGCCACCTGCCTATGTGTTTGTCCGTCCTGTGTTGCTCTGTGCCAATGTGGCGGCTGCCTTTCTGTCGCAGCTCGGAGCCGATCTTCGTGAACTGGATGGGTAAGCAGGCGATGTGTACGGATCAAACATGGATAGCGTAACGACGACATTGTCAGCAATCCCGAGCCATAGCAAAACAACGAAGCTGAAGCTGATCTCGAGTAAGAAGAGTCATCACGTCTGCCAAACAACGTCCCAGCGGGCGAGTCAGCGTTGAAAAGGGCCTTTTTGCACTTGGGGCTCTCAAGTACTTTCCCGATAGAGTTAACACCAAAACAGAGGCAGATCCACTATTCCCATTCCGGTTGTGGCGCACGTTGCACCTGGTTAACAGCCGAGCCAATCGACCAATCGCATTACTCTTCATGCCGCCAGAAAAGCCAGCGGGCCGCTTCCCGCATCAGGACTAGCGGATCTCTCGCGCGGGTCAAGCGCCCTGGTCTTCGTCGTCAATTTCCCTTTTCGGGCACTAGCGAAGCGATACAAGCATCCCTGCTTGCCCATTTAGCACATTACTTTGTTGACGCGCCCCTCTTTCAGTAAAATAACACGCATCGTTATGCATGCACGGGCCGGAATTTTGTGGCATTTAACTTGCCGGGACCGCCCAAGTCCGGTGTTAAGCCGCCGACCGTATGGATGTTGCCAAGTATTTTACTACTCCGTCCCCTCTGTGTACACACGGCCAACACGTGAGTGACATGTGTCAGGCACGATTTGCGATACAATGCCTGGAAAGAGGTACCACTAATTTCTCCGCGGGCTTCTGGCTTCCAGCAGGGGTGAGATGTAACCCAACAAACCTAGCGTTCGCTCTGTGTTTCAAGTCGGTATCCGGCTCAGGCATGAAGTGGGAAGTCAAAGTCGGCATGGAATAAGACATATATGTATATATGCGTCTGAAAAATCGAGGGCAATTTGTTTATGCTTGATTTGTCAAAGCCTGCCACCTGATAACGTCTCTATACAGGCCGTTTCTAAATCAGTCTGAGTCGCGCTACCAGCGTCTAGTGATAAGGAAAAGGGCTCATCCCGACAATTGGCGCATACGAAAGGAGCGTTGTTCTAAAGTTCACCGACACTCTTCGCTGGGAAATTCTGGTAGTTGATCGAATTCGCTACACAGTTTACATCAAGGAGGATTCTTGTAAAATTTTATACTTCTTTTAAAAGGCGCGCCACAAGTATACCGCACCAAAAAACTACCCGATTTCACCAGGAACTATTCTATATGCCCAATGTTGAGGACCAAAAAAATTATGTCACACTGGATAATAGGAACGAATTGATCTTCGGACAAGAGGAGAAGAATGAGTCTGGTCTGTTTATGATGTCGCTATGATGCTGTTGTTCTATCGCGTGCAAGTGTTTGCCCCGAAAGACCGATGCATACAAGGCAGGCTGATATAGAAACGGAGTATCTCGGTGTAGACATTGAGTAGCTGGAGCGACGGAAGTGGCTTGTGCGTAGCTTATTTGTTGAGATCACAAAGAAAACCAGGTAAGTTAATGAGCTATCAATTTAGGTAATGACATCCATAATGGCGCTATTGTTAGCCAACTTTTCTTTCAGAGACAACCTCGCTAGTCAATCGTGAACACCATAGACCCGCCAGAAAGCCAATGTATCAACCATGTCCAGACTTGAAATTATCGTATATTTGGCGCCATAGATCATGCTTCTGTGTGAGAAGGCATTCGATTGTACCCAACATACCATATGAAACAAAGCACTTCATTAGAGCCCCGCTTACCCATACACATGAAAAAACACTCATTGCCTGTTGATTTGCGAGAGAACAGTATGGATCTCCTTTCTTCTGCCAAGCCTGATAACAAGAGTCGTTATTTCCGGTTTGCGAACTCTATGATTATCCGAAAATCTTCCACCAAACCATACCTGAAACTACCCTGCGGTGGCCAAAGTAGATGAAGTTCTTGTTCTTGTTGGATATAGGGCCAAGGCTTTTTGCCAATCGAGTGTATGTTGTCTGAAGTATAAGAACCCACGTTCTCACGCGAGGGATTTAGAAATGTTACATATAAGATAATGCAGTTGGCAAACCACAAGCATCGTAGTCCATAGATCAATAAGCTTAACGATGTATTTTGTTTCATTTCATGACACAGAAGATTATGCATGAATACTACGTTACACGGCAGGAACAGCAGCATACAAGGGTGATAGGAGCCAGAGATAGGAACGGCTACACATCCCAAACAGCCAACTGAGACGAGGGCGCAGAGTGTTTTCGGAAGGTTCAATCTTCATCAAACCCATATAGTCACTGCGATAAGTATGAATCTACTTGCTTAGAAGGGCATGGCTGAATAAGTCATTCTTTTGTCAACCCAAACTCCAAATGGCTCCACCATATGTCTTACTGTCAGAAGTACTGTAGTGTCAGGCTTATGTCGCGACACGGTACTTGAACCCTAAGCCTGGTGCGCTATCGAGCTTTTGCTGTCCTTTACTGTCCTTTACTACGGTTTGCCTTTGTGATGTGTCATATATTTAGATCTGTGCTAGCCTTATGCCAATACGTCCGGAAACAAAGTTAACGCACATAGCTAGCGGCTGCAGCTGGAGCTTAAGGTTTTGCTTTTGCCTTTGCTTTTTCCTAGACAGGGAGGTAAAAGACGTCAAACAGAAAAAGAAACCATTCGAGCATGAAGGCACAGTCTGTATGGCATATTGAATTACGCTAAACCGCTTGCGCTCATGTTCTCTCAAGATGGGCTAGGAAGTCATAGTCTGCCAGTCCTTTGTAAGTGGTAATGGCCGTTCGAGTCGCTACTGATTAGCCCATAATTTTCGAGCCCTACATGGTACTTGTGCATGTCAGCGACACCAAACCGAGAATATTCGAATATACGACTTCCCTAACCACCATTGCCGTCTTTATGCAAACCACAATGAAAAATAACCCGGCAGATTCATTCGGCATGCTTTCGTCGGCCCGGGACGACGACTCAGGTGTCTTGCTGCTTTCAAACGAATTGAAGCTGCAGATACAAATTGCAACGTTTTAGATATACATGGTCATATCCCGGAATTTATTGGCATGGAGAAAGGCTGGAAGGACTTTCACTGACAGTATTGCAGCAATCATTGCAAAACGACGGTGCCACATAAGTAAGCAAGGCTCGAAAATTTGAGTAAAGTGGCTGCGCCTACGGATTTATTTGCCCATCATGGTCTCTGGATCCCCGGGTGCTAGACAATACATGTATGACTCTTGCAGTGTTTTTTGACGGAATTATTCTATGATTCAGGGCACATAACGCGTATACACCCGATATGTTTCCTGCTGTCAATACGACCAACCGTACTCTCAGGCTGGAGTTGTTCGGTGACCGCCTGGTCGGTGACCCGGCGACCCGGTGATCTCAACGCCGAAGCTGTGTTTACTTACGTAGTCTCAAAAAAAAATTGTATAAGTAAGAAGAGAGATAACAGTTCACCCTAGTTTTCCCCTTTATGCATTTTGCAATAGTTGTAGAGTAACAAAAAGGGAAATCAAAATGGTGACGTTTGACATTGAGTTGATCACCGATCCAATCTGTGCGGTAAGCCATGCCCCCTGACTGAAAAGTTTTCTAGATAGCTAATTTTGCTCCCAGTGGTGCTTCATCGCGCACCGCAGCCTGCTAAGGTCTTTTCAGATATATAAAAAGACCTTTCCCGATGGCTCAGCCGACCAGTTCAATCTAAAGTATCGTCCGTATTATTTGCTCGACCCATCCACCCCTTCTGTCAATAAACAGAAATTCCAGGATGAGATCATGAGCCGGGAGCGACAAAAGATCACCTACACCCGCATAAGGCAGATTGGACATACCTACGGGATCCATTTCAACTGCTTTGAAGGAAATATTGGTGCGACTCGGGAGGTGCATCGATTGATCCACCTGACACAGACCAGGAAAAGCGTCGTGGTTCGTGATAAAGTGGTGGAAGAGATTCACACAGGATATCATGAAAATGCAGTGGACATATCCGATTGGAAGGTCCTGCGGCAAATTGCTATCGACGCCGGTGTTACGGCCGAGGAAGCGGACGAATGGAGTGACCGGGAGGCGGACATCGGTGGACAGGAGCTTGGTCTCGAGGTTGAGAAGGCCAAACAGGTCGTCACGGGTGGTAATGGCCATCAGCGCGGTGTGCCGGTGATCGTCATTCAGGGACAGTACAGACTCGATGGCGCACCGGACGTTAGCGAACTGTTGGAGATTTTTGGACAGATCAAGAATGGGGACAGTGTGGAAGGAGAAGGCAACGGTTTCACGTGTGAGATTGAGTCCAAAGCTTGCTAGAAGGAGTATATACTCCCATATACGAGTTAGACCGACTGTTACAGCAAGTCAATGGATTACATGTGATTTCTATGTCTGCACATTCGATCACCAAAATCTATAAGAGACAACCTCATATTAGAGGTTGGCTTGGTCAAAGCTCGTTTCGAGACGCAAAACAACCCCAACATGACCTCTGATTCACTGTTGGTAGAACCCAATTGTATGATTAGCTAGCGTCATCAGTGTGCCCTCCATATCCCATGGTACAAATGACTCAAAGACAATATTGTTTCGACTGAAAGATTCAAAGTCTGACCGTCTAGTTACATACACTGAATTTTGGCATTTTCGCACCAGCGAGTCATAACATGGATGAGTACTTACACCCTTTGAATCAGTCGAATAGACTCGAGCACAACTTGCACAAGCTATGTTCATATAAGTCAGCGCATTAGTCGAATGAACTGACCCATAGTAAACTCATTATCCACATCTGTTCCCCACAGTCCAAGCCCTGCGTGCGTTTCTTTTAAGATTTTGTCACATATGTATAGCGTGCGTAGTCGTCAATGCCGGAGACTGATCTTATTCCCTAAAATGGCAGTCACCCGATATCCTTTATGATGAAAATGAGCAGAGATGGTAGAAAGATTTGGCTCCCACAACGCTTTTTCTGCCATGGTGTTTTGGCTAAATAGTTTGGTTCATGTCTCCACCATCAACAACGACGCCAACCAACCGCGGCAGCATTTCTGAGATAGTGGCATGACGTAGGTCGATCATCAGAGCATAAACGAAGCCACCTGCATTATTATGGAATATCTGCTCGTAATTTGTGCAAGATGATGTGTAACCCAATGGTATGCGGCGAAATTGGCCGTGGTGGAATTAGCATAGAAAAGGTTGATTATAAATGCGGTTCCAAGTGCCATCCCACCGGCCACGCCACTATAAAGACACAGCCTGTCACACTAATATACATAGTCTGATGAGCTAAAGTTGGTTCTATTCGCATCCTTTCCTGTTTCTACAGCATCATTGATTCCGGTCTTTTTCACACAAAATCAATCGCCATGTATGAAGCCGTGATCCATGCCGGCCCCGTTGCCGAGATCGTCGAGACCCCGATCCCCACGGCCAAGCCAGGCCAGGTCGTCATCAAAGTTGTCGTGTCTGGAAGCAACCCCAAAGACTGGAAGGTGCCGGAATGGATTCCAGGGGACGCGATCAATCAGGGTGATGATATCGCTGGAATTGTGCATGAAGTTGGTGAGGGAGTGACCGACTTCAAGGTATTCAAAACTCTAGGATCTGTCAAAACAAGCTTATATTGCAACCTGCTGATCCTAACCCCACCCGTAGGTTGGCGACAAAGTTGCTGCATTCCATGAGATGCGCACACCTGGGGGTAGCTATGCAGAGTACGGTGTTGCATGGGAGCATACCACCTTTCATCTGCCAGAGAAAACTTCTTTTGAGGGTGCGTTTTAATGTGACAGATCGCACAGTTCAATGCTAACGAGAAGCAGAAGCAGCGACCATCCCGTAAGCACCTAGCCGATATCAATGAAGAAAAAGAAGAGAATAGAAAAGAAAGGTTCAAAAACTGACTGACTTATAACAGCCTCGCAGCTCTGACAGCCGCAGTCGGCCTATTCGGGCATCTCTCTCTACCGACACCATTCTCACCGGCAAAAGAGCCCATCCCTCTGGTCGTATATGGCGGCTCATCGGCCGTCGGCGCATTTGTGGTCAAACTCGCCCGCCAAGCCAATATTCACCCTCTGATTGTCGTGGCTGGATCCGGAGCGTCGTTTGTTGAATCGCTGATTGATCCGTCCAAGGGCGATCGCATCATTGACTACCGCCCGGGTCCGGATCATGTAGCCAAGGAGATCCAAAAGGCTGCGAGCGACAATGGCAAGAAGGCGATTGAATATGCCTACGATGCCATCACTCTTGAGCCCACATACACAACACTCGGAAAGGTCCTCGACCCGGAACACGGAAAGTACACTGGTGTTTTGCCCTTTGAAGAGAAAGCCTTCCCAAAAAATGTCCAGGCCTACAAGACAATGGTTGGGAGTGTCCACCAGTCTCCCTCCGAGGCGCCAGGCCATGCTGAGCTTGGGCTGGCGTTCAGCCGGCTGTTCACCAAGGGCTTGAAGGATGGCTGGTTCAGCGGACACCCGTATGAGGTCGTGCCAAACGGTTTGGACGGAATAGAGGGTGCGTTGAAGAATCTTAAGGATGGAAAGAATAGCGCCTTGAAGTACGTGTTTCGGATCGAGGATACACCTCGCTTGAAGTAGAAAGCAATCGAAAATAGCTCCAAATCAAAGCTCAAAATACAACAGCTTGATTATATTTATTTTTGTTTTTCTGGTTGTTTCCCCCCCTTTTTTTTACCTTCTGATAATGCCAGTCCCAGGCACGCCGTGATTGTTGATGCTGTAATTCAGGCGGGATCACAATGCGTATGCCTTGATCATTGCTGTTACCGCAACAGCCACGCTCAACTCTACAGGACTTTTCGTCATGAGCGCGCCGCCAGTAGCAGTGGCTGATAATGCCGACATCGTCGCTGTCGTCGTAGCAGTGACACCCGGAAGCAAGGTGGAGCGACATTGCGCGGGAATACTGGTGGCGAACGCAGCAATGTCACTGGACGGACATGCTCGGACACACACGAGTAACGGGTCATTGTAGCCATCAAAGGTGGCACAGATACAATCGCTGAGACCTTGGCCGGTCTCCTTTCCAGTACATGCAGAGTCGTCGGGACTGCGAGCGATACAATCCGTGACGCAGCTGCTTCGGGCGACAATGCGGGAGGATAGGAGTAAGAGAAAGGAAAGAGTAAGAGCCTTGAATGGATTCAAACGATACATTCTGGCTCAAGAGGGCATGTAAACCTAGTTTTTGGTAACTTGCAACGTACTGTCTTGGAACCTGGTGATCCCTTATTGGGAGGAAACAAAAAGAATTCAGAATCGAGGTTGCTCATCAAGTGCATTTATGGCTTTGGACTGGCACGGTATTTCTTCTTGTTGGACAACTCACTTATCTCTTGGCTTGGTATTCGTGTTTCTTGTTGATTTTCTTGAGTAAATCCATCGTTTGGTCAACATACGCAAGCGCCCCCGGGGTGGCTGCATGCATAGAGGGGGAGAAAGAAAAGGAATCAACCGGGTGGACCACATACGTACACAGATTATAACCTGCTAATATCTGGGCATGCATCGTGATATACGCAAGCATCCAGAATCCTGGGTATACAAAGCCAGCCAATTGTTACACGAAAACCGTCAAAGCAGAGCGATTATAGGTGGCTTACAGGCTCTGTATCCCTGGATTGGGTACCGATGATCGCAGCCTGCGTGGTCTCGGCTGGGCATTGGGCTGTGCTCTAGGCTGCAGAATTCATATTTTTTCTCCCATGTTTCTTTCTTTTGTTGTTTGGTGTTGCCTAACGGTTTCGATTTCACGCAACGTGCGGACGGTTTCAAACTGTTTTCTAACGTGACTGATACGCAGCGCGGTCAACTTTCTCCGAGGTGCAATTCGGCTTTTTTCCGTTACACGAGCGCCGGGGTTGGTTTGTATCGCCCCGCTGTGGACAAGTCGATAGTCTAGAAACTCGCATATGACGAGTTAAAACGGCATTCAGAATGTGGCTGGCTACTTTCTCTTGAGCAAAGAAAGATTGTTTGTAGGGGTCTTTTTTACTTTACAGACCGAAATTCAGTTGATATTAGAGACGTGTGGTGACCATTTGCCAAAGATTCGTATGTGTTGTTCTATCTCTTTTTCTCTCAAAGATTCATTTCCATGTAGCAAAACAAATTACTTTTTGTGAAAGTATGCTCGCGAGCTATTCCAAACTCCCCTGGCTCCCGTGACAATCTGACGTCGGCCGTCATACAAAGGGAACACGACCACGGCAAAGAAAGCCACAAACTGCCAGATGATAGCGACGGTCGTCCAGCTCTTGAAAAAGGTCTTGGTAAAAATGTAGTCGCGGTATAGGGGCATGGGCCAGGCGACAAACGTCACGAGGACAATGAATACCCAGGCGATCCAGGCGATTCGGTACCAGCGATGGAGTTCGACGAGGATTTCCGGGGAGAAGGGGTGCTGGATGTCATCTAGGCTGATGGGCACAGAGGTGACAGTGGCGGCCTTTGTGTCTTGAACGACGGTCGGGGTTTGATCGGAGACCGGTTGATGGGAAAATGGCGGTGCCGATTCTGGATCGGTGGTGCTTGTTAGCGATGTGTCCTTTTCGTTGATGGTCGGAGTGGTAGTCGAAGACGACGAAGACTGGACCGGGGCCACGTCGGAAAGTCCAGCGCGCAAGAACTCGCGCCAGTCAAAGGAGGATGGGCGATACTGCGAAATCAGCACCGAGTACAGGCCGGGGGAGAAGAAGGACCCCATGGCTCCGTACAGCGCGGGCAGGCCGGCCTCGGTGGTGGTCAGGTTGATTTCCCCGTAGAGGTGGTAGGCCGTTCCCAGCCAGATGGCCAGGCCGGTCAGGAATCCGAAGATGGGGGAAAGAATCAGGGCGAGCCGGGTCTGGCCTTTCCAGCACAGGGTGAAAATCAAAGGGATGATGCCGGGACACGTCAGGACGGGTCGAAAGTAGCCGATCCAGGTCATGTCGGCGCCGCCGTAGTTGAGCGCGATGGAGAAGGCGGTGATAAAGATGGCATGGATGACGACGGAGATGTGACTGACCCGGACCAGGCGCTTGTCGGACGCTTTGGGGTTGATATAGGTCTTGTACAGGTCAAAGGACAGAATGCTGCTCACGGCGATCATCGACGACGACACGGTGCTCGTCAGGGCCATGAACAGGAGCACAAAGAAGGCGACGATGCCCTGATCCCCGATGAGCGCCTTGATCACGTACGGCATCACCAGACCCGCGTTGACTTCGGCCATGGTGAACTCGGCCGGGTACGTCGGCCAAAGGGGGGTGTTGTGAATGGCTCGGGCAGTCAGCCCGATCACGGTCCCGAGACCCCAGGGGATGCCGAAGATAGCCACGGCGGCCAGGTCATAGCCGGGCACAGTAGCTTTGATCTCGGTTGCAAACGACTTTTGCCAAAAGGCCGTGTCCATGACGACGAGGGACAGGTTGCCCAACTTCAGGATCAGCCCCCAGATGATGGCGTCCTTGGATTTCATGGTCAGGAGGGAGCCCCTGTAGTTGCCACTAATGTAATTCTCGGCTGCCGTTGCCATGACTTTGTCGTAGAGGCCCCCCAGGCCCCCAATCGCGTGGTTTGTCACAACAGACAGGGTGAAAAAGATGATGAGGATCAAGGCCACCAAGGTGTGGAGGTAGTCGGTGAGAAAGGTTGCTTTGAGGCCACCAACAGCAGTGTACAATACGACTGTCATTGGACAAGTTTACAGATCAGGGCGTGGACCGGAAAAAAAAAAAAGTTTCCAATGCATGGAAAAATAGACTCACCTCCAAGGGGGATTAGAATGGTGGCAGCCGCGAAATTCATGCCCGAGATTCCGTAAATCAATTGAGAGCCAGTCAGGATCATGGATGCGCAGCCAAAGATGTTGCAGGCGAGGTTCAAGAGGATGTAGACAACATGACCGACTCGGCCATATCTCTGCCGGACAATTTCGAGAGATGTATGCGCATATGGCACCCTGATCTTGGCCAACACGCCGAGGGCTGCCATGAGCGCAATCTGAAAACAGAGACCTGTGCCCCACCACTTTGCGGCATTGTCAGTGATTTGAGTCGAATCACAACATCCGGCAAGGTCGAGGGTGAACATACCATTGGAACGGCGAGACCAAACTTGTAGCACATGGCCGCCGCAAACACGGTCTCGTTGATCCACATCCAGGACGAGAACACTGCAGATGCCGTCAGCCCCGTGCCGACGGTTCGATTGGCGACCATGAACATCTCCGAGGTGGCCGAGTCTTCGGCCAGATACACTTTCTGGATCTTGACGGCTGCCAGGATCACACCGCAGAACAAGACGCCGAGCCCGATGAGCAGGCCGTACGCGGTTCCCTGAGGAATGAGCAAGTCGCCGGCGACGCCTAATGAGAGGGACGACATGTTGTTGACACTGCGGTGAGAGCACTGCAATCTAATATAAACCAGATGCCTCTGTAAGGGGGCAAAAAAAGGAAGAAAGGAAGAATTCAAAAAAGAGCAAGATATATGTATATATATATATATATATATATACACTATATGTATGTATATATATATATATATATATACACTATATGTATGTATATATATGTATATTGGTCCCTGGCACGGTGTTTGATATCTCGTTGAAAAAGGTATAAAAGGTATTTATACCGACAGGGGTGTATCTTATTAATACCAAACGACAAATCCCAACCAAAGAAAAAATAAAAAAACAGTTTCAGAATAACCCCAAACCTGTACCAAGTATCCAATTCAGCACCTTTACCAGCACGCAGTCAAAAGCACGCATCTGGACGCCGTTATTGCGTTATACGGCGCCTGGCCGACCTCGGCCGGGGTCTTTGACCAGTTTGGCGTACGGGATGGCACCATGGCGGCGGAACGATTCGACTACGATTGAACGATTGATGGAGAGCAAATTCAATTTGTCGACAATAACACGCCGGCGGACTGAGGCTCCGGCACCAAACAAAATCAAAAAGAGGAGATAAACCGGGCTCTATGGGGTTGAAGAGCAACGCGCGAATGAGGGCGGATGGAAGCACGAGATGGCGTGCCGCTCGCAGAGGATGACGAGACGACGGCGGGGCAGCCCTGCGATTCTTGCCCGATCGGGTAATTTGGTCGACATGACATTTTTTTTCTTCTTATTTAAAGTGCCCCTCTTCCAGTTGCTTTGGACAGGAACACGGAGGATACTGGTGCGTGTCCCTGTTTCCGCGTTGTTGTTCTTGAACCAGATTTCGCTTTATGAGCGGTGTCGACTGCATACGGTAGGTTCGGTTGTCTGATTCCACCATGGCCGAGACGGCAGCACCCCAGAACAATGGAGCGCGGAAGAAACAGCTCATTCTCAATGCGTTTGTGATGAACACGCCCGGCCATCAGGCGGCCGGTCTGTGGCGCCATCCGCGGAACAAGACGGACCAGTACAAGAAGCTGTCGTTCTGGACGGAGCTTGCCCAGCTGCTGGACAATGCCGGGTTTCATGCCATGTTCATCGCCGACACGCTGGGTCCGTACGACGTGTACAAGGGCCCCCAGAACGTGGTGCCGGCGCTGGCATCGGGGGCGCAGTTCCCGGTCAATGATCCTCTCTACTTGGTGCCTGCCATGGCGGCAGCGACCAAGAACCTCATCTTCGGCGTCACCGCGAGCTTGACGTACGAGAAGCCGTACGCGTTGGCCCGGCGGTTCTCGACCGTCGACCATCTGAGCGAGGGCCGCGTGGCGTGGAATATTGTCACCTCGTATCTGGACAGCGCCGCGCGGAATCATGGTCTCAAAGAGCAGATCCCGCACGACGAGCGGTACGCGATTGCACACGAGTACATGGAGGTGGTCTACAAGCTCTGGGAGGGCAGCTTCCGGGACGATGCCGTGGTGGCCGACCGCGAGCGCGGCATCTATATTGCTGCGGACGCGGTCCGACAGATCCATCACAAGGGGAAATACTTTGAGGTCCCCGGGCCGCACTTTTGCGAGCCCTCTCCGCAGCGGACGCCCTTCTTGTTCCAGGCCGGCGTCTCCGAGGCGGGCAATGGATTTGGCGGCAAACACGGCGAAGCGATCTTTGTCGGCGGCCAGGTGCCCGAGGTGGTGCGCACCACGGTCGACAACATCCGCCGCATTGCGCAGAAGGAAGGACGGGACCCCAGCCACATCAAGATCTTGCTGGCACTCGGCGTGATTGTGGCGCCCACGGACGAAGAAGCCCAGGCCAAGCGAGAGGAGTTCCTCCAGTACGCGGATACCGAGGGGGCGCTGGCGCTGTTCGGCGGCTGGACCGGGGTCGATATGTCCAAGTACTCGGACGAGGAGAACTTCCTCGTCAGCGATTCACCACGGATTCAGTCCATGATTCGCCGGTGGGCGGCCACGGTGCCGGGGACGGAAAACCAGCCGTGGACCAAGAAGACGATTGCGGAATACTTGAGCGTCGGCGGACTGCAGGCCAGACTGGTCGGCAGCCCGACCACGGTGGCCGACCAACTCGAGCGCTGGGTCGAGATCTCCGACGTCGACGGCTTCAACCTCGTCCATATCACGAACCCCGGGTGCTTCGAAGACATTGCCGAGTATCTGCTGCCGGAGCTGCGCCGACGTGGATTGTTCAGGGACAAGGTCGAAAAAGAAGGGGCCACGGCACGGGAGGTGTTTATTGGGTCCAAGCGACTGCCGGACGACCACCCGGGAAGCAAATACAAATGGAGAGCAGGAGAGACAGTGCCTCGCTACGAAGCCGAAGCACTGTCGGCAGCAGATGGCACTCTCCAGGGTTGCCTCTCAACCGTAGAAACGGCGTCTAACTAGTGTTGTTTTTGAATAGTAGAATGGACGACAAGAGATCTAAAGCTGCCAAACCTCCTTCCTCCGGCGACTGTGTGAGACGGTTGCACGTGATTCCCCTCACTGGCCAATCGCGGGACCCTATCTCCAAGTCAGTCTCCCAAGGCACAAACAAGACCCAGAAAGCGGCCATGATGACCGACCGCCTCTGTTGCTCCAAAGCCGCGTAAAGAATCCGTCCTGGTCGATAGCACTCTCACAGGCCCCGGCCGTTGGTGGTCGGTCGCCCAGTGAACTCAATTGCTCTCATCGCGGCCACGCTATATGACGTGGTGCGGTCCGAGGGCAAGACTACGGCGGGGCCACAACGACCCGGTACGTAAAAAGGGCGCTATACCCAAAGTGAACGGGCAGAGGTACATCGGGCTGTGCCGCTGCTGAGAATAATACATCTGCCATGGCATTACTATGGCATTATTCTATACGGTGTGCCCGGAATCGGTGGACTGTAAGCAGAGAAGGTGTAGCACCCCGTATGCTTTCTGGCGAGAAGAGGCTATTATCATTATTGATGGAGATGGGCCCGAATTATTGAACCGTATCAGATTAACTCAATAGTTTGGCCAACTTCGCTTGCTGCACACAAGAACAGCTCACGTGACAAGGAGGGGGCGAAACCGGCTCGCAGGAGGAAAACACCCGGAACGCACCGGCTAAAGGGCACCGTACCCAGACTACTGCAGGGTTGGTTTTTCGCCCCGCCCAGTATGGACTCGCAGCCATTCGTGCCTGCATCTTCTAGGAGGGGAGGCACTATCGTTCGTTACGTGCTATTAGCAATTCCAGACGAGGATGCTCCTTAAGCCCAGAGTATCACCGAGCCGGTCGATTTCAGGCCCACCAAGAAGAAGAACAACAAGAACAACAAGAACAACAAGAACAACAAGAAGAAACAACAGTCAATAGGGAGTCAATAGGGTTCAGCGGCACAGGCGCGCGCCTGAAGAAGGGCAGAAGGGCACGGGCAACACAAGAGTCAAAGTCAACTGTCAACTTGTTCCTCTGGTGCGCTGATTATCGCCCGGGTCGAGAACCTGATGCGGGCGGCCCGTCTCCAGGCGAGTGCCCTGACTATTACCGGATTAGGCAAAAATCGCCAAGGCGGCTGTATCTGGGACTTTCCTCTTTGGGCAATAAGTGGAACACGATCAGCGCCCAGAAATTGAGAGTCCTGCAAAAAAAAAAAAAAAAAAAAAAAAAAAAAAANTGGGACAAGCAAAACGGATCGGAACCCTTGCAACCGCGTGCAGGAAGCAACAGGACTATTGGATGTGCTAGGAACATGCTCCTGTCCAGCGCCTGTCAGCAAGACTCCTGATGCTCTTCTCGTCGCTGTGTCGTCGCGTTGGTCCTCCAGCCTCTTTCTCCGGAGGGGTGCATTCAGCTCACGTACGGACAAGGAGAGCTCGCGGGGGGGCGCGAACCACCTTTGTCCCGGCGCCAGGCACACGCCATGCCATGCCATGCCATGCCATGCCATCCTGTCAAGTGGTCCATCGTCCGGAGCGCTGGCTGCTGGGAGCAACAAGGCAAAGGGTCAATCGAGCGCGGACTAGCATGCGCCTGGGAGCCGCTGACATCAACACGGCACGCCCAAAGCTTGAGACTTTGGATAAAACGGGATCAGAAAGATTTCGGATTGCAAAAATGCGGTTAGCGATAGCCACAGACGACCAAGGCCCGTCGTAGTCTTGGTCGCAGTAGTCCGTCGTAGTACGTACACAGCGCGACATGTCGCAAGGCGCCGGCCCAGTCTCCACCAAACGCCCATACGGCGAAGGGGGGTTCGGTGACTTTTGATTGCGCGCTGGAGAACGGTAATCCGGGGAACACGCATCGATCATCCTCTAGTTTCCCCGTCAGCCACGGACTAGACGGGGGTGTGATGCCGCTTGCTTTTTGTCCAGCCCTTTTCTTTTTCGTTTTCCTTTTTCCATTATATTTTATTGGCAGTTTTTTCGTGCTCTTTGGCTTCAACCCGCCTGGATTCTCTCCCAACTTTTCGCATCCCGGGGGCACGGTCATGGGTATTTGAACAGTGCACGAGCCCAACGCAACTTGGCAAATCGAAACACTCTGGCGCTTGCGGAGAGGGATAAAGAAAAAAAGAAAGCAAAAAGGTTCCCAGAGTCACCTCGCCGTGTTTTCCTCGTTAATCCATGGTGGTCAACGCCCTTGAGCCTGGGATATGGATGGGACCCTAATCACCAACACTTCCGCCTGCCCACATCCATTTCTCCCACAGGATGACTATCCACGAACTGGCGGATGTAAGTTTGACTCGCGCTCCTCCCTTGGCTCCCGCAGCCGCGCAATACTGACGGTTCTGATTCCCCGGTGGTCAGTTGTATGGGGCCGGTTCTGTCGAGATTTCGATCTCGGTGCGGGCTCAGCATCGTGCTGTTTGCCCTGTCCGTGGTCGCAATGGCGATACTCTGACGGTAAGAGCACGGCGCGCGTCTGACAAGACAGACGACTGGCTAAGACAATCGCGTAGACTTCGATGATCACTTGGACCTCGCGGGCTGGTGTGGCATCCCCGTGATCGTGATCATGGTGGCCTTCCTCATCACCTACGCCGTGGTGCCGAAAATCTACACGGGCCGACATTACTTGACGACCGTTCCCCTCTTCGGCTTCCTCATCTTATCGGTATGATGTGCCCGGCGCCGTTTTTGTTTCTGCACGGTGCTTCTGGACGTTGGCCCGTGTTGGAATTGGACTAACGACCACCGACAGATGGCCTACGTGATGCCGCTGGCCAAGGCACCCAACCAATGCTACGACGCCATCACTTCCAACGACAATTCCTCCGATCGCATGTGTACGGCCACCTCGACGGTGCTCTTTACCGGCGTGTGGCTGGTCCTTATTGGCTGTCCGTATCCATTCCTGTCCTGGTCCTCCCTCCCCGGGCCGATTCCATCTAACTGCTCGTTCAGGCTTGTTTCGCACTGTGTCGCTGCATCTGTTCGTGGTCTGGGAGAAGGATCTCGGGCGAACGTTCCGGTACTGGTCCTTGGGCTGCATCTTCTTCTTCACCATTCTTCTGGTGGCCCTGCAGCAACGCGTCACGGGCACCACCTACCAGTTCGGCAAAGTCTGCTATCTCAAACCGATCGAGGGCTGGGTCACCTTCTGGCTGCCGCTGCTGGGCATCGCCCTCGTCACCTTTATCTTACAGGTCTGGACGCTCGGCTACTGTCTGGTGAACGTGATCCGCGGACTGCGCGAGGATCGAGCCATTGCCGCCCATCACGTCGACGATATCGAGGACGGAACGACCAGTAACAACGACGTGCACGCCAGCAGTGACTATCATGATCGCGCCAGCGGATCCCAGCGGTCATCCGTCCGATTCTGGCGCGGCGTCGACACTCGCACCAACCGTCGCAAGTCCCTCGCCACCGAGAAACTCATCACAAGCATGCAGTGGCGGCCCATGCTGGCTTCCACCGGCGTCCTGATCTACGTCGTTCTCATCACCATCATCTTTATGATGCTGAGAGTCGAAGACACCGATCCCCCGGAACGATACGACGCCTGGGTTGCGTGTATCATCTCCACCGGCGACAAGAACCACTGCATGCCCTATCTGACGGACAAGGGACCGGATGAGAACCTGGTCGTGGTGACCTTTTTCCTTTTATCGGTAAGTTTGTGTCCGGTTGTGTCTGCTCGGCCCCGGGTCGAATGGTTGGATGGGTCCATCCAGTCCTTGAAACCCTAATCCATTCTAACTTGGTTCCAACAAACAGGTATCCGGTCTGTTAGGGGTCATCATTGTGATGCGTTATGACATGATCACCGGATGGGTCGAAGTGTTGAAAGGCCGGACCAGGAGTTCATCGCAAGAGCAACAACAGCCGCCATTGAATAACAATGCGGCCATCGAAGACCAGTTTCCGCTGCAACAGGTGCCAACAAACGACTGTTATGCCAGCTGTTTCAATACAACACCTAGTTTGCCTGCTGCCGACCTGAAGTAGCAGGGCACGTCATCATGATCTCTCTGTCTCCGTGCCTCCTGTTGAGCATTGGGCAGGGAAAAAAGCACAAAAAAAAAAGGTGGGCGGAAGTCTGGAAATTTTGCATAGCTACGGCGTTTTGGGGTTTATCCGTACATATAGTGAACAATATACCATACTTAATCTCGGGGTTGGGCATTCATTGCGAGACAATATCTATGAATCATCTTAGTCAAGGCTGGCACATCAGTATAAATGTATGACTCGCCAGCTCCCAACAGAGTTGGCAGAAAAGATCCCGATGCATAAGCTGCGCCTACTGTACAAGTGTATACTCGGCCGATTGCAGGCCACCTGTCGGTACTGTAGGTTGGTTGAGATAAGTCTACCACGGGCCTGGAGAAACAGGTAATCCTAAACGCACGTGCGCCATTGAACACGGCTATACAAAGATTGGTAGTTCGACTGCACACACAGACAATAGTTCGTTTGGTCATGTCGGTCTCTATACGTCGCTACAAAGTGCCAAACCGACATATACAGCGAAAAGAAAAAAGATCTGCCCGCATACGTAACAGTTCAATGTCAATTGTCGTCAATTCAGAGAGCCATAGACCCTGTCCAACAATCAAAGCGGCGTCAAGTGATCCTGCACCAGTATATGACTCGAATGCTTTTTGTTCCTATGTACAAGTTTTTATCTCATGCCATATAGTATATCCCCGGGGTCACTCCTCTCCAACGAGTCAGTCTACTTGCATGCGACAAAGGCATCGCCACTCGCTCCCGTGTGCGTGATCAAGCCGGCAAAGTCACCCTGTTCGTTGAAGATGACGCGGTCAGCACCGGGGCTACCGCCAGTGTACACCTCGTACGAGCTCAAGATCGGGAACTCTTGGTAGGGACCGTCGACGGGGAAGTCGAAGCCCTCGTCGTCGCGATAAGTATGCGGGTAGCTGTTGATCTCGTCACCGGCCTTGAACTCAGAGTAGCCCTTGTTCAGCGCCGCGTCGATGTCTTCCTGCCAGTAGCACACGCTACCACACGTCTCAACACAATCGGCGCGAGCCTTGATGACAGCGGCGGCCTGCGCCGAGCTGGCAAGGACGAAGAGGGCGGCAGCAATCTGCTTCCGTATCAGCCATTTGTCTCCAAGAAGGAACAAAAAGGACACGTACCTGGCTGATCTGCATTGTGATGGATCGAAATGGTCCCTTTTTTTTGGTTTCGAGATTGATAAGATCTACTGATCGACAACAGTGAACAGCAAAAAGAAAACTGGGGAGAAGAGCAGGCTTTTATAGGCTCGAGTCCTCTCTTTCAGGGTAGCATCCGATCGAGGACTGGAAGCGATGGTTTGGTAGTATATTGTTCTTGTAGTCGGTGAATCAGAACTATGGCACTATTACGACTCCAATCATTTTCTTGTCGAGTTTCGACTTGATAATCAGACTAATAACCAGACTGCATCACCCTATCAAAATCTCAAAAAAGATCCAGACGAGCTATTGAAATCAGTCGTCTCCAAATAGGAATGTAACCAAATCTTACCATGTTCGGTAAGATCTGCACGTTTCGCAGGTACAACACCCGGAGGGGCAGGGGAAAACGGCGCCAATAAATGCAACAGGCCAAAATACTGCTCCTGATCATGAAACGTGTTTACCTCGTGATAACTATCCCGCTGATGATAGGGTCACATCTTTCGACCTAGCATGCTTGTCTTTTGCCGGACCGTCTGGATTCAGTCTAGTAGTGCCAGCCACATATGGCTCTACCAAGTTGCACAGACGATTGCTTGCGTAGGCCACGATCCGCTAAAGGGCTTGGAAGATTGGCCTGCGTCCAGTGAGTAGACTGCAAAAAGCAAAACATCCAGATGTCTCCAGAGCCAGTAGCTACACTATTAAGGCTGCAAGCGGCGAACTCCGATACCGTAATGATCTATAAAGCACCCGCCCCGTGGTTCCATCCACGTTGTTGTTTATTGGCATGTCTGTCATTCTTCAGATTCGCATTTCCCCGCAGCCCAACTGCAGTCACCTTCCTAAGTCAGCTAATCTAGTCAAAAGCTATTGTCGTGTAGCTCTCACCTATCGAAAAACCTTACGAGTTCAGTGTGACAACCGAGACGATAGCAACACGCCCAAACAACATAGATAACAAACACATTTAACGTAGAGAAGAACTACTTATCAGTCAACTGATACATGTGATTACTCGAATTCACGTAAGCTCGTGATGCTAGTCGAAGCTCTGAGCCGGATAGCTTAAAATCATGTTATTTCCATACTTAATTGACCCTACATAACCTTCTTGCGGGGTAATAACATCGGCTATTCGACAGATAAACCAATCATGTGATATCTGATACAGCCACCCTCGGAGACTCTAAGGTTGGTTCCTTGATGTCTACAGCTATATAGCCCTTATGCTACATAGTCAATAATCCCTCTATCGGAGGACTATGTATGAGGATGATTAGCTATTTTGTAACTACCAGATTATGCATTTCTAGTCACCGTTAGCCGAGTCGCCCGAATATCAAGATTGCTGCAACTTATTACCCAGGCAGGCTGCCCTGGGACGGTCTAGGTGTAGCTATAAAAGCCTTGGCTGAGCCTCATTACTAATACGAAAAGGTTCAGCATTCGTTATTTTTTTGCTGCTTCCAACCATATTAGTTTATAGGTTTAATCTTAGGCGGCTTATCGAGATATCGTTTATAGGTGCCTAATTGTGAGTGTCGCAATGCTGCCTCAAGATCTCTAGATTTCATATCATTCATATCATTGTCCATGTGTCTACTTGCAAGGATAGGTAGCCGAATAATGTGATGTGGAGACCGAGTGTTGTAGCAAGCTAGACAGGAAAACATGGGTTGATATTAGACAAGCTATAAGCAGCAACAACTATATATCACACCAGCTCTAGAGGCTACACATACTCAGTAATCCAGATCTTAACTACTACTTCATGACTGATCAATATATCCTGTTCAGTCAAGAGCCATGTTAAAGATGTAAACCTCTCATATCCGACAAGGCTTGTTTCTTTGATCAAACCCTAGCTGATCTTGAACTAAACCTTGGCCCTGGTTCAATGTGAAATCCATATGCGCTCTTACACGTAGAGTGTAAGCCTAGTTTAATCTTATGGTTCCTTGAAATAACAGTCAACTGCGTGCTATTGTTCTAGTTCCAGAATAGGCATTATTGATATTGGAGAGATTGAATTCACTCCACGAACCTTCCAATCCTCTAGCCGTGTATCGTTATAAACATCCGAGGTTAACAAGGCCGAATCGTCAGGTAACAGGAGAGTTGCAAGTCGATTAGCCAGCAACATATACGTGATTCCAATCAATACCAACCATTCAACGTGATTCAAGAGGCAGAACCAAGTGTAAATTTACACATCTGTTAAGCAGTCATAGTCATTCTCAACAGAAGAGAAGGAAAAATCAGAAATCAAACTGTCACAAGCGTCATCTTTTGAGAGACCTCGTACAAATCAATTTTATTTGCTTTATGTGACATTCCCTATGCCACAAACACTTCAAAAACTCCATATAGTAATCTGCCTTGAAATCTGCATAAAAGGAAAAAGAAAACTTTCGAAGAATAAAACATAAAAAGCAAGCTTATCAAACCTCCTGGGAGCTAGCTAGCACTTCCTTGCCCTTCTCACTAATATACGGGGGCGTTGTGGCACCGGATGGGGTGGACGGAATAGTGTCTGGACTGGGAGTCCCATCCGGTGCAGTAGGCTTCTGGCCCCGCGAAAGAAGGAATTCCTCGCCATACGGATATGTTGTCGGTCTCTTCGGGGCAGGCTCGCGGCTTGCAAAGTCCCAGAGACGCAAAGTGAAGCTCTTACCGAGAGCCTCAATCGGCGGCGTCAGCAGTGGAAGGCTGGCGAACAAGACTCCATAGGAAACAATAGCCGTCAACAGACTGCATAGCCAGTATGGCAGCCCATACGAGTACAACGAGACCATGGCCCACGACCCCGCCGACCAGAACACGAAACCGTGGATCAGGTAGATGCTAAAGATGTGGGGGAACAGCCACTGGAAAACTTTGATGGACAGCGCCTTTTGCAGGGTCGGGGAGATTTCGACAACGGCTTGCATGGCCACCGTGGCCAGGAGAGCGTTCAGTCTCGGGATGAAATAGTCCGGGTAGATCTTGCCCTTGCCCTCGTTGATGGTAAGGCCAGTGACTGGATCAGGATGCCAGCCGTACTCGACGGTGGCATACTGCACGCCGGCGTAGATCGAGGCAAGATCCATGCTGAAGCCACCAATGGCAACAACAATGAAGAGGAAGAGACAAGGATAGAAGATGTACCACCGCTTGTGCAGCCACGGCTTGTACTTGTAAGTGATGTCTATATCCGCGAGTAGGACACCGGCATAGTAATAGCTACCCCACGAGAGAGCATACCAATGCATGGCTATGCAGAAGAAGTAGAAACCGAATCGCTTCCATGGGGTCTTGCATTCGCGGATCATGATAAGGGCGATCAGTGTTTGCCAGGCGCCCTGCAACTGGATGGGAATGGTCCACAAGGAACCCGTGCAGTAGTTGTTGGTGATCATTGGGGCCGCGTTGGGAATGAGGAAAGCGAGTTGCAAGATTTCCGAGATATAGACACCGGGGTTGGGAGCCACGGTGGTGAACGGCCACGTCGACCACGTAACGGAGGGCAGGTATTCCAGCCAATTGATAGCACCTGCATCCATCAGGAAGTAGATGAGGAAAGCAATCGAGGCCACCGGAGTCAACAACCGGAATGGGCGGGCCACCACTTTCTGGGCCATGTTATCCAGTTTCCCGGTGCGGATGTAGTTCGAAACCAGGAAACGAGTGGAGATCATGAGGAACGGCCCAATCCAGAGCGGATCCAAAAAGTACGTTGCGAATGTCTTTCGGGCGACTTCTTCGCTATGGTAATGCTCATCGGCACTAGGGCTGATTACCGCATCGAAATAGGTCTGGCCCCAATGGTTGATGGTGACCAGGAGACAACTGATCGATATAAAGCCGGCCAGATAGTCGATCCGCGGTGGCTTTGCACTGGCAGCGGCAGCTGGCTTCGGCTCTTTAGCCGCTTGTGCAGCCTTGTCATCTTGGGTGATCTCCGTTACATGTACCTGGGCCTCCTTGGAAAGAGGGGGTGCGTCTGCTGTAGGAGCGGTGGTCTCCGTAGTGGGTTCAGGCGGTGCTGTCTCTGAACTACCACGGGCATGGAGAGAAGGTTTTCTGGATGACTCGCTGTGATTCAGCCCAGAGGAAGTGCTGAAAGGACTTTGGTTCAGATTTGAAAGCGACGGTCGGCGCGAGGCCGCGGGCGTTTGATACTGAGGTGCCGGAGTTTGGGTACCCTTGTATGGAGGCAGGCTCAGGGTGTTGTATGATGCATTCCGCGGAAGCTGGGTCCCGGACTCATTGTCCTGAGAGTGACCAGTCTCGCTACCGTCTAGTGATGGCGATTTCTTTTTCTCTTCTTTCTCGTCCGAGGATTCACCTGCTGGCGAGAACGACTTTGGCTTTGGCGCTTCTCGCTCTCGGACGCCGAGAAGCACCAGGAATTTATGCCACGTGAACCGACGCCAAAGCGTCTTGCTTGTCAGGACAATGAAGACGGAGGCAAAGATGATGTCAATAATCAGTGGCGCCCACTTGATCTTGTATGGCCGTTGGTGTTGTTTCCAAGGCTCCAGGCTCTCGGGTGCAAACTCGGAAGAACCTCGCAAAGTGTGATCGCTCATCAGGCAAGCGTCCTGAACAGTACATCTTGCATCAAAGGCGGCATGGTCCTCGTCGGTCATGGTCGACGAGTTGAAGAAGAGGCGAGTCCATCCTATATTGGCCAGATTGGTCCTCCGTGGGGGTCCTTGTGATCCGTATTTGTTGCCTTCAGACCAATGCTGAAAGTGCAATGGAGCTGGGGTGGCCGGAATACTCGAGTTGACCGAGGTGTTGAAGCTGATACGCAAAACTCCGCCAATATAGTAGTTAAGCGTATCTCTGGTCCAGTCAACGCGGTACTCGTTATAGTACCACGGGTCAAGGCCCTCGTTCGTCAGGTTGGTAAAGTTAGAGCCAAACCAGGTATCCGGGAACTGGCCTTGCATCAACATGGCGGCCCACGCTCGGGTGCTGTTGTCGGTGTTCATGACGTCCACCGTCCAGCTCTCGGTCTGGTTATGAGTCAAGCTCATCGAGATGACCGATCCCCGCTGCCAGTGTCGTGCCGGCCGGAGAGAGCTGCGAAACGAGCCAAAGAAGACGTCCTGGCGGGCCGTCCGTATGCTCGAGCCGACCACCAAGTGCTCGTTGTCGGGCGGATCGCACGCCAGTTGCAAACTGGTCAATCGGCCCTCTGACGTATCATTGACGAGCTGGACATTGTCAATCGAGGCACCATGCCGGTACACGGCATTCCAACCCCGATCATATCTGTGGGCGAACTCCTCGACGACGAAATCGTCCGGGATGCCGTCCGTTTCGTTAAAGTACACGATGGACGACTCGGTAAACAAAAGCTTTGCCTCGTCATCATAGTAGCCGCAAGAACAGCTCTGGACATCCTTGGTGGGAGTGCTAAATGCTTGAGCTGTGGCTGCCGGTGCCAGCACCAGCACCAGCAGGCCCAGGAGCAACGTCTGACAAGTCGACGGAAGCATCTTGGATCGAGGTTGAGAAGACCAGCTGGTGGCCGGTCAAGACTAGACTTGGACTCCAATCCGCACAGCAATGGACAAAGGCAAAGAGAACCACAAGGGAGTGGGAGAAGATATGCCTCTGGTGAGCGGGGGTTCTCGGAGCAATTGCTCTTTGCTTTTTGGCAGGAGATTAAGTTAGGCTCAGATCAGCACAACTACCAAGATAGCCTGTGCAGAGTAGTGTCATTGCCACCGGCACGGGCAGCATCCTACATAGTACACGCCTTGCATAGCGCCTTAGCAGGAAGCGAAACCACCACCCCCCCCTCCATCCATCAATGGCACCATGTTTGCCATGTTCGGGAAGCTTGCCACCCAAAGAGTCCCTTATCGCTAGCGGCAGATCAGCAAGCAGGCGCCGTGAAGATCAGCGCCGCGCTAAATTAGGGCATGACGGAAAACCGCGCCAGAACATGCACCTAGATGGATACGCACGGCACGTTCCTAGGGATTTCGGCCTCGACCAGGTCGTTAGCACTAGTCACACACAAAAAAAAAAAAAAAAAAAAACTGCTTGGGGGTCCATGGGAGATACTGCTTCAGGAACGGACGGAGAATTGAAGAGAATAGAGGCACGAGTGGACCGGCTCGACTTAGGGTTACAACGCCACTGACACGAGGTTGGCACCACAGACACCTCACCACAAAACCCTTAATATGACTCTAACGTTAACGCTGATGTCGCTATGGCCTGGCTATAGTCTGTCAAAACATCCAGTTCGCGGGTTAGTCATCAATGCAGTCGCTAGCTATCTGCCTAGTGCACTACTATGTACTAGTCCTCAGTATGCTTCCCCTGTGCGTGACTGGGTCCTCAGCCTTCAAGTGGAGCTGAGCTGATAAAGAAAGATTAAGAGAAAAGAGCAGACCTCAGACAGGAAAGGTGGAAAAGAGAGGAAAAAGAAAGGACGCGGCCAGAACGGTGCAATCGACTGAGCTGGCATTTAGGCTCGTAATTCTTCCTCGTGGGGTGGCTGAATGATTGGTGTCGGGAGGGCCCATACGAGGAGATGAGATGAGAATCTAGTCATCTTCCCTTGGGCCATATACCGACTAGCTTGGTTGTATTTGTGAGATACTCACGCTTCTCTGCCGTAGAGTAGCAATTAAAGATGCCAAGATTCCAAGACCAGTGCAGCCCTGGTAATGCAATCTTGAGACTACTTGACGCCTTCAGCTGCTTAGTTCCCGCATGGCGTTGCATCTCCATCTATCTATATCATGTTCTTTGCGTTTGTGGATTAGTGACATGGTGGTCACAGTGCGACCCGCTGAGCATGGCTACATGGGGAAAGAGAGGGAGCACTTGCATAAGAGAAGAGGGATAAAAGGGAAAAAAAAAAATTTGAGCACACAAAAAGCAGTTAGACTGATAGATTGATGGCGGCAACCCCCGGTCCTCGGAGAAGAGTAGGTTGAGAGCCAACCCTATCCGTGATAGATAACCCGTATTCCAGGACATTCATCCGCCCAGTCTTGAATCTGTTTCCCTTCTTGTATGGTAGTCGTCGGCCGCTGATTGTTGACTCTTTGGCTTGTTGCCTAGTCTATGCTGCCAGTCACCATGGAGAAGGAGACCAATGTCCAGGAGAGGCCGCTGGACAATGCGGTGAATATGGAAGCAGAAGCCGGTCAACCGGCTGTCGAGAGAGGCTGCGGCAGGCCATCGCGAAGCCGCAACTTGCAGTCGAGCTTGCGGAAGCTGTTTCGCGATGCTCACTGGGCTTTGGAAACGGTGTCTGATGGCGTTCAGGACTGGACGCCCTTCTTTCTGGTTCTGTCCTACTTTGTCTTCTCGACGACCGTGTACATGAATGCCACGTCCGGGATTATTGCCGTGTTCTGGTTCATCTACTTGATGACCAACACCTACATTGCAACCGCCACGGTGGTGGAAGCGGTCACCAGCATGGGGGCGTTCACTGATGCGCAGAAATCACTCGCCAAGGTGGTCAACAACAACTGGACGTTCCCGACCGCTGACAGTGATCTGCTCAAGCTGGACATCATCCTGGTGGCCTACTTGCCCAATGAGCAAGACATCGTGATGGACCGGCTCAACTACCTGTTGCAGGAGATTGTCTATCCCCGAGACAAACTCCGGATCAATCTGATCTACAATACGCCCTACGAAATCCAGCCGCTCGAGGACGAACTGCGCAAACTGGCGGTGGAACATCCGGACAATCTGCGGATTATCAAAGTGCCCAACTCCACCTCCAAGGCCGACAACATCAACTACTACTGCTCGATGTCCGGCATCGACGCGGAAGTGTCGGCCATCTTTGACTGCGACCACTACCCCCATCCATACGCGCCCCGGTGGGCGATGGAACGGTTCGTCAAGGACAAGAAGATCGACATTGTCCAGGGCCGCTGCGTCGTTCTCAACGCCAACGACAATGTGATGACTTCCATGATCGGGGTGGAATTCGACAAGATCTATGCCGTCTCTCACCCGGGCCGTGCAGCCATGTTCAAATTCGGCCTGTTCTGCGGCTCCAACGGATACTGGCGGACACCGCTCCTGCGCGAGCTCAAGATGGACGACTCGATGCTCACCGAAGACATTGATTCGGCCCTCCGCGCCTTTGGCAGAGGCGCATACGCGGTGCACGACATCAACGTCACCTCTTTTGAGCTGGCGCCGGTGACCATGTCTGCCTTCTGGAAACAACGACTGCGCTGGTCGCAGGGATGGGTCCAGGCCAGTATACGCCACATGCATCTCATTTGGAGTCGATCCCCCGACCCGGCCAAAACCCGGACCCTCAGACAGCGGTTCGGGATCCTTTCGCTGCTGTTCATCCGCGAACTGAGCTACTATCTGATCACGCAGTATCTCTGCCTCGTGCTCAGCATTGTCATTGTCCGCTTCCCCAAGAGCGGCCACGATCTATACGAGCTGTTGTTCTTTCAATATCCGATCGCCTGGTGGCTGTTCATGTTCAGGTACGTCGTGGTACTCGTTTTTTGATAACACCCTACGCTTGCGCTCTGCTAACACCATTCCTCGCCTCTAGTATCTTCTCCTTCACCGGCACGCTCTATGTCACCTTCCATTTCCGCTCAGAATTCACGCGATGGTACACCATCCTCATTTTCGCCGTGACATACCCGCTCCAACTGGTCCTCACGGCCGTGCTCGGCCTGTTTGGACATGCACGCCAAGTCAGCAAGTATGTCAAGTGGAACCCAACGCCAAGAGGCTGATCATTCATTGTTACTCGCCTATTTTGTTTTGGTTCGGTTTTTTCCGTCTTATTGCTGGGGTTCCAGGAGTACGAGTCTATTTTTTTTTTTTTTTTTCTCTCTTTTATCTTCCCATTTTGATTCCGGTGACGGTTTGCATGTTTTCCTTCCTGATTGGTGGAGCTAGCGGATACTTTAAAAAAACGAAATTATAGACCTTTAGCTGCAGCTGATTGATTATTACCCAAGGTTGCCGAAGTATTGCTGTGTTGCCTCCAGGGTAGTCTGCACAGCGTATGGTTTGGACGGCTCTGATCTAGACTGCCGTCGATTCTTTAGTTGCAATTGCTATATACCAGGTATTGTGTCTTGCATCCAAGTTGTGGAAGCGGCGTGCTGCAAATACCATCCCCAGGTTGGCCACCCGATAAGCTGTGTAGAGACTATTCAGGCCCAACGGACTAGTGATGTGTCAGATCAAGCAAGAATCAAGTGCATGCATTCGATTAGCTTCTTTTGCTCATCATTCATGGCGATAACGAAACTGTGCTTCGTACAAAGTGACGACTCTGTTGCTTGCCGATCACCATTATCCACCTTCGGAGAGATCATCAAGCAACAACCCTCTTTGTCCTTTCGGTACTCGGAATCCCGGGTCTATCAAGCGACGATCGCCCGGCTTTTGCATGGACAAGATGCTCCAACCTTGCCCCAATCAAGGAATATCGCCGTCAAAGACAAAGGTTGAGTACCACCGTGCTCTGAGGGATCACGATGGCATGCTTATCTCCCGTTATCTTCCTGATAATAGCACGGTCCGGTTGACCACTTGTCCATACCGGCATGATGCGGTGGGCTTAGAGAACGTCTTAGCAGGTCTGATTGCCACCCCGTCACAGAGACGGTGTCGGGGAGCCAGTGAGGTCTACACAGATGCTGACCAGCACTACCATTTGAGGTCCAATATGGTCAGCATTAGTATTACAAACACTAATAAGGGGTTCTACAGAACAATTAGAGCGAGTGGAAAAATAATCCGGAGAGCAAGTTAGGAGGAAACCAATTTGTCCTTTGGAAGCACCCTAAAAAAAAAAAAAAAAAAAAAAAAAAAAAAAAANGGCCGAGCTGTCAAATTAGGGCATTGGCACCAATGTTCCTGGCAACAACAGGTCCAGAACTAATTTAGCGGCGCGACCTTTCGCTGTCGATCGCCGCAGATAAGGAACCTTTCACTCGCTTTCAGCCTCTAAATCTCCGCTTGCAACTTGCTCTGATTGGGCCTGGCCCTGTGGCTAGCAATGTGCTGCCTTCGGCGCCGCCGCTATGCCACTGGTGGTGGTTGGTTACCCTAGGATCTGGGCTTACATAGACACTGGGCCTCGACAGTAGCCCTAAGCTGGTCATCGTTGAAACAGACTACCTGAGGTGGCTGCCGCTACTCCCGGTACTTGGGCTAGATTAAGCAAACTAGAATAAAACACTTATGCAAGCGGGTTCTTACTGCAGCCTAGGCTGGATTCAGACGTTCTAAACGATCAGCAAACATCCAGCACGAGCTACCAAGAACACATTCCGTGCGTGGTTAACCTAGGGTTCCATTTCTTCCATGCACCGCAGTGCCGATCCTTGCTCTCATGCTGCTGTGAAATGGTGCAATTACAGTGTTGTCGTTACTGGGCCACAACTTCTTGAAGGTGTCAGATCATAGTACCTTCCCATAGCGGCAATAACCTGAGAAGATTCTTGAAACCGCTCTGGTCGCCCTGGTGCAAGGACGGGAGCCGGTGTGACTGTCGGAAGTCGATATCATGAACTGGGCCCAAGCGGGGATTTGGTAGAGATAGGGCACGTTGGCCCAGCTAAAACTGGCCTTGTGTGCGGACTGGCGTCCTCCGTGGAAAAAACTGGTCGTTTTTGCTTTTCCAGACACTGACTGCACAGGCAGCCCTTTCGTTCATGGTGTAGGAGCGGTCAATCCCAACCTCTGGCTCCCTTTTCCTTGCTCCTCGCCCTCCTCTCCAAAGGCAAGACTCAGCAAACATACTGTCTCGTCATGGTTGATGTCGCCGCGCTCCAGAAGCGCATCGCGCAAGCACCGCCAACGCAATATGAGCAACTGTATCTTGTGGGCTTCCGCGGGGTGATTGCCATCTCGACCTTTCTATGGGTGTTTCTCCGTACCTTTGCGCCGACAACAGTCTATGTAGCTCTCGGCGATGAAGATGGCCCTCACGGTCAAGCCGTCGTTCGAAAGGTGCTGTCGGTGCTCTTCTGGAATGAGTATTTCCTGATTGGATCCATCATCTTCCTTTCCGGCCGCTCCATAGCGATCCCATTCCTCCGCAACCCAGTCAAGGAAACGATTGCGCGGTCCTTGTTGAGCCGAAGCCTAACGCTTTGTATTCCGGTTGCTATCTGCATGGCCATTGTCAAGGGCTCGTTTACCGATGATTTTGTCAACAACACCATCGCTCAGTTCAAGGAGGACATCAACAACAGATCCCTTGTACCGCCGCGCCCGCTGCCCACGACCCTGTCCTACTGGAACTCGGTGTTCAACCTGTTCTGGGTCACTCACGAGTTCCAGAATCAAGCGGGCAACTACGCCTTTCCGACCCAAACGCTGTGGATGATCAACGCAGTGTACGTGCAAAGCTACACCGTCTACTTGACCATGATCATTGCACCCTTCACCCGGCCCCGGTGGCGCGTCCAGTTTGCCATTCTGTTCATCATCGCTGCCTGGTGGTGTGCCTCGTGGGCCTGGTTTACCATTTCGGGCCTGATCATGTGCGATATGGTCATGAACATGGACTTCAAGACCCATGCCAAACGCGGCATTCCTCTGCAATACCGCAGCCTCATCTGGCGCCAGCCCGATGGACGTCCAAAGCGAGTGCCCGTCTGGGCCGTTGCCGGCTTCGTCATGCTCGGCGGTATTGCAATGCAGTACGTCTGGGTCGCTGCCCGTCCCGATCTCTTCACGGCCGAGTGGATGATCCATTCGGACCCGTACAGTATCGGTGGCCTGAACACGGAGTATCAAAAGAACCATATATCCGCACGAGATGACGTCTACCTAACCTTGATTGGCTTCTTCTTCCTGCTGGAGACGTACGACGTTCTGCAGCGGATCCTTCAGAACTCGTTTCTGCTCTACCTCGGACGCCGCTCCCTTAGTACGTCTTTTGCTCTCTGCTGATCCTCTTGTCCGGTTGGGCCGTACAACTAACTCTTGTTTACAGGCTACTTCCTCCTTCAACCTATTCTCGTTTACCACGTTGGCATCCGGGTGTTCAATCGATTGCGCCATACCAACGGCATCGAGTATTCCGGCTCTGTCGTTGTCACCCTGATTGCCTGCCTAGCAGTGACTGTCCCCGTAGCCGAACTATTCCATCGTTTAGTCGTCGTACCGAGCAGGTACCTGGGACATCACTTTTACGATTTCATCACCTCTTAATATTTACATCTTAGCTTGTTTTCTTTTTTCTTTTTTTTTTTTTTTTTATCAGCAGCTCCGAGTCCAGAATGCGGCGGGAATTGCGAAATCGATACTTGGATCACGAATTGATACATTGCATACCTTGGAAACAATATACAGAGTAGAAATACACACAAAACTCGATTTGCATCGCACTTTTCTTCATTCATTCATTCCTACTTTCTTTCTTTCAGTCTTTTCTTTTTTTTTTCTTTCCTCCATCTGGCCGACTGTTTGCCGGCCGTTCCGAACGGTCACTATTCCCTGAATATATCGGGATCGACATACATACAGGAAAAGCTTCGGCAACCGTTGGCTTCAGGCCACCCAGCACAGTAATCATGCAGCCCGGATTGCCGTGTATGGAGCAATCTCGAGGAGCAAAATGAACAAAGCTAAAAGAAAAGAAAAGGCCGGATAGACCTAGAAGGATCGACACCTAATCTCACCAACTATCAAAAACAAGAAAGGAAAAAAAAGAAAAAGGAAAAAACAAAGAGGAACCCACTAGCCGTCGATTGCGAAATGTCGCGCGAGCTGAGATGCCAGGAGCAAAAAGGGAAAAATCTTGCACTTTTTCACAACGACCCTGTGATTTTAGGGTTAGTCCGGATTAGCCCCCTCCCCCCCCCCCTATACTAGAAGTCTATCCTATGCATGAGTTGACTGCAGACCCCAGTCCAAAAGTCGCTCATCCCTGAGACATTAGTCGTTTTTCTCGGTTAAAAAAAATGAGAGAAAAAAAAAGTCGAAAAGGTAAAAGCCATATATGCCGATCCATTGAATCCATCCGGGATGCAACAATTGACCTTTTAAACGGTGCTGGTGCTGCAGGCTTCTATCCGACACTCCGTTTCAAGACTCTTTGAATTATTCCGCCCGTTATTGTTCTATGACCAATACGAGCAGATACGGGCTGCCACTGCCAAGAAGCCAAGAAAGCTGTTGGGAGAGGACAAATCTTGAATTTAAGCGCCAATCGCTGGTCTCGACGCCGACATGCCTGGCTGGACCGTGATGACCCCCGTCGGGATGTAGCTTACTCTAGCAGATTACTCTGGACTCTATCTGGTAGGACTACCCTGCATCTTGCTCTAGCTACATGATGCGATGCCAACATACCGTCCCAACGGGACTTCGGCAATTTCACGTTTGTTCAGAGCAGTAAAAGTGGCGGGCATAAACTTGAAACCGACGGCTAGACCGTCTGCATTGCATATCCTCCAAAAACTCGAATGTCATTTTATAAGGAACAAATACGAACTCGCGTCCGATAGCGCTGTAGCTCTCAATATTCTGCTGATTACCAAACACTCAGACTAGCGAGGGACTTGTCCCCCTGCTAGCAGCTTGTTGTACATATTATGTACTGCACTGGCGGGAAGGCCTAATAACAAACTATTAGAACACTAGGCTGGGATGACGGCCAACCTTGATAAGGTGTCTCCAGTATAACTATAACAGTGTTGCTAAAAATATACGATCATTCTATCTGAAGCTGGCACAGGGCTCCTCGTCCACCAGCTGTTTGGGATCCTGTTTTTGAGCTTTTCTTTTCTTTTTTTTTTCTTCTTCGCCTTATCATCGGCTTTGTTGTTCGACTAGAGCACCCTGTACAGGGTCATTGCATATCACAATTGTTATCCATGGCAGATAAACGGCCACAGAGCGAGGTGGCGAAATGGACAAGGTCCTGGAAGCTAGTGACAAACCCTACTAGCACCCTTGAGACCTTGTCGCACTTATCCGTGCATGAGATAGGCTTATTTTCATGCATGCAAGCACGACGGGGGCCTTGAATTCGTGGACATGTGAAGCGACGTGAAGGCTCGAATGGTTGCAGCAAAGCTGCTGCTTTGCTGTCACGTTTTGTGTCTCGAGCTAGCGGTTCGACGAAGACAGGGGGAAAAGAGCAAGACGTCAGTCTCGATCCCAGTGACGTCTGTGTCCGTAGAATGGCATTGTGCCATCAATCGCCAAACAACGCGACAATGCACGTTGACCCGTTCTCAAGAGATAAGGTAGAGTTGTAGTCCCAAAATAGTAGTGTCCGGCGGGTTAGGTATCTTAACCTCAGTATCAAATAAGTTGGCGAGTTCACTGTCGAAACCATGTTTGCAGGTTCGGCTATCGAGTCGCAGCAATCCTCTGATAAGGCAAGTAGAGTCCAATAAATCATTAATAGTATCGTGTTAGGAGTAGTCGATAGAACTGTATGCATAGCAGACCTTGGATATCTCGTCTGATCTACGGTGATGTTCCTAAATGTCGTTTTCATGGCCTTTCCGGGCTGTTTGCTACTTTCAAGAAACAAGTTACAAAGTTCCTCTCCATGCGAAGGGGAAGGTGTGATTTTGGTATCTTTGCACATCTAAATGAGGATGGTATATATATGTGTCAGTAGTGACTCTAGTCCATATCGTGTTCTCTATCCTTGAGGATATCAGGAAGAGCAAGCAGGTGTCAGGGACACATCCCATCGACTCGGTGGACTCGAGAACCAAGAATCTTTGTGACTGCGTGCTGTTTGGTGTCTCTGCAGCAAGCTCACAACATCTTTACAGATAATAAATCATCTTAGCGCTCTTCTAATTGATATTGGTGCTCACAATCTCCTCCAGTCCGCGATTCTTCATCGCTCTATTCCATAATTTGGCTCGCAAAAGAGGCCGGTCACAACTTTGAAATCAACAATGATTGTGAATGGGGCTAGATATCATCTTCTCGTTGATATTTCACGACGACCACACCGGTTGACTGTCCGAGATAGGAGCTCACATGCCTACTGGGCGAGTTGGACATTAGCTAGTGTGGCGAGATATCAAAGCCATCGACTAGCATCGAGGAGAAATCAATGATGAGCAGCCCGGAATCTGATGAATATTGTTTACCAAGTATTGACTGTTTGATTTCTATTGCTTTTTTCCAAAAGATTTACACACAATGAACACCAGCCTCAGGATGATTGGTTGCATGTAAAGGTAGGGACATAATACTGACTCTTTCATTCCTGCTTCATTGACCTTCATCGCGGACTGTATCGTTGGTCTCTGTCGTTGTCAGGTAGTCCGAGGTAAACTCCCCTATTCTCTGTTACTACCAGGTTCCTCTGTCCATACAACACCCGCTTGCCTCGAATAGACCATTGCAGAGCATCTGTCTAGCCACCGTCAAGAAGTTCGTACCCGTTTAAAATGCCGATATGTATTAGTTCTCGTTATCAAGAACAACAGTTTTACGTTAGATCTGTTTTCTCCAAGATCATTGTATTTTAAAAGATGGATCAACTTTGTTGTTGGCCTTTATTCGAATCATCCAAAGTGAAATGCTCTTATAAAGACGAATTCAAGCAAAAATGATACTTTCATCATAGCTGAAAGTCGCACTAAATTGGTCGCTTGCAGAGAAACTCATATCTCGGTAGTAGGATGAAACCTAGAAATTGTACTTGTGAGGTTGTATCAAGTCCAGGTTCCTCCAACATCCGATCTCCCTTATGTCTTTAATATAATATACGTACATTGTGATAGTCAGGCCATATCCTGAAAATCCTTGATCTGACCGTACAGAGCGCACTCCCAGCTCGCAACGCTCCCCTGAACGTCAACCAACTCACCCGAGTTGACAGTACAAAATGATAGTTGCTGCAGTAATCTCACGACAAACATGCCGCAACAGCGCACGAATACACAAGTCAATTGCCCCCAACAGTCCAAGTAGTAAAATGTACTCGCCAATTCAAAAATCGCAGCATGAGGTTTTCACAAGAGTATATCGAGCAGTTATAGAAAATTTCCTATTTGGGACTAGTATAATGGAGTTATGTTCATCCGGGCCGGCGTCCATTTATCTTTTATAAACCACAAACGGTTTTCAACTTCATCATGTGGCAAGTCCTGTCGATCGGGGGGAAGATTATCATCTCATGTGCATTCGGTGCAAAAACATTTAGCCACTAGCAACTGTAATATGATCACAACTTTTCACTTGATATTTTGGCTTTCCATTTACCCTCCTTCACGACTTACAGCTCTCGTTCGCGACGCAAGGTGGAGTGCAAGGCGAGGTACCATGCCTTGAAATCCCCTTCTCTTTTTCTGTCTTTTAGTCTCTTGTACTTGCGGCGACGACTTTATTGCTCATCGCTTGCATCACAAGGAGGGATAAAGGTGAGGAAGCAGAAGGGGATAAGCTCTGTATTCGATGCGATACATTAATCCTGTCATTGGAAGCCATCTCGGCCACCGTAGCCGAAACTCCTCTTTCTGCTTGTTAACCAACACACTCTCGTCCATTTTTTATCTGTTTTATGCATTGCTTGGTAAACGACTCCTATCACAGTCTGATCTGTGTGCTGTTTAGGCACAGGTCTCACATCAGGCTGGGAGCTTCTCTTCCAAGCTTTGTATAGAGGGATGGAGGTGAGGTTGACGGGCGTCATGGAGCATCATATATGATGCACTGTCTGAAGAGGAGTCGGTGCTGCGACTCTGTGGCTGATGGTACATATCGTCTTACTATCATATCATTTTATCGAGTGACCGTAAAGTAGTTGTTCAACTTTTGCTTCGCATGTATAGTTTCAGGTCAATCGATCGGTACGTAAATAGACAGCAGAGGAGCGTCGTTGACATGTATAAAATTACCATACTTCATCCTCTTGAACTTTTTAAATTCCATGCCTATACATATTACTGCCTGGTGATTCTCGTCGACGCGTGGCGCGTTCCTGACGAGGGGGTCATTCTCAACAAGTCAATTCAGGGCTGCCATAAGGTCAACACAAGGCTGACATTCTCTAGTCCTACGAAACGAGGACAATTCGGATTGACGAAGCATACATGTATAAACAGATACGCACAAGGAGAAAGCTCCCAGACAACCACAAAGTGATAACAGGACCAGGCGCATGTAATACACAGTAATGCATACACAGTAAGATTACTATTCATGTACGATTTTCACACAGGTGTTCCTGGATTAGATCCAACAATTTTCTATTTTTCAAAAAGTTCTACTATGAGTTTTCGACTATGTATTGTGAGCGAGATCACCATGAACAGATCCGTCACAAGAGCCTGTCAACCCATAGACATAGGGACAGGCATTAAACTCCACCGAAGCTACCCGGCATAACCCAAGCTATCCAGCTCTTTACGAACAGAATCCTCGGTCTGAATCTTCTTCATTTGCGTGTCTTCCAGCTTCTCGCCGGCGGCCAGGCGCATTTTCAGCTCATCAATGGCACGCAGCTTCTTCAGCAAGCCACGCACCCGCTTGTCCTGTGATGTGCTGCCGTTGGTAGCAGTAGCAGCAGCCGCCGCTGCCTGGGGCTCTGGAGTCGAGCCACCTGCCGCTTTGCCGTTGCTAGTAGGCTTGTTGTTAGCCAGAGTCCCGTTTGCACGGTTGTAGTTATTGTTGGCATTGCTCTCTGCGCGATTGCGGTTTTGACTCTTCGATCGGGGACGCTGTTGTCGGTCCGGGCTGGGATTGAGGTGCTGCGATGCAGCATTTGGTGGTGCCAGGTCCGGAGTACCATCCTTCTCCGCGCTCTCTTTAGCCTTTTTGGCTTCGCGCTTTTTCTTGTTTTTCGCGGCCGACTTGGACAACTTCTCGTCCGCGTTCTCGGCCCCCGGGGGTAGAGGAACACCTCCACCGGGGGCGGCGCCCTGGGGCACGAACTCAATGGGCTCGGCGCCGGGGATCTCTCGTCGTCGAGGCTTGCCAAATCCATTGGTAGGCGCCAGAGAAGTCGATCCCTCTCTTGAAAAGGCAGCTCCGCCTTCATCCTCCCGCTTGAACGCCAGCGATGTCGTCTGACCGCGAGCGCCGGGCGGCCGGTATGCACCAACGGGCTTGGAGGGCGTTTTCCGCTTGGCGAGGTACTCCAAAGCAGAGGCGTGCGGGACCGGGAGTGGATGGAACGGGTCGCCCTGAGGTGGTGCATTGGAAGTTTGCGGTCGCCAGCAGACTTGGTACAGTTCGTGCATGTCTTCGTTGTATTGGAGCGCGCCACTCACATGCCAGATACGCACGCCGTTGTCGACTCGCAATCTGGGGCTGGTGGTGGCGGTCAGGATGTGTTTCTCGTCAGGAGACCATTCGCACACAGTGGCGTTCGATCCTTCGATAGTCGCCACCTTCTTATGACCCTTTTCCAGATCATAGATGTCCATTTGACCCGCCAGATTGCCAAAGCCAGCGACAACGACAAATCGGCCATTGGGCGAGAAGACGATGGTGTTTCGTGGAGCCAATGGGTAGCTCTGCGTTGCGACACCGCGGAAATTGAAGATGGTGGTCTTAGCCGGCATGAATCCGTACACAACTCCAAACTCCTTCGAGTTTGGCGACCACGTCACGTCGTGGATAGGCCCTTCCCTATCTGCGATGTGTTAGCCCAGCCAGTTCATGTGTTTGAGACAAGTGGTATATACCAAGATCAACCCGGGAGTCAAAGGCCCCAGTTGCGCTTAGCAAGTAAAGGGTCGTCTCGCCGTAGTAACTCTTGCCGGACCGATCAACGTCGGTCTGGGCCAAGACAATCACCGAGGTACCAGAGTTATTCCATTTCATTTGTACCTTGTCGCCCTTGAAGAATGTCTTTTGCGAGACTGCGCTCCCAAACTGGGGGACGACGAATACCTTGACCGAAGCCGGTTGACCCTAAAGAATCCACATGAGTAAACTGGAATCGAGCTCTACATTTGTGATGAGAATGTACCTTGCGCTCGGGCACAAACACAGCGAGTGCATGAGTCTTTCCAGGCGAAATGGCAAAATTCGCGACGCCCTCCACACGGAGCTTGTTCCACACAGTCGCAAGATCATGGCTCTTGTAAAACTGAACCTCGTTCGTAACGATGCGGCCACAGTACTGCTCGTCGGAAGTATACTGCAGGTTCCAGCCCGTTTGCGACTTTTGGACAAACCGGCCCACGACGGCGGTCTCTCCAACTCCACCTGCTTTCGCTTGGGCTGCCACGTCCCAGACTTTCAGGTTTTTGACAGCATCACCGTTCTCGTCCTTGGAAGGTCGCTGCCAGGTAATGATGTAGGTGCCGAGTGGGGAGAAGCCCAGTTCGAACACGTTGTCGGCAGGAAGCGTGGTGATGACGTGGCCAACGGAGGGGTCGATGATGGTGACACTAGGCAACACAGAGTGTTAGGAACGAATGCTCATAAGTCCTTTCATTGGGCCAAACAAAAACTCGTACCTCTCTGGAGACGCCCATGCGAAATAGCGTCCGCAAGGGGAGTAAGCGCTGCAACGAAGATTCCCTTCAGGCCTAAAATAGGAATTAGCTGGCACTTCAGGCCAAAGCATGGGAGAATGCATACCTCTCGAAACCGGGAACAGCCTGGTATACAGGCGCGGCATCCAAGAGACCGATTCCCTTCAGGGTACGAACTGTAGCCTATCAATCAGAGGGGTTCTTTCCTCCCAATAAAAAATGTATAAGATGTAAACACGCACATGCGATCTGTGTAGTCGCCATAACTATTCAAAGTCACAGCTACTGCCAAAAAAAAAGAAAACGAGCTCTCGGTTATTTCCTGTTTGCCGGGAAAAAGTAGTGCAAGAAGCACTCCACGAGTCAGGATTGATGTTGCGTGGAAACCCACTGTAGCGAAAACAGTAAGACGAGACGTGGGGTTCCTCTAGTCTTGATGAGGAGAAAAGAATAGAAGTGTAGACAAGTGACAATGGCAAAAGAGAAAAGAAGAAAAAAACACCTCTGCCCTGATTTATAAAAAGCAGATGCGGTAAGTGTGAATATTTTTGGTCTTCTTTTCTTTTTTTGACTGTCCTGTCAAAAAGGTCCCTTTATTTGACTTGCTCCTTTCGGTTTTCTGCTTCCTATTGCTCCCAGATCGTTAGCATTCTGACGCCTGAATCTTTCTGTGTCGTCTCAATAGACAATGGGAATGCCAACACGTGGGACGCGAAAGCGAGAGAAACACGCACAATAAAGCTCGAGTGGAAAAGCTGGGAAAGGCGACCCTGCGTAAATCGAGAGTCGTACGGCTTGAACAATCCTGAAAGGGAGGATCCCGTTGCTTGACAAGCAAATGCCAGCAGAGTTGGAGGAAACGGGAAGTAACAAGAGTCTTGTTGCGGGCGACAAGGAGGAGGAGTTGGAGGAGAGAAGAGAAAGACGTCTCAGTTGAGGCGGAAAAAATTCGGCTCAGCCACCCAAGCGGCGGCGATCCCGTCCGCGGCCCACGTCGGGGCCCTGGCGCCCCCGTCGGTCGACGATTAAGCTAGACGGCTAACCGGGCTAGTCTGGCTGAGGCTCAGTTACTTACGCCTTTTCGTCTTTTGTTTGCGTGGTCATGACTGCGCTAGCTTTTGTAATCAGACACATGGCACAGTTTCTTCCCAGGCAGTACTTTGGCATAGCAACTTCATGCATTTTGTCAAGTCAAAAAGAGTTATTGAATTTCCGGTTCCTAACAACGCTCTGCAGCATATCCCGTCGCCGTACGCCGATAATAGTATTCATATAGTCATACACCAATAGAAAGATAAATCAAACGGAAAGCAAAAGAAGACAATCCCCTGAAACCAGCACAAAAAGAGAGGGCATAGATTGCTTCCGAAAATCAAAAGCCCAAATTGGTCAAGAGATGTCCGGACCTTGTCCCACAAGTCGCGGAGTGCGCACGGTAGTGTCGACAACATTTGGGTCATAAGTAACACCGTCCAACATGCGCGCATCGTCAACCGGCTCTGGCGTGTTCGAGCCAGCCGGTGACGGGGAGGACTGCGATGGGACGCTTACGGTATTGCTCGGCACATGCTGCTGCTGCTGCTGCTGTAGATACGACGAATATCCGGCGTTTCGATGGGCATTTGGGCTGCCGTGGGATGGGGTGCGCCCAAGGCCAGCAGGCTGAAGGCGACCAAAAGTTGCACTCGACACAGGACCGCTGATGGTGCTGCTGGCGCCCTCGCCGAAGCCGACCAGGCTGGCATTCCCTTCATCACTCATGCCACCCACGCTGGAGGTGCCGTCGTCATGTTCCTCGCTCATCTTGTCCGGGTCATAAGCATCGCTTCCACTCGCCCAGGTTGTACGTCCACCAATGCTACCAGTCGCGCTGGCGCTGCCTACTGTGCTGCGCTCCTTGGTCATGTGCGGGTAGCTGTCGAAATAGCCCTGATTCAGAGGCGGGTTGGAGGCGGCATTGCTAGGAGTGAAGTTCTGCGTGCCGCCGGCGCGAGCAGTCGCAACCCGTTCAAGGCCAGCCAAGCGCGAAATACGATCTGCGCGTTCGGCGTCTAAGGTCGACGTGGATGCAGCAGAGGCCGATGACGACTGGTGGGCATGACGTGCGTACGGATGCGTATGGCCTTGATGACCGTCCTTGATCGCGGTCGTTGACAGGGCAGATAGAGACGTAGTGCCAGAATTGGGTGTGCTCCTGCCAGAGATCTGAGTTAGTGTCTTGCGCGTAAGACCACGGCTAACAAGTAACAGAAAGCACGGAAAAGCGATAGCATAATTGAATGCATATCGAGAGGGAGCACCTACGGTCCCATATCAGACGGTGTGGCCGATTCCGAGGGAGGTGGTGGTAGGTTAATCAAAGTCGGCGTCGACATCCTGTTTTCAGTCATTCCTTTCTGTCGAGACTTCCTCGCCAAATGAGTAGTGGAGAGAATAGTAAAAACAACGAGATCGATACAGCAGTAGTAATTGGGATGGCCGACACGATCGCCTCAAGCGTCTGAGCGTAGTTACAGATTCCCGAAGATATTACAAAAAACGACAAGAACAGGAGCTGCTGATGTGACTCGACGGTGCAGACCGTATAGACGGAGCAAGCAGAGCACGCAAGGAAGGTCGGTCTCGGGCGTTCGATGCAGGTGAAAGTGGATGTATGCGCGTCGCCCAGGGCGAAAGTAGCCAATGCTGCAGCGGAAGTACTAAGTTGGGATACGGTCAGTGTCTGGAGGAGTGATGGTTTCTCTTGTCTGGTGGTGGATGAATGTTGTAGAGTTGAAGCTGACGGCGAGCATAAGAGTGGTTATCGCAGTGGGGGGGGGGAGATGAGGTGGGGCGCCCAATCGACGTCATTCACCAGCGATCTCCATGAACCTTACAAAGTGTTTTTGATGGACTATTATGAGATGGTATATACGATCAATATATTCGCCCACCGGTTTTATATATACAATATGCCTACATGGATCATATGGAGGCACTTTCACCGCAGGCAAAGTATACAGTAGCGATAACAACCACAGGAAAAAGAAAAAGGCTGGCATATGCATGAATATGGCTGTGCTTCAAAGTCCGTTTTGTCTCACGACCAGCAAGAGCGCAATAATATAATATATACTCGTAGGGTAAAGAAAGAAAAAAAAAAAAAAAAAAAAAAAAAAAAAAAAAAAAAAGNTGAGGGGATGATGTACTCAAGAGCGGTATTCATGATCTTCTAGACATGTCTCGTACGAAGGGCGTCACTGACTCACTTGTCGGTTCTCGTATTGTCCACGGAGGCTGTCCACCTCTTGCTGCAGCCGCGAGAGATCCGCAAGGATGTCATTAGCATGAGATGATGGCGGCGGTTCAGTATCTCCGGCGTCTTCCACCGGCTTGAGTTGCTGCGATGGGCGTGGTGGATTATTCGAACTGCCCTTGCTGGACGCCCGCGCGCGTCGCGGCGGAGGCGGCGGTGGAGGCATGCTTGCAGCCGATCCAGATGGGGCTCTCTTGATCGAGGGCTGTCGGGAAGGCGGAGATGATGAGTCTGTGATGACTGCTTCCTCGACAGCAGATGTAGTGGAGGGGGCGGGCTGGTCTTGCGGCACGGATGACTTGGACTGAGACGATGGTTCGGTTGGGGGACCTCCTAACGGTTCTCCGTGCCGACGTGAGGGCGGTTTGGGAGGCGGTGTCCTGAATCCTGGGCTTGGTGGTCCGGGAAACTGAAGGCCTAGGCCTCGAGGAGGCATTGAAATACGATGCGGGTTTTCTCGAGAACGCTGCTGGGGTGTCCGGTTGGGATGGATCTGGCTATGCCGTCGAGCGAGAGGTGGCGTCGGCGGTCTCCTTGATTGAGACGAGACCCTGTACAGTGACGAGGCGTCGCTATTGATTCCAGAATCCGAAGAGTTGGATGACGGGGCGGCCTCCACCGCAGCAGCCATTTGTTCCCGATAATCCGCTGAAAGTGGTGATATCGATGGTTTGGCAGATATAGGCTGCGGACCGTACTCCCCTACAGAAGGATCAAACTCTACACTGGATTTCCTCGATGACTGCAGAGAATCCTCTGGTTTGATGGGTCTTCCATGGCGAGTCTTCGGTGGCGGCGGCTTGGGCCGTTTCAAGCTGCTTGACCTCTGGATATCGACCGGTTCGGCTCTCAGGGTAGCAGCAGCAGGAGGACTATCAGAATAGGCTCCCTGCTGCGGCCTAGTCAAGCTCTCAACTTCTGGGTTTTCAGATTTATCGACCTGGGATGGCGTAGACAGGTCCGAGACCGTAGGTTCCACCCTCATCACATTCGCCTTCTTCGAATGCGCAGGCCCATCAGCATTGCCCGTGAGAAGCAATCTCGTGAACGCATCGACATCGAGAGCCGTCGCGTTCAATTTCCGTCCGGCCGCCCCGGACCCCCGGCCTGGCAAAGGCTCTGTATGCCCAACACTTGAGCGAGAAGCAGGTGTTGTGTTCGCCGACTCCTGGAAATGTTGTAGCATTGTGGCCTGCTGGTCATCATGCTGCTCCGGCTCAGTGCAATCGCCTTGCGCGTCATTGTAGTCGACTACGGATGCATGCGGATTAAAAGGGTCAGAGGAAGATCTATCGGAGGAGTCATCACTATCCTCTATTCGCGGTGGTGGAGAGCTGTACAAAGTGCGCGTCGTGCTCGGCAGCGATGTTGTTGTAGGTTTTGTTGATGTTGTCGTCGTCGTCGTGGTCGGAACTGCGGGGAAGTATGATGGTGATCTCGACGGTTCGGCGGGTGCTGCTGGCGAGGGAATCGGAGGAGTTGCGATTCGCACGCTTTTGTTTGGGGGATGTGCATCTGCTGTGCTCAATGACCATATGTTTAGCTGCGACTATCACTACAAAGACAACAGCAATCCAAGAACTTACTGTCAAACACTTCTTCCCGCCACACGCTGCTCGCAGTGATGCCTGGCGCATCGTTGTTGTTGCGGTCCGGAACTGATGGGATGCTCTCGCCGGCGGCCAGGATCTTGCTGCGGCGGAAGGGGTTGGATCCAGACATTGCTAGGCTCAGCGGCACAGCGCGCGGAGGATCTATCGCGGAGCGAGATGCACTGGCAGAACGAAATTTCAGGCGTGGTTGGTGATGGCAGCCTGGAGTGTTCCATTGCAGTGTTTGGAGCTCAATAGAGTGAGCCCGGCGGGTCCGCAGGGCACTGTGCCGCTTCCGGTAATCTGCACCACCATACATGATACGAACATAAACACGCTGTCACTATAGAACGTAGGCCCTATAGTCATAAATACGAGTGACAAGCACGAATAACATTCAATGACATTGCTTATTATGGCTGCTAGATTTGCTAGAAAACTGAATGACTCCGGATTATGGTACAATTTGGCAGATAAATGTGGTCCACGTCTGTCTGCTGTTGTTATACTGATCTTCAAGTCCCATCATCGCATGTCCATCACTCTGTGACATCACTCTGCAGGTTGACCTGAATACTTTGTAGGAAGCATCTTCCTGTTTGTTACGAGTCCGAGCCCTCGTTATATACGTGCCACGGCTCGCCAACGCCAAAGAAACACGAGGCTAGACGGAGGCCACTCTCGGTGGGCTGCGTGAAAGCGATCTGCTCCTTGGGGATTTCGAGTCCGTAGATAAAATTGTTGATGACACAGTCCAGGAGGTCCATGGCGATGCCACGCCGCCTAGCCTCGCCACAAGTCCAAATGCGCGAGACACCGACGATGGCTGGATCCAGGGTATCTTGCACGCTGACCGATGAGCTTTGGTGTTCGTTATTCTCCGGCGATGTCGAATCCAGCTTCACCGGGTGTGCTTCCCAAATCCGTTCGGCAAGGCAAAGGCCCATGCACTTGCTGTCCTTCATGTGGAGGAACACCTTATATCGATCGGTCTCCTCTTTCTTACCATTCTTTCGCAGCCGCTTTGGCGGCTCGACTTGGCTCCATAGCTGTTCCTCGCTGATGGCTGGGGACGACAGTTCTCTGTTGACCACGTCGAGCACCTTTTTCGCCTGGCTTCTAGCCGAGGGCGAGGCTTTCCGGTCGACGATCACCACATAGCCTTCGTCGCATCGCGCTGCTTCGTATACCCAGCGAGACGCGTTGGCTTTCACGAACGCCTTTCCGAGATCGATTCCCACCGAGTTCATCGAATGGAACTTATTGTGGAGATCGTTGTCTTCACTGTTGGATGGCACGTATTCCATGCCACACATACTGCAGCTTTTGCGCACATTGATGCCGGCATCAATCTGCAGCTGCTTTAGCACGGGCGGCGGCGGCGGCTGCTGTTGCTGCTGCTGGTGCTGCTGCCGTGCTTGCTGGTTCTTCTTTGGATTATCCGTCAGCGCCCGGACACTATTCGAGTTGACTTCCGCCAACGGAGCACCGTTGGCCAGCTCCTTGGTGGACGATTTCTTGCGCTTGAGGAAGGAAAACGTCGGTTTTCGCGTGTTTGCCGGCGGAGGAGTCAACCGCGGCGGCGGCGGTGATGACGGCGGTGTCGAGAGCAGGTCGTCCTCCTGGGTCGCTTCAGAGAAAATGACGGAATTGCGACGCGACGGACTCGACATGCCCAGCGCCGCCGACGACTCGCGAATAGCACATTGCAGGTTGGCCTCGGCGTCGTCTGAGTCGTCGGCGGCCTCTACGCGTCGTTTTTTGGCTGCGTGGAGGTGGATCGTGTTGCTGTTGTTGCTGTTTTTATTACGGTGGTCATCGAGCCCGCGACGAAGCGGTCTCCCGTATGTCTTCATGAGGCCCCTTTCAGACGGCGTCAGTCCCCCAGAACTATCAGGAAACTCAAAGATTGCCAACCAGGGCACTTACCTCTTGAACGAGTTGGTGACAGTCCACGGCATCTCACTGGGATCGCGAGGGTTGTTAGCTGAGGGAGCACATGAGCGAGCAGCGTCGAAAACTCGAGACGCGACAGTTGCCCGAAGCCAGAGGCAAGATCGGTTCGACCAGCACTATGAGGCCGTGTAATCGGTGAGTCAGACGAGTGAGTAGCAGCAGTCGGCAGCCGTCACCGGTTGTTCAGTCTCATTCGGCGAGATGGGAGAGAGCACGTCGCAGGGCAAAGAATTCGAAGCTGTTTACGTTTGGCCTTGGGGTAACACAACACAAATGCTGCTGGTCCAGTAGGAACGCGACGCGCGCGCTAGGCTGCTTCGGGCTATATTGCAGTCGGAGCCGCCCACTTCACGTACAGAGATAATGTTTACTCCGTCTTCATCCCGAGCAAGGCTTTCCTACGTGAATCACCTCGATAGACTAACCATGTATATGTATTATTTGCCTTGGTAAGTTGATGGATGCTAATATACGGGATGCTGCACCTGCAATCAGCCTGGTCGATGCAGCAGCCCATTCCACAACCACCCCCCCCCCCCATCCCCCCCCNCGAATCGTTCCCTCTGCCTGACGCCCCTTACAGGCTTAGTCGGTTGGCCGTTAGCTAGGCAGATCCGTTTGATCTGCGAGTGAGTGACCGATTCTTGTTACTAACCGGTGAGGCAGCCGTTGTTCTTGTGTTTACGACCTTGTTCAGTGGGGAGGCAGCCAAGGGTAGTGACGAACAAGAAAAACCGGAATTGCGGACACTTGGCGAGAATCGCGATATACTTCAGCCTAGGTCGCAGCTATGCTTAGAAACTACCGAACTCTCGAGAATGATCCATGACTTTTGATCCTTGTATTCTGCACTCCGTGCTCCCCATCGTTATCACAAAGCGCAACAGTAGTGTGTGATTGTACGTATGGTCGTGGTCTCAGCCTAGCTGGAACAACCCATTCAGGAGGCAAGACGGGCAAGACCAGAGCCCGCGCCCAATTTCTTCACTCATCGCCATCGTTCGGATAAGTAGGCGTATCAGGTTGCTCAGCCTGATGGTGGCCCGCGTTGGTTGGCTACCTGAACCACCAACGTGGATCCTGCAATCCGGTACAACTCTTTGATGGAAGCGGAATACTAATAAAAGGCATCGCCGTCCACCCCCTTATGGGGTCCGTACTTGAGTCATGGTTTGTGATTGGATTTTGCGGATCCCGACGGACAATTGGGAGGAAGCAGTGAAAAGCTCTGACCAGCCTGTCTCGCCACCACACTACGACGGATACGATGTAGCACATCTTACTACGCATTATTACTACATAGGATAATTTGACCAATCGAAATTCGCTTAGTAAAGCATACATCTTTCCTACGACTGCGATTACTGATAGAATTGGGTGCAAAATACTCGGACCTTGTGTCGGTGACTATTCAAAATGTAACTCTCAGTCATATAATCGGGACAAGTAACATTTATGTTCTCTCAGATCAGACTTCTCGAAAGGAAGCTCATCTAATTTCAATCCAACACTCAGTATATAATCAGTCTGGTGTTCACATTTGGTTAACCTTCCAGAATCTGCTGGGCGACATCACTGATGCCGGGCACCAGTGGCCTTACTCTCCAAACTAGATCCACGGAGGTTGCAGCTACACATTGCATTTCGAATACAAAATTGGCGTAAAGTAGATTTCAGACTGACCAGGTGAGATATTGCAGATACAACCGTCACCGCATCTGCCTCTATTGTTCAACACTGTATGTCTCAATCGACAAGTATTCATATTTCCGCTGTTTCTGATCGTCGGCCATACCATCACAACTTGTTTATCGCTGGTTCATATCATTATTAAACTCTCATAACAAAAGAAGCAGCAATCACGATTCAGAAGGAGAGAGAAAGAGGCAAATATCTCCAAGCCTTCTCGTACGGTGTTAGCGGGTGAGTCTCGTTAGACGTACATAGTCGGATTGCCCAGCTCTAGCCAAATTAGCATGAACATGCTCTTTAAGCTTTAATGATAGTATCTTAGAATAGTTACACTACGAAAGTAAAAGTCCATCCCGGCAGAGACTCTCTTGTCGTAAACCGAACCCTTCTCCAAATCGCCGATTCACTATCAGCTGGCAACGTGGCTGCATACAGTCGCTATCGGGGCGTTCTAGATCGAATCGGTCATGATAAAGTGCGATTCCAACAAAACATTAATGAGCAGATTTATAAGAAGGTTAGAGGAACTCGGCATCTGTTCGGAACAAGGCCCCGGATAAATAAATCGAGGTACTTTGTACTTATCCGCCGAGATTCTATAGCATCCACAGCATGCAGGAATGTATAAACATGCAGGAGCAACACTGTGACTAATGACCGAACCAACCTACTGTATTCTATTGCCTCTGATCTTACGTACTGGGTACCTGCTTGCGAGTGTCTATTTTAACGCTTGTGGGCTCATGGAATCATACGCATGAGGACTCACTCCTTCTGGTTCATCCGAAATCTTAATGTCACCACCAGTGGACCTCCCTACCACGAAAAGGCCAACAAAACCATTGTCCCAGATATGGCTGCAATGTAATTAGGCATTTATTGATTCTCACAAGATGCTCAATGATAGTCTTTCGGACGTCCCCTTCAATGTCGGTCGGTGTCCGCCGATCCTCGGCATACCTGTGCAACTAAGGGGTCCTTTCGCAGTACTTTGAATGTTAAACACAGGGTATCTACATTGAATTGGAAAGTCCGACGGGCCACAGATGGTATTAATCGACGTCGCCTGCTTTTATAACTCCAGTCATCGCAGTATGTTCATCGATATAGCGTGCCCTGCGTAACACGAATAACACCGCACCGGACTCCGCGCGAAACCGCCCGCAAACCCCCGGCATTCGTCTGAGTCAGACTATAGTTGATGATCTATAACAATAGGATACATATCTTCCCATGACTGCGTATAAATATAAATATATATATATATATATATACGAAGCAGACCTTTAGTTATTCACTTTTGGCAATTTCTTTGAAACTTGCGCACCCTTTTGCACGGTGATTTAAGGAATCGATCGAAAAGGAAGTCCCGTGACCCGATCTCCCCGGAGAATTAATTGCTCCCTTGCCGCCTTTGCGGGTTCCGCACACCCAGAGAAAATTCACGGAGTCAGACAAATCATTCTCGACAACGAAAAACCCTCACGATAGAAAACACACGGTTCGCATCGCCCAATCATGTCAAGCACCGCCGCCAGCAGCAGTAACAACAACCACCATGCGACCAGTTCCTCCGAGGATGGCGGAAAGAGGAAACGGCCAAGTAAGTCCGCGATGAGACGTTGCGTGTACCCATAGGACCAGGGAAAACAAGAAAATCCCCCACCATCTTTTGTCCCTCCCCAACACTCCTTCTATAACCAACAAACCAGGCACCAGAATTATCTCTGTGGCTTTTTTCCTCCCTGCGTGCCCTTCGGTTGCGCTGTCATTATAACTTGCTGATGCGATTTGCGTCATGGAATCACCAGGGACTCAATCGTGCCCTCCCCCCGAACTTCCCCAGCTTGTTGCCGAACAACATACGCCAATTGCCCCCGGCGACAAGGATACACAGCGCTTGATAGTCGTGCTCTCAAATGCCAGTCTGGAAACATATCGGTCGTCACACGGTGGTCGCAATGGCCGCGAAGAAAAGTACTCTCTTCTCAATAGCGACGAACACATTGGCGTTATGCGCAAGATGAACAGAGATATCAGTGATGCGCGTCCTGATATTACACACCAGGTACGCGATCGATTACTCGGCCGTTGTTTTCGTGGCTCTTTCTGGCATAATCTGGGCCGTTATGCTTATGCTTCTGATTAGTGTCTCCTCACCCTGCTCGATTCACCAATCAACAAGGCGGGCCGCTTGCAAATCTACATCCACACCGCAAAGGGCGTTTTGATTGAAGTCAGCCCGACGGTGCGGATCCCTCGAACGTTCAAGCGCTTTGCTGGCCTGATGGTGCAGCTGCTGCATCGCCTGTCTATTCGATCAACCAACTCCCAGGAGAAGCTGCTCAAGGTGATCAAGAACCCGATCACCGACCACCTGCCGCCCAACTGCCGCAAGATCACACTCAGTTTCGATGCGCCTGTCGTGCGTGTCCGGGATTATATCGAGTCACTTGGCAACAAGCAAAGCATCTGTGTTTTCGTCGGAGCTATGGCCAAGGGACGCGATGACTTTGCCGATGAATTCAAGGACGACGCGATTGGTATTAGCAATTACAGTCTCAGTGCCAGCGTTGCTTGCAGTAAATTCTGCCACGCCGCCGAAGATGTATGGGACATCATCTAAGCAAGAGACAGACCTGCGCGAAGGGAACTTGACCCTGGTCACCAGCCACAAGATGCAGAGTACAAGGTAACAAGGACCCGGGCTGCTAACCTCGAATCTAGTCATTTAAACCGGTGTGCCTCGACAATCATCGCATGCCTACAATGCCGCTTCTCATTTACTTCTCGTTATCTGTTTTTTATAAGATCCCTTTCCTGGACTTTTTTTTTTTGTTTTGTATCTCATCACGGCTCCCCCGAAAAAAAGGCACCGGTTTGATGGCTATGATAACAACATCTGGGCCCTCTCCAACACGGACCTTTTGCGGATATTCATCGCGTTGAGGATATTGCTTGGATCTGATCTGTTTTTACAACCAAAACGTGGTGCAGGTTCAACAACCTCAAGGCGGGTTGGGAACCGTTTTTCACTTTCTTGTATCTCTTATCCTGGGAACGACTTCTTACGGGGACATTGAACGGCCTTTGTCCCTCTTGTTTTCTGGGCTCGCCCTTGAGCCAGAATGTTCCGACCAGGTTCCCGTCACTTTGACATGAAACAGCACAAATCCGCGAGGCTATATATACGAGATGTCCAGAACACTCCAGCGGTTGGTATGCGACGATAGTCCATAATGAGCATTTAACGATTCTCACCACATTTTAATACCATAATCGTATCTGTAATTGGTCTAATCTGACCGCTCCATGAGAGGCCGTACAAGTATCCTCTTTTTCGGCCCATCTCCCATGACCGGAATCATCAGTAGATCGACGCATCCTGTATCCTTGGTAAAGCGATGACTCACAGCTGGTCGTCTGCTTTGGCCGTTCTACCTCGTGTTGTGGATTCTTCTCTTGTAAACCGTCAATAGTACGGCACCGATGCTGGTTGGCTATTTGATTGTATTGGAAGCCGCCGACTGGCGCCTTGTCGACGTGGCACGGCGGCATGCGGTGTGCCGGCCACCGCCGAGTGGATCGTAATTGCTTGGTTTAGTTGTTGGTATTGGCATAGCATTACTCGGAAGGACGGTTCGTTTCAGGCTTGGTCTCAGTGGATTTGGAGGGGCAGAACTTGCGTCTTGTTGCTCGATTGTTCGTGAGGTGATGATGTCGGAAAAGAAATTTTCTATGATGCTCTTAATTGCTGTTGTTGTTTGTAACGAGATCGATTGACGGGAGGGAGGAACGGGCCGCTCCTTCCTGGACAAACCCAACAATGGCATGCTCGCCTTACTCTTTCATCTACAGCACACAGTATAAACCTCAACTTCGCTCCTTCACATCACCGACGGATTTCCCGTTGGGAGCTTTGATCGCAATACAGTCATGTCCTAGGCTCATTCATCCATCAAACCGACCAGCACTGAGCACTGACTTGAAGGTGGGCCGCGATGTGGCAGGCTCCACCACGGACCTGCCTGAACCCAGGTCAACACCAAACTACGGCGATGAATGGCCGAGTACTATTACTGTGCTTGATGCGATTCCTATCACAGACCGCCGGCAGCACGAATGCCCGAAGTTTGCCATCCTTCATACACAGCACTCACAGGGTGTATACCGTTCTCAAGCCGCGTTAACCCCTCCCTTTTGATTGATTGATTGGCGAGCATGTCATAGGCGGTTTCGGGCAACGACCAAGCTTGCTTAGACGGGCGCTTACCCACTCCTCACCGCAAATCCATTGGAGAAGCCCGCGATCGAGATGCTCTTCGTTGGCTCGCCTCGAATAAACGTGACACCGGTGAGGGTCCGCTGCTAAACATGCGAAATGATACGCTGGGGTAGGTCGGTTAGTCGTCTGCTGTCGACATTTGGACGGCACTGGCAGGCACTGGCTCCCTTGTGCCTAACCTAGGCGCCCCCGCATATCGAGTCGACCAAACCACGTCCTGAGCACTGAGTCTTGACGAAACAGCGACAAGTGATGCTCCGCAACTGGGCCGCAGAAGGTTTCTATTTTCTACGGTCAGGCTGCGTCCCCCTGATGGATCTGCCGCAGCATGAGAAAAAAAAGGGCAGCCTATCAGACCGTCGGTCCCTTCAAGGAATTGGACGTCGTCTGGTTCACACCTATGGGGCTCCATTTTGGCGGCCCCGACGGGCCTCTTACCTGTTCGCTTTTCCAGAGCCTGAGACTCTCAGTCATTTCCCCTTTGGAATACCTACATATCTACAATATGGGTCCAGAACGCCGGGACGCTGTTTCTGGCACCGGAACAAATCGCGAGCTTTACTGTTTGTTGCCTCGTGGATCCTCGGATAGCCGTCCACGCATGTTCATACTATCTAATTACCCCCTTGACAAGCTGGCAAACAACACCGAATAAGCATTGCTGTCCTACTTCCAAGAACAGGCGACTAGTTTCGGGCCGTTTACATAACATATCTGAGCATTGCAATCTACTCGGTCCGTATATAATATCGCATGTAGACTTGGTTTTTAGCCTGTTATTCTCCCACAATTGCTTGCTCTTGTCCTTACACCCTACACAGTCCTCTAGACTTTTGAGGAAAACTCACTTTGAATTCTTCCCTAGCTGTGTATATATATAATCCTCTTCCTTGCGACCTCCCTTCCCTGTTGATACTCTGTCCAAGTTGATTGATTACGATGCCTCTTTCACACCTCACGCTCACTGTCCAGCACCTACCTACTTCGACATCCTTCTTCCTTGCATGCTTGCAGCCGCTGGGTTATCAATTCATTGGTCGACATGACGAATACATCGGCTTCGGATCCAAGGCCGACGAGCCAGCTGACTTCTGGCTCTCTCAAGAACGACCCGGGTAAGATATAGATCAAATCCAGTGTGGTCGAACCCCGCACTTTTTGAAGCTTCAGCACTGACTAGAGAGCAAAAGCACGCCAGCCGGTGCCGTGCACATCGCTTTCCCGGCGCCTTCGAAAGAAGCAGTGCATGAGTTTTTCACGAACGCGCTAAAGGCCGGTGGTAAAATCCATGGCGAGCCAAAGACTCGCGATCCCGAGAGCGGATATTTCAGCGCTGCTGTCATGGACTTTGACGGAAACAGCATCGAGGCTGTCTACCGTCCTGGCGCTTCATCACGCTCGCAGGCCGGAGGACCTACGTTTGAGGCCGTCAAGAATGGCTCCGTCGTCTCGCGAGCGCGTTCAACCAGGACTGAAACGGTGCACCATGCAAAGACTGTCTACGCTATTGACGACATTCCTCCATCTCAAATCAAATCTTTCTACGAACAGCAGCAGCAGCAGCAGCCATACCCGGTTGAATCACAGCAGACTGGTGGTGAAAACTCGGGCGTGTCTGCAAAAACGATCATCGGTACTTTGCTCGGCGCCACAGCAGGGGCTGCAATCGCTTATGCCATGGTCAAGGGAGACTCACCCTCTAATTCCCAGCCCTCATCGCCACCACAGGCAGCGCCTGCACTGGCCGCGGCGACGCAGTACCTTCAGCAGGGACAGCCTATGCAAATGGGACTTCCAATATCTTTACCTATGCTGGGACCGGCCCCCAATGCTCCGGCGCAGCAAGAACAGCCCATGTATCGCGCGCTGGAAGCACCACCTCCGGCTCGAAGTACTTTCACGGCTAACGATGCAATATCGGCCTATACGCGGTCGACCGTCTCGAAGAGCCCTCGCGCCGACACTATCTACGAGGATACGGAATACTATCCTCCAATAGAGGGTCCTCGGGGCAGCAGTGTCTACTCTCAGGAAAGTAGCAGCGGCATTCGGCGCTCATCCAACGGAAGTATCTACGCTACCCGCGATATTCCCATCCGTGCAATAGAGTACCCAGGAGGTTCAGGAGCAAAGAGCCGGGCCATGTCGTACCCCAGTGATCCTAGCACTCTGATCAGTAGCTATGCGGACAACAATTCTCGCATTCAGCAGGGCCATATCCTCGACGACGCCGAAACAGAGTTCTCGTCGATTTCGACCATCAAACCTCCTAAATCAATGCACTCGTCCGCGTCTACTCACCGATCATCTGCGTCATCCCATCACAGTGCCAACAGCAAATCCTCATCTCACCACACTGTACCTCAAGGATCAGTCGTGTCAACCCGGTCCAAATCGCACGTCAGCAGCGGAAGCAAGCACCATCATAGTAGCAACAACAGCACAACCAGTCGTCAGCTGGTAGACGACGCACCGGCGTATTCAACCACCTCATCGTCTCGATCAGCACACAAGATTCCGCTACCAGAGTCCGTAGCGTCCTACTCGCTCCGCTCAACAACATCCAGGCGGAGCAGCAAGTCTCACCATATGGCGGACAGCTATGACCCGCACGATATTCCGCTCCCCGCCTCGTCTGCCCCGAGCACCGTCTTCCTGGACGCGGTCGACGTTGACACGGCCATTACTCCAGATGACAGTATCAGCCAGGTAGGCGTCAACACGGGCAACGACCACCGATCATCCTCCGGTCGCTCGCATCGCTCCAAATCCGGCTCATCGCATTCGCACGCATCGAAGCGGTCGTCCAAGTTTGACGAGCCCGTGAAACCGAGCGATAGTATCAGTCAGGTGTCGCGCTCAAGCGAGCGAACAATCAAGGCCGCATCCAAGGTGCATTCGACGCATTCCAAGAGTGGCTCAAGGGCAAGTCATCACTAGACTGCTCGTCTTTCTTCTTTTCGCTCCTTTTGTTTCCTTTTCTTTTCTTCTTTTCTTTTTTTTTTTCTCCTTTCTCATCTCCCTATGTTTCATTCTATGCATCGACAGAAACTCTACATATTCTACACGACAGTTTGATTTATCGCAGGTGAACAAGACAAATAAACAAAGGGACACGGGGTTATAATATTCTGGGTTACAGGCGCATGTATGCATGTATGTATGTATTTAGTGCATTTATACGGAGTTTTAATATGTCGCACACACATGTAACGATTTCTTATACTTTGCCTTTTCTTTTTTCGTTCTTGCTTTCTCCTATCTCCTCTAATATATTCTAACCGTTATGGAATACATCGTTTAAGAATTCTCAATTCGATCGTAGATTCAAGTCTCGCCCGTTTGTAGGTTGCTTTTCATAATGGAGAGAACAAAAACAAAGAGTGAAAGCATGAAAAATAAACCAGATTAAGCAATGATAAATATAAAAAGCTTGCCGACACGCGACATGTACATGCTCTGTACAGATTGACGGTTCGCCGGTGTTACGCCATAGAACAACCTGCAGCTATTTGCTGTCAGTGCAACGCTCCCGCTTGATTCGGGCCTGTTACACTTTCTACTTTCAACTCACATACACAAGCCCAAGCAGATGTATTCCATAAATCGATATAAGGATCTTAAGTTCCAGTGGGTTTTTTTAATAGAGCAAAAAGAAAGGGAACAAAATATCACGCCGATGAATGACAAAAATGGATGGGTTTGCATGAAACTACACGCAGACATAGATATAATGAGAAGATGATTAAGGAAAAAAAAACGAGCACAGAATGGTTTAGGAACAAGCAGGAACGAAAGATTTTAACCACAATTCGATCTCCAAAAACCACCACGGTACGCCAGCGCTACCTCCGATCTGACCTCTCTCATATGAGTCATCATGAAACGCGTTTCGAATTTGCTTGGGATAAGAAGATAAGATGCACAGGGGGTTTGCCATTGAAAATGATCGAAATCAGGGCCGTTCAACGATCAAAATTCTCTTCTTGACTGTCTTAAACCTTGGATCATTGCAGGTGGTGGTCAAAAGCGATCAAATTGCATATTTGCGAGTCCATTCTCGTGCTGTGGCGTCGTATCTGGCGCGGTCCGTCTTGTAGACGTGCGCAATCTCCGGCACCAAGGGGTCATCGGGGTTCGGATCTGTGAGCATGGAGCAAATCGAAAGAAGGACTGGAAGCAATTTCTTGTTAGTGCTGAGCAGGCTGAAAGAAAGTGAGGTGAACGTACCCTTCGAGATTGTCAGAGCTGGACTCCACTGATCTCTCAGAATGTCCAAACAGATGCTGCCGTTGGCGTTGATATTGGGGTGGTAGATGCGAGTCGTAAAGTTGACCTTGGGGGCTTTGAAGGGGTAGTCGGTAGGGAAATGGATCGCTAGGAAAAAGACACCGCCCGAGTATGGCGAGTCCCCAGGACCCATGATCGTGGCCTGCCAGTGAAACTGAAATGCTGTGTCAGCAACGACAAAATTTTCTATGAAGTTAAATCGCCACACATACCAAATCATCGCCGATAGGGCCTGCTGAGCAGGACGAGGGAGGATCACTGAAGATTTCATTAGCGGTCTATACAGAAGATAGAAGAACGCAGTTTATCGAGTGTTGCCGGCGATGAGCATGCCTGTGGTGGTTGTGGTGTCGGGCCACGATACACACGAAGCACAGGGCTGATGCCCCGCAACCCGCGGCGGGGAATCCCACTGGGAAAAATCGACAAAGAGGAAGCAAAAAACTAGGCAGGAAGATGAAGCATCATTAGACTCACCGTCCGAGATCTGTGAGTTCCTTCTGAATTCTCTTGAGAGCCATCGCGAGAGGCGGAGGGTGTGAGGTAGATGTGAGGTTGAAGGGACCGAGGAGGGGTGGTTTCAGACAGCCTGAACGACAAGACAAGGCTGAGAGTCAGTTTCTCCGTCGCAGATACGACGATGGCAGACAGAAGGAAGGCTTCCCTTTCCTGTGCAGATCGTGCCAAAGAAAGGGGAAGAGAGGGATCGAGAGACGTACCAGAGGGAAAATCCGAAAAGAGTCTCGTGAGTATGACGACGACAGAGAAAGTCGAAGGGAACAGAGAAAGAGACTGGAAGAAGACGGAAGAGCCAGAACTGCCGCCCCACCCGGCGGAGGTGCCGTCCTGTATCCGTACGGTAATGGTTCCGTAAGGTACTCGTCACTTGACTCCTGGCCGCGTATAGAACGGTATAGAATGACGTCGATCCGCTGCACACCGGGGGCTGCAATACATGACAAATACGGCGGACCCTAAACTGCACGCTGCCATTGGCTGCCTGCCCATTATGTAACGGGTGGCTGTATTCAGAATTTGCCCGTCACCACAATACCCGCAGGTACGGTACCGTATCGGCCTTTGCCAACTCTTATTATACTGGAAGACGACGACAACAAACAACAATCAACTAGAGTGGTGCTTATGTTGAATTATCATTTTAGTTTTATTTTATTTATTTATTTATTGTTTTTTTTGGTTTTTTTTTGGTTTTTTTTTTTTTTTTTTACCGACAGTGAGCCTCTAATGGAATGGCAAATATTACGGCTACACAAAGGCTTGCACACCCGTAATGGCGCGGCCGAGAATGAGAGCTGTGGCAAGTTAGCACAAGAACAGACAGAAAGTCGGAAGATATCTTTCTTACAGTGGATATCACTCTGGCCTTCATAGGTCTGCGTGACGAATAGGTTGGCTACATGGCGTCCAATATGGTACTCATCGCTGGTTGCGTTTCCGCCAAACACTTCCTGTAGTCTATATGCCGAAAGTCAGAATCGAGAGAGAGAGAGAGAGAGAGAGAGAGAGGCTGTGAAAGGGGAAAAAAACCTACACACGGGCATTGTGCAAGGCTCTATCGCAGTTCTGGCGCTTGACCATCGAGATCATCTCTGGTGTGGCCTTGCCTGCGTCCTTGAGACGTGCTACCTGGGTCGCAGCCAAAGTCCCGTACGCGGCATCGGTGGCTGCGTCGGCCAGCTTCTTCTGAATGAGCTGATACTTGGCCAAGGGATTTCCCTTGAACTGTTTCCGCTCCAAGGCATATGTCCTTGCACGGCTGAGGGCGTCCTCGAGAGCGCCGGTGACGCCAAACGAGATGCCCAGTCGGGCGCTGTTGAGGCAGGTAAAGGGACCCTTCAGGCCCTCGACTTCCGGCAACATATTCTCAGCGGGCACGGGGCAGTCGTCCATCTGGATCATGCCTGTTATCGATGCCCGGAGCGCCGTCTTGTTCTTGATCGCCGGTGTTTCCAAAGTGCCCGGCGGGCACTTGCTGCGTTCGATCAGGAACCCCTTGATCTTGCCCGTGCTCTCCAGCTTCGCCCAGACCAGCAAGAGGTCGGAAATCGGCGAATTCGTAATCCACGTCTTGGTGCCCGAGAGAGAGTAATATCCTCTCTTGGTCGGGTGCTCCCGCGCCACCGTTTCCATGGAGCCAGGATCCGATCCGTGATTCGGCTCCGTGAGGCCGAAGCAGCCCAGGAGCTTTCCCTTTGCCAGCTGTGGCAAGAACCGGTCCTTCTGTTCCTGGGTACCGAATTCGTAGATTCCCGTCATGGCCAATGAGCTCTGAACCGACATGCCAGACCGGTATCCCGAGTCCACGCGCTCGACCTCTTTCGTGATGAGTCCCGAGGCAACGGTGCTGGCGCCGGCGCAGTCGTAGCCTTGAATAGAGGCACCGAGCAACCCTATCTCTCCCATTTCCTCTAGTATTTTGCGGTCGTAGTTTTCGTTGCGGTAAGCCTCTACACAACAAGCAAAAGTCAGCGTGATCCAATCTCTGCTATAGCATACACCATGTTGACCAGCGATCTTACCAAGTACCCGCGGCAGCAGCCGTTCCTGGCAATACTGCCGTGCCGTATCTTGAATCGCCAGTTCCTCTTCTGTATACAGCTCTGACGCGGCCAGAGGGTCTTCCCAGTTGAAAGCTGCTGCCGAAGACGCGCATCGGCCCTGCTGGGCTCCAACAGAGGTCGCCGCTCGCACGCTGAAGGGCACGGCGCGGCGTCCACGGGACTGCCGCGAGACGGCTCGGAGCATTGATCGGTTCATGGTCGCACGACGACTCGATCACGTAGCATGGGAAGAAAGAAAAAAGGTCAAAATCGGAGAAGGAAAGATGATTCCTAAAAAATCATGGCTTTGACCATATATTGCTCGAGCGCGTGCGGGGGGGGCCTTTGCTGTGGAGAGTTCAGTCAGTTCGGCCGTCGGGTACGGTACATAAGAGGTAGTTGTATGCGGAGAAATGGCGATAAGCCCCGGATGCTGGCATCCCGCCACCAAAAGTCATGGAAAAGTTGGGATTTTGGGGCTCTCAAGATACTCACTGCCGTAACTCATATGCAACGCTTTTTCGCAAGAACTAATTGCTGTTCGCAGAGGAGACAGCGAGGAGCATTCCTGAGCGGTTGACGGCGCAACCCAAATCGCTCGGAAGCGCAGCCGATCGAGGCTGGCTTTACCTCGGCCCTGCCCGCCAATTGCAGTGCAGGCTGAGACCCAAAGGGGAGTTATGTACTACTTTTCCAGTAAATACCCTTATATCTATACAATCAACGTAATATCGCAGTGAACAACCTTGAGATTCTCTTTTCTATAGTGCTTTGGATACTAAATGAACGGCATGCTGCTTTCAAAAGTTCTCCTTCCCCCAGACAAACTGAAAGCCGGGCTCCGAGTACTGGTTACATTTGATATGCAACTGACTTCCCAGTCCCTTGGGACCACAGAAAAATACTCCGGCTTCTGCAGGAGCATGGATTTTACGCACAGAGCGAAAGATCATGTCCCAATTCGGCCGGCCAAAGTTGGTCGGCGCTCGTAGGCCGGTGATGGCGTCTTGGTCTGCGTCGGCGTCGTTGATCATGATGTTGGTAGCATCGTCGGCTTTGATTTTGGCCGTCAAATACTGTTATAAGGTGACCTGTCAGTATAACCGTAATCACAAAAAGCCACAGAAGCAAAAATAGACACACCAGGAGTACTTACAGTGTGGATCTCAATCCGACTCTCCAGATCCTGAGCCTCGATGGCAGCGAGCAGTGATTTGAACCACTCAAACGAGCCAAAATCACGACATACCCAAAAGAAGTAAACCTTGCGAAGCCGGGTTCGCTCCCTTGGGTAATTCATCTTGTACCAGACACTCTTCAGAATAGAAGCAAACGGGGTCACTCCAATCCCGGCGCCAACCAGCATGGCAACCTCGTACTTGAACACGTCCTCCGACGCACTGCCAAAGGGCCCGTCAATGTACACGCGCGGCAGAACCCGGCGGATTGAAGGGTCGTCGTATTCGTTGCTGTCGCCCTGGTTGACACCGACCACCGCGGACCGGTTGGCGTCCTTTGTGCCTTTGGCGGCGTCAAAGTCACAACCGAGCGTCGCCGCCAAGGCCTTGGTAAAGTCTCCAACGCAGCGGATGTGAACGGATATGTAGTCTTCCTCCGGGGCGCTGGTGAGGGTGAACGGGTGGTATTGCCATAGTGACACCTGGGGGCAGCAGAGGAAGATGTACTACGGAGAAACAGGGTTAGCCACAGCCACGCTTTTGTATAGAAGAGAAATGTGAATTGCTTTACCTGCCCAGCTCTAGTCGTGGTCTTTTCCTTCTTGATCTGAATCTCAACGACGTTGCTGGGATGTTGAATCACTTTGGAGATATACGTCTTATGCCGCCCGCGGACCTCTCGCGCAATTCTCTCTGCCAGGTAGATGACTGCACCATAAATCCAAAACTGATAGAACACTCCGATGCCTGAGCAGAACGGCGCAAAGTCGGTGGGAATCATGCAAAAGATCCCATGCATGGACCAGAACACAAAAAACACGATGAACAGATGATGCGTGTACCAGAACCGCTCAAAATTCTTTCGGCGACGTTTTTCGAGTGATGTGAACACCATGGCCATCAAGCTGATCAGCATAATCCAGCCGGTCCACGTGGGCCCGGTCAGGAATCCGGCACGGAGGAATCCGACAAAGCCTTGGTGGTTTTTGGCAGATAGCTGTGCTACATTGTTCAAGTGAGCAACCGTGTGTACCCATGTGAAGAAGACGATTGACCACGCAACGACTGGAGGAGGTCAGTATCCGGATATCGTTCATTTTGGGGACCACCTTACGTTTGTGGAAGGTAATGTTTTTGTCTACCAACTTTAGTCCTATGTGTCATATACAAAGGGAAAAAAGACACCCACCAAACTGGATGATCCCATTAAGCGGAGTTTGTCTCATCCAAGAGATCAGGGTCCGGCAGACCGCTACACGTTGTCAGTTTCCGCGAGCGACGGCTGCTGGTCGACGACAACTCACGGAACAGAATCAAGGCAATATCAACATGCAGGCAGAGCGCCGCAGATCTTGCCACCATGTACGTCCAGGTATACGTTGCCCGTGCAGTTCTCAGGTTGTCCTGGTACCTCGTCAGGGGTCTCCATACTGTCAAAAATGCACCGCAAGCCATCTTACCTTGAGCCCATAGTTGAGAAATCCAAACACAAAGATCATGATATGCGCGAGGATGAAAACAGCCACAGTGCTAGTTGCATTAGTACGAGCACAAGCATCGCAAGGAATTTGGCTCACAATCTTCTCCATCCTTCGTTGATCATCCTAATTCTTGTCAGTTATCACTTCAACAGGACCGCAGATCCGAACCCACCAGCGGTCAAACTTTTGCTTTGCCGTCAGTTCTTTTGCACCAGCACCGCTCATTTCACCAGACATCAGCATCCTGGTGAGAGGCGGGCATCTTGCTCGCTCTGTTTGGCCGCGGGTACGGCGATTTTGAGCAAACTTCTCCATTGTGGAAAGACGATCATCCATCAACAGGTCGAACCGGATAGTGGAAAACACCGTCTGTCTCCCAGCGATCCTCTGTGTCCAAACGAGAATTCGAAAGACAGTCTAAGCTCAGTGCTTTTAGCTGGAAAGCGAGCTTGAACAGTGTCTGCATATACAGTTGTTCTTGTATCTATGTCTTGGCAAAGCAGCGATCTCATGAACCTACCAAAGGTGTCGCTGGCATATATCCATTGAAAGACGGGTATATCACTCACGGAATACAGGAGCCATCATTCCTCTTTAAGTCCAAGCTAGATAGCGCCATCATTTGGCCATGTGGCTGCTCTGGGCCTGCATCCGGAGCACTACGGTTTCAAGGCCGCGAGGAAGACTGCGGTCGCCCGCGCCAAGGGGGTGTGATATGCAGTAATCGACCGCCACCAAACCTCGTAACAACAAGAAAATAATAAGCATTCAGTCAGTTGGATCCCAAAAGTAAAGTGCGGCGTGCAGTGACACACAACGAACGGAGGTTCTGTCTCACTTACTGCCTCGTCGCGGTTTCACCCAGTCTGACCCCTGAACCCTTGCCGACCAACCGACCCCGTCTAGAGAGTAGCGTGCTGCTTGCAAAACTCCCAAAATCAACCCTGCTCAAACACTCAACTCAGCACTAATAAAAGCTTGCATATTCTATTACAAAGCGAAACACAACGGAAAGATTCACAATCGAGCATGCGTCTGAACGACTGCTGTCCTGGAAAACTGTTACAGTTGTTGGACTTGACTACCAAAGGGCTCCAATGACACCGGAGGAGCGCTGTTGAACAGAGGCTCGAGAGTGCGATGAAAGTTTGTATACAGTTCGCGAGAGAAGTTCAATAGAATGCACTACACCCGATAACTCTGGTCATCATTCAGTCATTCAGTCATTCAGTACTCGCAAAATCAGCCGGAAACATACCCTCGAGAGATACTCTGGACTACTCTCTCTGTCGCTGTAGCTTCGAACCTTCAGCCTTGGTATTCATCACACCCCAGTGGATGAACTGCTTAACTATGCGTCGCTACTGTACTGTGCTGCCAGGGGAAAGTGTTTTAGAATTCTCTTTGTTATATCGTCTGCGTAGACCAATCGAGTTTGTTGTTCAGAGGTGGGAAAGCCAGAGTTGATTTAAAATCTATGTGAGATAAAAATAAAAAAGTGACACAATCCGTCTATATATATTAGCATCAAAACCATCATATCCCACGTGGCTCAACCAAAGAATATCAATCATGCCGGCATTTGCGACTGCAGAAAGTCAAAGACGCCTGTTGGGAAGTATTCCTCGTCGAATCCCCAAAGATCCGTCATCATGGGATCCAACGATCCTTCAGAGAGGCCGACGCCCCCCAAAGACTTCTCCATTGTCCCCGTCGTCGAGACTGGGTATCCATTGCTGTTATTGTTCATGTTGTTATTGTTGCTGTTGCTGCTGCTATTACTATTGACACCGCCATTGCAGTTCCCACGTTCCGACGAGAGCGGCGCAACACCCAACATAGCGGGCGGGTGGCTGAGGATGGTCGCACGCTCTCCGATCGTCTGCGGATTGCTGAGCGCCACGGGGTTGTAGAGTGAGGGTGTATCATGCAGCCAGCTTGGCTGCGACGGGCGTGTTGCTTGTCGGCTAGCGTTGGTATGTTTCTCTTCCCACTCGCGGAAGCCCTCCATCATCTTCCCGAGACCGCGGGCAATATGATGGCTCACATGTCGTTCACTGGCCTTCTCCCTGATGGAAATCATCAGATCGACAATCTTCTCAATCGTCGACAGCACGCGCGGGACATTGGTCCGCAAGGCGGCCGCGGCGAGAGAGGTACGCTGGCTGACCGGAGCGGTCGCACAGTTGGGGTGCACCTTGACGGCGATCTTGAGGAGGAAGACGGCTGCGAAGGTGATCATGCTATGCAAGAACAGCGGCACGCCCACCAGGCTGTTCTGGATGTCCGGCTCGTCCAAGACCATCTGCAAGGTCGATATGGCCGAGTCAATAGCAATCTCGACGTACTTTTTGCGCTCGGCTGACAGCGGCCGAAACGAATTTGCCGAATGATACGTTCTCAAGGCGAGGGAGTTCAATGTCAGGCGAGAAAAGTTGTAATGCAGGGCGATGCCTTTGTACGGATAGCTGCCCACAAACTCATTGCCGACTGGGGAACGGTCAGTTGCGTTGTCTCGTTGAATGAACAAGGACAAAACCAATGAGAATAGACATAAAAAATGAGAGCAATTGCAAATACAGAGGGTAACCCACCTATCCGGCTCGACCAACTCCTCTTCCAGCTCTCGAGATCCTTATCAAACATTTCAATCTTGGGCAGCTCGTGCTCCAGTACTTCCAAGTCAACATCCGGGCCAAACGCATGGTAGATCCGGGTAAGGATGATGAACAAGGAGACCTGGCTGTGCATCCGAATATCCCGCTGGCCAATGGCAGGCATGTTGAGAAAAGTTTCGTGTTTTGCGATACAAACATCTTCGTGGATGATCGGTGGCCGCCCGTATGCGATGGAGAAATGATGTTCGAGAACCTGTCAAGCACGGTCAGAATTGTGCTCAGGGAGGAGACAGAGGCAGGACTTACATAGAGAATGTACCACAGCTGGGCGGGCTCTCTGTGCTCTGGCAACCCTTGCATAGCCTTTCGATAACACTGGTGAAGACCCCTCTCCGTCGCAATGCGGACGGCATAGCCGGACAACTTCCAGCTCACATCAGAGAGCCAAAAGGCTCCAATACAGAGCGCGCGAAGATCGTCGAGACTGTGGTGCCGATTCAACATGGACTCCGATGCGAGTCGGGCAAATTCGGCATAGCAGGTGTCGAATGTGCGTTCCTTACTCGGGATATGGAGAGCCGTTACGGCCAGGACGGCCGAGGTCAGCAGGGTGGAAGACTGTCGGATGGATATCAACTTCTTGTGGGGCATGACCATCCCATCCCACAGATAGTGGTTCAGCCGCCCATCGAAATAGGCGAAGAGCTCTTCGGCTTCCTGAAGGTCTACCACCCCCCTGGATATAAAATCGGCAGCGACTAAACGGTCGGGGGCATACTGCCGCGTGGGCGAGTTCTCCCGAGAGTGGCTCAGCTGTGTCACTTCATACAGACTTCCCATGGGCGCCGTCACGATCGTTGCCGTCCCGGGTTCTTCTCTCTCTGGGGAATAATGCGACTGTTCTCGATGTGACCGGTACAAGGAACTCGGGCGGCGCGAAGGCCCGCCCCCGTTCTTCTGCGGCGTGCCGGCGTGGTCGTCCGGGCGTGGCGTGGCCTCGGCGGACACGATTGATAGTTTGCGATCACCATCCGCCAGTCGAGGCTGGGGCGTCGATGGATTGCTGCTGCCCTGGTAATAGGAAAGCTCGGGTAGTTGGGCCTTTCGCAGCAGGTCTGATACGGCCGCTTCCATCATCCCCTTCCACCTAGAAATGGGCCAATTAGACGATATACAAACACGTTTGCAGGCTTGTCGGTTGATCTTACTCGGCTTCATCATCCAGCAGAGTCTGCAGACTCTTGTTGACCACGCATTGCAAGCCCATCCGCTGGCAACGCTGGCAAATCTGACTGCCGGGCTTCATATCGCAGCGCACCTTGTGTCGCTTACATTCCGTGCACGCGCGGATCTTGCGCGAGATCTTGGGTATATGTCGAAACGGGTTCTGCACTTCATCGTCTGGCATATGCGAATGACCTCCTCCTGCACCACCAATGCTGTTACCGCCTTCCGTCAGTCCGCCCCGGGCGCTGCCATTTCCGACAGGAGACGAAGACGAGTGCTCCCCGTTGGCCTCGAACTGGATGCGATTCCGCTTCATCGTGGGTAGTGATGCACAGCCCCGAGCGACATTGCGGCGCGATGGGAGGTGAGACGAAACGAGGCGACGCAAAGAGGGCAGAGCAACAACACACGAAAGGCCCCAGGGAAAAGGCACCGACCGAGCTGGAGTTGCGGCGGTTCCAGCCCGCGGCGGGTTCGGCGACCAAGCCGGGGGGGTGGGAGAGCGGGGCTGTGTGCCTAGCCTGGAAGCGGAATGGCTTGGTTTTGCGGGGAGATCACGTGAAGGAATTGCCCTGGCTGGAACCTCTTTGCGGCAGCTTTGTTGTCTTTGTAGACCGTCATACGAAGAGAGAGAGCTTTCTGGTTGAAGATCCAATAGCTGACGAGTGATGATAAGGCGGCCGAGCATGGCTGCTCTCACGGTTGACTGTACTCCTTTTACACTTGCGCACAGTAGTCCTGTTACTGCTCATGGGAACGTAGTATATCGCAGTCTCGATTTCATCCTGTTGGCCCGCTGGTGCCCATCAATGTATATAGCCTGTCTCTTAACAACAGCGATGCCCGGATGAGAGTGATGTGGCGTCTAAGGATATACAGCAAAAGTTCTTATTGACATTGCCTATCTTGGATATAGAACCAAGCAACAAACTCACCAGCCAATCACGCGGCACCAGCGGAGACAAGCCGCGCTAGTCTAGATTCGGCTTAATAGCTACACGGCGCGACTGACCTCATCGCGCGACGCCCGCGCGCTGCTCCAATTTGCTCATCTTGTTCATCTTTTCTTCTTCTTCTGCGTCTTTCTTGTTGCTTCGTTATCCACCCACTGTCCAGCCGCCAGCAATACACACAATTCCTCGGATAGGCAGGAGCCGACTTCTCATTGCGTTCTGCTTTCACCATGGGTATCAAACGTTAGTATGCGCACCCACGTACATCGACCCAAGCTGATCGGTCGTTAGACCTGTACCAGGTGATATCGGAGAATGCCCCTGATGCCATCAAGACTGGGGAAATAAAAAACCATTTCGGTCGCAAGGTTGCCATTGTACGTCCTCTTTTATTTTTATCTTTATTTTGTTTTTACTTTACCTTTCGGGTCTTTAATTGGCAACAAGCATGGGTACACTAACGACAAGCTCTAGGACGCGTACGAGGTTTCTACCCTTTGCATTATAAGCCTATTTGCTCATCCATGTGCAGATCCATGAGCATCTACAGTTTCCTCATTGCAGTGCGCTCAGACGGCCAGCAGCTCATGAACGAAAGCGGCGAGACAACGTCGCACCTGATGGGCATGTTCTACCGGACGCTGCGAATGGTTGACAACGGCATCAAGCCTTTGTACGTGTTTGACGGAGCGCCTCCCAAGATGAAGAGCGGGGAACTTGCCAAGCGGACAGCGCGGAAGCGGGAAGCCCACGAAGCCCACGAAGAAGCCAAGGAAACGGGCACGGCAGAAGACATGGAAAAGTTCTCGCGGCGGACCGTTCGGGTCACGCGGGAGCACAATGACGAGTGCAAGAAGCTGCTGAAGCTTATGGGGATCCCGTATATTGATGCGCCTACCGAGGCCGAAGCGCAGTGTGCGGTTCTGGCGCGCGCCGGCAAAGTGTATGCGGCAGCGTCGGAGGATATGGATACTCTGTGCTTCGAGTCTCCGATTCTCCTGCGTCACTTGACCTTCAGTGAGCAGAGGAAGGAGCCGATCCAGGAAATTCATCTCGACAAGACTCTGGAGGGTCTGGGCATGGAGCGCAGCCAGGTGAGTTCTGCTTCAATTGCCTGGGCCGCTGACCGTTTGCTCACCAGCCGTATATCTTCAGTTCATCGACCTGTGTATTCTCCTCGGGTGCGACTATGTCGAGCCCATCCCCAAGATCGGACATCACACGGCCCTAAAGCTTATTCGAGAGCACGGCACACTGGAGAAGGTGGTGGAGTACATAGAGAACGACCCTAAGAAGAAGTACACGATCCCGGAGGATTGGCCGTACAAGGATGCCCGTGAGCTCTTTTTCCACCCGGACGTGCGGGCTGCCGACCACCCGGAGTGCGATTTCAAGTGGGAGGCACCGAATGTGGACGGGCTGGTCGAATTCTTGGTCCAGGAAAAAGGCTTCAACGAGGATCGGGTGCGCAACGCGGCGGCACGGCTGCAGAAGAACCTCAAGACGGCACAACAGGCGCGACTGGAGGGCTTCTTCAAGCCCGTAGCCAAAACAGACGCCGAAAAGGCGAATCTGAAGCGCAAGCACGACGAGAAGATTGGCGAGCAGAAAAAGCGCAAGAAAGAGGATCTAAAGGCGAAGAAAGAGGCCAAGGCGCGACCCCGGGGGGCAGCCTAGGATCCTTCTCGCTCTTTTTTCGCCTTCCTTCTTGTCGTGTGATCTTATTTCTCACCCCGTTTTCCATTCTTTTCTAAATCTTGTCTTACACTTTTTTCTTTTTTCTTTTTTTTTTTTTTTTTTTTTTTTTTTTTTTTTTTTTTTTTNATCACACAAGTTCGCGGTTTGTTTGTATGCATGAAAAGGGTGGGTGGTGTTTGGGCGTTGTGGATTCAGAGCCGTTGGGCGCGGCTAGTGTGACTGAGCCGAGTGCTCTCAACTCCGATGCTTGTCGACCACTTACGGAAATCATCAGTGCGCTGTGAAATTTTACGGTGAAAAATTAGCAATAATAGTTCCTTATCCACTGTCGGACTCGATATAAGCCATTGCTCAGCATATTGAGATTGAATTGCGGCGAGGATCAATCGCAGTGTTGCCGGGCGAATTGCATGAGCCTGGCCACAACGGCCGGGACGATATGTCTGATCCTGGCCGGACAATGTGACAAAATGTACTTTTACCAAGCTGGCTGTATTTCCTCATAGGTGTAGTTTCTGATGATATCAAATGCATGCGACTTTCTGCTGTTGTGGAGAGAGAATACGGCTTCGCAACGTGAGTGCTTGTTTTGCAGATGTATCGCGGGTATGGATGCAAGGAGCAACACCCATGATTTTGCCACGATTTTCTGCGTAAAGACGGGATAAATTTTCGTATTCAGTATCTCACAGTAATTTCTCAGCCGGCAAGCACATTTACGAGTGCGCATCATCATTGTGGTGGGCAAGATCACAGCGATACAAAACACCGCATCCTCGTTTCGGGCCTGACGGAGAGAAGTGACTTTCCTCCCGCGATGTTGTTGCCCAAAGGAACCGCTGAACAAATTGAGGGCACAACGAAAGCGGAAAGTGGAGCCTTGTCCCAATCAGGAAAGCGCCTGCCCAAAGCGGCACAAGCTCATAAATTACCGTACCACCATTACCACAAGCCGCCGTGTGGCTGGTTTCTCCCCCGAAATCCTCATTCCTGCGCATGTGACGTGCAGCCGAACGAAGCCTGAACTGGACTAAATTAGGTTTGCCATCCCAGATAACCCGACTTAGTCACCTAATTAGTTCGAGATCAGTACCACTAATGTAATCTGGATCACCTGGCCTTGGAACCCTATTTTATCTCCTTTCGGGGTAAAAATAAGAGGAAACCGGCCCGCGTCGCATGCCTCAGTCCGGTTCCCTTCTTTCTCTTTCCCTTCCCCCCCCCCCGGGCGGCCGTCCCCTTGCATTATGCTCGTGCAGTTTATTACATATGCAGTATTGTGGAACAATATGTGCACTGTAGAGGAATTAGATTTGGCTGCAGATTCATACAGTGTACATATCCATGTTGATGGATCAAAGGCAGAGGAACAAGCCGACTGTAGAAAGCGATCTCGATTGCGACAGGTTTTACGGTTCGAGGAGCTCGTGACCTTGTCCTTTCCAGACATGGTGGCGAGCAAGTGCGCCGGAGTGATAAGACGGACGTACTAACAAATTAGTGACTACAGTGTCCTCTTGTTTCTGCATAGGGTGTGATCTTGCGCGGAATCGGGTCATTTCATTCTACTGTTCTGTGTGTGCGATGCCGAAGTGTTCGGCCGTCGCCAGAATCTCTAGAGCGCGCGACCAGGAATCAGTGATCGGTTCTGGCCAGCGTGCTGTGATGTCGACGTGACGCGCCGTTTGGTATCAGAGGAGAATTGAGGAGAACTGCCTATCATACACTCTAGAATTATCAGATAGACCATAGGCCGCGAGATGGCACGGCCTACTGCCTTATAACATTCGACGCGCGGTATCACATCAAGGCAGCGAGCGAGCTTCCGTCCAGAGCCAGCACGGAATTCGGGGGTGGGAACACTCGTCTGGAACTGCATTGAAAGTAACCCGTAGATGATCAATGATATTCAGCGAGATAATTAATGAATTCATATTTGAAGCGACTAATCATAAGCGACTAATAGTCCAGTAACCGACGCGCCCCGTGTCGGACAGAAGAAAAGAGTGAGAAAGAAGAACGAGAGAATGAGCGTGAGAGGTGTGTGTGTGTGTGTGTGTGTGCATGGGACCCGACCCGGGCCCGTCTTGCGCAGGGTGATCTGGTGTGTCTGCTGTCAACACCCGCCGCCCTATAAAGCGCGCGCTGCCCCGCCGGCTCTGCCTGCGTCGCCCTTTCCCTTCTGCTCTCGCCCTGTTTCTCTCGCGCTCCTCCACCACCCGATCTCTATACAAGCCAGTGTCTTCTATATATCTATATATAGCCTTCGGATTCATCGATCGATCACTTGTCTTCTCTTCTCTTCCCCGTCACAATGCCTCCCAAGAAAGCCACCACCGGTGCTACCACCAAGAAGACTGCTTCCGGCCATGCCTCCTACCGGGGTACGTATTGTCTGATCCTGCACCACCACGCCATCGCGTCGTGCTCTGGCTGCTGCTATCTGGATCGCCTGTTGATGCTGACCATTTCCATATAGATATGATCAAGGATGCCATCATCAACGTGAGTGGAATCCCGTCGCGCCCGTCCCGGTCGCTGTTGTGGTTTTGGGCTGCGCTCGCTTGCGACCGGGAACCAGGCTCATCGCGTGCGCGCCCGCCCAACACCACAACAGAAGACTCGGACTATGTCTGATTGAAATGATTCCTTCTTCCAATCTCCTGCTTAGTGACTAACCCGCGCTTTCAATTATTTTTCGCGTCCGCAGTTGAAAGAACGCAATGGTAGCAGGTGTGTTTTTGGTGTTCCTATCTCCTCCTGTTTATGTTCCCGTCGCGTCATGGTGATGCACACCATCGCGTTGCATTCTCCATCTCGACCAGAACTCCTTCCGAGACAGTGTCAGATGCTGACTGTTGTTGTCTTCTCGACAGTCGCCAGCAAATCAAGAAATATGTGCAGGCCAACAACACCATCACCGTCGCGTCGCCCGCCGCTTTCGACTCCCAGTTCAACAAGGCCATCAAGGCTGGTGTTGAGAAGGGCGAATTCAGCCAGCCCAAGGGTGAGTCTGGACTTGATCCCCCGCCAAGTCAACGCGTAACGGTTACTGACGCGTTCTCGTTCAGGTCCCTCCGGCCCCGTGAAGCTGGCAAAGAAGGCTCCGGCCGCTAAGCCTGCTGCCAAGGTCAGTCTCTAGTGTTCCTTCTCCTCAGTCAACTTGCCCACCTTTTTCGCAAACTCACCATGCGTGCAGAAGCCCTCGGCTGCCTCCAAGACTGGTGCCGCAAAGAAGACTTCGACTGCCAAGAAGCCTGCTGCTAAGCCGGCCGCGAAGAAGGCCGCCGGTACCACCACCACCACCAAAAAGACCACCGCGAAGCCCAAGGCCAATACGGCCAAGCCCCGCAAGACTTCGTCTTCTGCCCCGGCCGTGGTCAGCCAGCCCAAGGTCGAGACCGTCACCAAGTCGGGCCGCGTCACGAAGACTGCCCCCAAGCCCGCCGCTAAGAAGGCCGCGCCCAAGAAGAAAGCTGCTGCTCCCAAGAAGGCGTAACAACTGACGCCCGCTGTTTCTTGCTTTCCTTTCTGATATGACTTGTTTTCTTTTCTACTTTTTCTTTTCCTTTGTAATGCTTGCTCGCTGTCGACAGATATCTTTACGTGCTGGGATATTGGTTTTCATTCTCGTTATCGTCTCCACGACTTGGACTCGCGTTGGATTCTTCCTTGGAGAAAAGAGGGAGCTGTGAATCGCCTTTTTCTTTTTTATGTTTTGTTTATTTATTCTTGTTACCTGGTTATCGGATGGCGTCGTTTTTGGTGGGTGTCTTTGGGATATATGATTTGGGTTGAACGTCGATATCTGCGACAAACACGCCCAAAGTGGACGACACACTGGACTGGACTTGGTTTGTCGGTCGAATGAATTTTTGGACTTTTCAATCTGTGTAATCCGTGGACTTGTGTAGTTGTACAAATCGTTTCAATGTTACCGTCTGACTCTGGAGTACGTAATTTGTGTGGGTAGTAGACGAGTAGATTTCTTGGGTTTTGTGCAGGTGCCATTGACCTGCCGGGTGATGCTATTCGGGATTGTCCCCTCCGTTCCAACTTCCACCCTCACGAGGCACTGTACCTGTAATGAGCCATTCGAGTTCAAATGTTATTAGGATATACATTGCAGCCCTTGGTCTATCGAAACGTGATGTTCTGAGTTCTGGTTTCCGGTTACAAGTTCCTTCAGCGTTGGACGGTACTTTCGTCGTCAAATATATAGTTATCAGCCTGTACATTTTGTACACGATGCTCGCGGATTACACATCGCGCGTTATACAAAAACAGTAGATTTCTGCTTAAGAGTCCTTGTAATTGACTGATTTGAGAGTCACGTTTGTCGAAGGTCTGTATACAGTGTGTGAGTGGATTTTCTAGCTGGCTGTCCAGGCGGTCCCGGTTAGGGCTACGAGCACAAACAAGATCCGGCGCATCCGTACATATTCCGCACATACAGCAATGCAGGCAGGTGCGCACGTACTTTCCCGGCAGGTCGGTCGGCAACCCGCGTGTCTCCTGGCGACAGCCAGTTCTTACACGTGTTACAAGCACTGTCGAATATCACATTGAATGATTTTTTTGATTTATACAAAGAGCTCTAGCATAGAGTGGCTCTATCTGATTCCATCTGCAAAAACGGCTCCTCACAAAAGTCCTGATCCGGCAGCCCCGACACATCAGGCTCTCCCACATTCAGGATAGCATCCCAATGTCGTCCAAACACACCATCCCCCCACGGGACTTGCAGCCACAAGACCGTCTTCACTCTCGTGATGGCATCGGCACTATTCTCAATCCCCAACAATGCTGCTACTTGTCGTGCCTCCTTGGCGAACCACTCATAATCCGCTGTTCCGCACGTTGTTGGTGATGATGATGATGCCACCAACCCAACCGCGAGAACCCATACGTCCAGTGAGCCACACGCATGGCACGACGATGAATGGAGCCTGTTGATGTGGTGCCTGAGCTTGGTCACCGTCGCGCCGAGCAGTTCCGCATGCGAGTAATATGTCGGGCCCTGCACGATCAGCATGTAGAGTGTCATTGCATATCGCATGCACTCGGATACCGGCGACGACGTTTCGGCTTCTGGTCTGTTTGTCTCATCGACAGCCAACAGTCGATGCACGACAAAGCACGTCAGGTCGTGGAGTTTTGTCGTGGGGAAGGGCGTCCGCTGAGCCGCCCAGTGGAAGACGTTGCGGAGTCGAGTAAAGACATTTGCGACCTCTTCGTCAGAGATTTCAATCTCAACCATTTTCTCGTATAGCAGGTCGACTGCCTGATCAGAGGAGACGTTACGGGCTGGTAGTCCCCATTCAGGGATGGGTGGTATGCCGTCTCCGATTCCAGCGTCATCCTGTGTGTCGAACTGTGGAGATCCCCTGACGAGTAACGATACCCTGTAAAACCACAACAACAAGACATCTATCAGCATGTTTATGATCCTTGACAAATGGTTTGAAGTTACCCCTGACCAGCTGATCATTCGCGCCGTGAGTGGGCTGGTCTGCCTCACCGAGTTGATGCCTCCTCTTAACTGGACCAAGGTTTTGGCTCCTTGGATGTGCGTCCTGCTTATTTCGTGGTTTCCTTTGCCGAACTGGATGGCACAAAGTCATTGTTAATAAAGAAAACTAAAATGGAGAGAGAGAGAAAGAGTAAGAGAGAGGGAGCTCGGCTTACTTCGATGGTCGCCAGTGTTATCACCGAATTCATCGTCCCGTCCTGAACAGCCAGCATGGCGTTCTGAAACTTATTCCGCAACAGAGTCACCGAGTCGACCATGAGGACGTCCGACTTGGTGAACCCCTTCTGTGCGGTGCGCTCTTCATCTAGACATGCCGTCTGCAGCGAGACGTGGAACAAAGCCGGATCCCCCAGGGCCACCGGCCACCACGAGACGAGGAACGGATTCGACGCTACATTTAGGTCTAGTGGGTAGTACTGAAAAGCAATCTTATGCAGAACTAACCCGAAAGAAAGACAAAAAGAAACACTAAGCCTGATCTCTTCTTACTAGAGCGGTCGATCTTGAAAAGAAAAGAAAGGAAAGATATCCTACTTACAAGTATGAATCAGGCGCTGAACGTGTCTCCGAGCCAGTCTCGTCGGCGGGTACGAGTCGAACGGATCTACCGATCCAAAATTGTAGCAGCACGTCAACGGCCGAGGAGGTTCCTTGCGAGGAGGTCTCCTGAATACACCAGTCTCTGTTCCAGTAGCTATCGGTTCATTGGCGTATACACAAACAACATTGCGCTTGACACAGCGCGAGCAACGCGGCGAGCGGAGATCGCAGCTGTGCTTTAACTTGGCGCATGCGGCGCACGACCGGCGAAGGGTGTGTCGCATCCTGACAGGTTTTCGATCGATATTGATCCGACGGAGTACGATATCAAAATTACTCCTGCTGAGATATTGAAATTTAACTTATTCTCATTCTGTTTCGTGGGGTAAGACGTTTCTTTTCAACGACCACTGGGATTACTGTCAACGGATAGTTGGTTAAGCAACATTAGTTCAGCCGTCTTCATAATCATTGCGCGACAAGTCCGGACTAGACTCCGATCTAATGCAGCACTCGGAGTCTAGTCCCAATCTGTTGGGCCAATAGCATTGAGCGGACTATATAAAGGAATTTTCAACGCAGAATCAATCAACCACTTTTTACGTCGATATTGCTGGAGCTCTGTTTATTCTCTGAAAAGATATAACCATGGAGGGAATGCTCAATATGTCCAGCGGGTTTTCATCGCACGAGTTTGGAGAGTCATGGCTTGTCAGCTCTAGCGATTTACGGGCCAACATAGCAGCTCGCCTGGGAGGATGGTCTTGCTGGCAGTACTTGGTGACGTTCATCATCAGCGTGATTCTTTATGACCAAGGTATGCAACAACGAAAGCCGGATGTTGTCTGACCTCACAACGGGATAATAATGGTTACCAATCTGCAGTCACCTATATCAAACGAAAGGGTTCGATCGCTGGACCGAGGTTCAAAATCCCTCTCATTGGCCCTTTTCTGCAGGCGATTGACCCCAAGTTCGAGGGCTACCTTGCACAGTGGGCCAGTGGTCCGCTGAGCTGTGTCTCTGTTTTTCACAAGTATGTTCTCTGGAGTGCAGGGAAGTGGTGTTTCGACTAACGAGATAACCCGATCAGATTTGTCGTCCTCGCATCCGACCGCGACATCGCCCACAAGGTCTTCAAGTCCCCTTCACACGCACAGCCGTGCATAGTGCCGATAGCCAAAGACCTGCTGGGCGACAAGGCTTGGGTCTTTCTCCAAGGCAGAGCGCACGCCGAGTACCGGAGGGGGCTGACCCCTCTCTTCACCAAAGAGGCAATAGCCACGTATCTTCCCGTTCAGGATGCCGTGCTGGGCCAGTATTTTGACAAGTTCGTCGCAGCCAGCAGGCAAAACAACTTCCAGCCTATGCAGTTCATGCTTATGTTTCGTGAAATCAACTGTGCTTTGTCGTGCCGCACCTTCTTCGGCGACTACATCTCCGAAGACGCCGTTGCAAAGATCGCCGATGACTTTTATCTCGTCACGGCCGCCATGGAACTGGTCAACATCCCCTTTTCCATGTATCTTCCGTTCACGAAACAGTGGCGCGGGAAGAAAGTCGCTGACGCCGTTCACGCCGAGTTTGCCAGATGCGCCGCAGCATGCAAAGCAAACATGGCCACCGGCGCACAGCCCACCTGCATCGTCGACCACTGGGTCCTTCATATGATGGAGTCGGAGCGGTATCGAGAGCGAGTCGCTGCCGGCGAGCAAGACGTTGAGAAGCCAACGAACCTGATCCGCGAGTTTACGAACGAGGAGATCGGTGAGACGCTGTTTACTTTTCTCTTTGCGTCTCAGGACGCGTCTAGCAGTGCGACGACGTGGCTGTTTCAGGTTTTGGCTCAGAGACCCGATGTGCTCGACCGGCTGAGGCAGGAGAATCTGGCTGCGCGAGGGGGAGACCGACACAGAATGTTCGATCTGCCTATGCTTGAATCTCTCAAGTATACCAACGCAGTCGTCAAAGAGCTGCTACGCTATCGGCCGCCTGTGATATTCGTTCCCTATCTTGCTACCCAACGATTCCCCGTCACACCCGACTATACTGTACCCAAAGGGTCAATGATCATACCTTCCTGCTACCCAGCCCTGCACGACCCGGCCGTCTACCCAGACCCGGACTCTTTTGATCCGGACCGCTGGCTCACGGGCGATGCCGAGTCCAAGACCAAAAACTGGCTGGTGTTTGGAGCTGGGCCCCATGACTGCCTGGCGAGAAAATATGTGCCGTTGTCTCTGGCGGCAATGATTGGGAAAGCAGCTCTGGAGCTGGACTGGCAGCATCATGCAACGAGCGAGTCTGAGGAAATTAGAGTGTTTGCCACGTTGTTTCCAATGGTACGTTTTTCTCCCCCCTTATCTAATCTGACGTTTGCTAAATGAAGACCAATGTTAGGATGGGTGTCCTTTGGTCTTTAGAAAGCGTGACTCGGTATGATCAGAAGCACTTACCGTAATACTATTGCTCGTCGTTTTGTCTTCAACAAAAGAACCGGGGAAAAACTGTAATATATTTGCTGTCAAGAATAGTGTCATGAGTGGTAAATTCAGAAAAGCACGATAGCCTCCTTGTACATATGTAGATACTGTAACCTGCAAATAATCATAACACTCTGTGAGATGTATATATGGAATATCCACATCTAATTCGTTGCCGTCCCCGTGATCCGTACAAACTCGTCCTGCAAGTGCTGCCACACCTTCTCCTTGACCCCATTCTGCCTCATCTCCGCTAGCAACCTTACCACAGGCGTACCAGCGCTCTCGCCCGTCTCATCGACAGAATACACGCCGCTGCCAACCTGTCCGGTGCTTCCTACAGCCGTGTCGAGTCCGTCCACCGTGACGCCACTCGACTGCTCCTCCTGTTGATGCTCAGAGGCAGCATAGCGACTACTCGTCGCCAAAAACACATGTCGATCCCCACTCTCCTCGAGCGGGATCCTCTTCAGCATCGGCCGCGCCAGTACAAAGACCACCTTCATCGCGCCGCCCATAAACCCCGTCATCGTCCGACCCAGTCCCGTATCCACCGAGCCCGGATAAGAATGCACAAAACTGACCGACGACGACCGGGCCACCCCGGCAAAGTGCTCCATAGTGAGAGTCATCATGGAACACAAATGACCGCGGGATTTCCACAGTGCGACCCGTTTGCGCGGGATGTCTGCAGGGTTGATGCGGCCCTCCTTGGTACCGGCCATCACGCTGACGACGCGGCTGAGCATGGCAGCAGTACCAGCGGCCTCGAGAAGCGGTAGTAGATTGGCAATAAACCGCATGCGGGAGTAGTAGGAAAGCGCCATTATCGTCGTCAAGTTCTCGGTCGTTTCTATCCCGAAGGGTGTTTCCTCAGTTTTCTGTACCCGAATATGGTTCCCGGAGACAGGATGTGAGTACCTGTAGTCATGTCCAGAGTCCCTTGGCTGAGAAACAGCACATTGAGCGTGCTTTCCTTGTCCTTGATCTGCTTGCACACCTCGTCCACCTGTCGCAGCAGACTCACGTCGGCCTTGATAAAGACGTGTTCTCCCTCGGCGTTGATACGCTGCAGCTGCTGCAGGATCTCATCGGCTGCCGCCTGCGAGCGCCCGACGAGGTAAATGTGTGGCTTGAGCTGGGCAGTGTGCTTCGCAAACTGCAGCAAGCTGGATTTGCCGATTCCGCTGGTTGCGCCGACGAAGACGGCTACGATGGGGGTGGTTGTGGCTGTTGTTGCCACTGAGAGGGCGGCCGCGATGCGCGCGTTCGAGGCGTGTATGACTGAAAGGGCGACCATATCTTGTGGGCAGATACTCTGCTTCTATTTTTTTTGTAGGGTATGATAACTAGGAGGCGAAACAGAACTACTGGAAAATCCTGGTTTGCCTTGAGATCTTGATCCACCGGTTTCCTGTCGTTGAGCCATCGCCCGAAGCCGAACCCGAAGCGGAAATGCGGGAGACCGAGCTATCCCCAAAACGAACATGTATACGATATGCGACGGTCAAATACAGATCCCTCCCGAACTCTCGCAAAAACGTTTCAGACAACTATTCGGAGGAATTTGAATTGCTTATGGGTGATTTGGTGACTAACTAACAAGGGATGAAATAACTTCCCAACGCTCTGATAGGGCTGGCCCCTTGCAAGCATCTTGAACTCGCACACATTGACTGCTATCGTCCCATCTTGAACCGCAGAGCTGGTATACATCTATCTACTTCATATCTTGCGGAACAAGCTCGACTGTGTATCCATCCTAAATGCAGCAAGAAACGATTAGGCAGAGGAAAATCGTCATCAGAACAGCCCGACTTACCGGATCTCGGACAAAGGCAATCTGCTCAAACTTCTTCTTGTAGTTGTCATGGATCGCGCCCCGGCCAACCCCTCGCTGCTCTTCCCATTCACTCAACGGAATACTCTCTCGTGTAGCAACCCCCAGATCTTTGATGAGTTCGACCCCGTTATCGGTCAAATGCTTCAACGCCGCGGGTACATCCGGCACCGTGAAACCGAGATGGCCGAACCCCAGATGCGGCGGCTGATTACCGGTGCTGTAGTACTCCTCCGGTTCGTGCTCACTGCCGTGGACATGATACAGCTCCAGCAGGCCCAGGGTGTGGGCTAGTTGGCCGACCGTGTCCTGTCCGAATTTGGGGAGGTTTTCCCGGTGTTCCTCGGTCTGCGGATAACCCAGATAGTAGATGGTAAACGGCCCTGCATTCATGGTGAAAACGGTACGCATGCCCATCAGGTCAATATAGAAGTGCAGCGACCGTGCTGGATCGCGCACTCGCATCATCATATGGTTGAACTTGAAGCCCGTCGAGGCATGGTCTGGGGGTAGCGGGGGGTCAGTGTTGTTTCCGTTCGGCAGAAAGCTCCCGACGGGGTGAATGGAGGCGTTGCCTTGAGACATAACCGCTAATGTTCGGCTTGTAGAAGCCGTAGACTTGTTAATGGCTAGTTTTGGGAGTACTCTCTCATACTGAGAGCTCCGGGGCATTAGCTGCTTTATATATGGCCCGCAGGGTTTCCAGCTAAACACTGGGGCATTCAAGCCCGGAAAATCCCCCCCCCCACCCCCTCCCCCCCCCAAATTTCTTCGTGGCGTCGCCCGGTTTCTACCCCACCAAGATCGGGCATCTAATGAGCGTTACTGGGTGACGCTCTTTCACTCATGCATGCAGTGGGTGACTTGGCTGCGACGGAGGAGGCTCCTGTGAGAGAGAGGCGTACAAGCCGAATGGGCACAGCATGTCCTAATGTAGAAATTCCAGAAACTGCCTGTCTGGGCCTAGCGTAGCCCAATGGCTTGGCAAGCGTGCTCAGCCACAGTGCGACTGGGTGCCTGACGGCTCAGGCAGAAACACCGGGGCGGGAAGCGTTTAACGCCGAGATTGCTGAGTTGCATTTGTCACTCAGGACGACGACGGCCCGTCAGCTCAGGCGTGGTGACACTCCCCGGTTCCCTTCCCCAGCTGGAAATCGTCCTTCTCGTGTCTGCTCTGGAGCTATCGTGTCTCATTCTCCCACCATACACAGAGCCAGCATCATTTTTTTCTTCTCCCAGTTGTTTATCCTACCCCAGTTCCAGAGGGTACAGCTGGACCCGCTCGCTGCGTCATTTGCGTGTGGACTAATTCCTTAGCAACACCTCGATCAGTCAAAGTCCAAATCTCTGTGCTCCCCCCCCTCTCTCTCTCTCTCACGCCCAGCCTGCCTGCTCATCCGTCAGCCATGCTGGTCGCCCCCTGAGACTACATTGTCTTTGTTCTGTGTCTGTCTGTTGTCGTTGTGGTTTTTTTTTTTTTTTTTTTTTTTTTTTTTTTTTTTTTTTTNCTTTTTGCAACGCTCCCGACCGAACCGTGCTCGCGTTCAACCGGCCAATTCTTTGCCCCTGTTGAGGTTACTTCGCCCGTTTGGCCAAGTCCGCCACGCCGGGCCACACGTCACAAACTGCCAGAGTCGCCTCTAAGTCAAAGCAGTCGAAAATAGAAAAGAGAGCAGGAGGAACAAGCGAGGAAAACAACGGGGTGGTTTCCGGACAGGATAGGATTCGGCCGGTCGGAGACGCCAGGAACATGCCTTCATTAGTGAGCGACGGCCCGTATCACCACCACTCAACAACGACTACAGTCAGCCCGTCGAACTCGTTTGATATCGGACATCGCAAGTCCTACGACAAGACCTCGGTGGGCAACACCTTTCTGTATACCGCCGGAGCGAATGGCGACACGGGCCGTCTGGAGCCCTCCAACTTATACCAGCCGTCCGAACACAACCAATTCCTCACCAGTGTGAAGAACGGAAGTGCTCACTCGTTGAATGGAGCCCGCTCGAGTATCGGTTCGTACAGCCGGGACCGCTTCTCCTCGAAGAACGACAGCACCCCGTCGGTTGCCAGCGGTTCGTTCCGGGAGAATCGAGAACAACAACAACAACAACAACACAGCCGAGTTTCGGCAATGAGCGATGGATATGCAAACGGCATCGCCGAGGATGGCCCAGAACGGTCATCGGCAGCGTCGCCGGTGCCTCCGGTGAACGGTTATACACCAGAGTCTCGTTCGCCGACGCCCAGTTCGCGGCCCTTGCCTAACGGAGACTACTACCGGCTATCGACCAGCGAAGACCGCGGTTCCTTTCTAGAGGCAAACCATTCGGCTTATAGCGCCAGCAACATGTTGTCGACTTCCCTCCCCAGCGATTCATCCCACTTGACGCCCGAACCGGACCGGCTTGCGCCGCCTCACAAGCGCTCTCAGCACCGTTACTCCTCCCCCCCGGCACCAAGCGATGTTGACCCAACTTCACCAACCTCCCCGTCGCGCCAATCCCACCGAAGCGCATTGCAAGTGCCGAGGTCAGCCACCCGGAGGAGCCGCGAATATTCGTTGGAGGAGAGCCGGCCCTCGATCACCGGGCGCGGAGACCATACCAGTACTGGCTCTCATTTCCGGCGCAGTTCGTTGAGCTTGGTTCGACGCGCCACCCGCACGAGTCTGGCCGACCTGCATCCGGACGAAAGTTTGAATGACGAGGAAGCTGCTCGGTGGGCGGAAGCGATCAAGCAGAGGCGCGCTGCCCGGCGGAAGAGGCGCGAGGAGGAAGACGACGACCGGGTGATTGTGGGCACCAAGGTGGACCAAAATCACGTCAACTGGGTGACCGCGTACAACATGTTGACGGGCATCCGATTTGTGGTGTCCCGGATCAATGCGAAGATGGACCGCGAGCTGACCCCGGCCGACTTTGACGCCAAGCACAAGTTTTCGTTTGACATGTAAGTTTTCTACTTTTCATCCCGTCCCGTCTTCGACTTGCTGGTGAGGGATGTGTGTGGAACTGATCATTCCGAATAGCACTGGCAAAGAGTTGGTCCCTTCTTCCAAATACGACTTCAAGTTCAAAGACTACGCACCCTGGGTGTTTAGGCGCCTCCGTTCCAAGTTCAAGATCGATCCAGCCGATTATCTGATGTCGCTGACGAGCAAATACATTCTCTCGGAGCTTGGGTCGCCGGGGAAGAGCGGCAGTTTCTTCTACTTCTCGCGGGACTACAAATACATCATCAAGACCATCCACCACTCCGAGCACAAGCTCCTGCGCAAGATTCTTCCCGACTACTACAAGCACGTTGAGAACAATCCCAACACCCTCATATCGCAGTTTTATGGCCTGCATCGGGTCAAAATGGCATACGGTCGCAAGATTCACTTTGTGGTCATGAACAACCTGTTCCCGCCACACCGAGACATCCATCAGACATTTGACTTGAAAGGATCGACCATTGGGCGTGATTTGCGCGAGGAGGATCTGGAACGGAACCCCCGGGCGACGATGAAAGACTTAAACTGGCTGCGGAGGAACCGACATCTGGAGCAGGGCCCGATGAAGAAGGAAGTCTTCATGGCCCAGCTGCGGCGGGACGTGTCCCTGCTGCAACGACTGAAGATCATGGATTACTCGTTACTCGTCGGGATCCACGATCTCAGTCGGGGCAACGAAGAGAATCTCCGCGACAAGACGCTGCAAGTATTCCAACCCGGCGGAGACCGAGAAGACAACACCGGTACGGACTTGCTCGTCAAGACGCCTTCCAAGTTAGAGAGTGCTCGGAAGGCGCGCGAACTGCGCTTGACGCTGAAGCGGGAACGGCCAGTGCCTATACAGCAGTCAGCGGCCAAGATGCCAGATGAGATCCTTGACGAGCGGAAAAATCTGGTGTTTTACGGTGACGACGGTGGTTTCCGGGCGACGCATGAGAATGGTCAGCCGGGAGAGGAGATCTACTACCTCGGGATCATCGACTGCCTGACACCGGTGAGTATTATTCTTGTTACCTATTTTCTTTCTTCAGACAGCCTGAGCGGACATGAGCTGATAGAACACAGTACGGCATCGTCAAGAAAGCGGAGCATTTCTGGAAAGGGCTGTCGCATAATCGCAATCAAATCTCACCTGTCCCACCTCAGCAGTACGGCGAGCGCTTCATCCACTTCATGGAAGGTATCACCATGTCCAAGGAAGAAGCCGAACGACTGGAGCAAGCGCGTGCCCACGGCGCCACATCGGAGGAAATCAGCCGAGCGAGCGAGGGCCAGCGGCGAGAGTCCGTCGAACGAACCATGCAGGCTGCAGAAAACGAAGTTCGCAACACCGGTGCTGAGCCCCATGCGCGGACGCTGTCCACCATGTATGATCCGCACGACATCAATAGTCTGAACGGACCATCGACGCTACCAATCGTCGACGAAGCTGGAGAAGCTGGCAGCCAGAAGAGCGGACGCACTCGGGGCATCCGCAGTCAACGGTCGACGGGCCAGATGGATGAAAAGTCTCCGCCTGTGCCTGGTGAATCATGAACGCTATAAATAACCCCTTCCTCACTGTTTCCACGGATTTGCACATGGTCCGTCTCGGACTTATGAATGATGTGTTTGTACCATTACCAACCGGTAGACCGAGGCTTTTCGTCTACCGTCTTCGTCTGTTTCCTTATCTGTCCCTTTTCCTTTTTCTCTTTTTTTTTTTTTTTTTTTTTTTTTTTTTTTTTTTTTTANGATCCCGCCACTCACTCTGTTCTCTTGAACATATTTTCCTATCTTGTGTGCAGTCGATGACTGACTGGTTGAACTCTGGCTCATACAGCCTTTTTTTATTCTTTCCTCTTTCGTGTATCTTAACCATTCATCTCTTCCTTGCTGGGTTATTTTTCTTTTCTGTTCCTTTTCAAAGTTTGCTTTCACTGTCTATTGTCTTGCTTGTTATTCAGTTGCTATTTGCATGCTGCCTGGAATGGTTGTGTCAAGCGATGCATCTGCATTTTTCTCCTTTTTTCTTTTTTTCTTTCTTGGCCAAGAGCAGCCATGGTATATTAATTGAGTCGTTTACATGGATGGGTAATATGCCCATTCGACCGATGAGATTTCGGTGGTAGATAGAATAGATTGCTTTGCATGTGTTTCTTGTGCAGCATCCATATCGTAGCTTTTCTTTGACTGTGTATGATTGCATATGTAATCAACCAAGCAGGACGAACTAGCCCCAGCCCAGCCTTTAGCTGAAGTCTAGCACTCCAGAACGAGCTCACTAAGATGACTAGTCTCTGCTTAGCTGCAGTACCGCGAAGCAATCAGCAATGTTCATTTTACCGATCCTTGATCAAATCGGGTCAAATGACGCCTGGAGGTTGTAGTTGGCTAGTAGGCTGAAAGAAAGAACAGAATGAACAGTTGATCAGCCTGGAAAGCTCCGGTCAGCTGGGCAAGTGTTTTCTTTTTTCTTTCTATTCCAAAATCTGTAAATAGTCCTCTTCTCTTCTCTTTTTGTTTCTTTCTGAGGTTCGAGTCGTTGAGTTCTAATATGGAAAATGCCCGACGACAGCAGCTTCCACACGCGACCCCCGCCGCTCACGGTGACCGCGTCGTCGTCGCCCACGGACGAGCGGCGCGCTGGTGCTGCTTCTGCACCTGATGTTGAGCCAGGCTACTGGAGTGGTATTATCTTCTCTCTTTCTACTGCTATTATTGTTTTCCGTCTTTCCTGTCGCCGTCTATAGTTGAAGATGTTGACACAGTCAAAGATGGGCATACCTCGCAGAGCCGCGTATCCGATCACATCGAAATGCCACAGGACGACAACGACGACGACGACGACGACGAGAATAATGGCAACCGCAAAAGGCGCAGACAAGATGCAGATCATACAACAAAACGTCGAAAGGGCCCGGATCTAGGTGATCGTAAATTTCTTCCCCCTCCCTTTCGGAGCTATATTCTTGTTGAGTCGAGTCTCACAGTTTACAGGTAATAAACGCTTGCAAGGCCCTGGCCTGAAATGGCACAAGGCGTACTCGGAGCTGGATACCTTCAAGGGCCGGGTCCTCGTGATTGACTTTGCCAAGAGTGGTGAGACATGCTCAAGAAAAGAAAAACGACAAGGATATATCTGACGTCGAGTGTTTTATACAGACACATCGCGCTCGCACATCCGCAAAGTGGCCGCGCAGGAGATTTTCTCGCTCGACAGCTTGAAGCGGATCTATCGTGCCCCTGAAACCCAAAAATACCCCCCGGCCATGCGTGTGATTCACGTGCAAAATGCCGACTGGGCGGTTCCTTTCCTACTTCGCAAGTACAACCTCTCATCCACGCACAATTCCAACAGCAACGACAACACGAGAAAAGACGATACCGCTGCGGCGGATTTTGGCCGGTATCTGCGCTATAGACGACCAGAGTTGCGTGGTGGAAAGCCTTTTTTGGCCGGGAAGACGTGGCCGGTGCAGTATGATCCATGGAGAGGGATCAACAAGACCTCGTTTGGCATTGACTACATCAAGAGTTTTCCGAGGCATCGGCCAAGGCGAGAGAGTCGGCCAGGCCAGGATGGACGGGACCGGATGATGCAGCTGGATGGGTTTGACGTGAATGGTATAGCATTCTGCCCCTTTCATCTCCTTTTACTATGTGCTGACGAGGGCAAAGACGAACCTATATGCAGTCACGACGTCTACGTGCAGCGGCTGAGCTGCTACATCCAGCACCAGCAGACCGCGTCCGACAAGCGTCTGTCTCTCGACGACCTGCCCCTGCGCAAGCACTTCTACCCCAGCGATGTGTTCGGCGACGGCGACACGGTGGTCAACGGCGCGCGCAAGGACCGACTCGAATTCGAGTCTCGTCTGCGCAGCCTCGACAATGGCAACGTGATCATCATCTTCGACAATTCCTCGTCCGGGAGCATCGAGGACACACTGATCCCCGCGCGTCGCGATCTCGAGTGTCGCTGGCGTCGATTGCCCTTCTACCTGGCGTTTGAATCGCGCGAGCCGATCAAGGGCGACGATGAGACGCTTGCGCTGAACTGTTCCAAGGCAGTGCTGGGCGATATCTTCAAGGCCATTGTCATGACCTGGGACGGCTTTCTGGACCGGGCCGTCACGCATATGACCATTCTCGAGGACAAAATCTACGAGCAGCCGGCCGACGAGTCGCGCGCCCCGGAGCTGTGGGCGAATTCGAGCGCCTGGCTCAAAATCGAGAAGCTGGTGAATCTGCACCGGAGCATGATGCACGAGATGAAGGCGCGTTTGCACGAACTGACGGGTGAGTAAAGATGCCTTCCGGGACCCTCCGCGATCGACGCAGTCACTCATCAAGGGTACAGATGATATCGACACAGAGGACAACTGGCTCGACGACAGCACTGGCGACTTTGATCGGCTGGTGAACCTGATTGCTGAGGACCTGACCAAGCCTACCGAGTCGCTGATCTCGCTGCTCTACCAGAGCGTGTCGATCCGGGACAGCAGACACAGTCTCGAACTTGGCGTCAGCAGTACGTCTGACTTTCGTTGTTCTTCCTTGGCAACGGTTTTCTTTGATGCTGACCGTATGTGTAGTGTGGCGCTTAAGCTGGATCACTTTCATCTTCCTCCCGCTCACGTTTATCGTCGGCTTCTTCGGCATGAACGTCGACACCTTCGCGGACAATCCCAGTATGAAATGGTACTTTATCTCCGCCATTCCCTTCATGGTCGGGGTACTGGCTATCTACTTCTTCACAAAGCGACTGGCTACGCAGTATCGGCGCACGCCGCACGAGCGTGCAGTCTACCAGTCCTTCTTTCAGGATATGGCCGCGGCCAACCCGACTCTGTGGTCTCGTGCCGGTCCCCGCGAGCACATCCGTCCGCGCGGACGAGTCGCCCGCCTGAAATGGGCCCTGATCAGATGGTGGTTACAGCCTAAGAACACCATCGTGATTGACCCGGAGGACGCCGTTGTTCCGCAGACCGACACCGACGGCACCACCGAAAACAGGGTCACCGACAGCGGGCTCGACACGATCTCCAGAATCCAGAAATACCTGTCGAGACGCTGGACGGAGCAGATCTTGCAAACTGTGTCCGAATACGACACCGAGGCCGGTGGCGGCCTGATGGTGCTGGACGATCTCGGTCCGGACGACCGGCTCAGCGGCGAGCACTCGATCGGCGAGGGCCTGACCGAGGTTGCAGAGACGCTGTCGGCGCCGGCAGTGCCTATAACGGCGCGTCCGGCCTCTGCATCGTCGGGCCGTGGTCGCGCAGACAGATACAGCCCTGATTTCGAGCCCCATCTGCTCCGTGTTCCGCAACATACCACGAGAGCCGCGCTCTTTACAGCCGCCGCAGCGGCATCCCAACAGCAGCAGCAAGAATCCGAGGAAGACTCTGCAGCAGAAACACCGCACTTTGACACTTCCGAGATCGCAAACCCGGTCATGGCGGCCGCCCTACAGCGGTACGAACGACGGCGTTCGCGCAGCAACAGCTCCCGCGGCCACCGACCTCGCAGCAGCGGATCTTCCGGCGCAGGAGAAGGAGGACGGAATAGTAACTCGGTGCTGGTCGAGGAAGAGGATGCGGACTGGTTACAGGAGCGAGGGCGGAAGGGCAAGGACTGGTTCTGGCGGCGGACGGGGTCTGGAGGAGAGGTGGATCATCGAGATTCGAGCTCGGTGGAGAGAGGGAAGCATTGATGTGTACCATGTACGATTCTGAACATATTACGATGGAATGATATCTTTTATGTCTGCATGCGAGTCACGGGCATGACTACTTTAATGTATCGCCTGCAGTGTTGCGGTTGGCTCTATGTACTGATGATCTACCAATGCCGACTTGGTACTAACGACGCAATCAAGAGTCTATCTTTGTGCTGACAGGTTTGCAAAACACTAATGGACAAAGGAAGTCTTAAAGACCAATGCTCTTAAATACAAGACGCTCCTTACTTTGATGGGTATTTACAGTAGATTCCAACGGTGTATCGCCCCGTTGTCTGCCCTATGTTGTTCCTGCTAGCGATCCCTGGAACCGAGATCCGTCTTCGCCGTTCAGAAAGATTCGACGGCCCAGGTGGCATACAAATATCGCTTTCCTTCTTATTTTCCTCTCCCTTTAGAGGGAGCTGGCGATGGATGTTGCGTTTATTGCCGTTGGTGAGCTCAAGGTCTCGAGGGGAAATGTCCGAAAAAGGGAAATTCCCCGCCAATACCTGTCTTATTAGGGCTATGGGAGGAAACGGAAGCTGTGAGTCTTTCTCGGAATCCATATAAATCAATAGCATCTGCGTCTCTACGGATTTCAGGTCCATGGAGATACGTCGAGCTGTCCGCGAGTGGAAAGCAATGCCTCCCAAAACCCTCTCCGGCCACTGGCATCGGGACAACTTTGGTCTCCGCACTCAGTAGTTACCGCAGAAGCACTTTATAACAGTCAGCCTTACTCCAAACAATAGCTTGGGCCCCAGCACATACCGCTATATCCCAGCCACACCGTTCAGACATCTGACAGAGCCTAGGAGAACAACAGTCCGGATGAGGACAACAATGAGACGCCAAGGAAGATTATTGTAGCGATCGTCATTCCTTCTTTCAGATAAGGGCGATTTTCTCGGTCGTCATACTTATCCGTAAAGACTCTGCGTCTCCTTTGTTGTTTGTTGAGTTGCCCAAGGATGTTGGGCCTGGAGATCTGTTATAGTAAGCAGCAGTCGTGAGAGAATGATTTGGATTCTTTAAGAGGTTGTGAATATGACATACATTCGTATCAGATTCGGTGGCTACAGGGATAAGGTCTCCAAGGGCATTTCCGAACCGAACTGGCCACTGTACCCAAGTGTATGCTGGATCCGGTGGCGTGGTGATTTCTTGTGTTAACGTCTGGAGGGTGTTGGCAAGCTCAGTACTGAACTTCCTGATGATCGTATTAGTTGCATGTCTTGCAAGGGGTTTCTGGCACGCACCATATCCGGTTCACGGTTTCTCGGACTTCTGCTACCGTGGTGTCGGTTATGGAAGCACCGCCCATTTGCTGCTCGATCATTGCCATGGTACGTTCATTCTGTGACCGGACTTCTTCCAAGTATTTGTTTGCGCGAGACGTCAATTTTCTTGTTTCGTCAGCCGTCTTTTTTGATGCACATTCAGTATAACAGTAGGTATGGAGAATGTAAAGCTTACAGGGAAGCAGTGCTCAATTCCAGGCTAATATAGCCAACATGCGCCATCAAATACTGACGCAGCTCCGGTAGATCCTTCTTGAGAAGCAATTGCCACCTCACCATCCTGGGCGCTGCTCTCGCTTTTGACTTTCGACTCTGCGCACCAAGGCTATCCTCAAACGGCTTGATCTTGTCATGGAAGCGACGCAGCGTGTCGACGCAATACAGTGATACGAAACCAAGTGAATGGATTTCGGGAGAGGTAGCATAAGGAGCTGTCCGTGCCAACTTATTGATATTTTTTTAATGCGCGCTCCAGCCCAATGAGCTCGGTCTTGAGTTCTTGGAATTGCTCGCGCGCGCCGCTGGTGTTGCGCAGGCTGGAGACGACCGAGTGGATGAGCTTGACGGCGCTGGCGATATCGCCGGCACTCCAGCCGAATGACATCAAGGCTGGTGCTATAAAGAAGTGATGTTAGGCAGATCTGAGAAAATTATTGATGGGGTTGTTGAGCTTTCGATATGAAGCCGATCAGCCTCAGCGCTGAATTCATTTCCCCAAGGAGAGAGAACACAGCGCTCTATTGATTTTGCATATATACCAGCCTGCAGTGGAACCCCATCATCCTGCTTGTTCTGCTCTTCACAGCGACGTCAGATCGAGCTTCGCGGACATCTATACTCGGATCCCATGGGTGCAGCTTCAGGCTCCGCCACAGCGGGTTGTTTACCACGCTACTCACTACAGACCAAAAGTATTCACCGGAGCCACGCGAAATATCCAATATGTACGATTATATGATTAGTCTCCGCATGGATTTTCTACTCGACTACCATTCTCAAGTTCATGCAGTTCCATTGAATCAGTTGATGGTATTGTACATGCAGCCAGTGTTCCACGTCTACCAACGACGAATACATTAAAGGCTGATTAACAGCGCAATATTGGGGCTGATTAACTTACCATTGTCTACTTTTGCCAGCTGGTCATGTAACTTAGCTTGCATACTGCTTATTACCGAACAATCCACATTCTAGGTAGTATTTAACATCTTTTACACTGAGCAAAGGACCAGTCGGAATCTAACCCCAACGCCATGCTTATCATCCCTTTCGCCATTCCCAGGGTACTCCTTTGTCTTTATAAAGCATACATATATACCAATCAACGCCATATACGGGGAAACGGAAAGAAGAAAAGGAGCCAAAGTTATTCAGTCCTACCCTGGGTCACCTTGGCGGCCTGCACCGCAGACATTTTCTGCGTCCAACCCTGGGCCGGCTGCGGTTTCTTGACGGTGCGCAGATCATCGGTGGAGAAGCCCGAGATGCGCATGTTGTAGTTGCGTTCGAGCACCAGCTGGATGTCACGGATCTCAAGAGTCGACGACGGGCGTAGTTTGGCCAGGCGGCAGGCGGCGGTGATGACGTCGTCGACAAAGTCGTCGGCCATCTGTAGAATGAACTAGTCGTTTGGTTAGCTTATCTTGAAGACACCAAGTGGTAGAGTGAGCGTAGACGGTGATACGTACCTCTTCGGCATCCGGGGTCAACCCCTCCCCTTCACCTCCCCCGGTGACCTGGCGAACGAGAATATCAAGCATCTTTTTGCTCAGCACCCGCTGACCTTCACCCTCTAGGACATAGCCAGGGTGTTTCTGGATCGCTGGCTGTCCCATTACGCCCATAGCCCCGTGGCTGGGACCACTTGACAGCGTTGGACGTGGCGTACCCATAGCAACCGGCTCAGGCGGCTGGATGTTTAGGTTTTTGGGAATGGCCATGTTCACGTTTCGTGTCGAGTTCTCAGCTGAACGATTGGCCACGTAGCCTGGCGGGTTGCCGGTGGGCGTAGCTGCACCTTGGGGCGTGCCTGCTTGTTGTGGCTGCTGCTGCTGCTGCTGCTGAAGTTGCTGTTGCGGTGGTTTGTTGCCCTGGTAGGATTTGGCGGCTTGCGAGATAGCGGCCTCGTGGGACAATGGACGCGGAGGGCCCTGGGCGCCGCCATCAGTCTGCTGGCCAGGAGGATGCTGTCCCTGAGGCTGCTGAAAGGCAACTTGCGAGCCGGGCGTGGCGGTCTGCGTCGGTGTCTGTGTTTGGGCGGCGGGAGTATGGGCTTGGCCAGCGGCCGCCATGTTTGCTGCAGATTGCGCCTGTGTTTGCGCCTGGCCCTGGACCCTGGCCTGCTGCTGGGGAGTTTGCTGTTGTTGCAGTTGCTGCTGCTGCTGTTGTTGTCCCTGAACGCGGGCGGCGTTGACGGCCGAGTTGACCGTGTGTGGTGCGGGGGTCTGTGCCTGCCCCGGGGCCGCAGACACGGCGCCTTGTCCAGCCTGTGCTGATTGTTGCTGCTGATGTTGCTGAGCTTGTTGTTGCTGTTGCTGTTGTTGCTGCTGTTGCTGTTGCTGCTGCTGTTGTGCTGGACCTGGCTGCTGTCCCTGCTGTTGGGACGTCTGTCCTTGTTGGGCCGCACGTGCAGCCTTGAATTGTTCTTGCTGCTCCTGGAACTTTTTCAAAAATTCAGCGCCCTCTCGATACAGCTTCTCGGCCTGTGCTTGGCGATTGCGAAATTCTTGCATTTCTTCCTGACTAATGGGATTAGTGCTACCACGAGCCTGCACCTGCTGGCGTAGCTCGAGGCTGCGCTGTCGTCCCATCTCTTGCTTCTGCACTGCCATTCCGTATCGTAGCTTGGCCTGGTTGATCCACGTAGTTGCCTGTTCGCGGTTCACGCCCGGTGGTAGATGGAACTGAATGCTGTTCACTTTAGCCTGAACTGCCGGTAACAGCTGGTTGAATGTAGTCTGATTGTTGGGGACCTGAGCTCCTTGTTGTGGCTGCTGCTGCTGCTGCTGACCCTGGTTCGGCGCCGCTGCCTGGCCTTGCCCTTGACCCTGAGCTTGAGCTTGAGCTTGAGCTTGGGCCTGGGCCTGCTGCTGCTGTTGCAACCGCTGCTTGTACAATTGCATTCCCCTCATTAGGCTCTGTGACACCTGCACCAGCTTGGCCTGTGCATTGCGGTACTCGTCGCTCGATGGGTCGCGTGAGTTCAAGATTTCCCAGAGACCGCGTACCTGATGTGTCTGCTGCACTTTCTGGGGGTCAGTCAGGTGCGGCAGCTTGGCTACTTGGTCGGTGCGAATCAGCGACGGCTGTTGCTGAGGAGGAATTTGTTGTTGTTGCGGCTGTTGCTGTTGCTGTTGCTGCTGAGGCTGGCCGGGGGGCGCTTGACCTGCCTGGCTCTCCATGATGATCCTACGTTTTATTACTCGCGTTCACGTCCTGAAGCAGGTCCGTTGCGGTGGGTTGTCGCGATAATGGTTTGCCGGTCGGTGGCTGCTGGCAGCCCTGCGCGCGTGGACGGCGGAGTAACTGACGGGTAGATCGAAGGATGGAGAGGTTTGTCTGAGAGAAGATAGAGATCGATAAGACGTGTGATATTATATATATCGATATCGATCGCTAGCAACAACCGGGCTGGAGCATCAACTGCTGCTTGGTTTCTGCGTCGGCATGGTAGCGGTTGGACGTTGCCGATTGACGGTGCCAAGACTCGGGCTGCAAAAGATGCAAAAAGGAGCAAAGAGGAGCCGCACCGGGGCTTGGCATCAATATCGTTGCAGCACGAGACACTGAACGATGGAAATGACTCTTTATACAACAGAGCATCATGTAGGACTTGTGGCTTACGAATTCAAGCTTCCAAATTATTTTGTTCTTCTGCATATATCATTTATCTGTATTATGTCAACCTATACATCGGTAGTCGTTTGTGTAGTGGTATTCGTTAGTGTATTTTATTTACAAAGGCTCTCAAAGAGCCTTGGGACTGAAGCAATGCGTCATGGTCCCCTTTGACTTTCGATACCGGTTGCTGAAGTGACTCGAGCTGTCTAGAAATCCGGGATGGAACATTTTCCACCTCTACTGAGCCGAATCACCTCATCAACCCCCCAATATCCCGGTCAATCCCCGTCATGCGCTCTTCCAGCCTCCGTTTCCGTCGTTCCAGCTCGCGAATCTCCTCTAGTTCGCGCTCGATGTCTTCGTCTGTGACCTGGGAGTCTGATTGTTGCTGATGTTGCTGTTCGTCGTAATCGTAATTGTTCTCTCTGTCGTATGCCTGGTTGATGCGTTCCAGCTCAGCAGCGTTCTCGGCGACTCGCGCATCTAGCTGTGCTATTGAATCTGACACTTGCGCGTAGCGGTAGCGTAGATTGGCAATCTGTTCGGTGGCACCAGGAACGGAGCTGCCATCGTATTAGTCTTGATTCAACTGGTAGAAAGGACGGCGGAATACTCACTAGACATTGCACAGCATCTCCGCCCCCCTCAGCAAAATCTCCATGTTGATCTCGCCCCGCGCTGCTCGCGTCGCCGACCCTGTCGAGCGTCTGATCTCCTCCATCATATCCGTGCCCAGCACGCGCGCCACTGCGGACTGTTGGCTCCGCGGATTTGTTCGTGCTGCGTAAATCCGGCTGGCCATGCTTTCTTGCTGCTGCTGCGCCGACTCGGCGGGAAACACGGTGCCGCGGCGCGTGGCCCGGCGCTGCGAGGCTTTGGCTGTCGACTGGTCGAGTGTGAATAGAGCGCGTTCGTGGGCTTCAGTGTCGCGAATTAAGGTTGTGATGTCCGGTGTGTTGAGCAGGGCATTGGTGAAGCGCTTTGGTGGGGGGAAGCTGCTTCATTTTCAGTATACGTCTCTTGAGCCAACAAATCAAGGACTGATTGCTCACGACAGGTCGGAGATGGCGCTGGCAGACAGCGCGATCTGCTCGAGGTGGCTATCCAGGAGCGCCATTCTGGGCTTTCTATTGTATTGTTGACAGTACAATCACACTCTAACCGCTCCAAGCTATCTGAAAAGTAACTAAATAGAGTCCGCGGGACGGCGTACGCGCCAAGCGTGACGTACCCGTGGTTGCCTCAGGACTTAGGCAGCAATTGCTGGACAGCACAACTGCTGCACGGCCAACGCAGCACTCGCTTTATCGCAACTCTCAACAACAAAGCAGCCATAAAGAATCGCGGATTTGGCCGGAACGTTTGCTAAAGCCTGTGTCGTCCCAGGGTGCTCATCTTGCCAGCCAGGCGCCAGTCTGCGTGATCTCTTGCTCTCTAGCAATCAGTTGACTTGGCCGAATGAACGACTATAGTCTATTCATAGTTCTCGAGCCTCTCTCAGAGCAGCAGAGCACGCCAAGACCGGCTTACCTAAGTCGTCGTCGACCCGTAACCCGATCAGGCAAAGTGTGGAGATTAACTTGCTGGGGACGCGTGCTGATTGGTTGAAGGCCCGGCAACCTGCGTTGCTGGCGGCTGCTGCTCTCTGCTTCGGTGCTCCCGCTGCTTGCTGGTTCCTTTCTCAAGTCAGCTTCATCACCACCTTCTGCCTGACATCACTCGCCCACTCCCATCCTCATCCATCCATCCATCCATCGCTTGCCTCTCCATCCCTGTTCTCCCCTTTGGTTTGTTTCTACCTGAAGTGTTCTGTTTTGCATCCAACGGTGACTCACCCTCTCAGACTGCTTCAGTCGTTAGCTTTTCTGTCTCGGCTTCCTTCCTTGCTCACCGCGAGCGTCTCCTTCAAACCGCCATCCGCATCGCCCAGCTCGCGCAGTCATTACCCTGATTAGATCGATAGAAGATGCCAGTGGAACGGCGCTCGCTCCGGTCAAATAGTAAAGGTGATACCTCGTCATCCGCCAATAGCGACAAGGCTCGCTCCAACTCCAATTCCAAAGATAAGGCTGCCCCGACAACTCGGTCGGCCGCGAACAAGGCCAAACCGGCCCCGGCCAAGAAGGCAACCACGCCGGCAAAGGGCGCCAGCAGCAGTTCCAACTCGAGCAGCAATAATAACTCCAACAACAACAGCAACAGCAACAACATGAGTGGCGACCAGCCCCAGCGGAATGGCACAGACTCCGTCGAGAACGGCGTCGAGGACGTAGAGATGGAAGAGGACACGGCAGGTGGGCCTACATCGTCCATCCAAACCAGCTGGGAACACGATGGTGACGAGATGACTGTTGTAGTGCCCCCATCCAAGGCGGCTCGAGCATCCGCCGCGGATAGCAAGAAGAACGATGAGGATGACGTTACCATGGAAGGCGCCGACGACACGGATTCGGCCGCCAAAGAGCCCGAGATCGATCCGCGGGAAAAGGCTATCCAGGGTCAGTCTTTTCGTTTTTCCCCCCTTCTTCCTTATGTTCGCTTTCGTACATAGTCCCCGCGCGTATCATACTGTTGTTAACCATGCTTGGGACTCCCAGACATCAAAGCCAACTTTGGCCTCCTGGAGCGTGCCGTCACGCATTTTGACCCCCGGTTCACCCTTCGTGTGCTTCGCTCAATATCCGCCATGCGAAAGCAACTGTCGCCCGATCTGCTCGCTCAAGTCATAGTCGACACCTACCCGAGTGCCAGCCCGTCGGCGGCCTTCTTGCTTGAAGCCATCGGCATGCCCGAAGCCTTTGACGCCACGCCTAAGATGGACGTCGACTCGGAGAAGCCCAAGTCTGCCGCCCGTGAGATTCTACCCGAGGTGGACACCTATCTCTCCATTCTCGTCCAGATTGTGTTTTTCGACCAGAAAGATATCCAGCGCGGTGCCGACTTCTCCGCCAAGCTAGTGGAGCGATTACGCACGCTCAACCGCCGTACCCTCGACTCCCTGACGGCGCGGGTGTACTTTTACTACTCGCTCTTCTACGAGCAACTGGCTCCATTGCCTCCCTCTCCCGCGGCTGCCGTGATTTCCATCCGCAAACCCCTCCTAGCCGCGCTGCGTACTGCCGTCCTGCGCAAGGACGTCGACATCCAGGCCACCGTAATCACGCTTCTGCTGCGCAACTACCTGTCGACTTCGCACATCTCGCAAGCCGATCTGTTGATTGCACACAACGAGTTCCCGGTTGCCGCGTCCAACAACCAGATTGCCCGATATCTGTACTATTTGGGTCGGATTCGTGCCATCCAGCTGCGCTACAGTGAAGCCCACGAGCACTTGACGGGAGCCACTCGCAAGTCGCCCACCAGCCACAGTGCCGGTGGTTTCTACCAAGTCTCGATGAAGCTTCTCGTGATTGTCGATTTGCTGATGGGCGATATTCCTGACCGGTCCATCTTCCGCCAGCCCTCCTTAGAAAAGGCCCTGCACCCTTACTTCCTCCTGGTGCGTGCTGTCAGTACGGGTGACCTGGACGGCTTCCTGAACATCGTCAGCGTCCACGGTGCGACGTTCCGAAAGGACGGCACCTATACTCTGATTTTGCGTCTGCGACAGAACGTGATCAAGACGGGTATCCGTGTCATGTCCATCGCCTACTCGAGGATATCGCTGCGAGACATTTGCCTGCGCCTAGGTCTTCATAGCGAGGAGTCGGCCGAGTACATAGTTGCCAAAGCGATCCGCGACGGAGTGATTGACGCCACTTTGGACCACGAGAAGGGATACATGAAGAGCAAGGATGCCGGCGATATCTACCTGACCAGCGAGCCGGGCGAGGCGTTCCACGCGCGAATCCAGGCTTGCCTGAGTCTGCATGACGAAAGCGTCAAGGTATATTTTCTCTCCATCTCACGTATTTGGCACACTCAACTAACTATCGCAGGCGATGCGGTTCCCGATGAACCAGCACCGGCTGGAGCTGAAGAACGCGCAGGAAGCCCGGGAGCGCGAGCGGGAGCTGGCTAAGGAGATTCAGGATGGCGACATGGACGAGGACGATGCCGGCGGTGATTTTGACGGCATTTAGGAGGATAGAGCTGAGACAGCACATTTCATTACTATTAGTACCTTAGTTCTTTTTTTCTTTTAACTGTATACTGCCGGACTTCCTACTGTGTGTTATGCTAAGTTCCTTTTCCGTCCTCAATGTTGATTCGCGCCGGATAGACTGCACTGTCTCGTATGTGTTGTCTCTATAATCCCCATTGTTTGTGACGACGTTGCTCTGCCATGATTTACTTATTGTAGACTGCTATTAATACAGGCAGGGTAGATAACAGTCGATGGCATCCAGTATCTGGCGTCGCAGAGTGAGTGGGTCTGTTGGCAAACCTGATGGCTGTCGGCCGGGCCGTGCTGGGCCCAAATCTCGTAAAAAGTCGGCTTCTCTTGTTCTCGACCATGCTCGGGCTGTCTGCCGCGTCACTTTGTCTTGCTCGATAAGAGCCATCTCTCCCGTTTCATCTCTCCGTCTTTTTCCATCAATGTGTTACTACTAGAATATTTCTCTTTTTTTTTTTTTTTTTTTTTTTTTTTNATGGGAGCCCGGGCTCGGACGGTGCGCGCCTCCCAGCAGCTTCTGCTGCTCTCGAGTCGATCAGCGACGACGACGACAACGACGCCAGCCTCGACGATATGCCCTCAATGCCTACAGGACAATCGCACGGCCGTGTATGCAGTGTACGACCAGACCCGAAAATACCATCCGAGCCGACGGCGGAACGTTTCGCCCATTGGCGCTGCCGTGTCTGCAGCCCAGAATCTGTTCACCAAGGGCTTCCCAAAAGCTCCGCCGGGCGTGTCGGTCGATCCGCTGCGAATCGTGGGCAAAGAGCTCAAATTCTTGAGTCATAATATACGCAAGCTGCTCGGCTCCGGACACCCGATGCTCGACAAGGTCGCCAAGTACTATACCTGGAGCGAAGGGAAACATGTGCGTCCGCTGCTGGTGCTGTTGATGTCCCAGGCCACGGCTTGCACTGGAACGAACCATTCATCAAACCCATCCGAGTCCACATCATCGGCATATAACAGCAACAACATTATCAGCCAACCGATCAGCTCGCCGCTGGTGCTCGCCGATGCAAATCCAGACACCAGCCCGTTGACGGCACCGGCCGCCGAGCTCGAAGGCGTCTTTGGCGAAGACCCCAACATCCTGCCTGCGCAGCGCCGACTAGCCGAGATCACTGAGCTGATTCACACGGCGTCGTTGCTGCACGACGACGTGATCGACAATGCCGTCACGCGGCGCTCGGCCAGCTCAGCCAACACCCAATTTGGCAACAAAATGGCCGTCCTAGCCGGCGATTTCCTGCTGGGCCGGGCCTCGGTCGCCCTCGCGCGTCTACGGAACCCGGAGGTGACCGAGCTGCTGGCTACGGTGATTGCCAACCTCGTCGAAGGCGAGTTCATGCAGTTGAAAAACACTGCCGCGGACGAATCGTATCCGGTTTTCACGGATGATACGATCACCTACTACCTGCAAAAGACGTACCTGAAAACCGCGAGTTTGATCAGCAAGTCGTGCCGTGCGGCGGCCCTGTTGGGCAATCACACCTCCGAGACTGTCGAGGCTGCCTACTCGTATGGCCGTAACTTGGGGCTTGCGTTTCAGCTGGTCGACGACATGCTGGATTACACCGTCAGCTCGACACAGTTCGGCAAGCCGGCGGGCGCCGACTTGGAGCTGGGCTTGGCTACAGCGCCGTTGTTGTTTGCTTGGAAGCACAATCCAGAGCTCGGCGCGTTGGTGGGACGGAAGTTTTCCCAGGAGGGGGATGTCGAAAGGGTCAGTCTTCCAGTCTTTCCTTGTTGTTCTGTATCATTCATCTTGCCTCCTTCGTGCTAACTCGATCTATGTAGGCCCGCCAGCTTGTCCACCAGAGCGACGGAGTCGAGCAGACGCGTCAGCTGGCGCAGGAATACGCGGACAAAGCGGTTGAGGCGATCCAGATCTTCCCGGACAGCGAAGCCAAGAACGGCTTGATTGAAATGTGCGAGAAGACGATGAAGCGGCGGAAGTAGCTGGAGTCTTTGATTGTTTCCTAATTTTCCAGGCGCAAAAGCCCGCAACCCAGAAGGGGTATCTAGTATACATTGACAACATCCGAAGTTGCGTGCTGTATAGAGGGAAAGAGCATCATGTATCATCATATTCACGTGTATTATCATTATTACCCGATCCCCTCGTCTTCGCAATAGAGACTAAAACCCATTTATACGTTTAAATACAACCGACGTTCACTTGTTGTGATGAGTGCAACCTAGGAGGAGAAGAAGACTTCAGTTTCCTCCTGTGATCATCCGCCACGCCTCTCTATACTTCTCCGCCGTCTTACGGGCCACCTCCTCATCCATACGCACGCCGGGTTTCCCCTTGAGCCCGTTGCGCGTCAGCCAGTCACGCAGGTACTGCTTATCGAAGCTTTCCTGACCCTGTCCCAACACGTACTTGTCGCGCGGCCAGAACCGCGACGAGTCCGGCGTGAGCACTTCGTCAACCAGCACAATCTCGTCGGTCTCTGGGTCCAGGCCAAACTCGAACTTGGTGTCGGCGATGATCAGCCCGCGCTCATAGGCGTATGCATGCGCGGCTTCGTACAGTTGCACCGCCAGTTTGGCGATGCGGGCTGCGTAGTCTTGGCCGATGATTTGGGCGGCTTTGGGTAATCCGATTAGCATGTGTAAAGTGCTTATTGGAGGAACAGACCATACCCTGATCAGGATGGATATTCTCATCATGTTCTCCCTGCTCAGCCTTGGTGCTGGGCGTGTATATCGGTCCGTCTGGGAACGCCTGACTCTCCTGCAGATTCGGGGCCACCTTGATGCCATGCACCGTTCCGGTCTTCTGGTACTCGCCCCAAGCCGAGCCGGTAATGTATCCTCGCACGATCGCTTCAATGGGGAAGATCTTATAGCGGCGTACTTGCATACTCCGATCCTGGAGCGCCGCGCGCTGGGACTCGGGGATCTGTGCGGGGAGATCGAGGGTGATGAAATGCGTGCGGAGATTGGGTACGGCGTCTTGCAGGATGCGGAACCAGGCGCGGGTGCAGAGCGTTAGCAGTTTGCCTTTTTCCGGGATGCCCTGTTGTTTATTTTTTCCATCAATTTGCTTGTTCTTCGTGTAGAATCAGAAGGAAGAGGTACGTTTTCCATGATCACGTCGTATGCGGAGATGCGGTCCGTCGCAACAAAGAGCAGCGTCTTCTCGTCAATCTCGTACAGGTCGCGCACTTTGCCGCGGGCCACGAGGCGCAGTGCCCCCTGCAAATCTGTCTCTGTGAGAGCCTGAGTCATCGTATGAAATCACCCAAAAGGAACAAAAAGGATATGGTGAGAGTAGAAGAGTTGAATATCGAGAGAAGTAATTTTTTCTTTCCCGATTTGCGGGGGAGTCCGTAGTTGACTAGTTGACCAAGTTAAGCCGCTATCGGGCGGATCGAGGGGCGCGGATCGCTGCGTTGGGACTAGTGTCGCGCCTGCCGTTTGTTGCTCGCGAGAATATCTTGAATCGCTTGATGTTTTGCTCTCGACACTCGTTGGTTGTCTTTGTTTCTGCTTGAGTCTGTCCTCTCTGTGGTCTTTCTTAGTATTCGAAACAGTCTCAGCGAGCTAGTAATCGACAATGTTGCATCGGCCACATGAATGCAATTGATCGCGGCATGTCTCTCAATCAACAAAACACAAGATGAGCCGCTTCCTCACGCCCTCCAAGGTCGCCCTGCTCTGCCTCATCTCGCTGTATACCGAGGGCATCGTACCCAATACATCGGCTGTACCGGTGCTGTCGTTTTTAATCTCGCATATCCACCCCGGCATCGCAGCGTTTCGCCGCGACAAAAGCCATGCCGTCTCCATCGACGAGCTCGAAGAGGTGCTTGCCTTCCATGCCTCGTCAATCCCCGGCCGGTCCGTGTGGGATCTGCTGCTACGCAAGATGTGGCTGCTTGACTGCTGCGACGCCCTCGAGATATTCTTTGCCGACATTCACTCTATAGTAGAAAAATCGCGTGAGGAACAACTCATCGACCGTGACAATGGCGTTACTCCAACCCTCGACGATCAGCACATGCGCCTATCGCGCGCTTCGCCACTCGGTGCCTTTGTGCGTCGGGCCCAGCTCGAATTCACCCGCCTGCAGTTTCACGACTCGGTCAAGCTGTGGCGGGGCTTTGTCAAGTATCGCCTGCCCACCTACCGCGCGTGGGTCAGACGCCATCCGTCCGGCGAGCAGCAGTCGGCAGTCGACAACACCTTTGTCGAGCTCAACTTGTCCACGGACAGCTATCTGGGCCGGGTCGTGTACGGCAACATAGAAGATGAGTCCGACCACACCAACGACAGTGCCGGAATCAGCACCAAGGACGTCGAGCAACTGCTCACCTTTCAGGTCGACGAGCTGCAGCAACTCGGCTGCCGAGTCTCCGACCAAGTCAAGGACCAGCTGGAATACATCTTGTCGACGGGCGTCACGGTGCCCAGTATGTCGCACTATATCCGTTTCCTCGACGCATGGAGATCGGGCGACTACCCATCTTCGTTCGATCATTTACACCGTTACTTTGATTATACCGTGCACGGCCGAGACCGCAGTTTCTACCAGTATGCGTTACTGAATCTGGCAATTCTGCATGCTGATTTTGGATCCTACGCCGAAGCAGTGTCGGCAATGCAAGAGGCCATTGCCATAGCGCGCGAGTCACATGATATGGATTGTCTGAACTTTTGCATGAGCTGGCTGTATCACTTCGGAAAGGCGTTTCCCGAAGAGATGAAGGATGTGCAGAACACGGGCATGCTGGGGAGCGAAAAGGAAGGGCTGGCTTTTTTGAAAGCCAAAGCCAAGGAGACCGAGTCCTGGGGCTTGCTCAGTACAACGCTGCTGAGCGAAGCTAAGCTGGAGCTGCAGAATGGAGACAGCCTGGCTTCAGTGTTTGAGAATATCGTCAAGTCGTCGTACCTGAACGTGACCAGGAACTTGAGGACGGCTATGGGGCCGCAGCTGCTGCTCCAGGCGTCTGTTTTTTCCAGAATAGGTAATTTTCTACTCTAGGTCTGTGCTGTATACACTTTTGCTAATGTACCCCTAGGCCTCACACACAATGCCCTATTACATTGCGAGATTTTCCGCGAGTGTTACGCCAAAGGCGCGCCCTTGGACGATCACCTGAAAATAGCGTATCGGAGCAGCCAGCTGGTAAGTTTTTTGTTTCTCCATCTTGTTGATCGCCTCATGTCTGATTGTGTAGTTGGCGCATAGTGGGGGTTACAAAAGAGCCATGGCCCGAATAAGCGACACTTCACAAGCCGATCTGCGCTCGCTCAAGGCCAGCCAGAACTGGGCGTACTACTGCGGAGTGTTAAAACTGCAGCGGCAGATCTATAGGTACTTGTTTTGCTCAAAGCAGATGTGATTCGATACTGATCAAAGAACCAGAGATGACACCGTGGCCGCGGAACACTTGCTTAGCCAACTGCAAGAGATGCGACTTCCGGACATCGATCTCGCCCTGCACTTGTCGCTCATGGAGCTAGAATACCGCCTCCGCAAAGGCCACCACCAGAAAGCCATGGAGATGCTCGACGAGGTAGCGCAGTTTATGCAGCAAGACAACTTCGACGTCTTAGTCCAGATACGCCTCCTCTGCTTCAAAGCACGCATTTTCGCCAACACTGGCATCTCACAACGCGGCTTCTCGCTAGCAATGCGCGCCGCCAGCATCGCGTATCGATCTCGCGTGCTGCCAGGCTTGTGGGAAGCTATTGGCGTGCTGGCCACGGTCCTACTAAGTCTCCGCGAATTCGAAGCAGCCGCCGAGATGATGGAGAGCATAATACCGCAGGTCCTCGAGCTAGATGACCGGTACCTGACGGCGCGCTCGTATTCGGTGCTTGTTGACGCAAATATGGGTCTGGCGGGGTCTTCGTCGTCGTTGGCAAAGGGCAAGCGAAAGGACTACATCTTACACGCGAGCACTTATATCGACTACGCGTACGATGAGTATGCCGCCATTGAAGATGTGCCCGGCCAGTGCGAGATGATGGCCAAAAAGGCAACCGTCATGCACCTGACAGGCGAGCCGGTGCTGGCGAACGACTATGCTTCCAAGTGTCTGGACCTGAGGAGAAAGGCCAAAGAGGAGTTATCTCTAGACTAATTAAATCGATTCTATAAGTATACTATGAGACCCGTCGCCGATGCTTGAAGAGTAAAAAAAAATGTTGCCCATAAGCGGTTACCTTCGTTACAACCTGTATTGGCGTTACAAAACAGTCAGATGATCTTATCTTATCGCGCTCGCCACGCGATGTCATCACCCTGCTCTCAATTCCAGCAGCTTATTCTACAGCAAGGAACACTGCAGCTCAACACACAGCCCGATCCATGGCAGATTGACATATAATATGATCCCCACAGCACGCTGCCTCGCGGCCAAGCCGCCGGGCTTTTTCAAGCGCAGCTCTGCAGAACTTGGCCGGTTGACGCGACTAAGTAAATTGATCGCTTTTCGTTCCACTTCCTTTTCACCAATGTCACTAACCTGAACAGTAACCAATCTCGAAACCCTCACAGTCCCGACAAAGCCGTACAAACTCCTCGATTTCGAAGATGAATCGACCACCACCGCTTGTAAGACAATGGCTGACCGGGCCGTCGGCGGCTTCAGCACTGCCAACCTGGACTTCGTCCCAGCAACGGCCACGGACCCGGCACACGCACGCTTCTACGGTAGTATATCCACGAAATTACCCAACAACTGGCGGGTAGAGCGAACGGGATACGCCGCCTTTCGCAATAGAGATCGCGGGATGTGGTTGTTTGGGCGGCTCTACTGGGACGTCGACCCGTACGCATATCTGGCCCTGCGCGTGAAGAGTGATGGCCGGAGGTATATGGTTAATATCCAGACGGAGTCGGTTGTCACTACGGATATCCATCAGCATCGGTTGTATACGAAGCACCACCGGGTGGCGACACCGCAGCTGCAGCAACAGTATTCGAGTCCGTTGGCGGCTGCTGCTGAGGCGTCAGAGGTCTCCGGCGTGCAGGATGCTATCTACCCTGGTGGAATCCCGCCGTCGCTGTCAGATATCCCTCCGGCAGATACCATCATCACTGGCGGTCATGACAGTGATATCAGCACGGGTGGCTGGGAAACTGTCTTTCTGCCCTTCAAAGCGTTTGTGCGGACGAATCATGGTGAGATCATGGAGCCGCAGCATTCGATTATGAAAAACAAGATCAAGTCTGTGGGTATCGGTCTGATCGACCGTGTGGAGGGCCCGTATGACCTGCGCATCCATAGTATCTGGGCAACAAATGGGATGAGCGAGGCCGAAATCGAGGAAGAGAGACGCATCTGCGGCGAGAATGCGTGCGAGGTCGATCAGGGTGTTGCTACTGAATGGGGCTCGAAGAAGTCTATAGGAAGACAGAACGAAAACAAGACAGAAAAGACAAAAGCAAAGGGCCTGGCAGGGCTCAAAGGAGAGTGGGACAAGTAGCTGTCTCCTTTAGCTGAATACATGTAGATTACAAGTGTTTTGTATGTATGGTCTAGGTCCTTAAATTAAATTCTCTGTTGTACAGTATACTGTTGCTGTTTGTTGTCAGCTAGCTATGCTGACTTTTTTTTTGCCCATGCCAAGTGTCTGGTTATTCTTAGCTGTGCAGTTATTGGGTTGTTGTGCACATGATTGTTGATATCGTCTCCTTCCCTTTGATGCAGCATACATCAATTCATCGCCACTTGTGATATCCAGCATCAACTGATCTCGACAGTCATTGACTCATCATGGCTCTGTCCACCCTGAGACTCAGCACAACAACATCAATAGTCTCACCCGACCTTGCCCATCCTACCCATGAAGCAACAACGCTTTACCCTCTGCGCCGACTCGTGAGAAACAAGACACGCTATGGCAGGCTGTACATGCCGAGTCTCCCCCTCCGCGAACTCGCTCGCTTCCATCGCCAGTTGCAGTTGCGACTGATGGACTTTCACCCCAGTGTTGTTACAGAGTACATCTCTGACGTCAAAAACGGGACGACAGATCACAGGCTCATGGTAGTTAGATATGTCCCGCGAGAGACGCTTGCGGAGACCGACTGGACCGTGTATATTGCGCCGCACTGCCGAATCTTCTATCTTGATGCGCAAAAGACGCTATTCTTGCATGTCAACGTGGAGACGCGCTATATCGAGTCATTTGCACGGGAGCAGCTATATTACGATGACGCGGATGAAGGTGTTGAAGGACATGCACTGGGAAGACTGTGTGGTATGCTAAAGCGGCAGCTTCCATGTATGGATAGTCCGTTGCTAGAGTACGAGATGCTGGAGCTCAAGAGCCGCACGACGGAGGGCGTTTCGTTGTCGCCGGAGCTGGGGGAAGAAGATGTCAGATCAACACGCAGCTGTGACCGCATGTTTGTGTCTCCATATTCTACAGCTACCGACACCAATGGCGACCCTTGGCCAACACTGGTAACCGAGACTGGGCCGAGTTTTCACAACACTGCATCTCGCTTATACATGCACTATGCGGTCGACTGGTGGTTCACACAGAGTCGCGGAGCAACGAAAGTGGTCTTGTTGCTGTACTTTGATCACGGCCGGGCGGAAACTATCATCGAGAATTGGGTGTACGATGCCGACCAGCCTTTCAAAAAGCGTCTGTTCCAGTCCGTTATTGCGTCGGTGTGTTCACAGAGCCAAAGAGCGCAAAACCAGGCAACGCAAGTCGCTGGAGACGATATTGTTCTGGGGCTAGACATGCTACTGGGTCGAGAAAGGAGAGATAACGAAACGAATATTTTGTTTGATAGAGTGGTGCTGGGCGCGTGTGCAGAGGAATACTTACTACAGTGGCGAAATCTGGGGCCGGGCAGACAAGATGCCCTGAACATGGCAAAGTCCGTCAAACTGTATCTCCATCGTGGCCACCGGATACGACGATGTTGGCTCCAGGACTGCCAGCATCCCTTCAACTGCCTCAATATACCCCTTTCACCCTTCAGACACATCTCAATAGCCACAATCTTTCTGGCTCTGCGAGTTCTAGTTCTACCTAACCTTGTTTGAACATCAAGGAGGCTGACTGAGGTATCCATAAATTGTATGATTACCATAATGACATAATGGGTTCCGAACTGCATGCGAACTGCTTACACTTAGACGTGTTGTTTTCCCAGCCTTTCCAGCTCCTTTTTCTTCATCTCCTCCTGCGCGCGCAGACGCTCAGGCACTATGTACTCTCTGCCTCCGACAATCTGCCACCCCTTCAATCTGTCCACGCCCAGGGCCTGCAGCGTCTTGCGCTCGACCAGGCTATATTCTTTTGGATTTTCACGGTCAAAGTTGAACGGCTCCTTCAGTGACACTGGCGGATTTGTGATGACGCGAAGATTGCGTTTGACGTTGATGGACGCAGAATGCACCATGAGTGGGTGCATAAGTATCACATCACCGGTGTTGCCTGTCATTTCGTGGAATTCGTTACACTGTTGGATCAGAGATTTGTAAAAGCCAACGTTATTGTCTGGCGCTTCCTGGCCGCGAGGGACCATACGGGGGGAGACGCCTTCAGGATGGTCATGCTATTGCCATAGCAAGCATTATTAGACATTGCCCCTAATAATAGGACCTCAGTATACTCACCAAATGTCTCGCCATCAAGGGGATAGCATCCGGGCTAATCACCGTACCCCCAGCATGTTCCTCAATGTCCGTGAATAGTGGAATCACCAGCAACCCCTGCTCTCTCGAGTCGAGGAAATGCACGAAAAAGTCACCGTCCACATGCCAGCCATCCAGTTGCTTTGGATGCGGCCACTCCTTATTCTCCCACTCCTCGTTACCCAAATTCACAATAAACGCATCAGACCACATAGCGGACTCCTCAGCCACGCGGTCCTCCCCACCGAGCAGCTCACATATGCCTGCCCACGCCCGCGGCGCAAACGTCTTGACGTGCTCGGTGCGGTGGTGCGGCATGTGGATACGCTCAGAAGTCCAGGTACGCTTGTCCGAGGGCGAAAAGCCCAGCCGCGTCCAGAGATCAGACGTCCATTCTGCGGCTTTTTCTTGGGTAAAGCAGTTGGGCAGACGTACGAAGCCGTGGGCTAGGAAATGGTCTTTTTGAGCTTGGGTGAGCGCGTACTCTGCGCTGCTGCCGCTGCTGTTATTGTTTTCTTCTTTCTTAGACCGAGCCATTCGGCGCCACCAGCCCATACTATATTGTTTTTACTCGAGATTCTTCCAAAAATGACCGGTAGAAGATGCTGCTGCTGTTCATGATGCTGAGGTGAGGTTAGATTAATGTTGACGACCCCACAATGGACCAGGGTCTACCCAATCTTCCAAAATCCTCGGCCAATCAGTCAATGTCTTCCTCTTCATTCGTACTGCTTGAAATATGTATCTCGCAATATCCCAACTATCCAGTCTTCGACGAATTTATCACCGAGTTCCAATCTAAAACCGGAGACTGACCTTCCTGACGCAACAATATTGTATTGTCCCACTCATCTTAATGAACTGCGCGCGCAGGCACCAATATTGAGCGTGTCTGTGTTGGACATTGAACCCCCTGCTTTCTGTCAATTTCTACATCTGCGAAGACGCTGCACCCTAGCGCACAGAGGGCAAGTAGCCATTGTCTTCACAAATGTCATAATGTAGCTAATGTTGTAGCAGAATGATAATCTCTCTAAAATTCATGCATTGCCAGACGGCTATACTGGCTGCTTATTTGTCGAACCAGATGCCCTGGCAGAACACAAAGACTTTGTGTCCAGTAATCGCTGCCGACAGAAACAAACAGACTTTGTCTTTGGAGCATATTATATATGCTGCATTCGCTTATTCGGAGCGTTCTTTCACTCGACCAAAATCGCAGCAGCTGGATATGCGTGTAACACTGGTGTGAAATTCCGACCAGCTGTTGCAGAGTATCTACAGCCACATGTACAGAAACGCTTTGATATCAAATCTGCCCGTACCCGACAATGGCATTCAGGAACCGAGACCAACATGTTCGCTCCGAGCTCATCTCCTAATCTGTCAAAGAAAGCATTGTCTCACCCCCAAGCGTGTTTCAGAAACAAAAGCGCCTGCCTCTTCAAACTCGCCTAAGCGGTCGCCCACCGGAAACTGAATGCCTTCTTCTGTTGGCATAAGCGCTGTCTACCTCTTTTCAGCGGAGCGAGCTGCTTGTACGATCCGCACAACAACTTAACTATCTCTTACATACATGAGAAGCATCTCGACTCGTTTGGAAGGGGTTCGTGGTCTATGATTGACACACTCGCTTTTGACGGGGCAAGGTAGATGCATCTTACGGATGGCGATGACAACAACTTGAAAGATTTAGAAAGGCCGTGTTTTGCTGAACCAGCAGCCGATCATAGCATCCAAGCTTTATATGTCGAGCTTGCATCAGCTTCTGCAATGATCTCTGTGCAGAGACTGCTGTTACTTGCAAGTTTGTGATGGCTTCTACAATACTGCCGCTAACCTTGCTGATTTTGACTGCTGACGTGCTTGTCACTGGCAATGCTGACGACGTTGGGTAGTCTAATGCTAATCCCGACAGCAGCGCAGGAAACCGACAATTGGATCCCCTCGTGGAACGAAATCAGTGCAATAAAGTGTTTGCTAGAGATAACGTACAACTACTTTGCATTCCTCGAACCTAGTAATGCTGATTGACTGTTTTAAGTGGGAATGTGCAAGCTATCGCCACGTTTCTGCAAAAAGGGGGACAACAGCCATGGGTATAACTCGAAAAGGACTACTCAAAATCTACTCCTGGAGCTGAAAGTCACATGAGGGATTCAACGGGCATGTTTGTTCCTGGATATGGTTATCTTACGAATGTGGACTTTGAGGGCTAGGGCCGAGTGGTGTTTTTTACGGCGATGGAGACCGAAATTGAAGCTTGTTTGAGCGACTGCTCGATTTCCCTTTACTAGAAAGCACAAGGGTACGAGAAACTGCCACCCTAGCTTTTACAGGGTTCGAATACTCTCCATTATAGGAGGCGGGTGAGTTGGTTCTCCCACTACAGCGAGCTTGCAGGCGGACCACCAGTGAACAGTAGTGTCCAGAGAAGATGAACAAAAGGAAGCATAACCAGCCGGCAGACTAGCTGAAGATTTCCTATTTAAGTAACTAATTAGGGCTTGTGAATGACCGCTCACCTTCCTTTGTCCCATGAGTGACTACTCCGTGAGCACCATTTCATGACCGCTCCAGACAGCGCTATTATTTTGTAGATATAGAGCAAAGAACAACAATCATGTTAACAACAACAAAGGACTCTTCCACGAAAAACTGCGAGTTGTCTCTGGCGCTCGTCTTCATCAGTGCCTCTTTTCCTTGTTGCTGCTTTCTCTCCTCCTTCTCCTCTCACCTCACCCCTCACTTGATCATCAGTATCATACTCACTGTTCATCATACAAAAATTCAGCAGATTGACTGCTCATGTCACAGAACTCTAAGTCTATGCAGTTATCTAGTATCTCTTCAAACTTGGCTTTTGTTTTATTCTATTATATTCACATCAATTTGCATGCCAGGGAACGTGAGAGGGAAAACAAGGCAACAGCTGAGCCTAGAGTCGACTAGCCAACGACCTCAACTCGCTAACTTCTAGCTTTGACATACTTTCGTCCTACAACTGAATAAAACTTCAGAGCCAAACATCATGTTGGGCCCTGCTCACCTTCAGAGATTCACATGGTTTTATCCAGTGGGCAACACAACCCCTGTGTGTCTGACACAGACCCTGCCCCCTGATGAGGACGCATCCATACTTTTGCTGGGATGTGGAGATGTCAGAAACGTCCTGTTCACAATATACTCGGACTTGAGTACGAGTAAGTCTTTCGAGAGATTCTTGTAAAGAGTTGATTGACTGATAAGAAACTTCGAAACAGATAACCGCCGTCTTGACTTTACATGCTGCGATATCGAAAGTGAGATTCTTGGTAAGTGAAATATATGCTTTTCGAAAGAACCGTAAACTGATATATTCTATAGCACGAAATATCCTGCTTTACACGCTTTTAATGGTGCGAAGCGATGACGATATCGAAAAGAAGATCTTCAGCGTTTACTACGACATCATGCTCGACGAAGATACACTGCAACTCCTCAGATGGCACGCTACACGCCTTTTTGATCTAGCCAATTCCATGGAGACATGGCAGGCGAGCAAGTGTGGGAGATACATCAAGTTTCTAGATTCCAAAACTCTCGAGAATTGTCGGAAAATGTGGGATGTCTACTCAACTGGACCAGGCAGCATCTCTGATTATCTAGACATCCAGAACAGTCTTCGACGCAACATTGCCACAGCCCAGGAGCTACATACTTACTTTGTTCAGGATGGCAAGTCGTACCATGGGATTAAGGCGATGGCGCCGCTGGCGGAGTATGCCCCGGAGATCATGTCGCAACGGTACGCATACTATTGGCATCGGGGCGTCACCAGAATCAGCGATCCCCCGTCAATGACTTGCCTCAAAGGCGGATGCGTGCATTTAAATCCAATGTTTGCAACGCGTCGGTCCTCGCTTGTGATGCACCATGCCACAGATCCCTACCGCTCCATGCACATGTCGACCGTCTTCATGTCTCTGGCGGAGGGCTCGCCGCTCAAGCCCGTTATTTCAGACGACATTGACCTACTCTATGATGTTGCCGTGTCCCAGTTCAGGGAGTATGCAACCGCCTTTCGAAAGAACATCCGGAGAATCACGGTTCGTTGCGTGAACGCCGAGGCTACAGCTTTGTGCCATTCGTTGCATTGCTGTGCCTCGAATGGAACTAGCCATAGGTCTGGCTGGTATCGCAGCACATGGGGTTTCGAGCCCTTAGAGCTTGACAACGTGCGGTCCTGCGACCCTATGTCATTTGACGTGATTGATACATCCTCTCTTGCAGACCATGTTGGCTGCCTCAATCTCATCTCTGCAGCTTCACCTCTTCTCAAAGAGAGCCGCACGTCTACACTCAGACTAGAAACGTCGATCATCCGAGACTGTGATGGCCCTGAAAGCGGAGTCGATCTGCTGAGCGGCCATTTTGCGGCTATGTCGTCGCTTTTTGGTCTTGACTGTATGCAATTTTGGACACAGAATGGAAATACGCCTGTCTTTCTCGAGCAGACCCTGAAAGATCTGCCCAACAGTGTTTTTTACAGCCAGTCAGTATACTGTCGCTCAGCTATTGAGTGGCGGCCCATGGAAGCAGGCAAGAAACTCAAGATGGACTGTCGTGACCTCGGCCGGCTCACGGCCATGATGTATGTCGAGATGTTTGGCGATGAGAGCGAGCAAACACGCACCCCAAGACGCCATAGATATCAGCAATACTCTCGTGCTAGCTTTGTGACTGCAGTAGGTGCTATCAAGAAGGTTGTGCAAGTAGACGAATGGGATGAGGTGATTGACGAAATGCTTACTATCATAATGCAAGACTGCACTGTCGACGTCCGGTATAAGGAAGATCTTTATATGCATTTGCACCTGCAGGGTGTATATACCAGCACGCGGTATAACGGGTTCATCTCGTATATTAACCAGACGCAGAATGGCCTACTGTCTCATTGGACCCATATCCCTTCTGCAATTTGTCTGACCATAGTGATTCCGCGAGAAAAGCTCAAATTCGTGGCCGCGAGTTATTCGTTGATCAGCCTTGTTGGGCAGGTGTGTATCAGAACGGAAAATAATCACACGCTCTCCAAGTATGACTGTTTTCAAAGTGTACAGCTCGCATTTGGCAGCGTCCACACAACCGGGAAGCGCTATACGGAGACATATCAAGTCATTGTGGAGATGGAGAAAAACTGCAAGGGTTGGGAAGGTACCAGTGATCTGATTGCTTCAGCCATGATACCAACGTGGAAACTCCTCGAACACCCTTTCCTGCAATTTGAAGCTGCATTTTCTCTTCGGGATGTCGGAGACGTGGACAAGGAATTAGGAGAAGAACTCGGAGACGACCTGATTGTCTTCAGCGAGACCATTAGTGGAAAGTACATGTTTCTCACCCAGGAACGGCCGCATATTCACGAGCCCATGTGGTTTCAACCGATGTCTTTGCGTACCACCAACACACAAGCCTCTCCTGTCGAGTTCCAGCCGTACTACAGTGAAAGATTATCTTCTGGGAATGACATTACTTCACCTGACCTGGATGTTTTCGTGGATGTTCCTGCGCGGACACTTTTCAGTGATGAGCCGATCATGGTCAAACCTGTTTCCGCGTTCCAGCACATTATAAGCATTCCAGGATGGCGAGGCTGCCAACCACACAATGTTGACCTGTTTCTGCCAATGCCTGTGATGAGCGCACTCAATTGTGGCTCGGCGCGGCCGGTGTTTGGGAAAATGCAGCACTCGTGTTATATGCCATCTGTGGAATGGCTTTTCAACCAGCCCAACAGCCTATTTCCGGTTCTCCTCGACCAAGGCAAGCCGATTCTACAGAATCTGCACTATATCAACCTAGATAAGCTGCCTATTATAGAAGTGTCAAAGAGTCATGACTTTCCATGGATTCAGAGCCACATCACGAGCATGCTCTCCTATAAGGAAGAGGTAGAAAATTACCACCTATCGCTAGATGACCGCATGAAACATTGTGATGTACGGGTTCGATTTAAGAACACACTCTTTCAAATCTTCCAGAGTTTCACCGTCAACTCAGCCAGCCGCACTCCCTTTCTGATCAGCAGTAGGAAGGAAGGCCGCGTATTTCTGATCTGCCCGTCAAACATGCGTCTGGATCTGTCAAGCAAGACGATTGTTCTGGACTGTGCTGTTGCGCATCTCAATAAATCGAGCCTTCCCTATCTGCGCCCCTGGCTTGACGGTACCTCACCCTGCACTTTTGAACAGCATCTTGTTGACGATGACGAGCTGCTAATGTGGAAACACACGCTCCCGGCTTTTGTCGAACGCTGTCGCACCTGGTCTCATTCTCCATCCTGCGAGTACCGCCGCAGCCTACAGATTCCCTTGTCAACTGAAAACATGCAAGTGGGCGCATTCTGTTCGTGCGCGTATGCGTTTAGCGGATCTTCTACTTTTACCAGTACCTACGACATCGGCGACTGCCAGCTTTGGTCCTGCATCAAACGAGAATTTGCAGTGCGTGCTGCCCTGACTCTCCCCTTCCCGTTCGCCTTCGGTCCGGCAAGTCTGGATACTGACGTTGCCACGTGGGCTGAGCATGTCCGACCTAACAAGCGCAAGCACCCCATGAACGGAAGGATCAGAGATATCCGATGGTGTGCTACATGCGCACGCACAGAGGATGAATAGGGATTGGAGCTGGAGGCTTGTTCACACTGCCGGAAGATTTGGTACTGCTCGAACCTGTGCGTCAGTTGGGACTGGTACTATGGAGGTCACAAAGCTGGGTGTCATCGGATGAGGAACAACTCTTGACCTTTTGTTTCTTCTTGACCGTGTCCTATTTTACTTTCTGCTGTTTGAGGTCCTGCTGCTTTGGAAAGTTTCTAAAGACTTGGCTGATTTTTTTTATGTGAGTTTCTGGGCCGACGTTGGGGTTGTGGATTTGGTTTACAGATTTATTATGCTCAAAATGTTTATCAGGGGCTTGTTATTGTCTTAGCTTCCTGCTTGACATGAATGTACAATTACCTATGGTCAAAGGGAATCCATTGTGTAGTATAATATCTCTGTTTTTTCGGCTAGTACAGTACTATAATACGGGTCGTTGTTGACATGATTGAGATGAAGTACCCCATTGATACATGCGGACCTGCTATGACATCAATATTGATTTCATATCAGCGTACATATGTGAATGAAACACATGCATGGCTCTCTAAGTCCTTACAAGCTTGGTAGATGTCTTCTGACAAGTATATGATTGAACGCAATGAATCAAGAAACTTCAATGTTACTATGGAAACACTCTATTTGAATGATGTTAGCGACTAAGCAACTATAATTGAAGCAAGTTCCGTCTCTTTCTATTATCGTTCCCAACTTTATCCCAAGATATTGATGCTGACACGAGTGACCTGCCCAGCACCCTAGAAAATCATCAGCAAAAGAGGTCACAGCAAGAACAATCCACAAACATTGCTTATATAGAAACCGTGGATCCAATAGGGCCACTCAGACTTGTACCATCTGAATCACTGACATCAACTAATGTACCGGAATCGTTGTCCCAGACTGCATCTTCGTCTCCAGCTTGTGACGGTGGATAGGAATTTCTGTTATCCACCTCGGTCGAATCATTAACCCTTTCATCATTTGCTTCCTCGTTCTCGCCTGCGGTGGCGTGGACTAAGTGAAATTCCTGGGGCTTTTCTTCATGTTGAATAGACGATGATGCTTCTGCATCCCTCATATCGTTCGAAAGCTCATTGCTAACCACTTGGCTTGTCTCATGCTCTGGTTCATCTTCGTGGTGGTTCGACAATTCGGTTTCACTGACATTGCTTCCGCGCTCACACTCGATGTCTTCCACTGCCATAGCTGATGAACCCGGAGGCGAAGAGATCTCATTACCCATTTCCGGCTGGTCTTCAGACGGTCCTGGCTGCGCGTTTCTCTCGCCGGTAGTTTCCGATTCTTTGACGGCATTGTCAACGGCATTTCGATGATCATCCTGCCCTCCCGAAGTGTTTCGCCATGGTTTGTTTTGGCAAAAATCTCGGTCACGTCGAGCTGCGTGATTCGACCCGGTTGTACGCCAGGGAGGAGTGCCGGCCATGCTTCTCACGGGCTCAATGTTCATGTCCAGCTTTGACGGGAAATGCTTGCATTGCTACAATCGAGTCAGGCTCACAGAACGTGATTAGAATCAAAAGGAAGGAAAGAACAAGACTTGGCTTACCTCTGCGACATGCTTTGCGTCTTCGCACCATCTGAGCATCACGCCCAGTGACACCACGTTCTCGCCACGCTTCTGGACACGCTCAGGAGTTTCAGATATGTGATGCGTGAAGTCGCGCTTGTAACATGAGACAAGGCATTGGATCAATCTTTGAAATTCGTCACGGAGATCTGTGGCGCTCATTTCCGGATAGCCTTCCTTTGGCCAGATGCGGATGACTCCTGAACCTGTCTGTTAATATTACTGACAACATCGGCAATGTATCCTGGTAACTTACTTTTGCCATCAGCACGTTCGACCCGAAGACGGCGGCCTTTAAAGTAGAGTCCACTTCCTCTAGCTTCTCCGAGCACCTTTTCAACGTCGGCTAAGTTCTGTGGTTGTCAGTATGAAAAATACAAGAAACATCCGTTAGAATGAGCGTGGCTTACTCTATACTGGACCCATGCAGTAGGCAATCTTCTGGTTCTCTTTTTCGTCTCAACATACTCGATATTTGCATAGTCAGCTCTATCGTTCACGGTTTCCTTTGACGGTGCTTCGCCCCAAGAGACATTGACGTGGCAGAATCCAAAGTAACTGAAAAGTTTCAGTAGAGGCTCTTCCAGTTTTTGTGACTGCTGATATGGTCTTCTGATTGGCAAGCTTTGTTATATTATCAGTACAAGCTAGATCTCCACGGACGTTGAAAGAAGTTAAAGAAACGATTACCTACTCTCCAACAAAAATCTTGGCCTCCGGGTCTCCCATGAATCTCCGCGTTGTAAAGTTGTTGTAATTGTTGTTCTCAGTACTCGAAAGGTCTGGCGAGGATTGATGACCGCCATACAAATAGGGCACCTGCACCCTCGCTCCGAACTGTTGCGCCGGAGTTGGAGGCGGCGGTGCTGGCGGTCCATAGATCGGCGGAGGAGCGGTATGACCTTGATTCACATATCTGTATTGAGACATCTGACTGGTTTGGTAATTGACCGGGTAAGTAGTACAGGTAGCATAATTGTAAGGGTGAGAGTAGGGCTGACAGTACACTGGCTGAGGCGGAGGAGGTGGAGCCATAATAAAAAACGCTGGCGGAGAACACCTAGAGTCGAATCCTGGATCAGGCTGAGGATAATACCACTGGCTGGCATTGTAGTTAGTGGCAGATTCGTAGACATGCCCAGGGACAACATCAGCTCCCGTAGGGTATCTCGGCGGCGGGTGACCGGAATTGGGGCCCGGATCAGGGTGATGGCCAGTAGCATAATTCGCGGGTCTAGGGCCAGGAGCATGGCTAAAGACTGTAGGGGGAGCTGAAGAGGGAGCTTTAGGAGGCACACGATAGAGGACTGCAGCTGGACCATCAACAACATCACGAGTCGGAGGATCAGCAATGTCGGCACCAGTGTCGTTTCCAGGACCAGCAGTCGGCTCAGTGAGAGATCCAGAGGCCACACCATCAATGGGATTAGTAGTAGCTTCAGGAGCAGTGCTAACAATAGTCATCTCAACGCCCGGAACTTGCTCTGAATCTTCAGAACCTGACTGAAGTTTCTTTGGCGTGTAATTTGCTTCTGGATTCATTCTTCGAGCTAGAAGCAAAGAAATTTCTCAGTCCTAGCAAGTCACCGTCGTAATCCAGCAGTAGCAGGAGGATTAGCAGAAGTAGTAGATGAGAGAGTGGGAGAAGAATACATCCTGCGTCAAAAGGCTGTTTTTATGCGGTGGTCTCATCGAGCTACTTTTCCCGATTAGGCAATCTTGTGCACAAAGATATTGTTACTATATCAGAACTAAACCTGAAGTGTACACTCTTTTATACTGACTCACTAGTTCTAGTAGAAACCCGCGGGTTGATGCCTTCATAATACCATGGACAGGTGTCATTTGGTATTAGGCTCCTGGGTGTGCTAATTCCCCGAACAGGAAAAGTAGACTTTATAATCGCTCTTCCTGGGAAAGTAGAGCAAAAAACCAACCGACCGACAAATTTTCTGGGATATCACCTAGTTTCTGTCCAGTAAGCCTATTTCATTACCGGCCAAACCAGTACATTAGACTTGCATCATGATTGATGCCTGCGCCACGCAGGGAAGTGCGGTGAGAGTTACCTCTCACAACCAGGCACAAGTATAGTGAATGGAACCACATTTGGTCGTAAGAAAGTCGTCAGTTCGTATATCATTAGGCTCCATATGGTATGAGCAGTTGCTTGGTCTGCCTGATCTATGAGTCTGCACCAGTCAAGGAATCAGTCAAGGCAACTACAGGCTATCTATAAAGAAAGCTATGCATAAAATAATCATATCAACTAATATTTTTCAAGCACATTCATGTTTTTATTACGCCACCTACTCACCAAATCCTTCTCCTCCGATATAATCCTCAAGACAAACATCCCAAAGTCATCCACCTCATGCGGACTCGCCTTTTCAACCACATGCCTGTGCATCTCCAAACTCCGACAGAACAGCACATCCTTTTGCAAGCACTTATCCCACCATTCATTCGCCGAGTCTGCTTGCCACAGGCCCGCGCGCGTCGTGAACATCAATCCGCCGGGACACGACGATTTCCCCTGTCTGAGCAAGCCGTACAAGCACTGCATATGGCCCGCAACGAGCCATGTGCGCCGCACGCTTTCGGCCAGGATCCAGGCTTGCCAGTCGGACTCGCGTTTCTGCGCGGCGGGCGCCGCCTGCGGGATAGTGATGCCGGTGCTGCTGCTGGCCAGCAGTCGTGGCGCGGATTGCACATACTGGCTGGACAGTAAGGCGCACTCGAGCATTTGCATGCTCCATGTGCGCAATGTCGGAATAACCGCCTCGGCCAGAGTGCGTTGACGGATGTCACCGTCTAGGAGGCGTACTACCTGATATATGAGCAGAGCCTGAACGCGCGCCAGATGCGCGCCTACAACCCCTTTGCCACCTGCACTTGATACTGTACTCCCTGGAACAGCTGTGGTTCCTGGAGACCCATTTTGCTGCTCTTCCTCTAGCAGCATGCGCACACGTTCCTCGAGAATCCGCAACACCATACTGCGGTTTCGCGGCGTGCTACCAAAATACGCCGCGCAGGAGGTGTATGCATCCTGCATGCATTTCGGCATGGACAAGTTATCTCGCTGGTATAAATGCTTGTGGATGAACGCGTTACTGCCGTCGTCAATCCACTGTTTCACCCAGCGCAGAACCTGGTGCACGGCATCATTGAAATACGACAGTCTCCAGCTGGGCCGCGGCTGGGCGCGGCGCCCGGCATGGGTGACGTGCCAAGAAGTAGGGGCGAGGAAAAACTGGTCCTGGTAGTCGGAGTAAGACGTGTGAGGGAATTGTTTAGTCAAGTTGATGCGAAGGGTTGAGAGGGTGTCCTCAGGCAACGTGGAAAGGAGTAAGTCCTTGTAACCTTGATCCTCTGCTCTCATCGCTTGTTGAATGACGGATACATAACTGTTCTCATCATAGCTCTGCCGTGACAGAAGAGCCGTCGATGAAGGGTCTAACTTTTGTCGTTTTGCATTGTTACTGACACTACTGCTGTCGCTGCTGTTGCTGTGAGGGCTATCATGTAATCTTGTCGACACATAGTGGCACTCGATTCCCTTGATCACGCAGCGCCGACACGCTGGATGGCACAGATCGCAGCGTCGCTTGGCCTTTGTGCACGCGGTGCATGCCTTTTGACGCGTTGCAGACGTTTTCTTGCGGCTTGCATCCATCAATCCGTATTGTTCCCGCCTAAACCGGGTGTGTTGGAGATGATGCTGAGTAGGAACAAAGTAGTACTATGGTACTCTGTAGTCGACTCCGTGGGCCCACCTGGTAGAACTAATAAGATCTTGAATTTATGGGGCGGGTTTGCCATAGCCAATCAAAAGACAAGAAACTGCCAAATCTAGAAAATTCGCAGCGAAGACTTCATCTCGGATAAATCATAATGTTATGTGATGTAAATGTCACTATAGTATAAGACCTAGCCAACGTAAGAACCAATCTAGCCCGCCACGTATGCAGAATATGTACAAAGACCAAAAACGCCAGGCCGAGAAATGCGCACACATACACACATACAACCGAAGAGATGGCGCCATATTGTGAAAAGATGTCCCCCAATGCAGAAACACCGGCTGTTGGTAGTACAAAAAAGAAAGAGGAAAAAAACGTGATGAGTATAAAACCGAATACGAAAATATATGGATCAATATTGCCGCACCTTTCGTGCGCCGAAAAGACTTAGGTCGACTGCAGTGTCATTCGACCCAACAACGGGGGCGGCTTCTTCGAGCATCTCCCACGGACGAAGGTGATATGGCCCGACCACACGACCACGGCTCTGAATTCGGAGTCGGTTGGCTATGGAATCGGGATCTTCTGATATTCCCGCCGGCGCAGCTACTGCAATGGTGTTGGTAGTAGCGGGAGCGTTTGCGGATGGAGTGAGCGCAGAGGACGTAGCTCCGGACGGGGCCGGGGATGATCCAGATACCGACTGATTTGAGCCGGTAGTGAGAATGTCAGAAACAGGGCCAAAGAGGTAGAGGAGACGGGGTTCGTTCTGGACATGTAGGAACGGTGGACAACGGTCCTTGAGGAAACGAGCACACTGTACACGCGCTTCGTCGGGAAGGGTATCGATAAGAGATGATGCTATGTCGAGAGCGTATGTCTGTATCGTGTTTCCGACACGCGCTTGCTGCTCCATCGCTGTGAGAGGAGCCGAGGATTTGCCTGGTGAAGACCGGGACGTGAGACTGAGTGGTGACAACGCAAGACAACAGATGGAGACGAGCAGTCGAGATTGGTCGAGAAGAGCATTGGGCCGCTGCGGATTCGGTGATGGAGGCTGGTCAAAGGCAGGCCGATGAATCTTGATCATGCGTAACATTGCAGTGAACCAGAACAGAAAACTCTCTTCGCATACGGCAAGCGAGCGTGCGACTTGCTCACGATCGACGGTGCCAGAGTCTTCGCGAAGATTGCGACAGGTCATTTGGATCATGATGAGTTTTTGAAGCAGAGTATTCATCCTCTCCACCAAAATCGGGCCAATCGATGGTACTCCTCCGTCTGGAATGGTATAGGCAAGTCCATCGACGATGGCCAAGTACACCTTGGCATTTCCATGAATTGAGCTTCGGTCAATTTCGGACAAACCATCGAGCGAGCTGTCGGATTGTGCTATGGTGAAGAAACTGTTCTCGGCCTTTTGACGGATCTGACACATGTTAGCTATGAAAGGTGTACGCTTCTTTGTATTAATGGTACGAACTCACCTGTTCTACTGCTTGCTGACTCATCAGCGAGACCAGATCAAGCCAATGGGTTCGTCCTGCTTTGACATCGGCCACGGCCGACTTGAACATGACGTTCACGATGGCGTTCTTTACATCCTCTCCAGATTCGGTACTGAAGAGCATCTGCAGCTTCATCTGACAAAAAGGAAGAGAGAAATCATCCGCCATGTTGATTGTCAGCTCAGCTTCGGATAGACTAGACCCGTTATTCGATGAGCGACTTCCTATGTTCAGTAACTGATCCAGCACGTCGCGAGCAATGCTGACCGTAGCAGGATGGTTTTTGAGCAGATCACGGATAAAGTCATGGACAATCTCTCCCGAGTGGCGGACGAGAAACTCTCGAAGTAGTGGAACTGTACGCTTATGCCATGCATGTTGAAGCTCGATATTCTCAAGGGCCGGAGCTCGTGTCATCGTGGCGGCAGTGTCCTGAATGACCGTGAACACTTCGTTTGCATGCTTCGATAGGAATTCCTCTTGAGCCACTTCAAACCGGTATGAGAGGAAGTGAGAGGACAGGCGGCTCTCACCGGTAGGCAAGATAATCCCAAGGAAATCCAACTGAAAGTTTGGCAAGGCCGGGATCTCCGGTTCTTCATGTAACAGTTTTTGGACCAGCATTGTAAACGCCGGTAGGGTGACACACCCAATCCCAACTAATGGACCCAGAAATTGGATCAAGTTTGGTCGTGTAGGAGACTTGATCGTATCAGCAATCCATTGGATCAACAAAAGATCGAATAGCTTTGGGTTGAAAGATCTGAGCTGCACCAGATGGCGACAAGTCGTTTCAGTAGTGAGACCTCCCTTGCTGCCGTGAGAGCTTGTCAACTGTTGAATCAACTTTTGGAAGACAACTAGCAGGGTACCCTCATCCATGCTGTTTCCGGAAGACAGGAATTGATCCATGTCATCGTTGAAGGAAGGATTGGCGTCGTTCAGTGTCTCGGCCATGTGATCCGAAACAGGAGAGCAAGCGGCCACGGCAAACTTGCGGTCACCTCGTGATAGTTCTTGTCGGAGCGAGATGATCGAATTGAGCTCGGTAGGCAGGCGATGACCGACTTCAACCAATGAATATGCCAGGTCGTACAGAGACTCCGTATGCTGTTTGATCCGGAGAAAGGCTTCGTAAAAGTTCCGGAACAAGTCGTTCAACGCACCAATGACAGTAAAGCAGCCAAAGTGGCGGTTCAGCGTGTCCACTGCCGAGACGAGGACGCGGATATTGTTAGAATTTGATGCATCGATGAGAACATCAGCAAGCATGGCAATATCGCCGTACTCCTCGAGGACGGATCGAATGACGATGAATTCCTCGTAGGTAAGCGATGACACTTCTACGGCGCTCTCGTAGCCTTTGATACCGGGGTGAGGAACGCCACCGTAGTGTTCGGATACGGCTCCACGGATCCATTGGGCGATCTCGGCTCGGACTGCCCAGGTCATTTGTGAGCAATCCACCGCCATGTTCATCATTCCATCGCTATCGTCAGTTTCAAACACCTCTGGTAAGCGTTGCTTCAGATCCATTTTGATGGCCATTGACTGTTCTTTCTCGGATAGAGGGAGCTCCGCGCGAGTCACGAGCATTTCTCGGAGGTTTCGCAAATGGCGCGGTAAACGATGAGTAGGTATCTGAGTCAGGAGCTCGATGTCGACGGACATGTCGGCATTTGCCGGACGACGTTGACAGTATTGTTCGATTGCTCCCCTTGCAACCAACCATTGCAGATAGCGGCTGACGGAAAAGGTCTGAGATCGGATCAATTCGACAATGACATGGTAAAAGTGAGTCAGGTGAATGCCGTTGTTGCTTTGAGCTTTGGTGAGAAATGAGAAAATGTAGCCATCAATGTCCATGCCTAACCGTTTCCATTTCCGCAGCAGGCGGACGGCAACGTACACGCGAACCAACCCGTGACGGAAACGGCTGGCGGCCCATTCCAGGGTGACATGGGTCAGAGCCTCCCGGTCTTTCATGGCGTCCAGGCACGCGTTCGACAGGGCCGGCATATCATACGTAGAAAGCGCAGTGTCTAGTAGTCTGATAGTTTGCTGATGTGGAGACCGCTGTATAGACTGGCGGCAGTCGTTGTTCTTCTTAACGCGAATGTTCCGAGCGGTAATAGACTCGAGAACAGCCTTCTCGATCGCATCTTCCCTGTTCAATGAAGACGATACAAGTTCCTGGTAGCTATCCCACGATCGGGGGAGAACGACGGAAGACGGGCACTCGCGGCAAAGGCGACGGATCAGCAGTGCGAGGCGCTCGATGAGAGGCTGATAGGTCAGCTTTGGCTCCGCAGCATGAGCCTGTCGAAGTTTCTCCAGAATGGCCTCGGCGATTCGCCGACCTCGCTTTCGAAACCGTGCAAGGCTCTCCCAATAGATGCCCAGCATCAGCAGCCACACGGGCGTGGCATCCAGAGTAGCATGCTCCAGAGACGACATGTACCAGTCCAAAAAGCAATCTTGATCAAGAAGATGTTCAAAGAACAAACGAGCAGCGAGTCGGACCCTAATGGACGTTAACAGTCAAGACAATTGAGGGAAACAAAGGGGCATCGGTCATACGCATAAGTAATCTTTTGCTTCCACCCTTCTTTTCCACAGGCCAGAATCACGCCTTCAAGAAACAGTTGAACGCTGGCAGTCCACTCGCGGACCCACTTGATCTCGAGTCCCTGCGAGAGCTGACCGCTGGTGCCCTTTCGCTTGAAAGCGCGAATCTCATTAGCACCAACACATTTTGCCAGCCAGATAGCCCGGCCGATAGGGACCCCCTTGCCGAGACACTGGTCTAGCAGCACTTTGCCTCGGATGCCGTGCGGGATGGTCCGGCTCAGCCGTCGTAGATTGACTGCCGGATTCGCCAGATCCCGCAACCAGGCTTCTCTCTTGTTATCGGTCAGAGTAACCCGAGGCGGCGGTTTGAATGTCGAGGTCGATGAGATCTTGTTGTGGATCTGCCGCTTCTCTAAAGCAGCGGCAAAGACGGAAGATACGAGCTGCAAGCTGGACCGGTTCTTCAATTGACTGGACAATTTGCATGTCGAGGCTTGGACATCGCAGTTGGACGGTGGCTGTTTGTCATAGTACCCATTCTTCACGGCGTGATCGGTCAGGTTATCTTCCGGGTGGTTCGCGTAATGGCTCCATGGGCAGTAGTCGGCCGTTTCTGTGTAGACGGTTAGCGAGAAGAGAGTTCATGAAGCAGTAAAGGGAACAGGTTGACTGACTGTCACCGGTGAGTGATGGCGCGACAGACGGTACTTCCGGGTGGTACGCCGTTGTCTGCACTTGGCGATCAAAGATTCCAAGTTCTTCATCCGGGGGAGCCCCGGTCGTCGCCTGGACGACTGGGGAGGCATGCTTCCCAGGCCGCACAGGAAACGGGGGCGGTGACGGTGGTTTCGAGATGTGCGCCGCCGAAGTCGTATTTCCGGCAAACACGCTCCCACCGTAGGTTTCGGTTACAAGGTCCTGGAACGAATAGGCCGGTCGACCACGGCCGGCTACCGCGGTGGGCCTTGCAATACCGCCATTTGTCGAAGCGCTGCTAGGCTCTGCACTCTTTGCCGATGCTGGCGTCGTTGTTGATGTTGCTGCTGTTGTTGTTGCTGTTGTTGTTGTTGTTGTTGTTGCTGTCGTCGTCGCTCCCGATCCTCCTATGCTATATGTGTCCAGCTTGGGCCGCTGGTTCAGATGCTCGCTGTCCGAGAGGGCGGTGGCGTCGTTTGCGGTCAGGTCAATGACCGGTGGCTGAGCAAGCGACAGAGGCGCCGAAGCCATGGGCGGCTGGTCCAGGCGAGGCGCGGCCAGGTCGGCCAGCCGCGCTGCGCTGGGAGCACGAGAATGTTGTGCCCAGTTCTGGACGCCGGCAGAAGGATGCGGTATCATCGCATGGACAGCGGCGACATGGCGTCAAGCGGAGAGCGTCCGGATGATCAAAGCATGGAGCAGAGAGAGAGAGGTTCGTCGGGCGGGGGATGTGGCTCTGGAGATTAGACTCGATATCGGACGGTATACAGGGTATACGCGGCGACGGGAAGGAGGGCGAATGCGGAGTTGGGATGAGTTGGGCCCCGGCTATATCAGACGACGGCCAAGCAGTGTATAGTTGCAAGCGCGAAATGGAATCGCCAGCGATTTCGGGGAATGCGCAAAACACGGAAGCACACAGGCACACCGAAAGGAGCCGTGAGATGTTGCAGGTTGCGTGTATGGCTGGCCTATAGGTGTTTTGCGATGGTTGCGATGAGATGGCGGAAGTAGAGGATGTGAGATGCAAGCAGTAGTAATAGGGAAGGAACCACACGCAGCAGGCGGCGGCGGATGGCGGTAAACGAACGGTAAATAATAGTGACAATAAGATGGCAAATGAGGAAGGTCCGGCTCAACGGCACCCGTTCTCGCTCGCACCGGCCGAGCACAACCACCTGTATCGGTCATGACGGGTGGGCTCGTTTCCGGCTGTAATTTACCGTTGCCTGTCTCGTTTATTATTGCTGCTCGACGTTCAGATCGCAGTGGCGCGGCGGAAGGCAGCGGATGGGCCTCATCGGTCCGGTGGTACGGTATCGTACGGCGGATTCGTTACGTAACACCCGCCCTCCAGGAACCCCTCTGCAACCACGCAACCACCTGTCTCTCTCTCCAGACGATATCAGGATACCGCTGTCCGATACAGAGGGATACCGGATGTGTGACCGTACCATACAGCAGCCCGCGGATACAGGGCCCAACGCGCGCCTTTTATCGCTGGGACTTCGCCCTGCTGCTTATCGACTGTACTCAACAGAGAACACGCTGCACGGCACAGACAGGGCCGCCCGTCTAGCCAGCCCAGGTGAGCCAACGAAGCAACCATTATCCGCCAATCTCAGCGTCCGGTCTGGGCTGATCGCCCTGCCGGTCATCGGGCTGCACTCACCTCGGCCGACAAAGAAAGGGCAGATTTGCCATCGAAGATGGCAGACCTTACGCATCTGCAGTTCGTTACATATATCCGGGTATTGCCCGATGGCGAGAGGCTGGCTCGACTTGTTTGCTTATCGGGCGACATCGCTTGCCGGTTTGTACCATTGTCGATAAGTTTAAGGCGGCGAAGTATCGGGAGATCGGCCGCCAAAAGGACTTTTGACAGAACTACGGTCTGCTTAATCCGGAGTCTGGGACTTGCGTTCGTAAACGTCTATCGTTCCTATGGGTAGCGTAAGGTGATTGGCACTACGGGATATTGCCGGACAGGCGCAATTCAGAATCCAGCTCGTGTCCAGAGTCCACTCCTACTCTGTGCAAGTGAGGCCCACCCCGAGATCTCGCTGTGGGGAGACAGAACGCCAAGGAGATCGCCGAGCATGGCATGATCCAGGATCCTCGAGCAAGCAGTTCGGTCAGCGAGGGCGAAGTGACCTGTCTGTTATCAGCCTGTCTCCGGGATCTGAAGCACGCGCTCTCGTGAGCGACAAGAGGGATGCCCTACCGGGTCTCTCTGCAGCCCGGTTAGACGTGGTTAAATTTGCGTGACCAGCAGTCATGATATTAACCGTCCGTCCCATGCTACTAATAACATACTGGGTAGGGATTCGATAGCGGTCTTGCTGCCGTACGCTGTAATTCGTTCTACGTGCCGAGCGATTAACTGCTTTTTCCTTCACCGGTCCGAGCAACCGTGACAGGACAGGCGCACCCCACAACCGACAGCCCCCCGTCGTGATCCGAATGCAGAGCAGAGAGCCTTATCTGAGCAGCCACTCACTAAACTAGTGAACTGGTGGACTGGCCGAGTCGGTGCGACTACTCTGCAATGGACATGGCAGCTGGCTTGAACCGGAAAATTTGAACAGTGTCTCGACCGATTTTTTGGTCTATGCTAAACCCATCACATCAACTTATAAACCCCGGACTGCAAGCATGTCAAAGAATTCTGTATTCCAAGTTTCGAGCTGTTCATACAACAAGGCTACCGAGGCAGCCCCACGCCAAGCGCCTCTGTGTTCGTTTTGGACCGCCGACTGAGTAATGATTTCCTTGATTAGTTATTAACTATTGTTTTCTCAATGGTATTATTGCGACATATTCCAGAGCTAACAGCAGCACCGTACGATGCCGGTGTCCTTGCACCATTGGCACCCGAGGCAAGCCGGCTAAGCAGTCAGTGGCTGAAGCTATCCTACAAAATCATATAGAAACAAAAACACAAGGAAAAAAAAAAAAAGGAAAAAAAAAAAAAAAAAAGAAAAAAAAAAAAAAGGAAAAAAAAAAAAAAAAAGGAAAGAAAGAAAGAAAACCTACCGACGGGTCCGGGGAACTTTCTTTTCCCCTTTTCCCTTTCTCAATCCTGTTGTCCATGGCTTCCAGTCCGATGATCAATCATTATCATTGCCATGGTAACATACGGACAGTGCAAGAGAAGGTTGCCGATCAATTAATATGTTGTTGAAGAGCAAATAAAGAGCAAATAAATTGGTTGTCTGTTGTCCTACTTTGGGCAACCTGGCCAACGGGCACGCGAAGGGCCCTTGGTCTTCGGAGAAACGAAAGCCAGCTCAACGCTGACTGCAACCAACGCACGCACGACCCCCTCCCCTTTTGCCCCGATGCAATCCTGGGTCCATCCATCACGGTCGAGTCGCAGTTCGCAATCACGTCGGTAGACGAAGTCTATTATAGTAAATACATGTAATTGCATGTAATTGTTCTCATTCTTGTGTTATGTCTTATCGGGGCAATCGACCACACAAAGACGGATCCAGACTGGCTCCCTCGGCCAACACACAGCTAGTCATTGGTCGACCAGTCAAGGGATTCTTATTAGGAATCTGGATCACTGCGTGTTCCCGGCAGCTCTTCGAATAGATCAATCGAAAAGGTCGAAAGTCGAAACGGTCCAGTCCCTCTCCTTCACACCCCCCATTGCAAGTGCGCATTCTTCAGCCAGAAGATCGTCACATTTCGAGAGTTCCCTTAGTTTGTTACGAGTCAGATGATAAGACAGACACGTTACCGACCAGGTTGGCCAAGGGCGGGGAAGGTCTCAGTCTCACATGGACGAGTCAACGCTGGACAATGATGCGCCTGTACCGATTATATACTATTTGCAGAGTATTGAGCCAACGGAGGAAGGAGAGAGAGCTGAGTAGAGGGGACTGCCAATCGAATCGGAAAGTCGAAGCGATGACAAAGACGCGATCCGTAGCCTATGATTGGCTTCTCCAGAGTAGACGCACTAAGCTACACCAGGCTAGCGCAGCACGTGTCCGCATACCAAGGAAGGAGCAACAGCTCGACCAACAAGCTCGACATTGTCAGACAGACAGCTCAGCATTATTGACCTTGTGCAGCAAATCATCCCCATTAGGCAGGACAGCGCGGCACAATGGCTACCTCGAAAAAAGATATGCGTCGGGCGGATCTGGGTAAGAGATTGTCGTCTGTCCAGAGTTCCTGGGCCTTGTTCTCCCGGAGGTTATTCGGTGCTGACTTGTTGCCCCGTCTTCGTCGCAGTGATCCCATATGTCGACCCGCCAAAGGAGAAGACTGAGGCGGATATGGGAGGTGATTATCACACCACACATAGTTGTTGTGACTGGATCATGTGGGCCTTGCTAAATGATGAGATAGGTGCCATGTCTACAACGCTTCCAATGGCTGCGGTGAGTAGAGTGCGATATCCGGATATCAGAAGCTTGACTGATCTGGTCGCATATAGATGTTCACCCGGAATCGGTAAGATGGCGAAACTCTTTTGATACTCTTGTCATTGGGGAACTAATGGAACTTCGTCGGGCAAGGCTAATTGGATGGTACGTTTTGCGCATCTACGAATAACTGGTACCATTCGATCAAGCTGACGGCAACAGGGTCTCCGTGGTTGTTTCTCTCCAAAACTGGCTCGCCGAGACCCCCGAACAAGCCAAGAACGCGGCGACGCCCTCGTACATGTCTATTTTCATGTCCCGTAAGTTCTATTGCTGTCTGCTTGTGCATCGCTGTTGGCTAATACTTCTCGTGTCCAGTGATGGCAATGGCTGTTGTACGTTTCCTCACCCTCCAATTCAAAGGACCACATCGTAACAGTCCCAGACATACATGCCGCTCTTTCTTCCCCCTCCTCCTGGCCGCGGAAGCGCTACAGCAGGAGCGCCTCCTCCTTCTCCGTCTCCCTAGGCTTAAAGATCGCAAACGGAACAACGATTGCCGGGTTGTTGAGTCACTGTACCACGTGCAACTTCCACACCAGGGCTGGCGTTAGATATTGGGCGGTTCGCAACTTTGTGATATTATGATAATACATCTAGAAAATAATGCAGTGTACATTTCGCCAAAGTTTCCTGCCAGCGAGGAGTGCTACGGCACGGACCGTACGTTGATTCAGCTCGGTCACACAAAGCCACTCGGGTCCATTATTGGACCCTGGGCAATACGGAGCGACAGAGTGAGGGAGCGGCAAATGCGCCGCGCAGATCTGTCATCTGACTGGCCAACAGCACACATTCACAGCTGTGACCGGTAGGTAGCCATATTGGCCCACAAAGACAGTCGATCGCATCCAATCCTCTGTGGACGTGACAGTATATAGAGAAAACCAGTAAAGCGGCGAGTAACAAGGAGAAGAACAGAACGTGAAGCAAGGACCGTTGATCGAGAAAGTCAGAGAAACAGGAACGCCGTGTGGGGCAGTCTGCAGCCAATCAGCGCGGTTGCCACCTGCTGAGTCATCGAGTCCCCCCGCGATCAGTTAAATACTGTCGAGCCTTGCGTTCTCCCCGTACTCTTGCAACCCTCAAACCTCCAAACGGCCTTTTTGTGCTCTCCACTCCTACTGTCCAGACCAAGAGTCTTGCTACCTCGCTATCGAACGCGCATTTTTCGCTCCGAGACCTAGATTCTCCCCTCCCGCCTTTTTACCATACCCTATTTCTAGAGAGGTTCTCAGAAAAGGCAGAGTTTATGTCCATCGAAAACCTCAAGACCTTCGGTGAGTTTGACCCTCGTCATACCTGTGCCGTGAGTACAGGGTGCTACCTCGCCGGAAAATGAGTCATCCGTCACACACATACACACACCACACCACCTGCTTCATCAGACGACGTCGTCTACATAATTCCTATACGATGTGCTGAGCGTCGCTCTCGTGATCGGTCGTGGTCGCGGAGAGAGCGGGGTAGCAGTTTCTAGCCTAGCTGATCTGAAACTAACCACCATCTGCCTCAACAGACCCCTTCGCCGAAGCCGACGAAGACACCGGTGAGACGAAGCAGTCTCAAAATTACATTCATATACGAATTCAACGTAGGTTTTTCGATTTTCTTGCTCACTTATGTTTTTCTATTTTTTTTTTTTTCTTTTTTTTTTTTTTTTTTTTACCCTTACATACGTCTTCTATCGATCCATACTAATGTCGTCCAGAGCGAAATGGTCGCAAGACTTTGACCACCGTGCAGGGTCTTCCAAAGAAGTTTGATCAGAAGAAAATTCTCAAGGTCATCAAGAAGAAATTCGGTACGTCTCTTCACGTCGCACCGACTAAAGTCTCAACATGCTAATGGTAATAGCTTGCAATGGCACCATTGTCAATGACACTGAGATGGGGGAGGTGATCCAGCTGCAGGGTGATCAGCGTAAAGATGTTCAGGAATTCTTAGTCGACAAGAAAGAGGGCCTGGAGCTCGATGCCAAGAGCATCAAGGTACGTGCTCTCCTTCCTCTCAACATCACACAAGGGCTCACCAAAATCTTCCAGGTCCACGGGTTCTAAATCCAAAATGCCGTGTCGTTCCGGTCCTCTCAGCAAGTCGTAGACTTGCCCGGGCGAGTTGTAGTCTTGACCCTGGCGCGACGAATCCTCAGATTCTTCGTCGGGCTAAGCCACACGAATCGGCCACATGCGTCGACATTCTCAACTGCAGTTGGTCAAGGATACCCTCTTCGACAAGATTCATTCGTTCTCGAATGAGAGAGCACTGGGACAGAACGGCGTTTTTTTAGATACCCAATTAGACAGCCTTTCCTTTCTTTCTAATCCTTTCTTGTCTCAAACAGTACTTTCCGTGTGTTGAATCCTCACTTTCAACTAATTTGGGGTAAATCTTCAATTGCTGGCTTTTTTTCAAAAACCTTCTTCACTATTCTTGTGGCAAAGCAAAGCCTGTCTCGCAAAAGGTTTCCCTGTACTGCAGTTTTGCTGCTCATTACGGTCATTCTTGAAATCAACACCCACTTCTTATCAAATCAATGCGAGTCATTCGTATGTAGCTGTGAACAACAAGAAACAACTATCCCATAATAAGCACGGAAAAAGACATGAAAAAGCAGTCGCCAAAAGAACAACGCCGGATAGAAGCTGTAACAGAAAGAAAAGAACAAGCAACAAGCATCGTTTCATAACTCGGATATTGCGGTCGCCGTCGCCGCCGCTGCTCCCGCATAAGAAGTCGACGGCGACGACCAAGTAATCCATTCCAAGACTTTTTGTCCCATGACAAAGGCAGGCACCTCGGGCTCATTGTCACGCGTCAGATGCATCTGCAGCAAAATCAGAGACATGCTGATGTAGCTAGCGACGGAGAGCACCGAGAGCGACGCAGTGGTTTCGCGTTTGATCATCGCATGGTTTTGGGTAGCGTGGTAGAGAAAGGTGAGCGTCTGGAGACTGTTTAGTTTGTTGTGGACATGTGACTTTTGGCGATGTGCAGAGGGGGAAAATACCGTGGTTATGGATATCCAGGCTGGAAGTAAGAGACGAGGGTCGGATGATGCCCCGGAGAGGAACAGCACAGACGAAGTGAGGTATGCAATCAGCCCGTTGGTAGCGAGAAGTCGAATGACCACTGCGGGGGGGCTGTAGTTCAATAGCCTAGATTTATAATCAGTAAACATTTATCCAGATCTCCAGAAAAGGAAGATACTAACCACCGTGACATCAAGCAGTCCATGAAGAAATACGAAAGATACGCAGACGCACAGCACTACACCCATGACACCTATTTAGTACTCTCTCTCTCTCTCTCCCACATCATGATAGAAAAGATCTACACACCCACATAATCGCCAACGCAACCTCCGTCACACGAAACCGCCTTTCCACATCCCAGTCGGCCGCCGCGCTGCCCACGACTATCGCAACCCAGCCTTCACGCCACATGCCTGGTCGGATACGGAGCAGCTCGGCAAGGAACGTGAATGCGCAGCGCAGACCCCACCACAGTGCTGGTCCGACACTGAGCGCGCGGCAGACTACCAGGGGAAGGTACCATTTGCGGTCGACACCGAGGATCACGGCAACGCGGGGGTGTAATTTGGAAGGGCGTGATGAGGCGTCGTCTTTGGACTCCTCATCTTCTTCTGCCGAATACCCCGTCTCGCTCTGTACGGTCGTGGCTGTGGCTGTAGCAGCGCGTGTCAGTTTCTCTGTCGAATGCTCGTTGTCGACGAGCGACGCGCGACGGGAAGTGACAGGTGAGGGCGGGACAATCGTGGAGGTCGGAGAGGAGGCATCGTTATCATCATCATCATCGTCGTCATAGGCGTTCGTTGCTGCGGCTGCCAGCACGTTCATGGATGCCGCGTACGAGAATGGCGCATCTAATCTAGCGCGCTGCTTCATTCGAATCGTCTCGGGACCTATTTGGTCTGTCATGAACGCTGGTCGCTGTTGCAGATACTCTGGTGGTCGCTCTCGAGACTCTCGCCGGGCGGGTGACGACGGAGGCAGGCGTGTGGCATCGCGGCGGGTGGAAGCCAGACTTTGCTCCCTACGGCATTCGTTGCCGTGGACTGACTGTACTTATGGATAATTTTCCCGTCTCCTGACTGGTGCAAATGTCGCTGGGCTGTGCGTTGTGGGCTGTAGTCTGTAGTGTTGTTTTCCTGGCTGTTGACCGTATTTGCAAGGGAGATGGAGCGGAGATGTGGTAGCGTGACCGGATATAGTTCATCTCGCCAATGAGGACCCAGCGATTCCTACCCTCGATGTTATACAACACTTGAAGGTCTTTCAATGCTGCTGATCGAGTCGTTGTCGGGACTGAAAGATTCTTGCTTGAAACAAGCTGATTGTTAGTCTGGTCTGACCACACAATGTTGAAATGTTCCTGTGCACTTTGGTCCAAAACATTCATTATCTACGCTCCAGACCATCTACCAAAACGAATGGCCTAAAGAGTGGGATCAATTAATATCCGGGTGGTGCGCACACTGCTCTCAGTGTACAAATGGCCACTTCTAGTGACTGCTCATGGTAGTCTACTACCTTGAGCATGCCTTGGGCGAATTTACATGACGGTCTCAAAGGCGATTCTAAGATAGAATCATCAATCGCTGCGGCTACTCAAACCCGTATATCCGTATTCTCTTTTGCACCATAGTACTGTTCGGCCAACTCGTATATGTATCATCCAGTACAATGAAGAGCCTCGCGCCGAGTCGTGATATAACCTTCGATTAACTCGCAGTTGGCAGTTAAAGAGACGGCACAGATGGATCCTTGGAATCCATGTGAAGAGCGCCTATATAAGCTCCTAGGGGAAGGCCGATTGCCAGGAGATATTTAGTTGATGAATAGCTAATGCAACTGCTCGGCCTGCGGTATCGTTAGATTTCCATCTTTTACATGACGGGAGATAATTATAAACGCCTTTCATCACTCATAAAAGAAGATTGCATGGTAGTCGTAATATTTATACTGGCCTGGAAGGCGGTGTGATGGATTACACGTGACAATATTCTGCCGTAGAAAGTCTGCCGCAAAACGAAGCCAAAACAAGCAGTCAAAATCACCGCACTAACGCCAACCAGCCTTCGTCGGGCTCCAGGGGCAACGTTTCCAATCATGGCACTCTTACTCAGACACACACCGGGTTTGACGCGGCACACGAGTTGCACGGCAAGCAGATTAAACGCTGCGGTCAACAGTCCGCAGCTACAACAACGATGGTTCTCGCAGAGCCCGGTTACTAGAGCGAAAGCGATGCAAGAGGCCATTGCGATGAAACGACCGGCCGAAAGGAGTCTCAAAGTTCAAATGAAGGAAGCATCTCTTGACAACGTGCCTACCGACTTGGGCTTGCTACCGGGTACCTTTATTCGACCAGAGGGGAAGAATATGCCTTCAATTTTTAGACAGCCGGCGGACAGGCTGCGGATGGAATGGGTCTGGCTGAAGTCTTGGTTTCAGAACTATATTGGGTAATTTCTTATTTTCCGCTTTCTCAATGGCTATGATTGACCCATCCCAGACTTATCGCATACCACAAATATTTCTTCAAGGGACTTCCACTCAAATTGAAGGAACGCCGAGCCGAGGGGATGCGACTACATCGAGCAATGTGTACTGAATTCGCACGGTTAGCACCAGCATACTCTTCGAAAATACGCCAAAGTTACTGACTCCTACATAGCGGCAACCAAGAGACCCTTAGACGGATTTGCTGCAGCGGGCTCGCCGACAACCTCGTCTCCCGCAGCCGTATTCGTGGACCCGGCGAGAAAGTCTCATGGAATCTACTCCAATACAATCGCACGCCATCGACCTGGTTCACGGGCGTCCGTGTCATCTCGGACCGCGCAACGCAGATCCCCGAGCTACCACAGACCGGAATCCGGCAGGTCGTTCTCCGAATCACCAGTAAGCAAAGCACTGGATCTCACATCGAAGATGTCGACCCGCAAACAGGGAGACTCGTCATTACCGCCGCGCCAGAGAAGATTCGCGACTGCACCGAATATATCGTGATTCAAAAATTGCGCGTGAAAAGTGAAGAAAAGCCGTGGCAGGTTTGGGGGTATACGAAACCAACGACGGTGGAGGATCTTGATAACCCGCTCTTCTCCAGTAAGCTTACCTGGCAGGAACGGCTGGAGATAATGCAGGATATGGTACAGGGCAGGAAGTAGCCCTTTTTATCTGATAGTGTACATTATTGTAAAACAGCATTTTTGAGCATGCAAGTCCACCATTAGAGCGTAGCTGTCTTTAGTTGACTGCGGATTGAAGAATCATACTGACCCCCGACCTAGTGTGCACACTGGCCAGCTGCTACATGCAGTGAAGCACTTGATAAAGAAATCATATGAAGCGACATATCTAGAGATTTACGTACAAGGAGTCAGGGTAGGCTCGAAAGATTTTTGACTATGATTGCTATTGAAAGGTGTGGTCTTTTCTTTTCGGGTTCTGTTCATTATTGCGGCTACGAGCAGCGGCTGACCAGCGACATCTACCCGGGCGACTACGGCTGGTCGGGTCCCTGCAGTTATCGCCATTAGATCTTGATATAAACTGGCGGTAGATCAGTTAGTCCCTTTGCTATGGTGTCCCATGATGCTGGTTAACGGCACTCGTATGTTGAAGAGTATATATACAGCTTCAATACCGTTTGTCCATACGAGAGCTTCAAGAAAATTAGATATATACATATTTCATGTCCGTACAAAGAATATGACAGGGTATCTACAGCTTCGCCTTCTCCCCAAACACACCATGCCTCCCAGCCCCATCGCGAAACCTTGTCGCACCCTGCACACTTTCCTGCAATACGATACCCTTTCCGTTCTCAAACTCGTAGTTCAGCGCATCGCGCAACCCCGTGGCCTCATATGCCGCATAGTAAACACTCCTCCTATCCGCAGTCATACACCGTTCCGGGAAGGCCAACAACTGCTCCGCCAACCTCCCAGCTTCCTCAACCGCTTTCCCTTTCGGCACAATTCGGTTCGCTAGGCCGATCTCAACAGCCTCTTTTGCGCCCACAGCTCGGCCAGTCAGGATCATGTCTATTGCCCGACCGAGCCCGACGATACGTTGCAATCGCACCGTCCCGCCGTCGATCAGCGGCACCCCGAACCGTCGACAGAATACCCCAAACACAGCATCCTCTTCGACAACGCGCATATCCGCGAGAAGACTCAACTCCAGGCCACCGGCGACTGCATGTCCGGCAACGGCGGCAATGACCGGCTTGGATAGGGACATGCGCGAAGGGCCCATTGGGGCCGGGTTATCAGGGCTTGTTACGGGCTGCATCGGGTTTGACTTTCGGTTCTTTGTGGACGTGCCCGAGGAGCGGGCGACTTCTTGGAGATCGGCACCGGCGCAGAAGGTTCCCCCTGCGCCGTGCAAGATGCATACCTTTTGTGTGCTGTCGTTCTCAAAAGCAGTGAATGCGGCGTGTAGTTTTTCAGCGGTTGGGCCGTCGACGGCGTTGCGTCGTTGTGGTCGGTTTATGCATATTGTGGTGATCCCGGTGGGGCTTTTCTGGATGATGATTGCATCATTTTCTGCCATTGCATCGAAAGGGCGTGTACGCTATAATGAGGCAGTATGTGTTTGCATGGTGGTTGTTTTAGGGTACATTATAAGGTTGAAAGCTTCTGATGGGGCAAGAAGATGGGGGGACCCCACAGTTTGGTTGAGCCGAGGTATGTCATATTAATAGTACAAAATAGTAGGGGTAGGTCATGATACCAGCATCTATGAGCGGAGGGCTATATACAATCGTACATCCGAAAAGGATATTCTACTCCCCCCAAAAATGGACCGGCCGGGAATAAGAAGGTATTAATCACGATTGATCCCTTCTGCTAAAAACCTTCCTCTCCATCCTTCTCAAACTTCCATCAACCCACCACAGGCAGGGAAACGCCGCGATGCCGCACAGCAGGCCCAGCGTCCAGGACATGGTGTTCCAGCCATAGTCCTGCTTGATCAGACCAGCCCAAATCGGGCCGACCAGCGTGCCCACTGCAAAAGCAAGGTTGAACAGCCCATATGCCTGTGCATACGCGCCACCCTTTCCAAAATTATAACCAGCCGATTCTTTGGCGATGACCACGTGCGTGATTTCCGCCATGATGGGTGGGAAAACAAGGGTCATGGCAGTACCGATCAGAACGAGGAGGGCAACCAGCAACACCTTTTGCCGGAGGGAATTGTGGTCTACCAGCCGCAAAAGCACGAAGAATGGGCAGCTAAGCAGAAAGCCGGCAGACGCGAAAAGCCGGCCGCCGTAACGGTCGGCAAAGTATCCAACGAGCGGCGATGCTAGTGTTGGAATCACGACAGTCAGGTACAAAATGCCAGATTGGAGAGAATCCCAGCCAAAGGTTTCGTTCGCGAAAAGCGGGAGCACCGAGTCGAATGACGCTACCAACGACGCCTGCGCAATGGATGCGAAAAGAGCGGCCAGGAGACGGCGTGAGGCGAGAAGAGTGATCACAGGAGGAAGTCTCGAGACCACCCCTTTACCTGGAGTTTGAGGCCGAGCTTCGGCCGCAGACTCGGGTGCTTCTTCATTGCTGGCCTCAAGATCCTTCCGCTGGCCACCCTCCTCAGCCTCTCCATCTCCACCTCCAACGAGAACAGTATCGGAGGCGGGTTCGGAAAGTTCCCACTTGGCTGCATCCTTTTTTTCAATGAGGACGATTCGGAACACAAAGTCAAGACCAATGAAAGCATAACACATCGCCCAGACGCCGTTATACCCGGTCTTGTTGAACAATACACCGCCGAGCAGCGGGCCCAGCATGAAACCCAGCGTCATTCCCAAACTCACGTATCCCATGTACTGGGCCAGCGACTGGCGTGGCACCGTGTCAGCGAGCAGGGCGAGGCCGACGACCCAGACCAGGGCAGCGCTGATACCTTGCAGTAAGCGGCCAACAACAAACACGGGAACACTCTGGGCAACGTTGAGCATCACGGTAGCGCCCAGCAGCGCTATCAAGCCAAGTAAAAGCGGCCAACGGCGCGCAGAAACTCTATCAGAAAACCAGCCGCATATTGCTGTTTATATCAGATCCAAAGCCATTGACGGTGGGGAAGCGAGAACCATACGGGAGAAGACCACCAGCCCAGCACCGTACACGGCAAGAAGCACCGATACCCAGTATTGGGCTTGATTTTGGTCAGTGATAGCAAGAGGGTTCGACAGTTAGAAAAGACATACCGCGGTCCTTGTCCACATTCGCCCGGTCCTGCAGCGCAAACGGAATCACCGGAACGACAACACCGTAGAGAAAAATCTACACAAGACACATCAGCATAATGCACACATCTGTGGAGCGCGAAGCGCGGAGCACACCAACGTCGCTGAATACAGCCCACGTCACGGTGAGGAGTATGAACCAGTTACTCGACCTGTACTTGAGACCCAGGGGAGGTTGGCTGCGGTCAAAGAGGCTCACAGTCATTCTTATAGCTGGACCCTATGGTTTGGCAGCATTGACTAACAATACCAAACCAAAACTAGGATTCGCCAAACCGAAGTCAAAACAATGAAGAAGAAAGAGAGCTGGGTGGGCACATCAGATCGACATGCTATGGGCCTTTTAGGTTCGGAAATCCCAATTTTTGCTCGATCAAGCCACCTGAGCCGTTGCCCTAGGGGGGTTTTACGCGCCCCACTAACGGTGGGGAATGTTTGACATCGGCGTCATCCTTCATACTACATTCATGAGTAATACAACTCCTCAGTGGGAAAAAGAAAAAAAAAATAAAGAAAAAGAAAAAGAAAAGGATACGGCATATAGCTCTTTATTATACACTATGCAAAATCAAGTATGGACAGGAAGGGATTCAATCATGCAAACCAACAGTCAAACAGTCAAAGAGGCCAAGCATATGCCTGCCCGGCAAGCAAATGCGAATCGTAGGATGCGAGATTAAGAGAGAACCTTGGGTGACCAATATTGAATCGATTAATCGTCGTCAAATATCTGGAACGTGTTAAGCAGAACAGTCTCAATGACCCGATTCTGCCAGCCCGAGTCCACCAGGTTGGCTCCAGAGGCGCCCATCAATGTTGGTCTAGAAAGTTTAGCTCAGCACCTAAAGTCGCGAATGGACAGACAAGACCTACCCAAAGCAGATGGCAATATTGCCGGCACTCATCCGGTTGTTGGCCGAGTGCTCTTGGACCCGGTTGAGATGCTGCGTCTGTCAGTATTTTTTTACCCTGTGCGAGACAAAGCACGAATAAAACTAACCAAAACCAAAGCACGCAGTGTCGCGTAATTAGGATCAGGCAGACCATTGATGATAGCGTGCAGGCTATCACGGCGTTGTCCCTCATTATCGACCCCTGCGATTTGAGTCCGTCAGCTTTTGCTTTTGCTTTAGGAAAAGATGAAAACATGTGACATACGAGCTGCATTGATAAAGTCGGAATAGTATTGTCGCGTGAACAGCGGGTCTGGCAGTTCACGGAAGAACTGCTTCAAGAGACCGGCAACGCTGTTGACATCGTGGAAAAAATTCTCCGGGTTCGTAAAGTCAACTTGGGATGAGTCTAAAGCGGTCAGCATTTTCCTTCCTTTTGGCTCGAATCCCAATGAGGTAGCAATTTACCATTATCGAAGAGCGCCTTCATATGATTGATATGGTTGGCACTCCCGGATTGCCGGTAAATGCCTTCCATATCCAGGCCAAACATCTCAATGGCTTGAATACACTGGTAAACAATCACAGGAACAGCAGTGCCATCTCGACGGAACAGATCTTCCAGAGAGACGCCGAAGACGGGTTTCACTGGGGGCAAGTTGTTCATGTAGCCATTAGGAGGGTGCATCATTGGCGCCGTCGAGTGCGTGGGCTGGTATCCGCCGGGCTGGCCACTGGGATATGGAGGACCCAGGGAGCCAGACTGTGGCGGGCGTGACGCTGCTGGACCGGGGAATGCTTGATATTGTGAGCTATCCGAGCTCGTTATCGGTGGCAGTGCGCCCGGTCCGCCAGACGCCGCCGACTGTGGAGAGGCCAAAGGCGTGGATTGCGACGCCGAAGGAGCCGACATTGGTGAAGGCTGGCGTGCATGAGCAGTGCTTTGATTAGCTGTAGACGGTGGTGCAGCAGGCGTGGGTGTCGAAGTTGATCCCGCAAGAGTCTGCTCTCGCGTCAGTTTGCCGTGTCGCTACAAAGTAGGGTATCACTCACATGATGGCGAACATATTTCACTTCAGGTGCTGCAACGGATCCGGTGTTACCCTCGAAAGAGAGAATGTATCTGTTGAAATCTGCTTCACTGTCGATATCATGAACGACTTCTCGGAGGCTCTTGGGCCCTCCGCCAGTTTCGCCCTTCAGGGGGCTGACACACAGGCCCTTTCCAAGCAGGTATTTTTCATTGAAGGAGGCTGGAATCATCAGCAACTGGTTTTTCCTGTTAGGCCGGCGCGGGAACGTACCGTATTTCTGCAACTGGAGAGTGAGACCGGAATCGCACTCGAAAATCAGCTGTCGCAGCTGCGACACCGTTTGCGGTCGAGTCGTATGGATGAGCTCATTGCGAGCTGCCTTGGCCGCCTGGACCTTAGACTGATAGTCCGAGTCGGCGGCCTGGACTTTGCGAAGCAGGTCTTCTTCCTGCTGCACGGCCGACTTGTGTCCCTTCAAGCCGAATTTTCCTCCCTGTCGGTCTCCGGTCTTGACGCGGTCATACTGCTCGGCCAGAGTATCGTACTTGGCCTTGGCCTTTTCGACCAAGCTCTCGGCATCTTGCACTTTCTTCTCTGCAGCGAGACCAGTCGCCTTCCACTGTTTGCGACCGCGCTCAATGTTGTCGGCCAGCTCGCTTAGGTCAGTCGACATTTGGTAGAGCGAAACGGCCAGCTGGAGACCGTGGTCGGCCATCTGCTCGTGTATCCGGGAGATCTCATCCTGCGAGTGACCATACGAGCCCTGGCGGGAGTCCAACCGATGGGCGGCTTCCTGGGCGGCCTTGGCGATTTTTTTCAGGCCATGGGCGTGATCCTCTTCCAGAGTGGATCGCTTCTTGAGGAACGTCGCGTAATCCTGTTACAATTGAGCAATGATCAGTCTAAAGGGCCGATTCTTTTTCTCGCGATAGAGAGAAAAAAAAAAAAAAAGGGGGGGGGAACGAACCCGCGCCGAAGCAATGCTCTGTTTAAGGCGATTCAAGAGAGTATTGACGCCAATCTACAACCAGACAAATAGTCAATCATCGGTCAGCCAAGGCGATCGTGAACACGTATCGCAAGCCGTATAGTCATACCTCAGACTGCAAAATCACCTCAATGCGCTCCTTGGTGCGGTCGTCGGTAGGAGCGGCCACGTCGCTGGGCACGTTCTCCGACGACGAGCGGACGGGGCCCGTTTGCGGCGAGGCAAGGCCGGGCTCCTGCGAGGGGGTAAGCGCAGACAGCGAGGCTGCGGGCGAAGAAGTGTCTGCCATGTCTGGCGGTGCGAGAGTGTGTCCTGGCAACAGCAGGACGGAGGGCGAGGAGGTTGTGTTCAGCAGCCACAGTCACTGCTTCGTTAACAGGGTGCTGCTGTTGTATGCCAAAGCGGGCTGCGAGTGTGGCTTTGGTTGACGTAGTGAGCATAGTCGATCAGACTAAATCATGGGGGCGGTTCGGGCACGATCGCCCTCAGCCACAGTGCGCCACGTCACGTGCCGTCCATCGCCGGGTCCGAAAACAACGCCTTTACCACTCTCCCGACTGGCTAGTTTCACGGCTGGTGTGGTGATCGTTGTATAACCAGTCTGTAGCTACACAATCAACTTACTTCGCAGTTATAGTTCATGTGTATCAAAATCTAAACTTTGCCGGCCAATGCCAATCTCTTGGGCGGCCCAATCAGATCGGGGCCCCTTGCTGAGTCAGCAGCCAATGGCAACCTCGGTTCTCTCCGACCTTCGTCGAGCGCTTTTCTGCCGATTGCCGGAGATGTGCACGCAACGAAACGCTTGCTTGAATCATATTAGACGGACAAGCGATGGCTGGCTATGCGCCCCCGCAGATAATAGACCACATGAATCCCGATTTTAGACGGGCGATGGCCATCAACGAGCTGGTCGGCGCCGATACCATGCGCTCCAATGCTGCTGCTGCGGCCGCCGCTGCCAGGACCTCGGAACGCCCGATCCTGGCGTCGCCCGCTCTCAACGACAAGCCCCAGCCAGCCGTCGCTCGCAAGCGTAGAGGGGGCAGTCGGCGGGCCTGTAATGAATGCAAGCAACAAAAGGTATGCTCTGGTTCGCTCTACAAGTCGTGGGCACAAGCCTTACCGGTCAAACACAGCTGCGATGCGACATTGTCCAGGCGCCCTCGGCCGCCTGCTCCCGCTGCAAGAGGCTCGACATTGAATGCAAAGTCGAGTCTTCCTTTAAGCGGATCTCCAAGCGCCGGTGAGTCTTGCATGATAAACACTTCCTGTGTGTATCTAGCAAAAACACAGTGCTTTGTAATGTGCCTGTAAAAGTTCTATTCATATGACTAACGTACAATCCCAGGCGCAATGCCGAGATGGAAAAAGAGATCGCCGAGCTGCGTCGGCGCCTGGCCGGCGGCGAATATTCTCAGCCGGCGCTTGGAGGCAGCGGCAACGCCAATGAAGAGGAGGATGACGTTAACGACTCGTCTGGAGAGGTCTACTATGCGCCCCATTCACCACCGCCGTCGTCGCGCGCGCAGTCGCTGCCCGTCTCGGTTGAGCAGCAAGCCTCACCCATGAGACCGCCGGCGCCGCCGTCTCACGTCGCCAGCGAACCCACTGTCGCCCGCGGGAACAGCGCCTGGATGCTGGAGGACATTTCTCTGACCAAGCCTCATATTGTTCGCCTCTTTGAGCAGTAAGTACAGCCCAGTCCTTGGTTGTTGTTCGGTGTGGTGCAAAATCCCCTGATACATGTGACCAGATATTTCAAATTCTATCACCCGTTTCTTCCCCTCCTGGACCCAGCCAAAGACCCCGAGGAGTATTTCAGCTCCTCGGAAATCCTTGCCTGGACGATAATCTGCGTGTCCAGCCGCCGCTATCAGTACGAGCCCGGTTTGCTCGTGTCCCTGTCCGGCCCTTTCAGTCGACTCTTATGGGCCAGTATCAGCAGTGTGCCACAGAACCACCATGTTGTCCAGGCGCTGTGCCTGCTTTGTACCTGGCCACTGCCCACGACCAGCCAGAAAAGTGACCAGACTTTTATGCTGAGTGGGCTCATGATGAACCTGGCGATGCAACTGGGCCTGCACCGCCCTGTTCAGCCGGAGGAATTCACGACCTTTCGCATGGAGGTCAGAGGTGAGGAGTTGAAAGACCGCCTACAGACGTGGTTTATTTGCAACATCGTCGCTCAAAAGTGAGTCATCTGGAAACCAGCATGCCCAACCAAGCCGTAAACTGACGAAAGCAGTGTTGCAACTGGCTATGGCCAGCCTCCGAGTACAATCTATGATTGGGCCCTGGAGCCGGCTTCTCTCAAGGCTGCTGACTACCGTCTGCCGGAGGAGCTCAAAGTACGGCTGCGCATTGAAAAGTTCTGCGATCGGGTGACCAGGAGTTTATATAACGGCCGTCCAGAACCCTCCGAGTTCATCAGCATGGAAAAGCTTTTATTAGTGGGCGTGCTAGAAGACGAGCTCCGGGAAATGGAGTTAGACTTTGCCGATAACATCTCACGTGAGCTTCTTGCCTTCCTTGGAAGACTGCACTGTTACTGACGCGCACTGCAGAAATCAACATGATCCATCTCCGTGCTGCCAGTTTACATCTGCGCTATTTCGTCTTCCTCAGCTCGAATCCGCGCAGCGATGACCTTACGAATCTCTTTCTTGCCACCACGACCTTTCTTGGCCGCGTCTTGGAGTTGGAGACGTCGCCTGGAAACCTGCTCATTCACGCGACAAACTACATCCTCCAGATGATTGTCTCGGCGGCATTCGCGCTTATGAAGCTGCTCAAAAGCCCGTTTGCGCGACAGATTGACATTGACCACGGCAAGTTCCTGTTCAATGGAGCCATCTCGTCGATCCGCCGAATTAGCGTCGTCGACAATGACCGGCCCGTGCGGCTGGCCAATGTGATTTCGCAGATGTGGAATGCCGGCAGTCAGGGTGACGATGCACTTCATCTCGGCATCCGCAGTCGCATGAGCATGAGCCATGTGTACGACACAGTATGGCGCTGGCGGCGTCGGTTCAAGCAGCAGAAAGCCGCGGATGAGTCCCAGGGTCTGTTCTTTCCACCATCAGTCTCTCCGGACATTGTCAGACCACAGAAACTAACCAGCGTACAGTATCAGCGTCAAACTCGAACAATCCAGCCGTTGTCGGCCCGCAGCCAGAGAACTCCCTCAACGACCCAAGCCTGATGCTGTCGGCCAATTTTGATGACAATGCCTTTATGAATGAGGCTAGCTTTTCGGATGTTTTTGACTCGCTGAACTGGGTTTTTGATGGAATTCCTGAATCGTTTATCGGACCACCGGGCATGTAGATGTATGTATTCACTTGTTCGTAGCCTGCTCCCCTGAAGGAGAAAAAAAGAGAGAGATACCCTGTTTGATAGGTATGCATAGCATTGTATATATTCAGCATTGGAACATGAAACCTTTTTAATCATCACTTTTGGCTCTCGCACATCAAAGTAGCTCTTCAGGAGGCCTTAAATGAGTAGCCTCCATTCGTAAAGAGAGAGAGAAAGAGACTTGCCTGATTAGGATTATATTACCGTAAGTGGACTAGTGTGGGTGGCCTCAGCGATCTGGCAGTTGCAGCGTCGGGCTTGACATTCCAGACCGACACATGCCTTTGAACTATCAGCTTCATACTACATGTACAACTGTTTCATCACATCTCCATCTCGCTTGGCGGCTCAAAAACTATCACCTTGGCTGACTGTGGCATGCCGCTCTCGAGTTACGCCCACTTTTCACGTCTTCGGCTCTTTCAATGAAAGTATGATTACATGGCTATGGTTCATTTACACGTACACTAATATCTAAACTAGAGAACCATCGAAGCACAAAGAGCCATGCATGCGATAGATTCCCGCCGAAGGGTTTGAATATTACCCGAGCGAGCGAATGAGACGACCCCGAAGATATAAGTCTTGTCATAAGCCATATCATAACTAGCTGATACGAGTAATCAACAACACGGGATGAGGGCAACTATCCTCCAGCTAGCATCCAGCGTATAAACACTGCCATGATCATGGAGAACCAGCCGTCTAGAGCATAAACATTTACTGACTGAAAATAAACAGTAGTCTGTTGCTGTTTTATCACTTCGTATCTACTCCGTCGAAGCAAGCGTGGTTTCCAAGGCACACAACCGCTTGTATCCACATCATCACTAGTGACAAAACCAAGCCCTTGCACAAATAATGGAGTTGTTCAATCAGGTGTTGGCAATAATATTCGTATTCACAGGGTACCATAATTTAGTATAGTTACAGCCTGGTTTATAGTCAAGTTATTGCTGCGAGTCATACACCATAATAAAACATAAAAACAAGGCTAGCTGCTTACGTACTAACGCAGGCTGAATGCTCCCCACCTTCGAGCGTGCCTCGTGTCGGCCCTTCTTATACCACATGCCAGCTGAACGATGCTGCCTCAACCAGAACTCCCCCGGCGCCTGCAACGAGCAGTCCAGCGGTATGTACGACTTCGGGGTCGCCTGTTCTTTTTGTATAGAAAATGCTGGCCTCCATACTACAGGGGTGGGATGTCGTGGTTGCAGAGGAACTGGAGAGGTGGAAGGTCCCCGGTCTTGCTGTTTCTGTTGTTCGCGATGGGGACACGTGGTCTAGGGTAATCATCACTTTCAGGGTCAAGATCGATTTGCTATAGAGCTATTCTGATGCAGAAGCAGGCCTTTGGAGTGGCAGAACTACCCGACAAGCCATTGACCACCGACTCTCTGTTCCAAGCGTGCAGCACCACCAAGGCATTTACTGCTGCTGCCACCGCTTTAGTCGTTGAGGATACCAAATCTAGCGAAGCGCCGCTCAGATGGGACACGCCTGTTTCGTCTGTTCTCCGTGACGATTTCGTCTTGTCTGACTCTTATGCGACTGCAAACACGACCTTTGAGGATGCCCTGTCGCATCGGACTGGGGTGTCCGGCCACTGGAACAAGATATGTCTTGCATCGCCCCAGGAGACTCTGCGCGAATCCGTCCGGGCGCTCCGGCACTTACCGCTGGCGTATTCTCCGCGTGCAACGTGGGATTACAATAATCACATGTATATTGCGGTCAGCCACGCATTAGAACAAAGGACCGGCGAGACGCTGGAATCGTTCCTGAAGCGGCGCATATGGGAACCCCTTGGTATGACTGATACATACTTCAATGTGCAGCAGGTGAAGCAGACGCCTGAGCTCAAGGATAGACTGGTGAAGGGATACGACTGGATCAAGGAACTGGGCAAGTACAAGCCTCAGCCAGATGTCAACTATACACCGACCACCGGAGCCGGATCGATGGTTAGTACTGTGCTCGACTATGAGAAATGGATCAAAGCATTGCTTGAGCGGTCCACGCCCATGACCAAGGAGGGCCACAATGCCGTTTTCCAGCCACGCGCCGTCCTGTCGGAAACGTTGACCATGGCCAACGATATCGACTGCGCCCATCTATATGCCCTCGGCTGGTTCGTCGACAACTACCAGGGCCATCAGTTCTTCTGGCACACCGGCGGCTGGCAGGGCACTGCCATTTTAGTTGGTCTCATTCCGAGCAAGGGTTTTGGCTTTGTCATGATGTCCAACAGCAACATATCCGCCACCTATATGCAGAAAACGCTATATCGAGATCTCATCCACCGCGTCCTTGGCATTGCGCTTCCGTCGAGTGGCAAAGAGGGAAACGAAGATCCGCAAGAACCCAAAGAGCCAGAAACGTCTGCCGACGCGCTCCAACGCCTTTTCAGATCAGTCCTCCAAGATCACCTGGTCCCTCTTCCAATCCCCCTGTGTGCCTTTGCCGGGACGTATCACAATCCTGCCTATGGCCCGCTGACATTCGGATTTGTCGACGGCAGTCTACGGGCTGACTGTGCAGATCGGGTGATACCTGTCACCATTGACCTCGATCACGTCTCTTCCAATTACTTCATGGCCAAGCTGTACGAACCCGGCTGGGGCAACGCCGCTGCTACGTATTATGCAGCAGAGTTCCATGTCGCGGCGAGTGGGAAGCCGGACCGGCTCGGCATTGGTTTCGAGCCTGCACTGGGCGAAAACAAGTATATTTGGTTTGAGCGGGTTAGTCTGGGATAGTGTGTATCTAGTATCACCGATATGCCTTGAGCCCCTTTATACAAGCGACATTGGGGACCCGTCCTCCTTGGAATCTTTGGATGGTGTATCTTGTGTGTGAGGTTCGATTTCAATAAAGCAACTTTGTCAATATAATCTGGAGCTTTTCTTTCATGATCCAAGGGTATTTTGTCCTACAAGCTGTCAATGTCACTGATACAATATCCATACTGGCTGTTAGAACAAATAATCTTGATTAGACCAGCTGGAAGCCCAACGTAGTATGAAAATCATACCGCGCATATCCGCCCGACCCAACATCTCTGTACGCCTGAGCCTCCAACTCATCAATCTGCGCCGGAATCAGAGGCAATGAAATCTGCCGGAGCGCGCCCATGCCCATCAAGCCACCATGCTATTCTTCGTAACCGCCGCACGCATCTCCGGCACGCGACCCGTGCTGGCTATCATGAGTACTTTTATTTCCATGACAGTCTTCCAGTCTACCACTATAAAGGGTCAGCTGTTTGAACTTCTTGTCTACTCTTTTGCTTTGTTCGGACCTACCGATTGAAATCTTCCTCGCCGCCACGTGGCATACTTTTGCCGTGTTTATCTGTTATCTGACGCGATTCCTGGGCATTCAGACGAACGACAAGAAATCATATTGGATATTGTTTACGCTCCTTCTACTACGGAGAGCCAAGAGAGCCAAGAGAGCCAAGAGAGCCAAGAGGTACATCCAACACTGAGGGTGTCCGCGCGTACTCTTAGCCAATGCACACAGGTTATGCCATTCCATGGGGGTTGTGCTCTCCAATCAAATCGATCGATACAGAAGAGAGAAGCTCAACTGAAATGAAAGACACTCAGTGCACTCGAAAGATAAATATAGACCAGAACGGTAAGACAGAAACGCAAGCTTATGTAGCTTGTCTATCAGCTACAATATCTCAAAGTCATTGGTCTATTTATTTTGCTACCTGATCATCCGCTGCAATAGGAAACGTAAAACATCCGGAGCATTGTACTGTATGAGCCATACAGGGGCAGCTTTCATACTATTCTGATACTGTTCGAGGACAGCCTCAAAACCTTTAGTCTAGCTTGCCAATTCCACCTTGGTGCTCTGTGATTAGTGAACAATCCATCGTAGAACAAACAACACTTAGCCGACGGGCCGCGGCACGCCCCGCCTCCCACCGTCATACATACATATTACATGCAGCCACATCTTTGTTCTCTAAGCTGACATTGAAGGATCGATTGACTTTATAGATTCTCACAAGAAAACTAAAAAAAAAAAAATAAAAAATTAAAGCGTGCTGCGCGGACTACCATCGATTGTTAAAATTCGGCTCGACTCCAGTCGGTGCATCGGTGACTCGGTGACGTTCAGGATAACCTCGGGCTGCTTACAAATTTTCGAGCCAGATCCGGTAACCATTGTGAGTATATATTCTGGCCGTCCTCTTCCTTTTAATGTCGATTAGCTTACGAATTCAATATCCTGATACGGAATTTCCCTAATCAACGCAAAATGGCCGACAAGTCTACGCATCTGATCGCCACGTTCACTGTCAAGGAGGGTAAACTTGAACAGGTAATTCTCATCCTTCGATTGCCAACCTAGTTGCCTCCTACGTACATGGACAAGATGTGGCTGCATGGCAGCTAACGATTGCTGCAGTTCCTCGAGGCAGTCAAGACGGTCACTTCGACGGTCCACGACACCGAGCCGGGTGTGCTTCGATACTTTGCATTCCAGACGAAGAACAGCAAGGGACAGGACCAGTTGGTCTTTGTTGAAAAGTATGTGGTTGAGCATGCAGTGAGGGTGTCGGAGACTAACGCATGACCAGGTATGCCAATGAGGAGGCTAAGAAGGCTCACGCCTCGACTGCCCACTTCAAGACTTTTGTAGGCAAAGTGCAGGGCTTCCTGGCTGCGCCGCTGGAGGTCAAAGAAGGACGGTTGGTTGCAGGATATGAGAACAAGGCGAAACTGTAATGTGTTATATATACGCACACATTATATGTTACTGGTGTATGTATAAGAGATAGTACCCTGGGAAAACTGGTCATAGAGATTTGATAGCAAAGCTTTCTGAAATATTATTGCAAACTTCGTCTGCACAGAATCTTGACGACATACTGCGGCTCATCGAGTCAGACAAATCTGCCGGTGATGACATCTCAGATGTGATACATGGTTGCTGGCGTGCAGATTTGCCACCACATGTGTCTCAGTCGAAACGGCATGCTGTGCTTGCGCGGGGCTAGATACACCGGATACCGGGCGGTTGATCTGAATGATGATCTGTACAGAGTAGATACATCAGCTATCAGCCACGACCGATGAAAGTGCTGTGCTAATTATAATCTTGGTTCATCAGTTTTCGGCGATTTGCTGTCTGGTTGAGCGGGTCCAAGCTAGCCGGTGAGAGCTAGTGCTGCAGCTAGCTAGAGCCTTGGCTCTGGCGCTTCGCCGGCTTAGTGCGTTCGTTATCCGTACAGCAGCATCGAATGGGACGGACGCTCCAAACTCCCAAAGCAACGCACCCCACAAGTAGTCGGTGCTCATAGCTCCACTGGCGCCGGGCGAAAAGAACCATGGCAACTGGCAAGACCGATGGTTGTTGCTGTTGGCCACCGATTAGCCAGATTGGCGCAGGGCAGCAGACGAATCCAAACAGTCGGTCGACAGACTCAACACGGCTCTGATCAGGGCTAGCACTAGCCATGGGCCGCAAAAAAAGAACCGGTCCGCCCAGTCACCGCGCCGGGTGGTGCAGACTGACTCTGGCGCCGGCTGATCATTTGCAGTGACTATCAGTCTCCATCAAGGTTGTTGGACGTTTGGCGATGTGACAGGCTGGACGAGCATGCTGAAGGCTGGCAGTTGAAGTGGCCGACACTGGAGGGCGATCCAGCCACACCAGTGCCTCTCTTTTGCTGGTCGGGGTCAAACGGAATAAGTGAAGAAGCAGCGACTATGAATGGCTGGCCGACTTCGTCGGGAAGCCCCTGAACCATTGTTGAACAGACCTGTTACCGTCGCACCCTAGCTGCTAATAATAATAGTAATAAGGCCAAGTACTGTAGTCGTCAGTCATCTCTCTCTCCTATCGTCCAGGATTTTCAAGTCCATCATCTTTTGGTCTTGAGCTGCAACGACACGAAAAGAGAGCAGTGAAGCGGTTCTCAAGCAGCAGGAACAAAAGAGAACAGAATAAAGCGAAGGACGATAAGACTCGTTTGCTCGAGTCGCCCGAGTCAGACGAGGAAAGAGCGCGGTGGGTCGCGTCGCCCGCCCTTGTGTGCAGCTGCAGCAGGAGCAACCCAGACTAAAACTAAGCAGCAGCAGAGGAAGGAGCAAAGACAAGCCAAAACCTCAACTCACCTTTCCCCCTCCCCGCCTTTTGCTAGTTCCTTAGTCCGACGGGCAGCAGAAAGAAAATCAACTCTTGCTCAACCACTCCGTCTCCGTCTCTGTCCCCCATTCTCTCTGATTCACTCGCTCTTTTGGCGCCGTTCAGCAAGAAAGAGAGTCCCAAGCATAAATTAATTGAGAGACAAGAGAGCAAGGCTCTACTTAGAACATTGCTCTTCCCGTTGCTCGCTAGTTCCTCTCGCCTCTTCCGACGGACCCTGTGGCCGCCCCTGTCTGTTTGTCGCGATTTACGTGAGACCGCCTCTTCACTTGCGTTTCCCGGCGATGTGTTTGGGATTCCGGACTGTTCGAACTTATTGCTGCAGCTGTGATACTAACTTTTTTCATTTTTCCCTGTTCACAGATACCTTGATTGCGGTTCTTTGTCCTCCGGTCTCGCCTCTATCTATCTGGCCGGCTCCTCGATCGCCCGCCCCTCTCGCCCGTCCCCCGTAGACAGTGTTCGATAGCAGCGACAATGGCATCTGGCCCCGCGACTCAGTCGCTCAAGGTAAAAATGCAGCTCGGCTAATCTTCCGAAGCCATCATAAAGCTAATACAGAGCAATAGTGCGTGGTGACAGGTGACGGTGCTGTTGGCAAGGTATGAACAACAAGCCACTACAGACTCAGTCTCGTCTTCTTTCGAACCTTTTGAAGGGGAATTAAAAAAGTCAAAATAATGAACGGCTAACTTGTCGCAGACCTGTCTCTTGATCTCATACACTACCAATGCTTTTCCCGGAGAGTACATTCCTACAGTGTCAGTCTTTACCGCAGCCCCCGCTCTCCCTGGCTTCTCACCGACTAAATCTTTGCTAGTTTCGACAACTACTCGGCAAGTGTGATGGTGGACGGCCGACCCATCAGTCTGGGACTCTGGGATACCGCAGGACAGGAAGATTACGACCGCCTCCGACCACTCTCCTACCCACAAACCGACGTCTTCTTGATCTGCTTTTCCATTGTCAGCCCCCCCTCCTTCGACAACGTCAAGGCCAAATGGTATCCCGAGATTGAGCACCACGCCCCGGGCGTTCCCATCATCCTGGTTGGCACCAAGCTGGACTTGCGAGAAGACCGCGCCACCACCGAGGGCCTCCGCGCAAAGAAGATGGAGCCTGTGTCGTACGAGCAAGCCCTCGCCGTTGCAAAGGAGATCAAGGCCCACAAGTACCTGGAGTGCTCTGCTCTAACGCAACGGAACCTGAAGAGCGTGTTTGACGAGGCAATTCGGTATGTCAAACGGCCCGAAGACACCACACATGGAGAATCCTGCTAATCTTGCAACAGAGCCGTTCTCAATCCCCGTCCGCAAGCCAAAAACAGGTCCAAAAAGTGTCTCATCTTGTAAAAACACAAAGGAATGACAACACATGAACCCTTCCGTATCTAATCCACCCCCACCGCGCGAGATCGTTTTCAATTTTTTATTCAATAATACATATACCGATTTGTTTACTTTGGGAGGCGTCCGCTAATCCTCTCGTCTCTTTGGTTTAACTGTCATGACTCCTCTGCTTTTTTTGTTTTTTTATTTTTTTCTTTCTCATACTCCTTCTTCCTGGACTTACCTCACGCACCGTCACTTTATGCGATTTCTGTTTTCTCTTTTTGGTTTTGAGCAAAGCGACGCAGCCGTGTGCCAGCAGGTAGACATACATCTTTTGAATCCATGGAGCAATCCAGTGTTGTATGGGTTGTCACTGTTATCTTCGCCTGAAAATTGAATGATGAATTGAATATGCTTGAGTAATAGCATCGATAGCAAGTATTTTGACATGGCATGCCGTAAACCAAAATATTAGTAACCAAACAAACTCCGACTTTTGCACATTTACACAAGTAGAATATCCTAAGCTCGTAAGTATCGGAATGCAAGCTCTTCCTACATCATGCGGTTCAATCGACTAGGGTGAACTCCGGCATACTGTCCATTTTCCGTCTCACCGTTCTGTTGTTGTTTCTGCTGCTGCTGCCCCTGCTTCTTCTGCTTCTGCTGCTGCTTCTCCTTGTTCCCCTTGTTTTCCTTGGCGATGCGCGCGCGTTCTGCGGCGAGCTTTTCATTCTTTTCCTTGATTTTGCTCTTGCGAGCGCTGGATTTTCCGCCTCCGCCGGCACTGGTTCCAAGGTCAGTGTCTTTCTCCACGTCTGTTTACCACCGGGTGGGAAGGGCAAAGAAAAGAGGTGCTCGAGACATACGTCAATTCCACATTGATCTTCCTTGCCGGACTCTTGCCGTCATCAAACATTGAATGATGATACAGTTTCAGACAGGTCTGCATGCGATCGAACTGCTCAAACTCGACGAAGCCAAAACCGCGGCATTCGGTAGTTTTATTCTTATCGGTAGCGACGCGCACTGAAACGGGTGTGATTTTGGAGAAGTGTGCGGTGACGGATTCAACCGTGGCGGTGTAGGGGAGGTTTCCTGTATTGAATTCCACTTTTAGTCTTTCATTCTACGACGATATGTCAGGTTTGCGGGCAGACGAACCGACAAAGACGATGAAGCGGGCATGTTTGCCGGCTTCGGCAGCTGTTTGGCCTTCGGTGTTTGCTGGGGTTGTGGATGCATCGATGGTGTCCTTGGCCTTGGAGGCTCCCTTGGTCTTGGAAGCGCTTTCAGTCTCAGATTCAAGGTCTGGCTTTGAATCTGATGGGGACTCTGCCTTTGCCTTTTTGCCCTTCTTGTTCTTCTTCTGCCGCTCCTCGCTCTTCAAACGTTTCTTGTCCTTCTTCTTGTCCTGCTTCGGCTTGATCTTCTCCTCCACTTCCGCCTGATCCATAGGCGTTGTATCAATCATGAACGGATCCTTGGGCTCTTCATTGCCCCCATCAATCGCTGTTTCCGCAGCAGGCTGTTGTGATAGCTCCCTGGCTTTGGCAGGTCGATCATCAGCACCTCGTCCCAATTCTTTTCCTGCCGCTGCGGCCTGTTTTGACGCCTTGTTGCCCTTGGACTCGTGTTTGACCTTGTTCTTGACTCGTTTGGCTTTGACTTCGACGCCAGCGCCGGCGCCAGCTTCGTCGCGCTTGCGTTTTTTTTCACCCATTATCTGTCTCCTCGTCGTCGCCTTTGATTGATTATTTGTGAAATGGTCTTGTTCTGCCCAAGACCGAAGAGGAGCTAATCTTATTTATTTTATTTTTTTCTGCCGGCTGGGGAACGATAAAATACCCAAAATAAATTACGAATGCGGGTATTGTTGCTAGGCGGTGAGCTAGGCTTATCGTGGATCTCTGGTTGGGTCCCGATCTGCACGAGACCCTTGTCTGATCATCATCAGGTTTAAACATACAATATTTTATGGCTAGACTTTACATCAATTAACCTGTAGTTAACGGCACTGACCCATTAGAATAGTCAACGTTTATCTATTCATATGCCGGTATAGGATATTTCATGACTCATCATCGGAAACACTAGGTATATACACCATCAAACCCCCCAAAAAAAGGAAAGAAACGAGATATCCGCCAGCTTTCCAGAAACCATGCATAGACCAAATAACGCCTAGAAAAAAATGTAGACCTTCCACGGTAATATTAGAAACAGAAATCAGTTGTCGGGCTTCTGTGCGTATATATAGTGGAACCGAGAATACATGTGCACTCGTGGATTGCACAGATCGGCTTTGACCTTCTCTATCAGGTCGCGTGTCTCCTCTGGAGTCCACTTCAGTATACGAGTGAATACTGCCAGCGAAAAGGGCTCGACGGCTTCGAGCATCTGGTACAGCTGGAACCGGCCCAGCTCTTTCATGCGCTTGTCTTTGGGCCACGAACCCATGGGAACCTACAACTCGATAAGTGAAAGATCTCATCGGAAAAGGTAAAGAAGATTTCACCTTGTATACGTCGTCAGTCACATTGACAAAGCCCGCCTCTTCTAACCGCTGCTTGTGGTATGAGCAGTCCATAAACGCCTTCCCAAACATTTCGCTCGCCTCGTTGAGTTTGTCCTGCCACAGGCTGAAATTCGCCGCCAGCCCAAACGAGTCGTCGTCCGAGAGGCCTATAGTCTCGTATTCTTGCACTTCGATCCAACCTCCGGGTCGCAGACACTGCATTGTTTGATCAAACAGCTTGGTCCAATCGCGTATCGACCCGCACATGCCGCGCATATGCACAAAGTCCATACTCTGGTGCCCATACAGCCAGTCGCTCTCCGCATCGTCGACCTCAAAGCGGCAATTGGGCGGGACCCAGGACGGCTGGATCGGACTGAGGTCAATGCCCAGCACCTCGGCGCTGGGGAATTGCTCAGCCAGATCAATCGCCCACAGTCCTGTGCCTGTGCCAACGTCTAGCACGCTTTGCGGGTTGTCGATAGGGGCGCGGTATAGCTCGCCGTTGAGAACGAGCTTGAAGATGTGGTGGCTCAGGTCCAGCCGGTCTTGTTCGCGATCGTCGTTAGGGAGCAGGTATTCGCCATCGCGGAAGGAATGGTAGCGTCGTCCATTCTCGTACTTGTAGTTCCTGATTGACGAGACGATGGTGGTGTGGTCGTCGAAGGAAGATGTAGTATCGCCGTAATCGCTAATATCGCTCTGTCACCAGCCTCGTCAGTGGACCAAAAAGCAGAGAAAAACAGGAGCTTGAACGAGGGCCAAGCGTACATCGACTTGAAGAGGTTCGTCTGATGTTGGCAAGACACTCGCAGGAGAGCTACTCCTATTGCTTGCCAATCGGTTCTTATCGTCTTTGTCAGATCCAGCATCTGCAGCACGACGTGAGGGGGCTTGCAGATTGCGGTATGAACTCCGCATAGTCTCGGACATTTCTTGTGTCAACTGCATCGCACCTGTCGACTATGTCGACACGGTAAGCGACGGTGAATTGCCCCCAAAGGTTCTTCGTGTAGCGCAGGCGCCGTTAGCACTAGGACTAGAAGGGGAGGAAGGGAAAGCAGAAAAGAAAGAAGGAATAGCATGGACTCCATCAAGAAAAGAAAAGAAACAGAGTCAAGGCGTCACCGCTCCATCGCCATGCTGGGCAAGAAAAACAACACTAGAGGATGTAGCGCCAGAGCCCATCATCAGTCCTGCCAGATGAAAGGCGAGTCGCCCGCGCTGCTGGGGCAGGAGCGGAGGCCCTAGCGAGCGCCAAATTCGGTTAGCCTGTCCCGGGAGACGGGCCTGATCTCCACTTGCCACTTGCATCGCAGCCAATGCGGTGGGTGCACTGGCTCCAGTGTTTCTTTCCAGCCAATCACAGCCTGGTGCAGAAAGGGGGCCCGCTCGGCTAAACCTGAAGATATTCCTGTCGCACTAGTAGGCTTCCGGGCGATTCCACCCCGCCGGGATCGTCACGTGCTTTTTCCCTCTTGTATATCTTGGTATAAACACTGTAGTTAGCTGTCCACTTTGTAGGAGTCCTGGGGACTAACCTATGTCATTAATGATCTTACTATAAGATTATGGTGTCTGCGTTGGCCTTTACTTAATGCTTGGCGTACAACTAATCATCCAGTCTACCCGCTAACCAGCGGCCAAGACAAGACCCAGCAGCCACAAAGCCCTACCCTCGCCCCTCCCCTTGGAGCCGGATATCAATAGGTAAATGCAGAGTAATATGCATCAACTTGTGCAGAGTTGCGTTACATTTCCGCCTCGATCTTCACTCGCCCATTGGCCGGATCGAAGCCATGTTCTGACTGCCTGCTAGAGCTACTTCCACAACCGGTTAGCATTGCGGGTCTGATCTTGGCGTGGTTGTTTCTCCGCCGACAGTTCAAAGCACCTTGCGCATGGCAGCAGCGTCCTATAACCCGTCGCTCGGAGAATTCGACAATCTATATATTCGGGTAGGAATATAGCCATTATCAATCAACATTACGTGAAACAATAGCTTTTGCAAGTCAAACAAACAATTCCCACTTACTTCGGGCTCCCGAGAGCTTCGAAATGTCGGGTTATGGATTTCGCCAGCTCTGAAGAAATAGTCGGAATCGGTCGAGCTTGTGGACGACCACCTGATGAAAATTATCAGAAGCATTTAAGCTCGTATTCAATCTCGTCAGCGAGCTTGTGCACTAAGAGCCTCGATTTATCACTTCAAATCATTGCTCAGGAAGGCACTTGAGCATTCCTGGGTTCGAAATCTCATGGGGCCAAATAGTTGCCCTTAAGAGTAGATTTTCTTGACGAAAGATTAAGGAAAATGGTCCTGACGCCCAGCTAGTATATATAAACATTATTTCGAATTCGTGGCCGTGTGACTAGTACACAAGCACTTTTAAATCCTGCTTTTGGAGTCCATACCGCTCACGAAATTCAGATCTCGTTAGCAGCTGCAACAATGGAAAGTAGGTCTCCTTCATATCGAATATCCCACGTTTCTTCTGGTCAATGTGCGAACCATCCACCACAATCCTTTTCAGGTTCTTCGTTTTTAGCGATCCTAGGCATGTTAAAACACTGTATATAACATTTTCGGAGATAGTAGTAAAGTCCACTCACCCGCTTCTATAAGATCAATGATGCGTTGGGGAGTGCCCACGCCGATGTTGGTCCGCGCACGCTCGAGGAATTGCTTGGCTTCCTCAATCTTGATATGCTTTGCAAACAGCTTGGCCACGGTGACGTCTTTGCTTTGAAACGATCGCAGTGCCCTGGCGTTACGTTAGAGTTGTCTGGATCAATATTACCATCTTTCCAGACTGTATACACACCGCACAAGATCTGCCGCTCGGAGTCCGGCGGCCGTAACCACCAGTGTATGCGGGCTGCCCTTTTCTTCAGGGGCCACGCTCAAATCAGAGCCCTTCTTTGGGTCACAAGCCTTCAAATACTCGGGGAATTGTGCCAAACTTCGTGGCTCTTGGAAAGACGTCGTATCCACAAACGCATGTACTAGAACGAAAATATTAGACACCACGGTGAGCAAACTGCATAAACATGAGCACACATACCCGGAATGTTCATATCACTCAACTCTACTGCCGTCAGGTCCTTATTGTGCCGTTTAGCCTTTTGCAGGAAATAGTCCGCTAGTAACTGCGCGTCCATCTTGCCAATAGACTCATCGAAGGCCTCCTCACGTTCCGGCTTCTTTTGTGTTTCTGTGGCCTTTTTGGCACTTTCTTTGTCACTTTTCCCGGCATTCTTGCCCTTTTTGTTTTTCTTATCATGCTTGGTTTTTCGCTCGTGGTATGGTTTTCGCTTCTTGCTGGCTGACGACGCACCCTGCGATTGTCTCTCTGAATCGTCCCGTTTTCGTTTGTTGTTGTGGGCGTTAGCTGCAGCAGAAGCTCTTTCCTGTGTCTCCCCCATCTTTACTGATTCTTTTGACATTGTATCAGTTGGTCAATATGCGATCATCTGAGAGGAGGTATGGAGGAGGCCGACAAATTTTAATCGCAATTGCTTTATCTTATCGATAACGCTAACCGTTCTGGGAATGGCCCTCTTGAGCTCCGCGCAGACGCGTTCGGTCCAACAACATGCAACAGAGCCTCCTCTCGACCATATCATGCCACTCTAGCACAGTTTGTGAGATCATTTAATACCTTGCCAATTAGCTTTCAAGTACAAGTTACATTCCTCGGTGCTGGATTACCAACTATGTCGACTCCCAAGCCGCGTGGTCGACCGCGGAAATCCGACGGTAGTGCACCAAGCGCTGAGCAAGATGCGACGATTCCAACGGTGAGCCAAACAAACACCGTATCCAGCCTCGGTTCACAACGGGATGTCACTAACTTGATTCTCTAGCAAATCTCAGCACCTGCGACTCCTCGCTATACAATGCTGGCAACACCGTCCGCCCTTCGCTCCGTCTCTCGCCGTACCCCCCGCGGTGCTCCTTTGACACCTTTTGGCTTGCGCGCAATTCAACGCCGCAGTGCGAACACACCAGGTCGAGACCGAAGGCGGAGCACGCGCGGTCCCCAACAGGAAACGGCATTTGACCTGTTGAGAAATCTTGGCAGAGGTGATCCTCTTCACAAGTTTGTGTAATGATCGCTCGCTAACCATTCGATAGCGCTGGCGCCGGTATCCAAACCAATCCAATCATCGCCCCAAGACGACGGGTCTCCGAGCTCAGATGGTCCATCGCAAGTTGAAGATGAGACAATAGTTCTCGATAATGAGCCACTACCTGAACGGCCAGAGTTGACACTGCCAATTGATACGAGCGGAACAAGCGAAGATGGCAGTCCGGATATACCGCCGCGATTGTCGGTCGCGTTCGAAGAGGACGACATCACACAGCATTCTGTTGAATATCCACGGCGAGACATTAGCATCAAAGATCGCGAGCGATTGAGTTTCGGGGATGTGAGACTGAGTGGGAATTTCCAGGATCTCACCCGACTAGACGTCTTTTCCGAGGTTGGGGATTTGACGGCGCTTCAGCAGGGCAATGAGGAGGAAGCAGAAGATGCTACTCTAGGCCAAGCAGCTTTTGCCGGCGGGTGAGTAGCCATTCGCTCTCAGAAGAAATCTAGAATCTTTGCTAACCTGGTTCAGTGGTGAAACCGAAGATTTGGGCCCAATCAGCTTGACTATGGATTTTCCTAGTCCTCCGCCCCCGGTGCTAGAAGACGACCCCATGCTGGATCTTGACCAGCCTGATGTGAGACTAGCATCCCCGGGCGCAGGAGGCGAAGAGGGCGATTTTACGGGCCGCTCAGAGAACATCCCTGAACATATTTCTGAGCCCGGAACTCCTGGCATTGTCGGTGGCGGGCTACGTGATGAACCTTTGATGAGAGGCCGGAAACAGAAGAAACTGTCACGTCACGGCATCCCAGTCCCGAACTTACCTTCTGGTGTCGTAAAGCGACTAGCGATGCGTTTTGCGCGCGCGGGAGCGGCGAAGAAGGCGAAAATTAGCAAAGAGACTCTGGCTGCTATCGAGCAGGCTTCTGAATGGTTCTTTGAGCAGGCCAGCGAAGATCTTGCTACGTATGCCAAACATGCCGGTCGGCGGACGATTGACGAAAGCGATGTTATGACATTGATGAGACGGTACGTTTTGTAATTCAACCCTAATGTAGGATCTGGTTTTTTTGACGGTCAAGCAGGCAGCGCCATGTTAATAGCACCAACTCGATATTTTCGCTTGCTCAAAAGCATCTGCCCAAGGAGCTCTTGCAAGACTTGCGACTGTCCTTGCCTCCTTGAACGCCGTTCTATCAGTTGATAGACTGTTAATGCGACTTTGAAAATGCGTCAGGTCATACGGCCGTTACAATATAGTTTCGAGATACGGTCATCCAAGCAGGAGTAATCACTTCTGTAGAATTTTTACCAAAAACACCGACACAGGCGAGTTGGATTATATATAGTTCATCCATTATCTATCATACAGGTATATTGCAGCAGGACATGTTACATAGTTTTGCTCTGTCGCAGTCTGCGGACTGCCTCATTCGGACGCTTCCGAAGCAGCATCCACAGCATGATGGCTGTGGATACGGAGAGGCCATACCTGGGAGGATCAGATCAGCGATGGCTCAAAAGCTGGCGCATTGTGTGTACTACTCACCAAGTGAAGATGTACTGTGCATGGTTATTCCTCAAATTCACCTGCGCAGCACGTCCAATGGGAATTCCTTTGGCTTCTCGGTCCAGAGAGTCGATTAGATCGGGCACTGCAAAAGTAAGTCATATGTCGCGAAAACCAAGCAGAGTAGATATACCCATAGTCTGTTCAACCAGAATAGGTTGACTCCCGGTCAACTCCGCCATCTGCTCAATATCCGCAAAAAAATACTGTCCCTTGTCCGGCCTGTTATCGGGCGTAAAGTAATTCTTCTTGACCGGCTCCCTCAGCAACCCTTCCACCACAACTTCACCCTCTGGAACACCCAGTGGTCTGCTTTTCTGTTCCTTGAGCTTCCTCGAGATCCACCCGCGATTGACAAGCACCGTACTCATCCCTTCTCCGCGCTCCAGGGGCGTGATCACGACAAACCCATCCTCACCATCATGCATACGCGGCCCGACGAGCATTTCCTGATCATGACGAAACTTTCCGCGCGCGACGATGCGTCGATAGTCGAATTCAGGTATTGCTTCGGGGTCCACACGAGGTGGGAGAGGTAGCGGCGGTTTGACCAGTCGGTCTTCGAATTTAGCGATCAGTTTGGTCTTCCAATCGAGGCGCTGCACTTGCCATGTGCCGAGTGCAAAGGCGGTGATGGGAATGAGGGCTAGATTCTATTAGAGGTTTTGTTTCAATTGCGATTACATGCGCCGTCTGCGTGTATGTACGAACCCAGCAGGATCAGACCAGGGCCCCCGTGCCGACGACCAACGCGCACAATCTTGGACGGCTGGTCAATTGGTGACACCCATTGCGGGTCATCCGCGAGCTGCCGTCCATTACCGGAATTGAATCGAAGCTGTTGTCGCTGTAGACGCCGACATCGAAAGCATACTGGGTCAAAGGCTGCCGAGGATTGTTGTTTTCGTAGCCCAGTCCGCGCGCTAATGCCGACGGCCTGCGATAAGCCGGTGAAAGAGAGTTTCATTGAGTGCTCCGTAGTAACATGTATTATGTATTTGCCTATGCTTAGAATTCGCAATACTTGGTCTCGCGCAATATGCTGCCAACAGTCAAAATCAAGAGTGAAGATCGAAAAGATGCAAGGTAGGTCTCGGGACAAAATTCCCGGCGGTCCGGGGATCAGCAACGGCCCACCCGACGCAGGCAGGCTAATTGACTAGCTAAGTAGCTAAGCTCCCTCTCCAGATATACAGCTTGCATCTACGTTATCTACGACCTTCCGATATCAGAGGCCATGCGATAATCCAGCATGTTTTATCAAGGTGACCTGCAAAGCGGGATTGCTCTGGCCGTGCGTGAGGCTAAGCCGGTTGTTTGTTTTGTTCGTGGTATGCCCCTCTGTTTTCCCCCGCACTGACGTGACTCTTTCGATGGAGAGTCAGCTTGCTGAGTGTCATCCGCAGACGACCAGGACGAGAGCGCCAAGTGGGAGAATGAGTACTTTGGAAGCGATGTATGGCCATGCCAATTCATATACTCACGAAAACTGACACCTTTTTTCTTCTTTTAGCTCGGCCAGCTACTCTCGGACAAATCCGTCATCCTCCGCCTCACTGCTGGCACCCAGGAAGCAGGGTTCCTGGCCTCGATATGTCCCATTAGGGCTATCCCAGCCGTGTTAGTGATTATGAATGGTGTGGTGCAAGAGTATATTATCGCTGGCACGTCAAAGGAGGACTTCCAGGCACAGTTGCGGGCTGCTATCGTCAATGGCAATGCGCAACCCGCGCGTCAGCAAACACCAACGAACAATGCGGATGTGGCGGATAACATCACCCAGCAGGCACCAGCTGTGCGCAGTGCACCTACGGATACATCATCGCCGTCACAGCAACCAGTGGGGAACACGACACACGAAGCAGAGCCTAATTCTGTAAGGACAACACAAACGGCCGCACAGCCTGCGAATCCGGCAGCCCTGGAAATGGAAACAGATCAAAAAGAAAAGGAGCGGCACGCCCTACAGCTCAAGATTCAGAGAGAAAAGAGAGAGCAAAAAGAAGAACGCGAGCGGATCCGAAACCAAATCAAACAAGACCAGGAAGCCCGTAAGCAACGCTCAGCCGAACAACGAAACCGGTCTTTGGCATCAGCCGCCGAGGCTCAGAGTGCCTCGGCTTTTCCTGCAGCACGAAATAACAACGACAAAGCAAGAATATCTGTCTCAGAATATCGTCTACAAGTTCGTCTGTTCGATGGGAGCTCTGTCCGCGCCAGTTTCCCGCGCTCAGCAACGATTCGCAAAGACATCCGACCGTGGCTGGATGGCCATCAAGGCGATAACTCGCAGCCTTATAACCTCAAACACATATTGACACCCCTTCCAAACCGCACGATATCCGCCGCAGAAGAAGAACGAGCTCTTGAGGAGATCGGTCTAGGGCCTACAGCCAGCCTGGTCATGGTACCCGTGCCGTCCTATATTGAAGCATATGCATCCCCCACACTTGCGAATAGTCTTCCTGGTAGAGTTGTGTCGGCCGGTTATAGCCTGGTTTCGGGGGTGGTTGGAGGTGCTGCGGGCGTAGTCGGGTCGCTATTAGGATACGGCTCTTCTTCTGCTGCTGCTGCTGCTAGGCCAACAACGGCCTCGGACAATTTGAATCAGCCCTCAACCGTCTCAAGCCGGGCCCGAAGGACTGGTGGCGGGATCAATGTTCGCACGTTACATGACCAGCAAGAAGGACAGGATCGAAATGAGTTCTACAATGGCAATACTGTATGTTCCCTTCCTATCATTCAACATTCATATATATATCTCAACTAACGAAACATTTTCCTTGTAGCTAAACTTTGAGCCCAGACAGAATGAAGATCACAAAAACGACTAACGAACAACAATGAAATATCTGGACTTGTATCATGTTTATTTAGTTTGTATAAATCGGTCGTTTGCTCTTCAATAATCACTCGCAGCGAAACTCTTGGGCGTAGGTTCCATAGTCTGAAAACCACATCAACGATGAGAATGGTTCGAGAGGAGTATATTCTTTATTTCTTTATTTTATTTTTTTTTATCTTCCTTCACAGAAGAGATATAGCGGGACATGCAGATGGCGATGTCCTCGATGAGCACGCTCATCAGCATATCATGCTGGTATTGTACAAAACCCGACACATTCAAAAGCTGTGCGTATACATGTAGCTCATATGATGTCCGGCGATGGTATCTATGCTATGCAAAAACAAAAGAAAGATCTCTGACTCTCTGTTCAGCCACCGATCTCGACCGAAACTGCATGTGCTTAGTAAGGCTTAGCAGCAGCCTGGCAAGCTTTCAACTGATCCAGGTACCACCCGCAAATGCTCATGTTGCCCTGGTGGTCATCCATGCACTTGCGGAAGTTCTGCACGTCGGTGGCGCAGGCCGGGTTTTCGTAGGCTGAGGCTGAGTTCTGGCTGGCGTAGAGGCCGTTGTCCATGGGTTGGGCCGCGTACTGCTGGGATTGAGCGGGCTCAGCAGGGGCGCTGGATCCGCCAGAGAAGAGGCCACCGATGGCATGGCCGATGGAAGAGCCGACGGCGACACCGCTGTTTTATTGTATTGTCAGGCTTTCTGTTCCACTATCGAGCTTTCGGACTATCGCAAAGTGGGTTAAACTTACGCAGCAGTAGAGGCCATCTGGCCGAAAAGACCGGGTCCAGCACTCTGCTGGACGGGAGCAGCCTGCTGAGCAGGGGGGTGAGCAGCAGTCGAGTGAGGCTGGCTTTGGTGTTGTTGAGGAGCAGCTGGTCTGGCTGGAGCAGCGGTAGGGCGGGTGGGAGCGCTGCGCGCAGGGGCAGCAGGAGCGCGACCACGGCTTTGACGAGGCATATTGATAATTTGTTGTTGGTGATACGGTAAAAAATGAGATGATATGGCAACAGGTAGTGTGAAAGGCGAGAGAGTTGGTGGATATAAAAGGGTTTATGAAGGGAGGAAACAGCTCGAAGCATCCGACGGGTTGAGGCAAAATTGATTATCCGAGTCTCCGCCCGGCGCCGAGGCGATGCTCATTAGCACGCTGCTGATTGGCTCTCGGCGTTAAGCCGGCTAGCCCCTCCGATCTATTCACTTCAATAATCAAATACATTTATGACTCAGGATCGAACTACAATCATTGCGGAATGCAGTGAAGCAAATATATCACCTTACGTGAACAAAAGCTTACGAGGATCGGGACTTCTTAGTCTTTAGTTCCGGACCAATAGTACTTTGGGCGGCTTCATTAGTCAGTATGCTTCCATATCAATGATGGCAGTGAAGTCAATATATATCCAAAGGTAACGCCTACTCAGTCTATTCCCAAGGATCATAACCATCACATATATGCAGCGTATTCATACACGATAATCCCGGCTCTCATACCCTCAATGGGCGTTGGCCGCGGCCTTCTCTTTTCTCTTCTTCTTCTTTAGAGCCTTCTGTTTTAGGCGCCGTTCTTTGTGATTATTCTTTTGCTTTTGCTTGTCAATCTCTTTCTCCTCCCCTCTCGCCTTTTTCTCGGCTCTTTTAAACAGGACCTCGCCTTTCCTCTTTCTAGCTTTTGATTTGGCCGTTTCACGCCTTGTAGGTTCATCAGCAGGTAGCTCGATATATTCGGTAGAGTCTTTGAACTCGTTTGTTCCACCTTCTTCTGCAATCCCTTCATCTTTAATTTCATCTGCCGATTCTGAGTCGGAACTTGATTCTGATTCGGAGGAGGATTCCGGACGACTCGTTGACTGCGGCGTACCGTTTGCATCTGGGGAACCCGCCGCCGGAGACTCGGTGTTGCCTTGTTTCTTCTTTGCCATCAGCGCGGCCTTGAGCTGTGCGCGCGCTTTCTCCTTGGCTTCCTTCTCGGCACGCGCAGCATCAATTTTATCATTGCCAGCCTATATCGAGAAGATCAGTCTTGCTTTTATCCAAGTCGGAGCAATGTCGCTTACAAGACCGTGAGAGATAAATCGGCGGGCGGCGGCTTGGTCCAACGACATTGTGCGCTTCTCTGGCCCTTTCTCAAGCTCGGCGATCTTTGCGAAATATTGTTTTAGACGGGTTAATTCTGTGTAGACGGGGTGCTCTGTTGCCTTGACACCATGTAGTCGGAGATAGGCTAAAGCGATGTGAGCGCCTTTCTTGTAAAAACAAGGGATTTTTTCTTCTTCTCGTATAACGTACAATGTAGCAGCGATTCCAACGTATATGTAACCAGGACATGCAGCTTTGCGCGATCGAGCAAAGGCAGCTTTCGCGATGTTTCTTCCAACGACGACCCCAGGAGTTTCTGCAGCGCTTCTTCTACGTCATCGACATCATCCTCCAGCCGCTCAACGGCCGGTAGTAGGTCGATGACATCCATTTCGGTCTGGAATTCAACTTCAATGTTTATGCTGAGGTTATCTGAAATCGTCGATGCAAGTGCTGCTGCCGGCTTTTCTTTGGGAGTTCCGCGGGCGGTGAGGGCTAATAGTGGACCACGTGGGTCTGCGGCAAGATGATTTGGAGACGGAAAAGCATCTCATTGAGTTTATCATCTTCATTTAAAAAGCACTTGATCTTTGTTTACTACAGCATTGCGCCTCGATTTCGCAACAGTGGCTCGGGTAATTGGCTTCTAATTCTGCTTTCGCGCCGCTGATTTACGGAACACCAGCCCGTGCGACAAGTTCGAAGAGATACCTCCAAAGTGTCTGCGAAACTACTCCACCGTCCGCTCCTGCGGATTGGTGTCATTAGCAAGCATGGCTTCGCAACCTGTCAGTTCTTCACAGTGCCATCTCGCTCTGAAGCGTTGGCGGCGCGGACTTACTCGACAAAACAGCAATCGTCATCGTCGGTGAGAAGCAACAGCAATGAACAATCCCTCGACTCGGGAAGCTTGTCTGGACGGATACATATTATCGGCATGGGTAATGTTGGTTGTTTCGTGGCTCACTCGTTGGCCTCGCGAAAGACACGACCGCCAATTACGTTGTTGCTGCACAATCGCGAAATGTACTCCAAGTGGATCCGGCAGAAACAGTCGGTGTCGCTGATGACGAATGGGTTGGATGATATAAAAACCGGGTTCGATGTTAATGTTCTGGATAGGAATATCTGGTTTTCATTACCGCATGCGCCGGGCTCGTCTATTGTTTCTGAGGGTTATGCAGAGGATGAATCAGAGTCTTATGCAAATCAAAGCCAAGACTGGAGCTCGGTGGAGTCGGAAAAGGATGACAAGGAGATTGAATGTCTGATTGTTACCACCAAAGCGCCCCAGACAGTCAAGGCGCTGGAATCGGTTAGTCACCGCCTGACTCCAGCTTCGACGGTGTGTTTTCTTCAAAATGGTATGGGCGTCGTGGACGAAGTCAACAGGGTTGTCTTTCCCGATCCTGCAACGCGGCCGCATTACATACAGGGCATAGTGTCGCACGGCCTCAAAGGTTTTCAACATTTTCATATCGAATACACCGGAGTGGGCACTGTGATTCTAGGCGCGCTGCCCTCACAATGTTCACCGGATCTAAAAGAAGTAGACTGGGCGCCGTCTACAAAGTATCTCCTTCGCACATTGACATTGACACCGCCACTTGTGGCCGTTGCCGAAAGCCCTACGAATATCCTTCAATATCAACTAGAAAAGCTGGCTATGAATGCAGTCATCAACTCGTTTACCGTTCTTTTGGACTCGCAAAATGGAGAGCTTCTTTACAATTATCACATCACCCGGGCTATGAGACTTCTGCTGGCGGAAATCTCTACCGTCATATGTGCTTTGCCAGAACTCCAAGGTGTTCCAGGTATTCACTCCCGGTTTTCGACAGAACGATTAAAAGACTTGGCTGTCAGCCTTGCCAACAAAACCGCAGCAAACACGAGCTCCATGCTCCAGGATATGCAAAGGCTGAGAAGGACCGAGATTGAATACATCAACGGATACATTGTCCGCCGAGGGGATGAATTGGGCATCAAGTGTGCTCTGAACTACATGCTCATGCAGTTGGTGCTAGGCAAGAACTATATCCTGCGACAACGAGATGCGGGGGCTGTTCCGTTTGATTTCTCAAACCTAGATGCTGATGACGAACGATAATAAGTCCTTTTGGTTCAATCAAGTTTCGAGATTGCCTCATCACACAGGTGTTTGATCTGATACCATCTGTCTACCAGGACCTTTATTTTCGAAGCTGTCGAGTCGGCTGGATCTGCTTTGAGCATGATTTCCAAATTGTCGATCGCGACATTTGCTTCCTTAGTATAAACTTCTATCCAGTCCCTGATGATTCTGTTCACCTTGGCCGTGTCTGGTGCTGCACCGCCGTGGCCCAGGATGTAACTGCGCCAGGCGCGTCGTGACATGCATTTCATGCTCGCAGCAACCTCGGTGCGGAAGCAGGGGCCGGAATCGATTGATATTTGGTAATTTCTTTGGCATGGTTATCAGCGCTGAGGGTTTTCAATAGTTGTGTTCCATAGCTATATTTCAAAAATCAAGAGATTCTACATACCCATAATATTGCTGAAGTATCAACTCTTCTTGTTCAGCCGTGGTAAGGGCACGGAAAATTATGTCGTCTAGATAGAGTACGTCGGATCCATTCTCCTGTAGACAGAAGCCATCTGTAGTTGCCAGGTTATTATATCAGGCATCTTAGTGTTCGGAAGGCAAACGACTCACATTCAACTAAGAGCAGTTCGTTTGGATGTGGACCATAACTCATGTATATTTCCTCTCCCTTTGCTGCAATAGCATTAGTGATCTATGAAGCTGCAAATCGGTAGTGAGGCAATTACCATAGTTTCTGGTGGCTCGAAAAGTATACTTTTTTCCATCAAACGTCACTTCACATTGCTATACTCCGTCAGAGTTAGAAGCCACTCCTCGTGTATATAATATAGCTAGAAAACTCACAGCATCGTCCGTATGATTGAAATAATCCGCGAACGGAACCATCGCCATCGCCTCGTTGACGTCCTCTGGCGGCTCATCGCCGGGCATCACGTAATAAAAGCTTCGCGTATTCACCACTAGCCAGTAGTACACAAAAACATCCCAGTCGGTGTCTGGAAACACGGCAGTCACACCCTTCCAGGCCGCATGAAGCCGTTTTTCCTGTTGGGCAAGCTGGTTCTGATGTTTTGTTGCATATTCCTGCACAAGCGGTTTCTTCCGAAGTGTATTCCAGAGCCCGGATGCTGCAGGTGGCAGGGCAACAAAGGACGGCATTGGCGTCGTCTTCGATTTGATTGCTTGGTGCGTTGAGTTGGAAACGCGCAGGTCCAGCGGCCAGATGATGGGCATGCTGTCTTCAAAGTCCTGGCGAGTCGGCCATGTAGCCTTCCAGAGATCGTATCTTTTTAGAGATTCCGGGTCTCCGTGTGTGAGATATGCTGCGAGAAGGCCATGGGTTGGAATTTCTTTGAAGAGCTTCGCGAATGAACGCGGAATACTGTCGATGCTCAGCATAGCTGAAATGGGCACTGATACCATGACCTCATCTGCCTGTGACTATCAGATTAGAAGACATTTCTCGTTTAGACCTTGAGTTAAGGCTTGCAAGAGTTACCTTGATGTCCCGGGTGGCTACCATACCCAGACCCCTTCCGGGAAACCGGGCTGGTGCGACTCCGTTGATCTCAATGCCTTGTGCAAGAGACCATTGCATGAATGCAGTATGCTCTTCGCCAGGTGGGCTGAAGCTGGCCATCTTTTGGGATGCTATCGATGTTTACTATTGACTGGTAAAGATGTCTGTAACCTTTGCCAGTGAGGATCATTTATTGATCCATTGGTGATGTATTTACCAATCAAGGATATATATAAATATATATATACCGAGAAAGGGTTCTCGACGAAAGATAGCTCAATCCCAAAGTGTTCCTTGCTGGCACATCGACAACAGTATTGTGTTATAGTATCACAAAAATGCCGACTTAACAGTCTCAAAGAACTACCCAGTTGTTCTCTGGTCCTCAATGTTGTGGTTGTTGTCCAGAGAACCTTGTTTTTTTTTTTTTGCCTATGATGAAAATGGGGCTAAACCTATTTCGGACTTTGGGCTTAGCTTCCGCGCCGGCATGTCATCTCATGATGCTTATCTCGGACTTCTTCTCGTCGCTTGCTGGAACAATTAAGGATTGAGATCAGATAGCGATTCGATGTCTTCAATACAGCCATGTACGGCGCCGGCACGCCGGATCTTGAGTCGACGTACCGCGATAAGACATCAATGTCAATGTACATGCCAATACCGGGGCACAAAACGATCCTTTTCAGTGCTCAATCGGCCGCCGCCTAAGTATCCGGGCCATGTACCTCTGACGACCATTGAACGAGGCGCGCTCACGATTGGATCAGCGTTTGGGTCACTTGTGAACCCTAGGAGGGGTGGTAAGTCCTGCTACATTCCCCCCTCAAAGCTGTCCAACCACAGAATCCACTGACACAGGAATCTCTGAAATGCAGATCTCATCGCAGCCCTCGGCGAAGCAACTGCAACACCATACTTTATATATCGTCTACGTGACGCCATGCTTGCAAATCCCACAGGCCGCCGCATCCTGCGCGATCGACCACGCATCACGTCCCAAACGCTCTCGCTGGCTTACCTCCGCACTTTACCAGACAATTCGGTCGGGCGCACATATGCCATGTGGCTGGACCGCGAAGGCGTGTCGCCTGACACCCGTGACAACGTGCAGTACATCGACGATGAGGAATGCGCATACGTGATGCAGCGATACCGCGAGTGTCACGATTTCTACCACGCGGTGACAGGGCTGCCAACCATGGTTGAAGGCGAGTTGGCCCTCAAGGCATTTGAGTTCTTGAATACGGTCCTGCCTATGACGGCGCTCAGCTTGGCGGCCATCGTGCGCTTGAAACCGGCTGAAAGGGAGCGGTTCTTCAAGCTGCATTTGCCGTGGGCGGTGCGTAGTGGACTGTCCAGTGAAGAGTTGATCAATGTGTACTGGGAAGAGCAGCTGGAGCGTAATGTTGACGAATTGCGGGCGGAGCTGAATATCGAAACGCCTCCGGATCTGCGGCAGATCCGACGGATGGTGAGAGAGCAGGAGAAGAGGGCTGTCAAAGGTGCTCAATCATGATAGGTTTTGAAATAGAACAACTGTATATCTAGGAAATATATAATATGATACAATTTTTTGAGAGTCTGTATTCGTAATCGTTTCGTTTTCACATGCTTGCTGGGCTTTTTTAATAATATCAACAGTCTGGGTATATAGAGAAATCCCACCCTTGAAAATGAAAAATCCAAGATTTGATATAAGAGGGAGTCTTATCCCTACAAATCCAAAAGGTCATCATCGTCGTCCCAGCCTCCTTTCCGCCGACTGAATACCACCTTTTGCTCCTCTTCTTCCTTGCGAGTGTTTTCGGCCACGGCGTTCAACAGGTCCTTGAGCTGTTCTTCAGTAACCTTCTGGCGCAGCTGCCCCGTCTGGGCCAACATGATGAGCCGGTTCTCAATATCGGTGGCGCGAGACTCCTTGACGAGTCGGATTCGTCCCAGGCGATCGGAGGCGGCCGGATCGAGGATTTGTGAGAGGATGGCAGAGCGTCTTTCAGCTGGAACAGGGGATTAGTTGCGAGAATTATGTTTCGGAACTTTTTTTAGGATACCTTCTGCTTGTCTGAGAAAGTATTAGCACCCAGGCAATCTTCCACATTGTATCTAATGAATGTATCCTATACTGACCTCCTCTGCTCATCCTGGCCATCGCCGCCTCCTCCAGCCCCGCCACGACCGCCGCCTTGCTGCTGTAGCTGCGCGAGGCGGGCTCTCCGGATCTGGACACGTTAGTACTATGAAATTATTGCTTCGAAACGACAATCCCTGATGAATAGGAACCATGTGCATGTGCACCGCATGTATTCGCCGACTGTCGAGCGGGGTAAGGATCATGGATAGCTCTCACCTCTTCCAACTCGGCGTCACCCATGATGATGATACTTGACCGTCAGGCTGTTGGGGAGGGGCTCGTTTCAGAATGAAGGGGCCCGAAAATATAGAGGTCCAAATTGCGGGTTTGCTTTCCTTCTGACTGATTCTCAGTGGTTCCAGGTACGAGCCGAGATTCAGACTGAACTGTTATTGCTCACAACACAAGCGTAACCGGGAGTAAAAATAAGGAAAGCATGTGCCTGGCCGGAGATGTCATGCTTGATTGGACTGAACTCTCCAGCGTTGGATTTTCCCCCACCTATTTTGCCGCCTGAGGCACCAAACCGCAAGCGGGGCATTCGTCATCCGTCTTCTTGCCATTCAAGCTTCCTTGCTCCTCATCTGTATATTAGCAACTACCGAGTACATCTTGTTTCAATTTCAAGTATAGCACGATTTATTAGCCAGCGCCGAGAGAACCATCGGCGCAACCGTGACATAAACCCAGGATGGTTGAATGTCTTTGCTTTTTGTATTCTTCGCAGAGGAAAATCCGAAATTGACGAAGCTCGGCTTGAACACACCGGGCACCTATCAGAATCCAAGTACGTATCTACTCGGCCTTGGTACGATGTGACGATGCGCGGTTTAGTCGATTCGCTAGCCTCTGGATCTGTCAGTAGTACAGCGCAGATCCATCTCCAATGCTGAGACATGATTTCGTCATTTGTCTGAGAGCTCGGTAGCAGGTCTGCAGGCAATAATCAAAACATAATGTTGTTATCATTACTAGCTGTGCCGACAATCAGGTCCTGTAGTATGTTTAGCGATCAATGATCGCCTTTGTCAATTTGTTCTGTTGATGATTCGTACATTGTATCGTTTCGTACGGACGGGGGAGAACGGGGGACAACCGTAGTATTGCAGAGAACTAGCCACCGTCTTAGAGCACGGAGCTTTTTCTCCGAGGCTCCCAGCTCTAACCACTTTCGAGTCTCACGGATGGTGTCACCGTCACGGGGCACTAGAAGTAGCAGGTCAAGTGGATGTAATAACTGTCTTGATGTGATCTTTCAATGCTGCCATAGCTAGTATCTCTAATGTTATGCGGCAGATCCGTGTCGTACAATGTACTTCTAGTTGGTACAGTTGCAGCGCACCAGTCCTTGCGTGTTCCTTCCCAGTGCCGACCTTCGTACCATATTTGTATTAAGTCGAAAGATAAAAAAATAGATGGTTCGACGTCTTCGTACCGCCGAGAGCAATTTCTACAGCCGATCGTGAACGCAAAGCGCAACTATTCAGAACGACTCCGCGTATTGTAGTTTAGACCAAATTGGCCAAGTTAGCTCAGTCACCTTCCCGAGCTCAGTTAAGGACGAGTGATAAGCTGGGTAATTAAGAGGCTAATCGTGTGCCGGAGCGCTAAGCTGATTGATTGGCTGAGGTTGCGTGACTCGGTTGGTGCTGCTGCGCCAAGTGGAGAGGTGACTAAGCCTCGGCGCGTCGACGAACCAACGGGGAGGCAGGAGCCGACTAGGAGGAGGAGGCGCTGCAGTTGGTTTAGTTACTGGCAGGAGCTACCGGAGAGGCGTGCCTTCCCTGCTCGACTGAACCCGTGTCTCCGCCCGGCTCTCTTCGTTCGCCCTCCGTCGCCTGTGAAGAAGACCTTCTCTTCTATCTCTCCCCTCCCATTCCCATTCTTACACGCTCTCTTCTTTTACTCTACATCTCCCTTACAGCTTGAACCGAGTGCCGTTTGCACAGGGATTGCTCGTCCTTACGAGAAATTCGTACGTGCATGTCTCTGCCTACGCCAGGCAGCGGATAAGGCTCCGACCACCCGCTAAGCCAAGCCCGCACTGGCACAGCCTTTGCCACACTCATCTCGCAAGTTCCTTTTGACTTTTCGATCCTTCTTGTCCCCATCAGCGAATTGCTCCTCGAACTCGCAAAATTTCTCGAGTGGCCTTCCTTCCTTTGTTCACCACCGAGCTCCCATTCCTTTCTATCTAGGCCAGGCAATTGACTTTGTTCGGCCATATTTCTGTTGCGGGGGTCGAACATCCTCACATATTGTTCATATTAACGGGACAAACGGCCGGGTTCGATCTCAAATGAGATTCTGCAAATAACGACTTTTCCCGCCATATCTTTCAGCCAGAAGTTGCTCTGCGCCGACCCGCTAGTGGTCGAATCCTTTCCCTGGTCGCCATTGACAGATAATTCACCATGGCCGAGTAGGTTTACTGAATTCCGTGACCACGTCAATCGAGGGTGAGTGTACTTGGACTGACCGATATCCCCCATAGTCTCATTTCTCTCCACACATACGGTCATTCCAAATTCCTATCGACCCCCGGCATCATGTCTCGACCGAACCCTCACAGACGATCCCAATCCATGGATAAGCGGTCGCTCTCGCCCGCGAGATTCATAACCAAGATGAAGTCAACCAATGCCTTGTCTGACCTGAGGAACAATTCACGGAGGACGTCACCCGCTGGCTTGGAAGATGTATCAGAAAGCAACTTCAACACACTGCGAGACCCACGCATGGTCAGCACCTCTGACCTGTCGAGCACGTTGGACTCGGCCTCGCACCACCCCGATCTGAACAATGAAGTCGCAACCCTCAGTGCAAAATTAGTTCAAGCCATAAACAACCAGACCCGTTTGGATGACTCTCTGTCAGCTACCTGCCAGGAATTAGAGGCCGCTCAGGATCGATTATTGGTAGTTGAAGCCGAAAATGAACAGTTTCGAAACGATCTCGCAAGTGGCATTCTGGTTAAAAGAAGCGACATCGAATCCGAAATTTTGTCTATGAGAGATGCATTGCAAGAAGAACAGGCAAGGCGTTTAGTTGCTGAGAAGGAGAAGAAAGAAATGGAACAAGAGTTGGAGACCCTGACAGCAGCGCTCTTCGAAGAAGCCAACAAGGTAGGATCCGTCTCATGCAAGTGGACCAAGTGGTGGTACTAAACCTCCTCACACTAGATGGTTGCCGTTGCGAAGCAAGAACGAGAAGCAGTTGAAAAGAAAAACGAGCAGTTACGGGCTCAAATAAAGGACACCGAAGCCTTGGTTGCGTCTCAAAAGGAACAGCTTACCGAACTGAAGACGGTTATGCAGGAAATGAACAGTGTTCGAGAAGACGCCGATACAACACCTAACCCATCGACAGCACCGTCCTCGCCAGCCGTGGTCTTGCAAGCAAACCTCAACCGACTGCTCGATGCGTCAAATGTCTCGCCCGTTTCCACCGCCTCTGTCGATGTTTCACCTGCACCTTCGACCAGCTACTCCCATTTGCTGAAACCAATCTATCGAACCGACATGGTCGCTTATGATGATTTCCGTGATCTCCTGCATCTGGCTAAAACATCAAAGCCGGCTAGTCGTATTGCGAGCGGTTCTTATGGTGGCCTGAACGTGATGGGCCTGGGTAGTCTGACCAGCAACTCCAACACCTCGACTGCTTCTCTGAACAACGCAAACGGTCAATCACAAACGCCAACCGGTAGTCCGCAACCGAGTATTTCGCATGCACCTTTGAAAGACACCCGCTTCTACAAACGCATTCTTACTGAAGACCTTGAACCCTCATTACGCCTGGACGCTGCCCCTTCTATCTCATGGCTCACTCGCCGGTCTGTTTTGAGCAGCGTCTGCGACGGCGGTCTGGTTGTCGAACCCATACCCGCCAGTTCCCGGAAATACAAATTCCCATGTGCTCTGTGTGGAGAGCGCCGTATGGGCAATGAAAACGAGCGCACACACCGGTTTCGTACTTCTGATAACGAGAACGCCCCCAGATATGCGCTTTGCACACTTTGCCTCGAAAAGATGCGTGCCTGCTGCGAGCTCACAGGCTATCTTCGTATGATTCTTGATGGGCATGTCCATGTCGAAGATATGGACGAAGAGAGGGAAGCGTGGGAGGAAACGATCCGCCTCCGGGAGCGACTATTCTGGTCGCGCTTTGGCGGTGGTGTTGTGCCTTCGTTTCATTCGCACGATGAGCCTGAGAAACCATTAGCAGAAGATTCTGCAATTGCGAATGGCCAATGCACAAATCCAGAAACTGTGTTGGAAACACCCCCCGTCCTCCCGGCCAAAGATGTCGAGAACAATCTGGTTCGGCCTCCCTCCTTACCACCGAAGGACAACACGACCGAAACCGACGCCGATCCTCCTAAGTCAGACGTGAAACGAGTATCAATCGGCGAAATTATTGTCTCGTCTGAGAAAGGAGTAGAGGAGAAGGGGCAGGAGGAGGTTGTCGTTAATCAGGGGGCCCTCGGTTTAGACAAGGAAGAGGCTCCATCAGAGGATATTCTGCGCGACCTCGGCCCACATTCCGACACGATCACCGAGTCCGTGTCACCGGCCGAAACTGTGATCCAACCCGAAACCACGGAACATGAAGCTGATAGAGTTGCCGCCGTTCCAGGCGCATTTGACTGATAGTTATAGCTTCATCACCTCGGTGGAGGAGATATTGTCGGTTCGGCCTTGTGACGTGACTTTTTTTTTTCCTCTCAAGGCATATTGGACCCGACCCCCTTTGACCGGAAGTACATGGTATCCGTTGATTTAACACTATAGGATCGACTGGTCGATCGGTTTATGTATAATTATCTAACCCATTTCTTTCCTCTTGGCGCGCATAAGCCTGGTGCTGTGAGCGTCCTTTCACGGATACTATCACTCTCCGACAGTGATTACCCTCTTATTCATATACTCATATTTGTTGCTGATTTTGTTGTTTTTGGGCATTCTATCTGGACGAATCTCGTTGACTGTCTTTTCAAGTTGTCCCTCGTCGATATTACGCTACACGACGAGATCAGTGGACCGAAGTCGTGTGGTCGACCATCTTACCGGTCGTATCGTTCTCCACTGGGATTCAATTCACGCGTTGCATGGTCATGAGACCCTGAGTGAGGTTTTTCCGTGGCTACAGAGGCGTTTTGGGACTTGTGTGCATTTGCAAACATAGTTTTCTTTTTTTTTTATACTCATCTCGTGATGGTTTTCTTTCCATGCTATTCCACGAGACGCTTGAACATTTCCTCCGTATAGTTATTAATAACCTATTGCATATACAATCTATTACCTATTCTGATCATCTCTTTCTGACTTTTTAATTAAGTATTTTTTACCCTTCTATTCCTTATTCTATAGATCTCTATCCCTGTCGTAGACAGCGGGGCCAATGGCGGACTTGCACCAGTGGAGATGAAACTGGTTGGATGTTTGTACAACCCAACTATATCTGCATAATAAGACAGGTGGCAATGGACTAAAGTTATGCAATCTTCTCTACAGCCAACAGCACCCGAACCTAAGGAGACTACTTACATGGTTTGATATTCTCCTACTTGTCGTTTCTGTGGAAAGATCTAGTATTGACAGCTAACCGTTTTGGTTGAGTAAACGAAGACAGTCTAAGGGACCAGACAACGCTGTAATCATGAATCTGGAACTCTGCCTTCTTCCTCCAAAATTGACTGTTGTTGCGAACAGATATTTCATGTTATCGTCATGTATAGTTACTGGAAATTTGGTTTACAGAAGACATCCAATACAATCGAGCCGGGCCCTGACCCGAGCCAGTGCCTGATCCGTTCTGAAACGACAGATTCACAAAAGGTAGACACTTAATAGACGTGCAGAGTCAAGGGAAAGCCAACCGAAATCCCATACTTCTCATCCCAAACCCGACCCAAACGTTGATATACTTATACCCTCGTCCGCAAAGCGCGCCCTCATATTCTGGAGGATTATATACGAGCAGATCACCAAGAAGCCAAAGGGTGGTGATCAGACGATCAGAGCTAGTAAGTGCTTTGAACCGTGGAGAATGTATTCAGAGTACGCTAGGCAGTAGTAGCTCATACTTTAATACGATAGCAGAACCTACTTGGTATATACTGATGTTATTTGAAATGTCCATATACAAGTAGTACGCAGAAGTTGTAGTGTGTGGTCTGTTTTATGGGATGGACAAAGGATAGAGATAAAAGTAATCTGTCATAGTACTAACATTGACATCCTGATCCCTCGCTACTTAATGCAAAACTCCAGTTATAGAAGCAAAAATTAGATATACAGTTTGAAATCCAGCCTACACCAATGAAAATTTTTTTGGCTTTTTTCTGCATTACCCGCTGCCTGGCGGCCGTTGTCCATACTTTTCGTGAAGATTCCGAATTTGTTCTTGAACGTTCATCGTTTGCGGATTAGGGACAGGACCTGTAGGTCCAACAGTTGGCATTTGAGGGTATCCACTGGGAGCACCCTCGTAACCTTGTGCTCCAGGTGCCAACGCCAACCGTTTTCGACGGGCTTCCTCTTCGGAATCTGCAGGACCAACACTGCCGGTGGGATTGTGTGTGGAGTCGAACACGTCGCTTCTCTGGCTGGCCAAGCGCTTGAGGTTGTTGACGACATCCACGGTAGACAAATTGGTTGTGGCCGCGCGCGACTCGGCCTTGGCGCGCTGCTCCTTCCATCGTGGATCCAGCATTTCGATGCGCATGTGGTGATCGAGCTCGGCAGCAGGGATTTGCTGTCCACAGTTGGGGCAGAGGTGTGTTGCAGCATTGTTCTGGCGCCGCGTCTGCGCACGCGGAACATAGTCCGAGCGGATTCGCATCGATGGCTGTCCCTTGGCTGCTGCTTGCGTGGCAGCTGCTTGCTCTCGGGCTTCGGCACGCTCCCGGATGCGTTGTTCTTCTTCTGCTGCCGCAGCTGAAACTGGGATTCCGGGCTGTTGAGGAGCTGGTGGGATGTGCTGATCTGCGACTGCTGGTGTTGCTGCTGGCGGCATGAAAGCTGGTTGCACAGGTCCAGCTTGTTCTGCTGGGTAGGCGTTGTAGTATACAGGTTCCATCTCGTCTGTAGGCATGGCCTCTTCGATACGGAGGGGGTTGAGCGACATAGCAGCTTTCTGTTCAAGAGATGCTGATTGTAAATCGCCCAGTGAAGCCGGAGGCGGCAGCTCTATTTGATCGTCTTCGTCGGTAAAAAGAACCGTTTCGACAACAGCAAAGTCATGCCAGTCGATCTGCGCGTAGGCAATACGCTCTTCTTCCTCTTCCTCTTCCTTCTTTTGCTTCTGCTGCTCCTGGAATTTCACCCATTCAGCGCGCTGCTTGGCGCGTTCCAGAACGTGCCGTTTATCCTTGACATTGTGATCTAATTCCTCCAATCGTCGGCTTTCCGTTGTATCCGCATCGATACCTTCTTGGCTCAGTAATATTTTATACTGATCGACCAGCCGCGTAAAGAACTGGTATAGGCTGTGTTGCGGTCGCAAGAAATCAAACTGAAAGTTTCCCGCCTCCCTCTGTGATAGCGAGGTCATGAATGACTTTCCCCTTTTCGCGACGAATAGTGCAGTCAACTTGACAACCTCCAAATCTTGCGCATTTATAATAGGTATTCGAGCTGAAAAATGAAAATCTGGCGGTGCGGCAGGGCCCTTGGGTTGTTCTGGCACAGGCGTAGCTTGCGCTTCTCCCGGTCGTCCAGCCGAAACGTCAGTTCCTCGCCCTTCCTTGATCTCTTTGAGTCGCCATTGATAAAAAGCCGCGTATGCGTCGCCAGGGCTCAGGAAGGAAAACTTCGGGTTGTTTTTCTCCTTTTCATGGATACGTTCTTCATAAAGTTAATGACGCCAGAGAAAAAAAAAAAAAAAAATCAAGAACATCAACTCCGAGAAAAACTCACGTTCAAAGATAGGACCATTGCGAGCGACATAACCGGCAGTTTTCTCTACAATAGCTACACGGCAGAACCTGTCAGCAGACTAAGCTGGAGAACAGAGGTGACAAGACGTACCTCGAATATCCTTAGGCGGCACAACCACGCCCTCTGGTGGCTTGCTCGCATCTTCGAGAGGTGTTCCGATTCCGTTCGTTTCAACTGCTGCAGCCATACTGACTATTTAGCAGTCTTGCGCTGCCCTTAAAGACTGCGAATGATGCGTGGTCGAAGCGATCGCAGTGATGGATCCTAGAACGACGAGAAGGAAACTGCGACCAAAGAAAGGCGCCGCCGTCGCTCTTGCCGCGCGCTTCGGTCCCAGCGGTTGCGGAACACGCGATTCCTGATTTGGACGAGTTTGAATGCGCACGACGACTACACAACTTCACAGGAAATCCGTCGAACGTGATTCCAAAGCAGGTAAATTGACTGGATTTCTCCTAACTGACTTTTTTTTACTATTGTCTGAAACATCTTCCTGGCAGTGCTGCCCCGCATCGACAAAGCATAGTCTCCGGCGGCTATACCCTGAGCCATTTGTTTTGTTTGGCTCGTGGAGCTTCTCTAGCCGCCCCCCGAGATCTGGCCAGCTGTCGACGTCCACAGCCTCGAGCGAGCCATTCCAGTCTGTAATTGTTCACTTCGATTTTCCATGTTATGGAAATTCCTGTTCTTGTTTCCTGACTCTCGTTAAATTTGTTTTTTCTTTTATTCCCTTCTTTCCTCCCCTTGTTCCTTTGGTGTTTTGTTGCTTGCCGCATTTATCGTTTGGTCGCCATCTAGAAACTAGGCTGTTCAGCGGTCGCTCTAACTGACCACGCGGACGGCATCTTCCACTCGGCTATCCCAGGTTTCTTGATTGATTACAATGTCGAAATCAAAAGATTCACTGAATGTGCGGCCAGTGTCTCGCCGCAGCCGTTCACGCAGTCGCTCCCCGAGGCCGAAGTCACACAAACCCCTGTCGCAGAAGTCGGATTATACCTCTGAAGGAGTGACAAACAATGATATCTTCAATCTTCCCTTAGCGGATTACCAATGGCTCGCCGGCTTGACCCTGGTGGCAGCTGCAGTCAGACTGTTTCGCATTTACCAGCCGTCGAGTGTCGTTTTCGACGAGGTGCAGTATGTTATTCGAGAAAATGCGAGCTTGTTATAGGGACAAATACTGACAGACTCTGCTTTTACTTTCAGCTTCGGTGGATTCGCTACCAAGTACATCAAAGGCAGGTTTTTCATGGATGTTCATCCGCCATTGGCTAAACTCTTGATCACACTCGCGGGCTGGCTTGCCGGTTTTGATGGTGAATTCGACTTCAAGGATATTGGCCTGGATTACATCGAGCCGGGCGTTCCGTATGTGGCTATGAGGCTGCTCCCAGCGATTTTGGGTGTCTTGACTGTTCCTCTTATGTTCCTGACACTAAAAGCGACGGGATGCCGGACATCAACCTCCGTATTCGGAGCTCTGTTGGTCACTTTTGGTCAGTTATTGCATAGATGAGAGGGCTCTCAGCAGTTTTCCAGACTAATCTTCCTTTATCAGATAACGCTTTGACTACTCAATCTCGTTTTATCCTACTTGACTCCCCTCTCATCTTCTTCACTGCTTTGACCGCTCTGTCCTTCACGTGCTTCACCAACCAACATGAACAAGGACCGTCGAAAGCTTTCAAAGCGCCGTGGTGGTTCTGGCTCAGCGTGACTGGTCTGTCTCTGGGGGCTACCCTCAGCGTCAAATGGGTCGGGCTTTTCACGACTGCATGGGTAGGCAGTATCACTGTACTTCAGCTTTGGATCCTTCTAGGCGATCCTAACACAGTGACACCGGTAAGCATGCAAGTCTCCTTTTGACCTGAGATTATACTGACCTCCAGTAGCGCCTTTGGTTTAAACATTTCTTCGCTCGTGCTTTCTGCTTGATTGTTATCCCACTAGGCCTCTACACTAGCATGTTCGCCATCCATTTTCTCTGCTTACAGAACCCTGGTGAGGGAGATGGCTTTATGTCTTCTGAGTTCCAAGCCACTTTGAACTCCAAAGGCATGCAAGACGTTCCAGCTGATGTTGCGTTTGGATCGCGTGTCAGCATTCGTCATTACAACACACAAGGTGGCTATCTCCATTCCCATCCACACATGTACCCTACCGGAAGCCAGCAACAACAGGTCACTCTGTATCCCCACAAGGACGAAAACAATGTCTTTCTTCTCGAGAATCAGACACAGCCTCTGGGACCCGATGGAGAAGTTGAAGGCTATTTGGCATGGGACAACCTAACAGCCGAGTACATCTATGACGGAGCTGTTATCCGACTATATCACTTGCTTACTCACCGTCGCATTCACTCTCATGATGAGCGTGCTCCCATCACAGAGGTTGACTGGCAAAACGAGGTGTCGGCTTACGGCTACGAAGGATTCCCCGGTGATGCCAATGATTTGTTCCGCGTGGAGATTGTGAAATCGATGTCCGATGGGGAAGAAGCCAAGAAACGGCTACGCACCATTCAAACCAAGTTCAGACTCGTCCATATCATGACCGGCTGCACTCTCTTCTCTCACAAAGTCAAGCTCCCAGATTGGGGTTATGAACAACAAGAGGTTACTTGCGCTCGCGGAGGTACCCTGCCCAATAGTATCTGGTACATTGAAGGGAACGATCATCCCAGCTTGCCAGAAGATGCCGAGAAGGTCAACTACCGGGATCCTGGATTTTTGGGCAAATTCTTTGAACTCCACAAAGTCATGTGGACTACCAACGCCGGCTTGACCGAATCGCACATGTGGGATTCTCGTCCGCCTTCCTGGCCTACCCTTCTCCGAGGCATCAACTTCTGGGGTAAAGACCATCGTCAAGTGTACCTACTTGGGAACCCGCTGATTTGGTGGTCATCGACTGCTGCGATTGCTGTTTACGTTGCCTTCAAGGGGATCGCCCTCCTCCGTTGGCAGCGTGGCTACAGTGACTACAAAAATGTCAACCTCAAGCGCTTCGACTATGAAGTGGGCACAACAATCCTTGGCTGGGCATTCCACTACTTCCCCTTCTATTTGATGGCCCGCCAGTTGTTCTTGCACCACTATTTGCCAGCTCTCTACTTTGCCATAATGGCCCTATCGCAGACATTTGATTTCTTCTTCAACCGTTTCCAACTGCCTGCTGTAGGAAAGAGATCTGTGCTCGGCAGCATCATCATGACGGCATTCGTCGCGTTGAGTGTCACGATCTTCACCATTTACTCCCCTCTTATTTATGGAAACCCCTGGACGGTGAGCGCCTGTGAGAGTGTTCGCTTGGTTGGCTCCTGGGATTTTGCCTGTGATACCTTCCATACTGACGTAAGTCCTCCTGCGTGGCAGCCGCCTCCTCGCGGTAGACGTTAAAGGGTTCACAAGTGATTAACGGGCTGTTCATATGTAGCTGAGCCAATACACCACACACTATACACCCGCTGTCAATGCTATCAAATCCGAGGCTCCTGTCGCTGTTCCGCACCAGCAGCAGCAACAACAACAACAACAACAACAACAACAACAACAACAACAACAACAACAACAACAGCAGCAGCAGCAACAGCAGCAACAAGCTGTCAACGAACAACCCGAGCAACCCGCTGTCACTTCGCAGCCGGCTGATTCTCGGATCATTGGCCGCGAAGAACGGATTGAATACCGTGATGAAGCCGGCAACGTCCTAGACCCGGAACAGGTAGCCAAGCTGCAGAGAGAGGGTAAAGTCTCAATGCAAACCAAGTACGAAACACAAACTCGCGTAATCGACCCCAACGGCCATGAATACCTAAAAAACCACAATGGTAACAACGCCGGGCAACAGCACGCACCTCCTCATCCGGACGTTCAAGGCCAGAATCCCGAGACGGACCGCAATGGTCCTGGAGAAGACGCGAAGCGAAATGAGCCTGCATCAGTCGAGGGTATGGGTGAATCTGTTCGCAGCGATAAGGCATCAGAGAGCCCGCGGCCCGCGAGCGAGGGTAATGAGGCGACCAGATAAGAGACTTGCAAGCGATCTTTGATCAAAACGAGGCTTTCCCCTTTTTCTAATTCTTGGTTTTGGTTGTAGTGACCGGAAAATGAATTGGTGGACCGATATATTGTTATTTTTGTTTTCCTGTGCCAGTGCCATCGCGACTTATTGGTCATGTATACTTTCATAATGAGCAGCCCGTCGGTATTTTCTTTCTATGTTTCTGAATAATCCCTCATGCTTAGTGAATCATGTATCGATTGTTGATTCGCTAAACCAATAAAGAGCGTTATGAATAAGGATAATACGTGTAGATATAAAAGTGAACAAAGGAAATCTTTGGATCAGACGTTTTCAAACTCAGAACTATACAGTGGCAAAACAGCTGAAACAGCAGTCTCAGTTGTTTAGTTAGCGGGTTATCATCTACCTAGAGTACAGGGGCTCCTCCCATCCAAAGAAATGCCCGGTCTATACGAGAAAAACCCAAATGAAAAACGGATGGAGTGGTTAACAGTTTTCTTGGTCACAAATACAAATCAAATTTGAAATTCGCTCCCCTATATTTAGTAATCGAACTCATCCTTGCCGTACTTGTTAAATCGCTCGTGGAGGTCCTAAAACAAAATCGATTAATTAGCACTATTGCCCTGCCTTCCGTACAATTACTGGTCCAGCCAAGAGGAAACTTTTTTGTGAGAAGAACTTACCGCGGGCAATGTCACGTCGGGCACAATGACGGTGTTGAGGGCGCTAGGAGCGTTGCGAAGAGGCTGGTTCTTGTCTCCGTGAGGGTGGTACTGATATTTGAAGACCTTGCCCTCACCATCACCCTCCCAGGGCATGGCGGAATCCGTGATGCGGACGTTGCTTTCCGACGTGACCGAGGTAGGCTTGCGGCCAAAGTACCTATTTCAACCTCCAGTTAGCACGACTTTCTCTCTGAGCATTGGTTTTTCTAAAGAAGCGATTGGATCCGCGCAAGCGCATGTCGTAACTTTAAACATCGCACATCGGGCAGGTTCGATTGAGCCAGGGCAAGGGTTGTTTACCATCCAGCAAGCAAGAAGGCACCAGACATGACACCAAGCAAGACCTAAAGCAACCTCTAGTCAGTTACTGAAAACCAATGACCTCATCTGGATCAACAGGCATACGTAGAGCTCAGGGTCGCGCTTCGGTGCCTTGTCCAGGCTGGCCTCCTCGGCCTTGGAGGCGTAGCGGCGGATAGGCGCGCGAACAAAGGGCTGGCGGGCAAAGGCCCGACGGGCTGTGAAGGCAGCAATCGAAGACATGTCGGTTCTTCTAGAATCGGTTGCAATTGGGAGAGCAAGGAAAGGAAAATCGAGAGCTGCTCGGGGCGGGAAGGTGGAGTGAGGTTCGGGTGTGATTGACGACAATCTTCGGCCCGCGGATCAGGTGATCAGACTGGCAGCAAATTATGAGGGAAGCTTCCGCGACTGGATTAGTGTTGGTGCCTAAGGCAAGAAGCGATATCCAACAAGAGAAATCCAGTGCTGCCTTGCAAAAATGTCAAATTAAAGCTTGCGTATTTCGATTTGACGAAAATTCACTGTTAAAATTACACCTGTCTGAGGCGGGGATTGTAGTGGTTGTTATAGAGAGACTGCTACTCGCCACGCCCGGAGAGAAATCGCCTTCTACAATGACGTTGCTCCGATGTATGCCGTACCTGTCTTCATTAGCGGTGCAATGGCGAGCAGACAAGGCCAAATATTGGAGAAGCCAACTGGCTAAAGATATCTCGTCTATGGCTGGGTGCCTCTGGCCCCTTTAACTGGGTGATTATTGGTCTGTACAGTTCTCGAATCGATACTACATGCAGCTTGGACCGTGTTTGTTTATCCGATATACTACTATGTACAGTAATGGTACATGATGACATGGAAACTAAACACGTACATTTAGATGCCATTACCCTTGTTATGCCATGTTAAAAAAACTCACTTGTATATCTATACGTTGTATTATATCATTGCCGCAATAGTGCTCTTATGTTCATTGGTAGTGGTATGTATGCAGCAGATAGTTTCTGTGCGAAGTTCCATGACTAGAGATGTAACACTGAAGGTTCACCTGCCCGTTGGGGGCTACCAACACATTCTGAGTGTACCTCCGAGCCACCTGCTGTTATATCTCAAGACCACACATATATTGTATCTCCTAAACGGACCGTCAAAAACTCCTACGACAGAACCGAGAAGTTCATCACAAGCAGGCCGATCAGCGATGGCGGCCTTAGGCATGCGGCAGGATGGGCTACTCCCGATTGGTCGTGGCGGCGACGCATGACCGTGATTCCCTCCGTAGTGCATCAAGGGGGAAAAACAAGATGCTTGCGACGACCCAGACTGCGAGGGCTCGTTCTGCCTAGTCCTTCTTTCTCAATAAGCCTCGCCTACACTCTTTCGTTCTTCTCACTGATCGAGATCACTTGCGATACTCGATAGCCATTCCTTCATTTCACGTTTACCGTTCGCTTGCATTTTCGCCCTCCACCGGACTCCCGGATCAGCTCACAGTCAACCGCTTCGTGCCGGGTTCATTGTTTATCTCGAGAATACTGGTTGTGCCATGGTTATGTGGTAGGACTTAACCCGATCTGTTGTCGTTATTTTGAACTTTGCGGCAGCTGTAAAACGACCGCAAGATCATGGCCGATCACAGTGCGCCAAATTCTCCCACTTGGCCTACGTCCCCATCCACCCCGATATCCCCAGTTACTCCCACGACTCCAGGGCATGACGTGCCTCACGTCTCTTCTGAGGATGGCTTCTCTTCGCAGCCACCGCCGTCTCGATGGGGCCCATCTGCATCGCGGTCGTCAGTCGGAAATGCTACCCTGGCGCGCTCGTCAATAGGTAATGCCACGATGGCCCGATCATCAGTCGGGAATGCTGCAATGGCTCGGCCAGGCAGTTCGTCGAGCCGCATGAGTCGGATAAGCAGAACCCATGTTCCTTCTCTCACCCCTCAAGCGTTTTTTCGGCCCATGAGCTCGCAGAGGCTGCAAGCTCATCGTCGCCCAAGCCAAGCACCTTCCGGTACCGGCACCGTCGCGTCGGAGAACATCGAAGACGAAGACAATCTTAACCGGCGAAGTATCGTCTCGAGCAGCACCATCCGTTTGGGCCTCCAGGCAGTTGATGCCGAAGTTCCCCCATCGCGTGGAACCGAGTTCACCGATCCAATCATCCCCGACAGGAACACTTCGAATGCGAGTCCCACTGGCAATACAACAGTGAGAAGTCTCGGCGAAAGCGTCAGGCTATTACATGAACGTGAAAAGAAGCCGGCACCTGAACGTCTGAACATCAGCAAAACGATCAATCCTCCTTCCACGCGAGACCCACCACAAAAGTCCCCATTGTCTTTTAGATCGGGCTTTCTCTCTCTACACAACAAGAACGAAGAAGGCCCGCGACCGGGTAGCGCAGGCCACGAGCGCTTGTCTTCCGCCGCATCCTCATCGCCTCAGTCATTCAAGGACCGCCCACCAATGCCTCCCGCTAACCTCGGCAAGAACTATGAATATTTTACCGGCAATACTGTGTTTTGGGGTGGCGGCAGATTTCAGAACTCTCGAGACAAGCCAGTGAACATTGCAACTGGAATTCTGGTTGCCCTCCCTGCAGCACTGTTCTTCGGTTTTTCGTACGTTGGAAATCAAAATGCCTTTAAAAGTGACATGCTGACTGTAACTAGAGCACCTTGGCTATGGCACAATATTTCGCCTGCAATTCCCGTCATTTTTGGCTACATATTCTATATCTGCATGTCTTCCTTTTTGCACGCCTCGGTTGTGGATCCCGGTGTATGTTGGCCTCTTCTGTTGTGAGAACCATTTTTGCTTATTGATCGCAGATATTCCCTCGGAATTTGCATCCTATGCCCACGGCAGACCCATCGGCGGATCCCCTTACTCTGGGACCACCGACGAACGACTGGGTGATGGTCAAGCTGGCTACTTCGCAAGTCGCTGCTATGGATGTGCCAGTGAAATACTGCAAGACATGCAACATCTGGCGCCCTCCCCGATGTTACCATTGCCGAACATGCGATAATTGTGTTGAGACGTTGGATCACCATTGTGTGTGGCTAAACAACTGCGTCGGTCGCCGCAACTACCGCTACTTTTTCACCTTTGTTAGCTCTGCAACCATCCTATCATTGTTTCTACTTGGAGCGTCTTTGGCGCACGTGCTCTTGTACCAGAACCGACAGGGTATCTCCTTTGCCGATGCGATCAGCCATTTGAGAGTTCCCTTTGCAATGGTCATTTACGGGGCTTTGGCGGCTCCGTACCCGGCATCGCTCTGGGCATATCATCTCTTCCTAATGGGCCGCGGCGAGACGACTCGTGAATATCTCAACTCGCAAAAGTTCAAGAAGGCAGATCGCCATCGCCCTTTTACCCAAGGAAACGCTCTCTGGAATTGGATTGCTGTTCTTGGACGGCCCCGCCCTCCCACCTATTTGCAGTTCAAGCAATCCTATCACCAAGGTGATCAACGGTTCGCGACACAGAAGCGCAAGTATCTGCCCAAGGACCTCGAATCCCAGGCTGGACTGGAGATGCAAACTGTGCACCACAGTCCTGCGCCAGCTGCTCCTTCTCACGCCGTAAACTGATGATGATAATGGTTTGTAATTCGATAATATTCCCCATTCTCTTGACATATTGAATTTTCTTTTCTATTTTCTTCGACCACATGGACCATTATGTTCCTGTGTTAATATTATATAAGTTTTGTATGTTAACGGATTTGTACCGTTGCAATCATTCCATGAGCGATGACGCTGCTCTCATTTCCTTGTTATTTCTTTTCTCTACGAATGGTATTTTTGAGGCTTGTTAAAAAGGTTCTGCACCACTCACATGTTCCGTTCTACTCATTAGAATTGAATTACATATAATCTCAAGAATGAAGGTCTCTGATAATCTCGAACTTTTTCCTGGGCTGGTTGTATCAATAGCCGATTAACCTCCGGAAAGCTTTGGAAGCCGCGTAATCCCCGGTTAAGAGCAATAGCCCCAGCTGTTGCTGATTAAACAAAAGAACAATAGACGATGGGCTTCTTTCGTGCAGAGAAAGAAATACAGGCATGTTGATGGGAACCAAAATGACTATCCATGGCTCCTAGCGACGATAGCTCCCCAACTTAAAGTAGATATGGACGAAGCCCTAAGATGTACTGGACTTGAGGACAGTCGTATTGAGCGAGTGAATGGATAGAGATACAATGTTTGGCTCAAGAATAGGAGCACGTTACTGACAGTTTAGACAGTGACTATGGAATGCTAACGCGTGAGAATGCTGGACGAGGCATTCCAAGCTTATATATGCGGCCATTGTTCCTTCCGGAAAGGTTGACTCAGTCTGCCTCTTCCCTCTCCGCCCTTCTCTGCTCCATTCTCTTCTTCTATCAACCATCGAGAAACATCGCAGTCTTGCCGCCGAGTCTACTGTCTCCTCGTCAACTGGTGCCGTTCATTGTACAACTCTTTACTTCGATTCGTGTTTCGACTGGCTTTCTGGCCTGGTCGATGATGTGCTGATTACACGCTCCAAGAGGGAGATTCTGCGCCTCAGCACTAGCTATTAATCTACCTAGCCTTTAGCCGCGTGTTACAGTAGCCAACCGCCTTAACGGGGGTTTCGCCCGGCCTGAAGACGTGCTGACTAGCAATCCTGGACTTATCACAGCCAAACAGCCACTCTCGCAGCCTCGCAGCAGGGACCACGGACTAAGCCGCCTGCTCCACCCCCGTCGCCCCGTCCATCACCACCAGACCCCGTAGCGTTCCGTCTCCTTTCAACCTTCATGTTTGGCTCAATTGTTGATCTCCTCTCGCCTGCGGCCCTGATCAACCGTTCTACACGCAAGGTGGCCACTCCGGCTCCCAACATGACTCGTCGCGCTACCCGCTCCTCTCTGGAGTCGGCCGCTCAGCTCGTTGGCGCTGCACCGGCCGCGACGCCCTTGGCCGAACACGATAATGCGCCCATTCCTGTTGACGAGCCCATGCCTGGCGTCGACTTTTCCGGTCCGTTGCTAACCCCGGAAGCAAGTCGTTCGGAGACTTCCAGCAACAACGAGCTTCCTGCGAGCGATGAGAAGCCCGTGTCGCGACGACAGTCGGCACGCGTCACGCGTGCTTCTCTGCCGGGAATGCGGAAAGTGCGCGAGACAGCAGACGATACCGAACCAAATGACTCGGAGGCGTCAATCGAGCCTAATAAACGTACTGTCTCCGGAGAAACATTGGTTGACAGTCCTAGGGGGAGGCGTACCTCACGGTCTTCTATGAAGCACGGTGTTCCGATTGCAGAGAACTCATGGAGTCAAGACACGCTTTTGCGTGACGAAGGCGCCGCGAAGGATGAAAACGCCCATCCAGACACTCCAGAGTCAAAAGACTCCAGAGAGTCGAGAGAGTCTCCAGAACCATCCCGGCGCCGCTCCCTGCGTACTCGGCCAGCCAGAGACTCGCAGGACGAGAAACAGGATGAGCCGACCCCAGCAAAGGCTGAGCAGGAAAAGAAATCCCCAAGCAAGGCTGGGAAACCAGCTCCCCCGCGCCGGTCATCTCGCCTCAGCTTGGTTACCAGGGCTACGGAAGTGCTCGACAGAGCTGCCTCTGTTTTGGGCAAACGTTCTCGGGACGCCATGGAGAAAGCTGTGCAGAAGCGTCGTGCAAGCCTCCGCCCCCGACACTCACTTCCTGCCAAAACAGAACTTACTCCTGCCAACACGATCAAGCCTCCCGACCCTAAAAAACGCCGGCTTTCCGATAGCGAGCTCTTGACAAAGAAGAACGAACCGGAAGAAGAAGCACCTGCACCCGCTGCACCGGCGCCTGTTCGATACAAACCAAAGCGATGGTTAGATGAAGGCCTCTACACCGGACAACATCGTGATTACGACCCCCGCCTTAACGAGGCTAATAACAAGAAGAAATTCTCCAAACGCACTGCACCTGTGCATCCCCAGCGAAAATTGCTGCCGCTACCCATGTTTGCTGGCGAGCGTCTGTTGAAGAATGGAAGAGATTTCAAGCTCCCTTACGACATCTTTTCACCCCTTCCGCCCGGCCAGCCAAAACCGGATGAGTGGAAAAAGGTCAATAGGAGTAAGTATCGTCGTGATGGTTCCTGAAGGAGAGGATCTTGAGCTAAGAAGTTCTACGTAGATGTTTTTGTGGGAGATGCGGCAAGTTTCTGGCGCGAGAACAAGAAAATAGAACTGTCAACCTGCCTTTGTGATGAATCTACGGGCTGCGATGAGAACTGCCAGAACAGGTTCATGTTCTATGAATGTGATGGCAGCAACTGCCGTCTCGGACCCAATTGTGGTAATCGAAGTTTTGAGGAGCTGAAACAGAGAACGAAGGCTGGAGGTAAATACAACATCGGTGTCGAGGTCATCAAGACTGCAGATCGAGGGTATGGTGTGCGTAGCAATCGCACTTTTGAGTCCAACCAGGTAATCGTGGAATATACCGGCGAAATCATAACCCAAACGGAGTGTGAACGACGCATGAGGACTGTCTACAAACACAATGAAGTGAGTCTGTTTCTCATGAGAATAACCGATCATATCCTAAGAGAAAACAGTGCTACTATCTGATGTATTTCGACCAAAATATGATAATCGACGCGACTCGTGGCTCCATTGCTCGATTCGTCAATCATTCCTGCGAACCGAATTGCAGGATGGAGAAGTGGACTGTAGGCGGCAAGCCACGCATGGCGTTGTTCGCTGGAGATAGAGGAATCATGACCGGAGAAGAGCTAACTTATGATTATAATTTTGAGTGAGTGCTACGACCTCAAGCTCTTTCCTGCTTTGTCCTGACTTTGTGATAGTCCCTTCTCGCAAAAGAACGTCCAGGAGTGCCGTTGCGGTGCTCCAACATGCCGGGGTGTCCTTGGCCCCAAACCAAAGGATCGCCCGACCAAATCTGATGACAAGAAAAACCCAGTCAAAAAGGGCAGCAAAGTGAATGTGTCTGGTACCAAACGCAAGCTGGGCAATATACTTGATGAATCGACATCGGCGCTCAACAAGAAGCGGAAGATGGTAGCCACCAAATCCGTCAAGAAAACCATCACCAAGGCCGTGACCAAAGCCAAGACATCTCTCGGTACCAAGAAACAAGTGAAGAAGAGTGTCACAGTGACAAAGGCAACTTCCAAAACAGCCAAGGTCTCTGCGACCAAGGCTCGGGGAAGGGCTAAGATATCCGGAAAGGCACAATCCAAAGCACCGGCCAAAACCATTACCAAGTCGAGGGTCACCAAAGTATCTACCGCATCCGCAAAAGCTGCTCCCAAACCCAATGCGAAGAAACAACCGCCCAAAAAGGGTCCTTCTCAATCTTCGAGTGGCCCGGCAACGGCCAAGGCAAAGCCTGTGTCTGCATCCGAGAAGATCAAAAGCAAACTAAAAGCCACGGCACGTCGCTCTACAAGCTTCAAGAAGGGTACTCAGACGCTCAAGCTGAAGAGTCCGGCAACTAAGAAAACCGGTCTTTCTAGCAAGAAAACGCCGTCCAAAGCGACTCCCGTCAAGACTCTGAGCCGACCTGGGAGCGCTCGTAGCAAACAAACTACTGGACTATAATGTGGATTCAATTCACATATAATTTGTTGCATACCCTTTCGCTTTTTTTGACTTGTTCCAAACGGTGTTTAGGTTTGTTTTCATGATGCTTGATAGTGACTGTTGCAGAGGGAATTACTGGGCATTTAGTTATCTAGGTAGGGTTCGGGGAGGGTACAGGCTAAAGATGTACTATGTATCGGCTTTCTTGCTATCTGCGTTTTTCTTTCCCCGCCCTTCACACCATCAATCTACCGAATTTTCGGCAGATTCCATAGGCTAGTCATAATATTCTTGCGTAAGGTGCTGCTAGGGTTTTGCTGCAAATACTGTAATCTCTGGTTGTAATAATGAGTGTACTTGGTACGTATCAGTTAGTCCTCTTTCTAACGGTGGTGTTTATCTATGGCTATTCTCTGCAATGAAACTTTTTTCACCCACAAGAGCTATTCATACATTCCCATTGCCAAGTCTGATGATACATGTTTTAGCCCGGCGTTGGCAGTATAATTTGAGCACGCGCTAAAAGGTAAGGCGGGTCAGTAATGCTAACTGTCATTGGTTTATGCATGTACGCTAGCCCGAGATAAGCTTAGCACTTGCGATATAACATTAATTACTGTTGTACATAGTTATCAGGCAGGATAAAAAAAAAACTTAGTAAACTTTCCTTTCCCTTATTTTCTTCCTTTTCAGGATTCAGGACAACTTGCTCAATCATAGAGATCATGTCTGAAAATAGAGTGGCCAATTATCCATACTGCCAGTGATGGGATAGATGACACTGATGGAAGAATTGACAGCTGCCGACTACGAGACGGTAAACCGGAATTTGCACTCCTCATTACGCTCTTTTCTGTTTCATTCTAGAGTTAAGCCACTGACATTAGAGTTGCTTATGCTCAAAATAACAGAAATGCAAATTCAGGCATGAAAAATTGAGCAAGAAAATTGTCAGGATGGGGGAATAAGCGATTAAGAACGAGAGAATGGTACGAGAGATGACAGCCATGTTTTTCTCTATGCAGAGTATTGATTTATTTTGCGAAATACTTGCGGCTATTGATGAACCCCGACATAAAGACGGTGCGCTACACAGATTCTTATATTCTGACGCGCTAGGCGTGGCTGGCGACTGGCCCGAAAATTCCTGCACATACGGTGTTGATGGTAGCACTGGCTCATTGCTCACGACGATCGAATACAGCTGTGCAAATTCTTCATGGCGAACTTGCTGGGCTTGCGAAGATTCAATATTTGTATGGTTGGACCATACAGAATGATAACATTCTGCTGACAGCCTCGTGGAGCCAATTTCTCATGCGATACACGATACTCTTGGTGGCACTTGCGCAGGTATATCATCCGAAGATCCGGGAAGGACTTGAACACTCTGGTATCGCGAGTTTGCAGCGCCGCATCTCCATCCATGATCCAGACACCCTAACTTACGAACTTGGCGGGTCTCCCATGAATGTTGCCGACCCTAACGAAGACTGAGATACAGAATACAGCTGTTAGACGGACGTCGTGCCTTCTGTTGCCGATCTATCAATGTGAAATCCGGGAGAGACATGGTGGAGAGCTGCGTGTGCGCAGCTGCAGAGCGGCGAGATGATAAAATTTAGGGGTCTTAGAATAGCTTGGGGATAATCCATCATTTAACAACCTGTGAGTCTCTAAACACATAAAGTAGCGTCTTCAGTCACAGGCTTTAACCCTCCTATGTCAGTCCGGCCATCGACAGTAACTGCTTCTGTAGACTGAGAAGAATTACAAGAGACGCAGGCCCGGTTGTTTCCGGGAATATTAGTTTAACTACAGTATATTCCCTACGTAGCGCAGGGGAGATCCGACACATGCCTTTCATGAGCTGAGTAGACGAAACAACTGGCTATTTCTGAAATGACGCCGGTGCTAAACATGCTAACTCTCGATTTTGAAGGATCACTTGGTATCAAAGGTTCACATGACGATTTATCTCGTGCAACACTGAGCTGCAAAGAGCCTTTGATTAGCCTTCCATCGTTTGGACTGGGCTCACGGGAAAACCATATGCAACGAAGGCTCCAATCAATTGACCTATTTAGATGAACCTCGATCATCAAAAGCCCTATTGAGGAGTTTTAGGTGAATATCCTACAAGGAACGAGTCGAATCACTTCTAAGTAACAGTTGATACTCACCTCGGTAGAAAGTCTGTAATATGGGCAACGTCAACAAATCAGGCATCTGAATAACGGAAATAATAATCACGTCACGAGTCAAAGACACCAATTAAATCATTCCTCGTCATGTAAACAATTGATCGAGAGAATTCTCGCGTTGAAGTGAGATCACGTGAGGTATATTACTGTAACGACAATACCGCGATTTTCACGGTTTGTGGAACAAAACCATGAACCGCCGTCATCATACGTGACTAGTTTCGGGCTCAATCTTTAGCTTGTCAACAACACAAACTGGCATAATCGGGATATCATCGTACTACGGACATCGACCGGGGATTTTATATACTGCATTTCTTGTTTTCCCTCCGACAGGATATACTGGCTGTCGAATAGCGGAGGTTTAACATCGGTTGATCGAATGTTTACGCGATAGCTGGCGAATTACCGATGAGACATTATTGCTGTGTTCTCAGCCACAGCCACACTGGACACGACGTACTCGTAGACGATGGGTACAGCGCATGATAAGTATGTTCCCAATAGCGCAGGCCTCGACAATATCTATAGTGGTGCTGATAATACTATTTGTGTAGATTTATTGGCATGGCTTTAGCCTTATTATCGTCGGTTGCAATTGGTGGGTAGCAAGCATGTTTCCTCTTAAGAGAGCTGAAAGTCGGCTAACATCACGGCCAGGTTCCAGTTATGTTATAACAAAAAAGGTATACCTGCATTTTGGAACTTTTGTATGCAGTGTCTTTGCCCATGCTAACATAGAACAGAGCTTGATGCAATCCTCGACTCGCCATGGATTTGATGGTTCGGGGATTCAATATATCAAGAACCCGCTGTGGTGGTGTGGCACACTCACTCGTAGGTCTTTTTTTATTGTTTGTTTTCTTCTTTTCTGACATCACTACCGCAGTTGTCTCTGGAGAATTGATGAATACCGCTGCATACGCCTTTGCTCCGGCTGTGCTGGTCACGCCCATGGGAGCAATGAGCGTTCTGATAGGGTAAAGTATCTCTGAACCTCGGGAGAAAAGAGCCGTGAACTAATGGAATCCAAGAGCTATCCTAGGAGCATATTTCCTCAAAGAGCATTTGAACACAGTCGGACGTCTGGGTTGCGCAACCTGCCTGCTGGGATCGATTCTTCTTGTGTTGCATGCGCCGGCTGACCCGGAGTTGACGACGATTGACCAGATACTCGACCTGGCAACCCAGCCATGTAAGTATTTGAAACTGCTTATTTCCTAACCTTTAGAGACTCTCTAATCCTCGCGCCACCAGTTTTCCTACTTTATCTTGTCTTTGTCATCACATTTACTTCATACGCGATATATCGACTGGCTCCTCGCAGCGGAGCAACAAATCCACTCGTTTATATCAGCATCTGCTCCTTGGTAGGATCACTGTCGGTCATGTCTATCAAAGCTTTTAGCATTGCCGTAAAACTCACGTTCGCCGGCGACAACCAATTCACGCATGCTTCGACTTATGTTTTCCTGATCGCTGTTGTTGTCACGACAATTACGCAAACGCATTATTTAAATAAAGCCATGAGCCACTTTCCTGCATCTTTGTACGTTCAAGCCCCTTTTCACAGCAACTCCATACTATTGCAAGGAAGAAGGCTAATCACCGGATATAGAGTAAATGCGATTTTCTATGTCGGCTTCACTACTTGCACGCTCTCCGCCTCGTTTATCTTTTACAAAGGAATCAACACTGACGACCTGACCAACATTTTCTCCTTGATGTGCGGCTTTCTCCTGGATTTCACCGGTGTAGCAGTTTTGACGTTGTCAAAGGACGAGGGCTCTTCGGTCCGTCGTCAGAAAACGGCTTACACGCCTCTTAACGAGGCTGATGATGAGGCTTATGAACTGCAAGCAGCGAGGCCAACCTTAGTGTTATAGGGAGGCATTGTTTTTCACTATGGCTTTGTCTAGTGAACAAGACATCTGATTCGCGATATTCGTCTATGTACCAATATACAAATACCCAGTTGATGTAAGAATGTACAACATGCAGAATAAAACCAGATATTCTTTCTAAGGTTCAAAAGTTGCAAGAAAAACAAACAGCAATCTGGATCAATTACCAGATACCTCCCGTAAACACCTGCCATGAACAAAATCCTCAGAGGAAAATACAAAACGCTTACATTCGTCAAAGTATACATAATGCTGATGTACAGCCAAATAAAAATAGCATCTAAAGACAACCGCTCGTTTCCTAGTGTATGTCATCTTTATTGACCGGTAGGAGGGTTTGCAGTAGGCTCGCTGGGCGCTTCTTCTTCTTGTGGTCCGATTTCGGTTTCCGAATCTGTTCTAGGTTCAGTCTGAGATGTAGAAGTGGGCACAGCTTCAGCAGCTGGTGTTAGGGAGGCCTCCACGGATGCAGCAGTGGTGGACTCAGACTGAGCGGGTGCTGTTACCGGCTCTGGTGCTGGAGCAGCCGTACCTGGGTTTGCTTCTAGCGCCGGTGTCGGAGAAACATTGTTCTCTGACGGTTGAGATCCTTTATCCATACTTGATTCATTGGTGTTTGACGGCTCGACAGTCTCTTTAGGAGAAACCGCTGGAGCTTGTGAGGCCGACTCGGATGTGGCTTGCGGTGGAGAGGTTTCTTGAGCGGTAGCAACGGCCTGCGGTTGGGTTTGCGAGGTCACCGTCTCTGTTGGGATAGTACTGGACTCCTCCTTGATAGGCTGAGAAGCTTCGGTCACATTGACTTCCTCAGCGGCGGAAGCTGAAGGTTGACTGGGTGGCGTAGGCTCTGGAGACGTAGTCGCTGCAGCTGACTTATTCGCGACTAGAGCTTCAGTAGGAGGAATAGGCGTGGCAGAGCTCTCTGCTTTGACCTCGTTTTCCACCTTTGGCGCCGATTCAGCCACTGCTATGGGTTCTTTATCGATGGCCATGGCATCCGACACGGTTGATGGTTGGTCAGGAGGGGTTAACTGTTCGGATTGTGGTCGCACTGGCGACCTCGTTTGTTGCTCCACAGTAGTGGTAGACTCTAGAGTTGGGACTTCTGAAGAGATCTGAGGCACTGATGCATCTTCGTGAGACGATTTTTCTGGCGATGCGGGGCTCTCCGAAGATTTCGCTAAGGCCGTAGGTGCCGATCCAAGAGTTAATGGTGGAATATCAGAATCGGTGGCCGGTGGCGGGTTTGGTGTGACAGATTGATCTAAGACCATGGGCGTCGGTTCTGGTCCACCAGCCTGCGAGAGCTGTTGAGCTGGAGACTTTTCCTCCGCTTTGACACCGTCTTCACTCTCTTCAACCTCCTCCCCTTCTTCATCCTGTTCACCATCGATCACCATAGGCTCTCCATCACCAACGTCGGCACCTTCACCCGGTGCAAACATGACTCGTTTTTGGCCTTTACCGCCTATGCTTTTGCTCTTTCGCTTTGGCGGTGGGGGCCCGGGGCGTTTTTGGGGGACCTCTTCTGGGACTGCAGGCGCAACAACTACACCCTCGCCATTGGCAACTCCAACACCGTCTACCACAGTACCCGGAGGTGGGACAACCCTTGTCACGGTGGCATCCTGTTGAGCGGGAATCACCTGTGCTTCATCCTTGATTTCACCCTCGACTTTCTGACCCTCTGGGACCCAGACATCGTAAATGGTGACATTGCCTGAAACGGGATCGGTTTTCTTCACCTTAGCCTTTCTCATAGGCTGCGTAGTATTTGATGTCGTAAGAGCTCCGGTAGCACCATAGAGAGAAGGCAAACCGGCTCTCCTTTTAGCCAAGAACTCGACTTCTGGGATCTCGACGTGTTTCGGTAATTGTGACCATTTTCGAGCCGTATAGCTCCTCTCCAATTTTGCGACATTGACCGTTTCGTCTGCTTCAATCGGCTCCTTCTCATCTACTGCGTGCGAGTCCTTCGTTGGCGCGCGAAGATAAATGTAACCGGCGCGAGCGGCACGAAGCAACGCGCGGCTTTGTGGTGCCAGCAAGTGGCTATCCTTGGGCATCGGCAGTTCTGGAAAGGGATAATCGCCCTGCGGCTCTTGACCTGCATTGCTGGGTATGTGAATCTGGGAGTCTTGGGAGACAGTATGGTTCTGCCGTGTCCAGCGACGAATGGGTAGACCTTCGAAAACGTCGTGGTCTGCTGCTCGGTTTCGAGCCGCATTATCTGCGAATTGACGACCGGATCGCGAAGATCTGAACTACCCGGATGTTAGTATTGGAAAATGAGAAAAGTACACTTGTACATAGCATAAACTAGACAAAATGTGTCGCCTGCAATTATCTACGAAAAACTGGCGAACTTGACGGAATGGGTTACTCACCGTTGGCGCCATGATTGAATGTGTTGCGCTGAACGCGCTTCCGTCTAGCTCAATGCGTGTTGCAAAACTCTGAAAGGAACAAATATACCGGCCAGGGATATTTCTAACAGGCGCTCACAGTGATGAAGGATCTATCGCAGGAAAGAAAAAGCAACAACGCGTGTTCGGCCGAGGTCTGCTTGATTCGTTTGGGCGCAAGGGAGCGTTTGCGGAGGATCGGCCATCCAACCCATCGATAGGCTCGGCACGTGACGTTCCTTTTGGGGAATAGCGTCATTTAGGTGTCTAACCAGGCTGCTGTTTTCCAGCATAGTTATAGAGTTGACTAGTAACACGAGTGTATACACACAAGTAAATACATTTTGTGTATCGTGCAGGTGACATGTCATTACCTTACTTTTCTTGTGTATAAAATCGAGTAGAGAGATTGTAGTTGCTAAAGGAACGCATGCAGAAACTGTTGCAATATAGACTTCTATGTGTACATACGACGATTTGGGTATTTTCCACAGAACCGCGTTCACTAAACAGGTGAGTTTAGCAGCTGTAAAAATGAACCATTGAATCGACTACTTTTAATCCCAGCTGTATTGAAGACGTCAGTACGAGAATGAAGGAAGCTTGATGACATTTGCAACGCACCCAGTATCTTTTTGACGGACGATTTCCCCTTGACTTCCAGTTTCTTTGCCCTTGAAAAAAAAAAAGTCAGGCCTGATTATTAAGGGCACTAAAGTGCCAACACTTACAGTCTTCTGTCCCTCGACAACAAGCCTATCGAGTTGGTAGAATTGGCTGATAGTGGTTTGCCTCTGATAGAGCAATTAGTTATGTGTCTCGTGGGAAATTGTAATCTTTTGGTTCCATAATAGACACACCTTCAACATTCGGAGCTCCTTTAAACCGGCCTGGATATATTCCTGGATCTTGCGTTGCTCGCTTTCATTTTGATGTTCACGAAAGGCGTCCCGTGTCCTTCGTCGAGCGTATTCACGAAAGTTATAATTGGAGAATTGCGAAGATTGACGGAGTAAAGAGCGAAACTAAGTTTGAGAAAGTACGTAGTCAGACTTGTTGTCATTCCGTGATCTCAATTGCGACTGTCCGTCACTGTCCGGGAGCTCGGGCGACTCATTACATACCAGAGATCGCACCTGATAGGCTGTATCGCGGGGAAGCGCAGTAACAGACATTTCGAGGCTAGCGATAGAGCGTTTTTCCCAAGAGTAGCTCGACCAGTGTACAAATTGTTGCGAGTCTGCGATATAAAGGAGTTATATTGTGTTCTCCGTTCGCCAAACAGTTGATGGTTCACGGATCGATCAAACAAGTCCCTTCGTGCTATCGAATAGGACTTCAAATTCGAGCCTAGAGCAAGTCGTAGGTCGGTCGTCGCTGCGTTGTAGAATTCCCGAGGCAGCAAAAGCGAGGTGGCGCATAGAGGTAGATCTGTTGTCCGTTCTTTTCTTCTCGGAGTGCGACAGAATCGGAGGAATTAGCCCGGAGCTCCTATACATGATATCAGTACCTAGAGTCATCATGTCTGTATGGTAAGAGTGCAAATAACCCACCAGATGCAAATTGGTGAAAAAAGTGTTAGGAACTCGACGGTATCCAAAACGGTGATGAAATGGCAGGGTCGAAGACTCGCTCCGCCCTCTCCGCGGCGATCGGACTTATGTGGCTCCGGCCATATTTGCCTTGTATGGAAACGTCATCGCTGTCTTGGGAGATAAATCCCGACAAATACACAACATCAATACAACGTGAGTTGTCCTGAACTTTGCTCAACAATGGAATGAAGATAAAAATACACATAATTTATATTCATTCATTATCTTTTAGCAATGGCACAAGTTCCGACACCACCATCATCTCGTGAAGTCTCCGTGGAACCCGTCAAGATAGCTATATATGTTGATGAGGATAAAGTGCTAGAGCTAGACCAACTGCTTGAACACTACCTTCATTTGATTGACACCTATCAAAGACTGCGAGAAAGACTTGGAAAGAACTTATCCTCGGTATAATCATCTAAATTTATAAGCCCGCAGCATAGCCTAACGGGTCATACAGGGGTTTTTTTCACTTACACATGCCAACTACTGCTCACCGAGCCGCCGCTTTGGTGAAGATTTCTATGATGAACGCATGAAGGCTACACGTACATTGTAAGATGCTCATGCACAGTTGGTAAGGGTACATCTCAACTGACTGCGATTAGAGATATTACCTCCCGGGAACGGCAAGAGTGGCAAGGGAAAACAAAGGAAATACTAAGAGGGAAGATCGAGTTCGGCGTAAAATACCAATCAGTTCTGCCCATAGACGCAGAGAGAGTTACCACGCAGGAACTCGATAAAACGCCTTCTGAATCTGAACCAGCAACTGAAAACCACGAGTCCCAGGTATCTTCAGATAAAGAGGACGATCTCCAGCATTCAGCAGCTACGACGGGCTCAACATCATCACGGGACCAGGATACCAACGAAGAATCGTCCGAGGAATCAAAAGCTCCCAAACCAAAGCGTTTTCGGTCCGATGATCCTATATCTTGGTATGGCATCCTAGTACCGCCCTCTCTGAGGGCCGCCCAACAATCGTTCACGGAATCCGTTAGTAGCGACATACCGCAGCTTGTCTCTTTAATGGTCGAGATAAAGCAAATTGAGAGTCATGTTCATCGCCTGAGAACTGAACTAGCGGCCGCCTAGCTGTCGGGAGTATTAGAAAACATGTATATAGGGGTGACAGCTATATAATAGCCAATAAGACGAATCCGCCAGCAAGTGGCTGATGCATGTGCAGGAGGCTCGTACAATTGTCGTAAATTATTGAGAGCAGGTTTATGAGATTAGGCAATCTCCAAAAAATTTTGAGGCTCGATTATGATGAATACAATGCTCGCCGCGCCCAATGCACTCAAAAAGTATTGACAAAACTCTAGTATCTTAACCTTTATTGGTCTATAGCAGGTCGTGATTGTATTCACAATGCTGCCCATAAGTAGAGAAATAGGACGGAAACAGGTTGCGGACATAGAACAATCAAAGCAAACGCGTTACAAATTAGCCCAGCAACCTTGCGTTCAACAGCCATTAAGATCCTGTCACCCACGCAACAAACTAATAAAACATATGATGCCCTCAGGTAAAGGGTTGGGTCTCTATACTATAGAAGCAACTATACTCTGTTGCTATGTTTCGGCTGTTGAATATCAATCTTGTCCACAACTTTTCAATCGGAAATACGTTCCATTGGATACAACGAAATGTCTCTAAGCTCCTCGGTATGTAATTAATGTACTGTACTGTATGAGACTGGAGCCGGAGTGGGGTCAACATGCAAGGTAAACTTTAAAAGTTCGGCACAAAACCCGATTATACAACGTCAACATGGACTTCGTTGCTTCAATAAGTTGGTAGTTGGAAACCGCTGGTGTCGATCAGTTCACGCATTGATGCGGGGGTGCAATGGGATGGGGTGCATAAGTAGCCTGGAATGCCACTACCATGTGGGCATGTTTCTAGCAGCGCATGCGAGACATTTGTCCTGGGCTTTGTTAAAAGCTGCATTGGATGATTGACCAGTTTACATATACAATGACTTTGTCCCTACTTACAAAGTTACTCTTATCTGCACTATGTGCTGCAGACAGTGTGGCCCTGGCGAGAAAGAATGGCGCTCCTCCTGTGTACGAGTCCAGTACCCCACCACGGATCACAGTCCACTCGACACAAGGGGACAAGAACTACAAGGCTCCATTGTTCCCCATCCTCAACTGGACCCAGTATGAGAACAATCCGATCCTATCAGCGAATCCGAATCATGGCTGGGAGTCCTCGTACGTCTACAACCCGACAGCCATGGTCATAGATGACATGGTAGTTGTTTTGTATCGCGCACAGAACTCGAGCCTTATCTCGACAATGGGACTGGCCTGGTCGACTGATGGGTACAACTTTACTCGCTATACTGAGCCCGTCTTTTATCCAACCGAGAAATATGAGAATAAAGGGACCGAAGACCCCCGTCTCATTCGTGTCAACGGGACCTTTTATCTAACTTATACCGGTTGGAGCGACAGTGACGGGATTAAGCTTTGTCTGGCAACGTCGACGGATCTGATCCACTGGAACAAAACTGGGCCTATCTTGCCGGACATAGAAGAGAGCAAATCCGGTGCTATTTTGGATGAGCGGCAACCTGATGGAAACTACCATATGCATTGGGGTGACAAGCAGTTGTACCTGGCTGTATCCACAGACCTAATCCACTGGACTGTGCCCAAGAATAGTAGTTACGCAGACGGCATCCTGAGATGGGAGCAGAAGTTGATTGAGTCTGGCCCGCCACCGGTCAAGACGCGAGATGGAAAGTGGCTGAAGGTCTACAATGGCGTGACTAATCAAACGACACCAGATGGGGAATTCGTAGCAATGCAATATTCAACCGGTCAAATGCTCATTGACCCGACTTTGTTCCCGTATGGGCCACCCGTTGCGCGACTGGAGACCCCAATATTGACCCCAGACACTGAGGACGAGAAGAATGGCCAGGTCAATAATGTGCTATTCAGTGAGGGACTAGTCCAGTTTAAGGGTCAGTGGTTGATGTATTTCGGTGAGGCCGATACACATTTGGGCGTTGCGTCTTCTCCTGTCCAGCCATGAGGGAGATATGGAAAGATGTCAGTGATTTCCTTTAGTAGGATATCAAGCTAGGGCTGCCGGGTGTATGTATCCTCATTTCTGGATTTCGTGAAATCTTATTCCTAATGGTTGATCAGTGACTGCTATAATTGCGTCTTTGTAGTAAGTCAAATTTGGTCTCGGGATCGATCGATAAATTATGGTGTTGGTGCTAGGTTAGGAGTCTGACCATAGGAGGCGGAGGTGAAGAGCTGTGAAGATGATGGACTAACTTGCTCGAATCTCTGCAGCAGGTCAAAGTTCTGCACATAAAAACCAGTTATTAGGAATCATTTTAACAAACCAGTACGAGGGCTAGACTAGCATTTGCCGAACCTGAAAGGCCGTATTCGAGTCGACTGCAGTTGTTTAACACGCGCAACCGTACTTTAGAGCTGCTATATTGTTACTGATTATAAGGTATTGAGACCCTAAGCTCTTCGAACTGTCCACCCATGACTTCGGACAACGATGCTCTGATCAGTGGTAGACCGCAGGCTGGTGGACAGCCGGTTGGTGCAACGATTGGGCACCCAACCCTCCTTTGCTCCGTACTACTAGGTAAAAAGTACAGCAATCCCTTCTTGAAAGGGATTGACCGGATCTTGGCGCTAGCCTGGCCGCACACGGATCCTGCAACCTGATAGGGATCGGATAGGCGGGGAACGATCAAGCTTATCTAGAGTGGCCCGTGAAATATGGCGAAGATCTTCCCGAACTAAATGATCGCATGTCTAGTATCAAGATATTGACCTTATATAGAAAACCCTGCAAAGTCTTCCCTTCAGACTTTCATAATTCTGATCAATCCACCCAGAACAGGATATGCACGCCCTGCGGAGTGTCACAGTTGCATTGCTAAGACCCGTAACTGACTGCTTAATTACGGGCAGGCTAAGAGTTATAGCTTGTTTTTGGAGCCAATAGTTGAGAGATAGTTTCTGGGCACTGATGTATTAGCGCACATATGCTTCACACTAAGAGCATACGAAAATATGATCGAATCTGATCATTGGTGAACGGGGTAAAACAGCGAGAACGTGACATTTGTACCCCTGGCTGTGGAGTGAGCCATCAGCTACCCACTGTAAGTGGTGGATGATCTCGAGTAGCTTAAACTGGTGAAATGCCCCATCTGTGCGTGTAGTTTGTTTTGCAAACGAAACTGGGAGCAATCCTGCCTTTAATTCCGTGCTCCGTATACTCGAACCTATCTGCTCGGATTGTTCGATAGTGACAATGTTTCCGACATTGCTGCCATTGGCGGCTGCTCTTCTGTTTGATATACCACGCACTACAGCCCTAGCCACGTCGAATACAAGTCAGGCACGCGCAGCTGCTGTCAAGGCTGCATTTCAACATGCCTGGGATGGTTACTATGAGTTCGCTTTCCCTCACGATCAGCTCCGGCCACTGGATAACACCTACAATGACGACTTGTAAGTTAGACTATATAACGGAGGAAAAACAAGGTGGAGCCATAAGCTGACTGATGGATAGCAACGGTTGGGGAGCCTCTGCAATTGACGCTCTGTCTACTGCCATAGTGATGGACAACGCAGATGTTGTCAAAACAATAGTCGATTACATCCCGACTGTTGACTTCTCTCATACATCAACAGATGGCACGATCAGCCTGTTCGAAACGACCATCCGCTATCTAGGTGGCTTGCTCGCCGGGTACGATTTGCTAAAGGGACCTGCTGCCCATCTAAATACCGACAAATGCAAAACGGAAGCTATCCTCGCCCAGGCTACAGTTCTGGCCGACTCGCTGGCATACACTTTCAATACCGAAACGGGAATCCCGCATAACAACCTTTATTTGAATGACCAGACCTGGGATAGCGAAACCGTTAATGGACTGGCAACAACGGGCACCTTGGTCCTCGAATGGACGCATCTGTCTGACCTGACGGGTAACCAGACGTATGCCAACCTCAGCCAAAAGGCCGAGTCATACTTGTTGAACCCCAAGCCTTCATGGGCTGAGCCGTTCCCCGGCCTCGTTGGCACCAAGATTGATATTGCCACCGGAGAATTCCAGGATAACATGGTGTCATGGAATGGCGGGGATGATTCATACTATGAGTACCTTCTTAAACTCTTCGTCTATAGTCCTTCTCGGTTTTCCGAGTATCGTGATCGATGGGAGACTGCTGCAAACTCGACAATCGAACATCTTACCTCGCATCCATCGTTGCGTCCCGACCTGACCTTTGTTCGTAGCTATAACAACGGCACTTGGAAAAACAGCTCTCAACATCTCACTGGGTTCATTGGTGGCAGTTTCCTGTTGGGCGGCTCTGTTCTCAACCGTACGGACCTGATAGAGTACGGACTCAACCTGACAGCTGCTTGGCACCACACCTACGCTTCAACCGTAACTCACATCGGCCCCGAATCATTCAGCTGGGATGCCAATGCGGTCCCTGATAGCCAGAAAGCGTTTTATAACGAAACTGGGTTCTTTATTGAAAGCTCCAGCTATATACTGCGGCCCGAAGTTGTTGAGAGCTATTATTACGCATGGCGGGTTACTGGCAATGAAACTGTAAGTGATATAATCATTTTGAACGGATTTTTTTCAGACGCAACAGAGCAAAATTGACAATCGACTCTTTCAATGCAGTACCGTGACTGGGTGTGGGATGCCTTTATGGCAATCAACGGAACTACCACGACCGGCTCTGGGAACGCCGAGCTATCAGACGTGAACGCGGTAAATGGTGGTATCTACAAAAACAACCAAGATTCGTTCTATTTTGCTGAGGTGCTCAAGTATTGTTACTTGACGTTTGCAGACGGTGAGTCAACTTCCCGATGTGTAGGTACCAGTTACGGGTATGTACTGATTGACAAAAGATGCCGACTACCAAATCAACAAGAATGGACTGAACAAGTTCGTTTTCAATACTGAAGCACACCCAATAGCGGTACACGAATGAAATTGACAAACTGTCAATTGACTTACCGATCCGCTATGTGAGGCATACGCTGCCATGACTTGATACAACACCATGGCATGAGCACATATCATGGATGAAAGCAGTTGTGTTTTTACTACATTATACAGGACATGTATCTAACTAGTATACTAAATTACCAACTTGACCAATGTACGTACAGAAGTGCTCCATTTACGAAATAGAGACGTTCTTCCATTGGGTATAAGCAATAATGCGGGGATGATCCCTCAGCGGTTAATATAGAATGCCCACAAATGGGAAGTATTGCAATGAATTTAACGCCATGCTAGAGCTACTAACTGTATTGAATACTGAACTATTATCTATTCCGAAGTTTTAGTCGTGGTCCGCTACATTTGTTCGCTCACCGAGTTCTGCGCTGTATTACATGTACATATATTTTAATTACATGCCATAGTTCGGGATGGTTTCGATTCAAAGCTAAATCTTTGCCAAGATTTAGAGAAAAGCTTAGCTACGTTGTATACTTGGGTGCTATACAACTGTATTTGCCTGATCGCCTTGTTGGTGTGAGTTCAAAACATCTTTTGTTATAAGAATTTTTTACACAGTCTGTAGCAATAAGGATATGGTAGGACGTGTCGAGCACATCCCCAGTGCTTCCCACCTGCTTCATCGCGGGACTCTGAGGCAAAGGGGACAGCCAACTAGCAGCGAATAAACGAAGTTAGTATCTGTTAGCAACCAAATGCGGTAGCGTTACATTAGAAGCTCCTCGTTGAGGGGTAACTTGCATTGGTAGGAAAAAAAAAGTGGGCAACACAAAAACTAACGTTCCCCGGACAGGTCATTGAGAGATGCGAGTTGGGTATAAAGAATATACTTGGTTTCATCATCATCTTGGCTCATTAGGAGCAGGTTTACATAAGATCTTGTATTTTTTGTTGAGCAAATGGTGTTTAACAGCATGAAACGCGTTTGCACTCTGGCTTTCGCCAGCGTAGTATTAGCTGGTCCAACAACTACAGTTCCAGATTATTTTCAGACTAGCTATGGGCCATTTGCTGGTATGTTTACCCCATCTGCTTAGTGATGGGTTTCTTCAGCAGCCTGGCACATACTGGGATATCAGATTAACCCTGGTTAACTAGGCGGTTACAAGACCGGCCAAGTACCGTTCCTAGCACAAACAAACCCAGCGCTGTCGGCACAACCTACTTACGTGCCCAATGGCCCATTGGTGACCGACATTCCCGTGCCTGGCAAGCCAGATGGCAGTACTATTTTCTCTAATATGGGTGTTCTGACGTATGTGCTGCATTGGCTTCTGACGACATGGTCAAACACCGGAAACAATGGCTAACAGATCCGTAGGCCTTATAAACCAAGTGATGGGTTTGGTGCTGACGAATACCCCCTACCCAACGGGTCCAGCATCGTTCAAGTTCATATGGTCCACCGCCATGGCTCTCGATATCCAACCGGCAAGCCAGGTGTCGTCGATAAGATTAGCGGTTTCATCAAAAATGGCACAGTGTTCACAGGCAATTTGTCCTTCCTGAACAGCTGGACTTACCAGCTTGGTGAGAATTCGTTGACAGCCCGAGGGCGTCAGGAGCTTTTCGACAGTGGGATTCTGCATTACTACAATTATGGCCAATTGTATGATCCGTCCACAAAACTTATTTCTCGCACAACCACTATGGTCCGGATGCTGGAGTCAGCCGAAGCTTTCTTATACGGATTCTTCGGTTCGAAATGGACGCAGAACGTCACCCTCGAGGTAATAATCGACTCAAATGGGTTCAACAATAGTTTGGGAGGGGACCATATGTGTAACAACGCCGAGAATGGCCGGGGTCAGACATCGGGCCCGGCGACTGACCAGTGGAAAGCGATCTACCTGCAAGATGCGACTGCGCGCTTCCAGAGTCAGACAGTTGGCGGAACGGCCAACTGGACGGTGGACGATCTATACGATATACAGTCGTTGTGTCCGTACGAGACTTCGGCCTTTGGCTACAGCCCTTTTTGCCTCTTGTTCACATGGGACGAATGGCTGGGGTTCGAGTACTTTGTCGACATTCAACATTACGGCAACAACGGTCTAGGCTCTCCCGTGGGCCGTGCAATCGGCCTAGGAATCGTTGAAGAGCTTTTGGCGAGGTTACTCCAGCATCTTCCAGATCCGCCAGACGACTCTATTGCCATCAATACGACTCTCGACAGCAGCACGTCCACATTTCCTCTCAACCAGACGCTGTATTTTGATTTTAGTCACGATACCGAGATCTTTTCAATGATCACAGCTCTCGGACTCTCCCAATTCGGAGAGTATCTCCCTCCCACCAAGATGATCAAAGACCGGTATTCGGTTGCTAGTGAGATCGTTCCCTTTGCCGGTTATTTTGACATCGAAGTCATCAAAGCCCCCCACCCCGTTTTGGAAACTAGACCGAAGCGTTCTGATCAATCGCCATATGATACCTCCGGTGGGAACACAACATATGTTCACATGCTTATCAACCAACGGACTGTTCCACTGGGGAAAAGTATTCCGGAGTGTGGGAAGCGCGACGATGGCTGGTGTGAACTACAGACGTTTATCAAGTTTCAAAAGCATAATGTTGCCAAAGCCAATTATGACGCCAGCTGCTTCGGTAATTACTCCAGACCAGGCTATGGTGATATCACCGATGGTGCCATTCCGGTCCCATCTCTGAAAGGAATCTCAACACCTTCTGCAAAATCCTCTAGTGGCGGCATCAACTTGCAGTCATGAGATTTAATGGGCACCAATCAGTATTGAATATGCGAAAGTATTCTTTTTCTCACCTATTGTAACCACACTGGAGACGGCAGGATGTCACAGAGAACTAAACGTGTGATTTATTTAAGATGAGTAAAGGTTGTTAGCACGAGCACGAAACAAAGATCCAATAATGCAATATATGCATATACAATACCAGAAATTGCACGATTGTATAATTCCGGACCTTAACGAGGAGATTTTTCAAGCTAGCTACACCACACATGACCTGTTAACCGTGTAGATGTGTCTGGTCTCCTACATACTCCATACCTACTTATCCTAAATCGTTGTAGGCTTAGAGCACTTTTGGTTATTACCATATCTCTCACTATGTCAACATATATATTGACTGTCGTGCATTTCCTTCAGATTGCAGGTTTGAACTGGCTGTCGCTCACCGACGAAATTATACTAAGTATAAAAGGACTACGACGTGCACCTATTTATCTTGAAGACAGCACACGTGCTTCGACTGAGCTTAAACAAGAGTTGTTGTGGGACTCGCCGTTAGACTACCTTCTAAAACAATCCTAGCAATCTACTGTGGAATAGTAACTTTATAGAGGGATGGAGTTGACACCTGACAGTGTCTAAACAGTGCGGAAGCTCTTCAGCCTCTCTACTTAATGTCTGGACGTAGCGAACGGTCTAGTTCGACAATCCAGAACTAAGTTGGAACGACTAGGCAGATAAGTCAAAATCGGCACGATAATATATTATTGACTGCTGAATGGCATATGTTGATATTTGATTCTCCACCCCCACATGGAGTCTGGCGATGTATCTCGTACCGCTGGGGGCGATGGGGGCTGAAAACCAAGAGCTATTCACAAACACAACCCCGTTTTTGGATGGTTAAAAGTCCACTAGTGATAGGCTTCTCGCGAGTCATATGTCAATATCGCAGGGCCTTATAAAACCCGGTGGTTTTAAGCTTTCGTTCTCTTTGGGTGGCTTTGTGTGGAGACCAACTTTTTCTGATCTATGTCCAGCCACATCGTCATCATCTTGGGGAAGTGAATAGCGCCAACTAATCTTTATACCAAAGTATTTCTAACTAAACAAGACCTCCAGACGCACACGCACGCAGTCCACACCCAACAGGGGCATGGACAGGCCAAGAAGAGAGGGAAAGAAACTGGCTTGTCTTAAGACATGATCGATTGGGTTTGGGATTAACGTCGTACACTAAACTAGGAGGGAAAGCCAGAAAGTCACTAGAGCCTGGTTTTTATGAGAATGGAAGGAGATCTACTGGTGCTCTTGTACTCGTAGGTCGAAGATCTGCAACAAATTTGGACGAGAATTATTTCAAACTGGTCGCCCCATTTTAGTCTTGAGACGAATGAGCAGAAGCAGTTAAGCTTCCAGACGTTTGCGATCGCTAACTCATAACAAGCCAGAACTCGAAAGGAAATTTACATACTCCATGGTCGAGCGCTCAGGTTCAGGATATTGTTCCCACCCGCCCAAGTTCGTGTATAGCGTTATCCATCCACTAAGACTGGCCCCCATGTTGTCTAAAACTCGGCGAACAATGAGGCATGTACGAGTACCGACCTTTATCGGCGCATTTAACGAGGTTGAAAAAAGCACTGGTGGTCTATCGGATATCTATATATATCCTAAACAGCCCTCCTGGCAGAGACCAACAAGAACAAAAAATATCTGCAACTGAGAGCCATCCAGGGTTAACAAATCAACAGAGACATATAAATATTGATCTTTGCTTCTATTATCTCCTATATCCAATATTTTTTTCACGATGAAGATATCGACCGTCGCCACTCTTTTCTTTTCGGCATTGGTGGTGAACGCATGTCCCATGGTAGACAAAAGTGACGAAGCCTTGACCGATGAATACAACGACTTCAGCTACAACGTTGGGGACATTGTCGACAATGATGCTTTGTGTCTCTCGCAGGGAGAGGGCGATTATACCTTTGGTATGTTGGTTCAGGCCGGTTCTCTCGGAATACCGGGATCGACCACGGGAGGCTACCTGTTTGCCGTCATGGACAATGCTTGCAAGCTTCTTGGTCTATATGTTGGAGACCAACAGCACTGTGGTGTTCCATTTGTGCTGGAGGCAAACTACCTAAAATATGTCTTGACTGTCGACACGGTCGACACGGGTATTGGCGATCCTTATTTCTCCTTCTACTATGCCAATGGCAAGTACTCGATTAGAAACAATGGCTGTGTATGCAACACCATCTCCAACAACGGCAACGGTGCTGTTTCGGGCTGCCGCTGCGCTTTCCCTGTGGATGGAGAGCCTGCCAAGCGGGAACTAGAGTTCACCGCGTAAGGTGGTGCGAGATGGGCGAGGCTTGTTAGTGATGATAGGCACTGTGGGACAGCATTCTCGACTGATATGCCGGGTTATATGTCGGTGCCAGTACTCGCGGAGGGAATCATCATGTCAATTGCAAGGCTGTTCTAACTGCCAAAGTTGTATTGAAATCTGAAAGAAAAAAGAAAGAAAAAAGAACAAGGGGTTTCCAGTATCTTAGTTTCTGAAGTCAGTGCCTGGGATTCAAAATGCCCATTAACTATCAATATCACCGAGATTTGCACAGTTCACTAATGGTATACGTACGTAAAATACATTGCTAACGGGCGTGCTTCTTTAATACTGTACATGTCTAAGAATAAGTAGCAGATCTAAAGTCATGAGCTATAACGATGATCCAGGGATTCCATAGATATTCGAAACGGGAAGAAGCCGGTATGGAATCCTAGAATAACCGTCTCTGGTCATGGAACATTATTCGCGCCGTAATGTCTTGGATAGCGTCTTGTGGCGAGACGATTACTATCCCTGCACCGCGATAAGTTGGGAGTCACATTCGGGGAACTAGGAAATCCGTCTTCTTCGATAGAGCCACCCTGGATACTGGAAGAAAACCTGGCTTTGCGCAACGGCTTTACGTTCCAGGAGCGGGCCGATTTGTTACATCTGTGAGTACCTTCGGATCTCTCATTAGCGGGCCTCGGGATGCTGGGCACTATCAGTAAACCGTCATCAGTGAACCAGCACGGTGGGTATTGTGAAGGCTGGGATTGTGGTAGATTTAGTCTCCCCGTATGCGAGTTGACAGTTTGGCGTGCAAGATGGGGAAGGATCCCACTTTCAGCAATCCAATATGCGTTAGACGCTATCACGGGAGGCGATGACAGGCGAGAGCACGCAGACGAGTCAACTTGCGGAGTTTGGGGTTGAGGATAAGAGTAGTTCTTGTCTATAACAGCGTAGCCTTCCAGCTGCAAAGACGAGATCCTGGGGCTAGAGATAGCGGAGTTCGTAGCCACAGCATACGGCGATCCGGGCGTAATCACAGCGAGCTGGTTCGATCCGGTGTCAGGATCGGAATACTGGCACGCAGATTGTAAGTTGTAGCTCTGCAGAAAAACCCATTCTTCATGGGGAGAGCGTGGGAAGTTTGGTCCAGCAGGCGGGTTGGGAAAGCTATAGTCTCGAATATCATCCCAAGCAGGCTGAATTCCAGAAGGCCGGTCTTCAACCAGTGGTGGAGACGCCGCATGGACGTCGAGGGAGCTAGATCGCTGCAAAGTGGAAACAGGTTGAAAGACAGAGCTAGGGATCGTGAGATTGCTCGGACTCGCGGCCTGCCTGCCATCAGGGTTGACGTCCCACGCGCATTCTGTGGGAGCCGAGAATACGCGGGCTTGCTGAGCTTGGTTCTCTGGAGCTAAGAAGAATGAGCCTAACAACTCAGTTTGGGAAGATATCTTCGGCTCGATAAATATACAGCTCTCTCTGAGAGTCGTTTAACTGCACCTGTCAGAGCCTCCATATCTATAGTCACCAAACAGCTAGCCACGACCAGCGAAGACGGATAGATAGCTGAGACGAGGATGGGAACAGATGCGATTATGGGTGACAATACGGGACAAACGATATGTGCAGACCAAGAAGGAGGAGAATCCGAAAAGATGGACGCTCCACGCCAAACCGCCGCTACAGTCTGGACGCTGCACCGCGAGGGCAAGAGCGCAGCCTATGGCAGTCACGGGGACGCGTGACCTGATCCGGGGACGTCCCGGACGTGGCATCTTCGTCTTGACTAACTTGCTACGGACAACTCTTGCCTCCTTCGCGCTTCGACTCCATCTCATGCTCGCTAAAAACCACTGTGTGCTCGGGGCTTTCTCTCCTTGTCATGGACCTCAACAGCAACAGCTGACCACTACTAATCGGCCCTGCAGGTGGCACAACGGGTAATATCGCTAGGTTGGCCAAGACGCACCCCTAGCCCCGGCCCGACGGGGAGCACAGTATAGGCACAGAGCCAAGATACATATCCTCAATTTGTCTCAGGACCCAACAATGTCGAGGTGCGACAAGAGATGATTAATAAGAGGCTGAGCGCAGACGCGTCAGCGTCAGTCGACATCTTCACGCTTTGTCAACTCGGCAGACACTTTATTCTGGTGCAAGCCAATCGCGGCGCACATGAAACGTGATAGGCGCCAGACATCCTTCTGGCCATGGACTTTAACCACGACATTCTCATCTGATTGGGCAGATATATGCCTGTCTAGGAAAAGCGCGAGCATGTTTCACTACTCTGCCGCTAACACGATCAATCATACGCTGAACACGATTTGACGGCTGGACGGCGCATTGACTGGGGGCAAGAGTGGAGGCTTCCGGGACACACTGAAACGCCCGTCGACGCCAGGACCAACATCCCATGGACCAGTCTCGTCCACTGGACGCCCAGCGAGGCCTGGACTCCAGTGGCTGCTGGGCAAAATCTGCACCTGAAGACGCGACTATGATACTTGATTCGACGACGAGAGCCGGTGCCTGGGCAAAAACCCAGTAACGACAGCCAGGTGGAAGCTGGTCGCCCTTTGCAATGATCTTCGTTTCTGTTCACCAGTCAGCGATGGCAAGAAGAAGAAGGAATGGTGGCAATTGGGAGTATATGCATGTAGCTACTGGCTGTCAAAAGACTGGCCGGTCAGCCCATCATGATTATTAGCTTCCCGGTGGCTGGGCATAAATTGCCATGAAGTAGGAAAGGGCCACGCTCCATGTGTTGCGACGACCCCTGCTAGCTTGTTACAGGCGCAGTTGGACGGTTGCAGTTGCAGACTAACGGCGCCTCGAAACCACAAACAGCTCCTAGTATCACTAAGTGTTATATTAGCAGCAAATTACTATGGGACAGCCCAATTTAGCGCAGGTACCAGCTTGAGGCGGCTGTGTCTCGATTTCGATGGCCGGTAGGAGAGGGGCTTGTCACTCGCGACTCGCCTTGTTCTCTCATCCTCCAGAATATCTCTCTGTATTGTGCACTCCTTTCTTGCTGAGCTAGAAGCTCTTATTTTCTGTTTCTTGTTGGCCTGCCCGTTGATCGTGCTGAGTACGCCCTGTGGCCAGAGCCTTTGGCTTTCTTCATATAGAGACAAAAGGTAGTGAGTGCCCTTGTCTTTGATACGGTTCTTGGTTGGTCTGACTGATGTATGCAGGCATTGATTGCCTGTCGCTTTCTTTATCTGCTTCGCTTTACTTCTATTGATCCATTCACTATCGTCATTCATTCTTTTTTCCCCAGCACAGGCTGTCTATTGTTGTCAGCCTCGCCTTCACAAGACCCTGTTGAAACCTGGTCTTTACATTCTGTTCCAGACCTGTGCCCGGTTTCCAATTTCTTTCTTTCTGCTACCAACACAAGACAATAGCCTTGTCTTGTATTTTCTTGATTACTACTAGCATTCTTTTGTTCCACCTATATCTCCCCGATGTCTTCGAGCCAAGCCGACGCCTTTGACGGAGCAACGACTACTACACAGCAGTAAAAGGGACCATATCAAGTGAGGCTTGTACAGTTCTAGTTGAGGGGTGTCAGGATGAGCTCGAATCGACCAGCTCCACGACCGGGCAAAGCTTTGGGCCGGGGTTCCGGCTCAGTGAAGAGAGCGAGGGAAATGCTGGAAGCTGGAGTGCGTCCGCAAGTTGCGAATCAGGCCGATCGACCACATCAACCACGGCCGCTGAACCCTCGTGCCGGAGCTCCAACGAACCAAGGGCCGTATCCCGGGGGCCCGCCGCCCCAGCGGCCCCAGCGGCCTTCTTACTACGATCAAGCACGACCAGACTCAACGGATGGAGAGATTAACATTGGATTTCAAGTCGATGGCGATCCCCGGGGGCCTGTTCCCGTGTTACCGATTCAAGGACTGCCCGTTCCCAAACAGACGGGGCCACCACAGCCGGGTTCGAGAAGAGGACGGATGTCCTCATTTTCCCGTGGAACATTTGTTTCGCCAATTCCAGAAGAGGTACCCGATAAAGGGAGGCGAAAGAAGAAGGGGTCGTTCGCGTCCAGTGCTGCCATTCCGTCAAGCTGGGGATCGGGAGTGCCTCCTTCAGACATTCTAGATTACTATGACTCAGGTGATGATGGGGAGCGCGGTGGTGATGCGACGATTGTGCGGCATGCTAGTCTAGGAAAGCGTGGGAAGCCGTCTCTGCGCACGATTAGCAAGTCCACGTTCGAAGGGGGCAAGAGCCCGGCGACAGAACCGGTACCGGATCTGCCTAAAAGATATTCGCAGAGCAGACGGTCGTCCGATTCCGAGTCCATCGACTCGATCGATATCGAGAAGCAGGGGCTGTCGATCGAGAAGGAACAGCAAGAGAAGAGCAGTAGGCTGGCTATGCCGGGTCCAGGATTCAGCAGCAAACGTAACGCACGACGACCGCCTAGACTGGATCTGGGGACGGTACGAAGTGCGGAGGCTCGGGGAAGTCTCACGAGCCTCCCGGATCTCATCCGGCGTGCCACGAGAGTCGCATCGAACCTGGAACATGGGCGCACGGCAAGCAAGATTGGAATCTTGGACATGTTTGACGGCGGCAAGGAGCCAAAACGGCCGAAGCCGGCCCATGCCCGGTCCTCTGCTTCTCTGTCAGATATCCTAGCTTCTTTCCCACCGCCTCGAACCGATACTCCTGATGACGTCTTTCGCAATTCGTGGCCGTTTCCTCCTGCTGGCGGTGCGGCGGAAAAGTCTCGGTTACGACACATGCAGACGAACGAGAACGAGGAGGACGCGGAAGAGCCAAGGCGGCGGCGGCGTTGCTGTGGTATGTCTCGACGACTGTTTATTATCTTGTGCATCATCGCTCTCTGCGCGGTGATAGCCGCCATTGTTATCCCGATTGTCGTCGTCGTCCTTCCCCGAACGAAACACGACGATTCAACCACCGTGGCAGCTTCGACCATGTCCGGCAGCGATTCGACGGGGTGTGATCAACAGTTACCATGTCTGAATGGTGGCGTTAGTGTTTCTACCGGCAACAGCTGCTCGTGTGTCTGCGTCAACGGGTTTTCGGGTTCGCAATGCGGCGACGCTACAGATGGCAGCTGCAGCACCACCCAAATCTCTGCTACTGCTAATGCTACGGTGGGAAGCTCTCTCCCGCATTTGTTTGCCACTTCCGAGTCCAGTTTTAGCATACCGTTGAACAAGACTGAGATTGTCGGGCTGTTTAACTCGGATAATGTTTCGTGCACGGTGCAGAACGATCTGGTGTTTTTCAACACGGACAACCTGCGAGTGCGGCGGGAAGCATGGGCCACGAACGCGCTCACGGGCACATTCAGACCCGATCAATCACAAAAAAACATCAGAGACGATTCTTTGTTAGTGCCGCCTCCAATTCTCAGCGTCCCAACACAGACTGCCTCGTCCAGCAGCAGCAGCAGCAGCAGCAGCAGTAGTAGTCCGACAGGCACTATGTGGACTGGGCGCGGCATGGAGATTGCATCGACGCCAACGCCGCCGCCCAAGTCACGGTCAAGCAAGACCACGAGGACGACATCGGCAACCGCAGCGTCAATGTCAACAGAAGGGTCGACTTTGCACAAAGAGCGTCTCTTCGACTTTGCCCGGGTTGCCGTGCTGTTCATCCTGGAACAAACCCGACACGTGGACTCGGCATCGAAAGCACGCAGCGACATTGCTTTGGCTCTGCTGTCCCACAAGGACGACACCTTGTCGAAGATGAAGGTGACCATGGCAAACAAATCGGACAGTTTTGTGTTGAACTTTAACAACTTCAGTATCACGCTGCCTGATGGGAAAGTAGTTGGGGGTTAGCAGGTCTTTTTGTGTTGTATCTCTATGTTAAGGGGATGCGAATATTCCTTGTATCTTCACTTCTTCTCCCTTCCTTTTTTTTTTTTATATTTTTTTTTTCTTTTTTATTTATTCTTTTTTCCCTTCTTGTCGATTTTGGGATGCACCAGTCTGCGTCGCATCGTTGTATTATTTTATTCTCAAGCTGTCGATAGGATGCCTACAACATCTTTCCAAACACGTGGAAAACTGAAACAGAATCAACGCAGAAGCACTGAACACGTAATATGCAGCTCTCAACGCTCGCATTGACCTGCCAGGCCATTGATGACGATAAACTCATGCGGGACCCGTGTTTCACGTAAGCGCAGATGCCCGAGCATGTCCATGCCCATTGCCTGGGGCCGGAAATCCTCACGTAAAGACTGTAGGTCCTCTGTACGTAGCAGGGTCTACTAGCAACTAGCAGCAGCAGGCTAACTACTCTGTACTAACCAAATGGGAAATTCTGTAACCGATGACAGCCTCTCCCCGGGAACAACCTTGGGACAGCATGGCAGCCATCTATATCATCGCCAACTGTATTCACAATCAAACCCAAACAAAACGAGCGGCTTGACGGGGTAATATGACGTCAGGTCCGTTACAATGTCGGCCAATCGGATGCCCGGGATCGTAGTGCGCAGCCGAATCCGGCAACTCCGGGAGATGCATCTCTCCCAGGTCCACATCCTGTTACTGTTGAATCTTCCGGAGTCCGGAGATGGGACTGGAGATGGCAGAATTGGTAGGAGAAAAGAAAGGATTACATGATCTGCTGGAAAATTCGAGGCTGCTTCCACTAGAATCTTCTCGGCTTTTTTGCCGGCTAAGCGAAACCGCGCTGTCAACGATCCTTTTCTTTGCGTGCATAACAAGGAAAAGAAGGTACTGGGGCCAATGGGCGAAGGAATTGAAGATCGACAGGGAGGAGAAAGGAAAATAGCGCATGCAGATGAACTCGTCCGTATACGCACCTATCTTTTCCTTCGTGAAAACCTGCGCGCATTGCACATCGATTCTCGATATGTGCCAGGGTTATTTTTCTTCTGCGCATTGCTGCTTTTCTGCTCTGGGTTGAGGCATTTAGCTCTCTGTTGGTTTCTTTCGTTTTCTTTTTTGTTACTTCTTTCGGCATGGGAACAATCAATGTTCGGCTCGGCAACGGCTTATCGGCATCGTGCCCACGTTTCGGCGCCGGGGGTGGGAATCAGAACTCGTCAAGAATTAATGAAAATGCACTGTTCTGGATAATTTAATTACTTCTCCGTATTACAGAGTTCCACTATACCCCCCCGTAAATCTCCAGACTCCAGAAATCTCTGCTGTTCTCCATACCATGTGAGTGAATAGTGCGATAGCCACTGGAGTTCATGTATGTGCTAGTTGCGAGCACGTCCCCGTGGTCAGACCCTAGAGAAAAAGGAAAAGGGCAAAAACAGCTCACCAAAGAACAAAGAAAAAAAAAAAAAAAAAAACTGGGTACGTAATACCAGGATGGCAGAAGATCTCACCCGGTGTGGTCCTATTAGAGCACGAGGCGACCAAGAGCAAAGGCTGGTAGACCGACGTCATTTGTCAAAATAAAGTCTCCACGAGCAAGCAGGATGACGGGATCCCGAAAGGCAAAAATACAGCCAGCAGCCCTTTTTGGGGTTGGGGCCCACTTCCGGATTCGGGGTGCTGGACCACAGCCCATGGGGTTTTGTGTCTCGTATATAACTGAATGTCCTGTCCACAAAATCTTGGTTTTCTTGTTTTTTGTTTGTTTGTTGTAAACGCACCGGGCTCCTTCTGTGTGACTGTTGCTGCTGGGTAGCACCTGCGTATAGAGTCTTGGCATTCTTCCGGCATCCATCCTCCATCCATCCCACACTCGTATCTCTCTGTGGGCTCGTGTGTCTGTTGTCTTCTGTTGACAGGACCGGATCGTTCCACGGGTGGCGGCAGCTATGTCATCCACAGCGCACTCGTCCGCCTCATCGGGGCACAACAATGTCGATAAAATCCACGAGGAACACCAGACGGCTACCAGCAACAACGGCAATGGCGTCCATCTCGGCAACCCGCTGGCGGAGAAAGGCTACGAACTGGTCGACACGCCCATTCCGTTGCTGACTTGGCGGTCGGCCGTCATGGGCGTCTTGGTCTCCATGGGTGGCTTTTTGTTCGGGTATGACACCGGCCAGATCTCCGGTTTCCTCGAGACGCCCGACTTCTTGCAGCGCTTCGGACAGTGGAATGGAAGCGAATACGAATTCACGAATGTGCGGAGCGGTCTCATTGTGGCTCTGGTAAGGCTATAACGTCTACATCCTTTGCTTTCATGGTTTATTGCCATCAGAATGCCGGCAAACTAACTGGGGAACACAGCTTTCGATTGGTACACTCATTGGCGCGCTCATCGCGGCGCCCATCTCCGACCGCTTTGGACGCAAATGGTGTATCTCCGGGTGGTGTGTCATTCTGTGCGTGGGAATCACGGTGCAGATCTCGTCGCCCGCGGGCAAATGGTACCAGGTCGCGGTGGGACGATGGGTTGCCGGCCTCGGGGTCGGCGCCCTGTCGCTGCTGGTCCCCATGTATCAGGGTGAGAGTGGTCCGCGACACATTCGAGGATCCTTGATCAGTACGTACCAGCTGTTCATCACCCTGGGCATCTTCATTGCCTACTGCATCGACTTTGGCACCGAGGCCAGACCCGACACGGGCTCGTGGCGGATCCCCATGGGCGTCACCTACATCTGGGCGATCATCCTCGGCGGCGGCATGGCCTTCTTCCCCGAATCTCCTCGCTACGACTATCGCCACGGCAAGGCCGAGCAGGCCGTGACCAATCTGGCCAAGATCTACGGCATTCCGGAGAACCACCAGGCCCTCCACCAGGAGTTCGAAGAGATCAGAGAGAAATACGAAGCCGAACTGAGCCGGGGCAAGATCTCCTGGAGCAAGATGCTGAGATCCGACCGCATGGCATACCGCCTCCTGGTCGGCGTCATGCTGCAGGCGCTGCAGCAACTGACGGGTGCCAACTACTTTTTCTATTACGGCACCACCATCTTCAAAGGGGCTGGTATCCAAAACTCGTTTGTCACCCAGATGATCTTGGGCGGCGTCAACTTCGGAACGACCTTTCTAGGCCTGTACAACATCCAGAACTTTGGCCGTCGCAAGTCCTTGATTGCCGGTGCCCTCTGGATGTTTGTCTGCTTCATGATCTTCGCCTCGGTCGGCCACTTCAAGCTGGACCGCGAGAACCCCGAAAACACCCGGACGGCCGGCATTGTCATGGTCTGCTTTGCCTGTTTCTTCATCCTGGGTTATGCCTCGACCTGGGGTCCCATGGTATGGGCCATTGTCGCCGAGCTGTACCCTTCGGAATACCGCGCGCGCGGCATGTCGCTGGCCACCGCGTCGAACTGGCTGTGGAACTTCTTGCTGGCCTTTTTCACTCCCTTTATCACCGGTGCCATCGACTTCCGGTTTGGCTACGTCTTTGCCGGCTGTCTGTTCTTGGCCGCTGCCTTGGTGTACTTTGCTGTGATCGAGGGCAAGGACCGTACCTTGGAGGAAATCGATACCATGTATGTCTGGCGCGTCAAGCCCTGGGAGAGCTCCAAGTTTGTCTTTCCCGAAAACAGTCCCTTGAGCACAGCGGACGTGCGTGACAATGGGAAGAAGGGCGAGATGCCCGAATCGTCGAGACAGGAAAATGTTCCCTAAATTGGAAAAGAGGTTGAGTGGATGGAAGCCAGCAGAAAAACCTGATTTTCTATTCTTCGTTTTAAGGTTTTTATTTCTCTTTTCTGAAAAAAATAAAAGCCGGAGTCATCTGACTATTCGTTTCTGTATGTATGTATTTTATGATGCAAATAACATTTCAAAACTCTACGAATGACCGTTATGGGATCATGACGTCACGTATACGAACCCCAGCTTTGGGGATCGCGCATTGCAGAAGTAACTATGTTCAATTGTTCTCAGATTGCAAAAGGACAAACACCGACTCTAAATTGCTTGAAAGAACATTGTGTCGTCCCATTCAGCATTGACAGTGACCAAGGATGACTGTGCAGCGCCTCAAACTCGAGCCCAAGAACGTCCAGCCGCCAACGCGCGACTTTCCAACCAACAAAGCCTTGCCTGAAAACCTTCCGGATGCAAAGGAAATCAAAGTGCATCCCACTAGCTCTGGAGCAGAGGATGCCTCTTTGTATTTCGTGGGCACAGCGACAGTCATTTTGTTAGTATACGACCATTATGTAGCATGTCCGATTGATTACTGATTTTTTTGGTGGCCGTGGAGAGAATGGGCAGGAATTCGCATTATGACTGATGTAAAACTTCACACTTGAATAGCACCCATCCTGTCAACTTGCAAAAAGAAGTTTGAAGTGAAAGGAAACTGACTTGAAGACAGCCGAATTTTCTCCATGCAGGAGACCATGTACATCTCGGACCAGGCGTTTCCAGTGTTCGCAAGACCAATCCTGGGGTAGAGTTACATGACCTACCTCGGATTGACCTGGTTCTTCTATCTCATTATCATGAGTAAGACAACAAGATAAACGCCAAGTAGCGTTTGCCAAGAATGTTCTAACGCACTCCCAATATAGAGATCATTTCGATCAGAAAGTCGAAGCCTCCCTCCGCCGAGACCTGCCGATAATCACCACCCCACACGCAAAGGAGCACCTCACCTCCAAGGGCCCGGGCGAATCCTTCACCAATGTCCATGCTCTAGATGCTTTTGAGCAGCTTGTGGTGGAAGTCCAAAGCACCAACATGACTGTTGAAAAGCCCAGTTTCCGAGTGACCGGACTGCCCGGGAAACATGTGCCTACCAAGCCACTTCAGAAACTGAATGACTATTTGCAAGCGGTATGTACCGAGCCGTTCTGCAGAACTTCTTCTTTGAAAAGTTACTAAGTCCGGGTTGACAAGATCCCGCCCACCAATGGATGGATGCTGGAACTGGGATATAGCGGTAACCGGCCGCCTACCGAGTCAGATTCCCCCGACAATTTCGACGTCGGCTATCGAGTCTACATTACAGGCGACACGCTGCTGGTCGACGAGCTGAAAGAGATTCCGAAGCGGTATGCCGACTCGAGAATCGACTTGATGCTGGTTCATCTGGGGGGCACCACCGTGCCTTCTCCGTCGTTGCTGCCCATGGCAGTTATGGTGACTATGGATGCCAAGCAAGGACTGGAATTGATCCACTTGATCAAACCAGATCTCACCATTCCAATACACTATGATGATTACGATGTCTTTGCGAGCCCGCTAGAGGACTTTAAGAGTGAGATAGAGCGGGCCAATCTGGCATCGCAAGTTGTGTACCTTGATCGGGGAGACCGATACAAATTTCGTGTTGCCAATTGATGTGTGTGGCTCCTGCAACTCTGGCGATCAGCAGTAATCACATCATCAGAGAGGATTAATAAGTTCATTTGTTGTTCTGTGACCTTACAACGGCCGCTGTGTCTTGTTTTCGGTCTGAAATTTTGTGGCTTTTTCTACCGTGTATCCTGGTACTCTGAGTAACCCTAAGGATCAGTGATAATCAATCTACGTGTTCTCGATTTTGTTGTAAGCAAGGCGTTAAAAAGGGACAAAACTGAAAGCTGTGTGCAAATGCCGAGACCTTGCTGATATGGGTTTGCAATATGCGTAAATGTGATCAGGACTAGCTTGTTGGGCATTCTTGGACCTAGTTTGAGGCTCTGCCCGTGTCGTTGCACCTACACTGCACCATGTCCACCTACAGTGGCTGTTGTGTCCGATTTGTCTATACTAAATGCCCATTTACTACTTTTTCTTTATCATACCTTATGCCCTCCATAGCCTCCATATCTGTTGCATCTTTAGCATAAGCTTCCGCAGAAGATGGAGAGAAATAAAGTGTTGACTATAGGATATGAAGCAAGTGCCTGAGAGGCAAGACTACATGTAGTATTATAATAACTGATAATAGGAAGCCGTAGGTAGCATTCTGTGGATTAGCGTACATTGATATAATAAAGACATATGTGTCTGTAAAGGTCTACACCGAGGGTATACAAACGAGTAAGATACATAACTAACCCATTGCCTTCTGCAATCATCCATCGCCCCAAGCCATAACCGTCACGGTAACTCCCGGGGTATTCGGAACCATGTCGCTGAAATCTACCCTGCCAACCTCGCCGAAACCATGCTTCAGATACAACGACTTTCCCGCTTCCGTACTCCACACCCAAATCTGGACTCCTTCCTCACGAGCCCGGTCTACACCCCACTGCAGTGCTCTGCCGCCGAAGCCTCGTCGTTGGTATAGCGGATGGATATACATGGCTTCTAGCTCCCACCTCTCCGTTTCGCCCGGCGCCGATGAAGGGCCGGACTTGAGATGTCTCATGAATCTAGCCATGCGAGCTCGATCTATGCTGGGATCAAAGGGGTACTTGAGAGACAGGTTCAGCTGGGCGAGACCTAGCTTGACGCCTGTTTTTATGGTTAAATCTCGAACAAAAAGAGGACACGACAAACAAAAAGACATGTCGCCTACGAGTAGTCAGGTTTCGGCCAGCGCCTCGCCACTGCAGAGCCGTGTCGGATGATCCATGCCGGGTCCAAATGGCGAAGCCCACCACGGATTCATCGTTGCCGGAATTCCGCTGTATATTGTCCTGCTGGTGCTGAATGTTGGCGGCTTCAACATCGTCGTCATCGAGAACAAGCACCCAGCAAACCACACCCGGCAACAAAACCCCCAGACGCAGGGACCGACGCGTCGACTTCACATGAGCCCGCCATTTATCCTCGTCGTCCTTGTTCTGCGGAACTGGCGAGCTGCTGCTGTGTCGATAGTACATGGTTAGAGGATCCGCCAAGTCGCAGCGGGCCTTGATGGCCGCGATGGCGTCGGCATCTTGCGAGCGATAGAGTCGGAGATGCATGACAGACTTTGGGAGTAATCCAAACTGCAGCCGCACATATTTGATCGAGGTGTGAGCCTATTTCTACCAGAGAATAAAAAGAAAGAAAAAGAGAAAAGAAGAGAGAAAAGGTGCTTGTCATGTAGATTACGGTGTTGGTAGAATGTTGGTAGAACATGCCCGGGGGAAGGTGCCTTGCCTGTCCCGGACCCACCCCATGCGTGTTCCCGCTACCCAAGGACAACGATTCATCCCCAACAGCGAAGATCAGATGGAGATGGACCTGAAGATGAGAAGATGGAAAAGATGAACATGTTGATTCCTTATTTACACTTGATCCTGCCCGCTATTGGTACACTTATTATACACCCAGTGCCAACGCCATGCAATGCTAAACAGACCCGCGCCGTTATCAAAACAATGTGCCCCGTGGTGCGTACACGTTATAATCATTCGTCAGCCGCAGCATACGATCACATCGGTCGTCGATGATCATCTCTTCGGCCTCCCAGCGCTTCCGCTCGGCAGTTTTCTGTGCTGCTTTTTTGGCACCACCGAACCAGGCCGTGGCGGACTGCGCGATAGCTTCTTCTTCAGCCGCGGCTGCGCTCGTAACGAGTCTGTGCACCATGGTTCGCCAGTTCTTGATCCCGACCTTGAGGCACTGCGAGCATCGCTCACGGGTGTCAAAGGTTTCCGTCTTGCGCGCGATGTCGAGGAGCTCGGCTTCGGCTATGTCGACGGCATCGCGCGTCCAGGCGAGCCCTGACTCTCTAGATGAGGTCGCATAGAGGATCTCGCCGATATATAACATCAAGCCAGCTTCTTCGCAAGGCGTACCAAGCTCCCTCACAGGAGGTGCGTTGCCGTCGGACGGCGTGGGCGGGTATACCGGAGGCACGAACATGTTTTTGATCTTCTGCACGAAATTATCAAAGGGTAAGTTACCTCGTTCTAAATCCGATGGCGACGGCTTTGGCGGAGGGTGCCCCGGCAAGCTGCGGCGGGCTTTCAGGACTGAGGTGAAAATAGCCAATGCGTTGGATAGCTCGCCAACCTTGGCGTTGTGCACGCCCAGAGCGGTGGACACTCGTAGTATGTTGTCCGACGCCAGTTCCTTGCCATTGTTCTTCAGAACCCCGGTAGCCGTGTCAACCACTCGGGAGGGGTCATACGACAGCCCTACGGTAGCAATGTCCATAGCCCAAGTATACATATCTCTTGCCGTTTCGTTCAGGCCCTTGAAATCCAAGTAATCGGCATAAGCGAGAGCCGCGTCGATTTTTTGTCTGGCCGTGAACCCGGTCGTCGTCAGAATCTTCATGTAAAATGTCTCTGCAGGGGGCGCAGCCGGAGTGCAGTCCGCCTCATGCATGACCACTTTGGCCCGACCCGGCAAAGGTTTCGCGGCTGGATTGGATGGTCCGTGAACATATTCTGCCTTGGCAGTGATGCGTTGCTTCGTATCGGTCATGAAGCCTTCCAAATTCTCAGCTGCTTTGGCTGCACTCATCAGAGCCTGGAAATATCCTCGCCTCCAGGGCTCGCTCTGTTTGGACACATCGAAACCAGCCCGGCCAACGCCATCAATCAAAATGCCTCCCTCGGCTGGCTCCTGCAGGCCCTTACCGTCGATGTTTGGATCCTCAAGCCGCTCCAGCAATTCTCTGATATAGCCATAGACATTATGCCACTGGGTAACCACCTGACCGGCTTCTTGAGGATGCTGCAACGCAATCGCCGAGCGCAGGGCCCAGCGGCTCTTCCAGGTCCACTCCGGTGGCGTCGGCCATCTGTGCTCGATCTCTTCCTGATATAATCCTGTATCGATGAGATACAGCATAAAAATGATTGCATAAGACGTCAGTGCAATCTTCAGGCCCCGGTAAAGACCGCGCTTGTACTGCTCTCGTCGGTCGGTGCTAACAAGACGGATAAAATGCTGTCGGAGATGGATTGCAAGAGGGAGGCGCCCTTGGGTTGGCGAGAGGAATGGTATTTGTGGGCGAAAGGGTGTTTGTGAGACGATGGATTGGTGTTGCGATTGGTGAGTGAATGGACGTGGTCGAGCGAGGGGCGGTCGATGTGGAAGTATTAATCGCGCACTGGACCGCGGTCGCAGGCCATGCAGGCGCTGGACTGTGGATTGGGGAGGAATCATCGTGATTCCTCCGTTGATGCGATGTTTGTGTGTTGTCCGTTTAGGTTCTATGGATGCGGAACGTTCAGTTTGAGAAGATTACATGTCGGTTTGTGTTTGCATTGTTTGCAACCGTCCGTCTCTGTACTTTCGTATACTCTGCGTAGTCGCCCTCTTTGTTTTTGCATATTAGAAGAGGTTAACGAAAAAAAATTAATTTTTTCACTATCAAAGTATCTAAATCGCCTTGATCCACGCATAATGAGTCCTCCCATGGACAGCTATGTCACCGGCATCGTTACGTGTGACATCATCACCACTCAACGCCGTATCGAACTTCTCTCTCAACGTCTGTAGCAACCTGGTGTCAGTGATACCCTAACGTATTCATATCTCCCTAAAAAAATGAAGGCGAATCAATGACAAACTCACCCGTCCTTCCTCGCCTTCCAAATTGGTAAACTGGCTATACGTTTTTAGTCTCGCCCACACGGCATCGGTACTCGCATAGTACGTATACGGCACATCTTTCTCTTTCACCGGCTGCTCGAAATACGTTTGACCGGGTGCATCGAAGATGGCTTTCCATTTGCCATGACGGAAACGAGGAACGTTGTCGTCAGTCGTCCAAAAGTGGTCTTTGATGACGCTTTCCCACTTTGTGCTTGGGATGTCGGTTCGGTAGCCATTGTCTGGGTTGTCAGATTAGTATACTGAAAAGCTAGGCTTCTGTCTTGCGGCTTATGTGGGTGACATACAATCATCAACATGCCAAAGAAGTGCTAGATAACCATCTGGTTTGAGGACGCGTCGGATTTCTCGAAGTGCGTCCAGATTTGCGAACCTGTCAAGTCAACACAATTTTCCGTACAGTCATGATATTGTCCACGAACCAGTGGAACGCCTAGCCAAAGTCAGCATTTGCCCTTTGAACAGTCAAGGACATAAACAGTAGGTGTGAATACCTGCGCTACCAAAACGGCATCCACCGAGCCATCCTCAACCGCAATCTCACTGCCCCATCCTTTCTTCACCGTTACGCCTTGAAGCCCTTTACGCTCCAATTCGCCGCGCATGTCATCATGCGGCTCAACAGCAATGATATCGAAGCCTTCGGGGCGCGCTGCCAGTGCCTCGGTAAAAAGACCAGTGCCAGCGCCTAAATCGACAACCCGCGCGCCTTGACGGCCATTGAGCCCGATCAGGTTGAGCAGCGTTTCGGCTTCGGTCGACGTGTATATGGGCCGATTTTTATCATAGGCCGAGGCTTTTGCAAAGGCATTTTGGGCCACCGAGGGCAGGATCTGCGCGGGCATCTTGTTTAAAGTTTTTCCTGATATGCAAGTAATTGTAGGAAGACTCTTTCCTTCCTTAAAACAGTAGATAAGGCAATGCAAGAACTACCTGTATGCAGAATGCCGTACGCATGTCCGTAGACATGCATGTTGTATTGGCGCTATCCCACCGGCCTTGCTAGGGTCGATTGCGACATCGACAGCGGATATTTCTCCGCTTCGAAATCATGTCAATCAGTCGTGAGCACTGCTACATGTGTTTATCTTCTTATCTCGACCCGTACGAGGCTCGTGGTGGATTTTGGTTCTTGTTTTGTGTGTGGTCAATTCAGCAGCAATCCCTCCGTATAAATTTTGGAGAAAGACGACTGAGCGCCACAACGATGGTTTAGGGAAAGCGTCGCAATAATCGTGCACATTGCTGTCAAGTGAACAGAGGGATAAACTACGGTAAAATCACTTATAAAAAAGGATAGTGAGGCAAATGAGTCATGTATGCTTCTCCATCGTCTTGCCGCTGGCTCATCGGGATTACTCTTAGCTCCCAAGCCGACATCTGGATAGCTCTGGCATCCATCTAACACGGTCTTACGATGTATACTACTTGACAAGAGAGAATACTCTTAGATTTTCAACAAGCACGTTTACATTGTTGAACAAACAAAACAAAAGAGAATCGTTGCAACGCCGTCTATATATCAATCTAGTAGGAGTACACACCCGAATTTTCCCCAAACATGTGGTATCCCAAACCTGCAGAGTAATATTTACAACACTTCCCAAACGCTTTTAGAAATGCCTTTTTATCACGTCTAAGAACGGTCAAGGAAACCCTGGCTCTCAAGGATGAGAACGATCTCGTGGACAATGCTGCGCACACTCTGCTTCTCGAGATTAACAACAAGGTCCGCGTTGGCGGGGGCCTCGTAAGGGTCGTCAACGCCAGTGAAGCCCTTGATTTCACCGCGGCGAGCGGCGGCGTACACACCGCGCTTGTCAGTGGCCTCGCAGTACTCGAGCGGGGTGGCCACATGGACGAGGAGGAAGGTTCCGTGCTGCGAGATGGTCTCACGCGCGGCCTTGCGCGACTCCTCGTAGGGAGCGATGGGGGCGGCGATCACGGCGGCGCCGGCCTTGGTAAGCTCGGCGGCGACAAAGGCGATGCGCTGGATGTTCTTGTGGCGGTCCTCGCGGCTGAAACCGAGCTCAGACGAGAGCTCGTGGCGGACAGTGTCTCCGAGAAGCAGGGACACGGAGCGACCGCCCTGCTGGTTGAGAGTGACCTGGAGAGCACGGGCAATGGCGTCCTTGCCCGAGTTCTGGTACCCGGTCAAAAAGACGGTGAAGCCCTGAGACGAACGAGGCTTGTTGGACTCGCGCAGGACTCTGATGACTTCCGGGTACGAGAACCACTCGGGGATGTGGGCACCGCTACGAAGGCGCTTTCGGAGCTCGGTACCAGAGATATCCAGGGTCTTGGTGCCGGCGGGAACCTCGTCGACGGGCTTGTACTCGTCGGTGTCGGGCAGGTAAGTGACCTGCTGGAATTCGACGACTTCAATGCCGAGCTCGTCACGGTACTTCTCCACAGCGTGCTGGGCATCATAGGGACCGTAGAACTCAACACCCTTCGAGTTCTTGCCGGGACCGGCGTGGTCACGACCCACGATGAAGTGCGTAGCGCCATGGTTCTTTCGGATGATAGCGTGCCAGATAGCCTCGCGAGGACCACCCATACGCATGGCCAAAGGCAGGAGGCCGAGGACCGCCATTCCGTTGGGGTAGCGCGGGAGCAGGGCCTGGTAGACACGGACCCGGGTGAAGTGGTCAATGTCACCGGGCTTGGTCAGACCGACGACGGGGTGAATGAGCACATTGGCCTGACGGGCGCGAGCAGCGCGGACAGTCAGCTCACGGTGAGCTCTGTGCATGGGGTTTCTGCGCAAGTCAGCGAGGCTGGCCATGATGTCAATCAGTCAAGCAAAAGCGTACCGGGTCTGGAAGGCGACAACGCGGGTCCAGCCGAGTTTGTCAAAGTGTGTGCGCAGCTCAGCGGGGGTGTCTAAGACAGATTAGGACCTTTTCAACCTTTCTCAAAGCACTGGAGGCTCACATCGCAGAGCAACATAATCGTAGTGGTTGAGCTTGTTGACAGCCTCAACTTTTCCACCGATGTAGAACTCCTGGACATTGTTGTTCAGGTACTTGATAGCAGGGTGCTCTTCGTCACCGCCGAACACAAGCTGCGCTTCCTTGGCCCTGGTATTGGTCAGCACAGAAGAGTTGTGAAACAGGCGGTGAGAAAAACTCACTTGTCTGGACGGTAGACGTCGTCAATGGTAAGAATAGCGAGGTTGCGGTCATCGCGGAAATCGCGCAGGGTGACGCGAGCTCCAGCTTTGAGGCCGAGATCTTGCACGGTTTGCCCCGAAACATCGAGAGTGATGGGCATAGAGAACAGGTTTCCATCGGCGAGGCGCGATTCCGCGACCACACTGTTTTGAAAGTCAGTCGATTATACTGGGTAAGACCGACCATCAGCTGCCAAGGGCAAAGGGTGCGCCAAGGTGGTGCAAGGCGCAATGACGCAAGAAAACGCAAAATGATGCGACAGCCACGTACCCATTGTAGTCCTTTTCATTCATGAAGCCTAGAGAAAACAACATGGGTTAACTGTCCATTCCTGCCACGATGCAATACGATCCGAACATCGGAGGGAGGGTGGGTGAAGTAGATTGCCGGTAGTTCTGAACAGAGATGTGCAAGCGGAATGAGATGGAGCGCCAGCAACAGAATGCATACCTTCCAAAGGACTGAAGCCTCCGTTCATGATCAGTTCCAGATCGCACAATTGGCGCTCAGTAAGGATGATGGCAGGCAGGGTGCCCGCTTCAGCTTCGAGCTGCTCATGACGCGGGGCATCGCGCGCAATCAAGTCCTTGAGGACACCACCGTGGGGAGGGTTGGCCATTGCTGGTTGATATGTGTATTTGAACAAAAAACACGAATTAGAAAGACGCAGAAGACACTAGATGAAGACCAGATGACAGCACAGAGAGAAGAACAGGAAGACAGGAGATAGAAAAAATGGAAAGAAGAGAAAAGAGTGGGTGGGGGAGTTGCCCGGAGAAGTAGTCGGCAGGCTTTGGGTGGTTTGGTAACGCTGTTACGGAACCGTACCAGGGGAGGGATCAGCTTGACCCCAATTACGATGGCAATTTACTCTCTGGAGGAGGTAACTTCGAACTAGTCATGAAAGGGGACCAGAAGAAGAGCCGAATAAGTTAACCGTCTAGTAGGATCTCAGAATCTACATACTAACAATAGTAGTATCCGTCAGCACATACTCCGTAAATACTCCCTTCGCTGTAGATTATGTTTTAATTAACAGCGATAGTTGCTAGAGCGTCCGGAGAAAGCGTTTCAGGTGGGCCCCTCAGGAGCGACAGCCAGGCCAATCCAGCACCGAGATCCGGCCCATCGTTACCTGGACCGATAGGGCTTTATGAGGATTGCCAGCACCCCGTCAGACTATTACGTGTTATTTGTCCAGAGATCGGCCAGTTCTGGCTCGTAGCGACGTCTCCTGAGCGGAATCTGTCACAGCCAGGGCCGCGCGCTCGAGCCTTGGCAAGATGGCTTTGCTTTTGCATGACGTTACTAGTTGGGTTCTGACATGAACTGGCCCAGTCCTGATTTGCAAGGAACCCTCCAGGCGGCGTGTGCGATCCCATCATATTGCCATTGCTTGTTTCCCATGGTTCGGGTAGGGCTTAACCATGCTTGGATGGTCACGGACAGAATTGAGGGTGTGAACACTGCAATCGTGTTCAGTTTGATTGCTGTTGTTCGCTTTGTTGCAAAACCGCAAGTCGTCATGTAACGTTGGTTGATAGCAGGCTCGCAGCGCAGCGATCAGCATTGGAGATCCCTCGACCCTTGTAATATTTCCAGGGCATAACAAAGTCTGGTCTCCACTGCCCGCCCGGTTCACCGTTACATGCCCGGTTGAAGTGTCGTTGAGTTGGCGCGGCTGTGGTGTGTGCGAAAAGAAACAACAGAGCGCATCCACAGGTTGGCATGATATTATTGTATGGTGATGTCGAGGATAGACGCAGAGCCTCCGCAGTACGAGCAAAAGCCAAGGCGCGGCTACGTATGCCTATTATGACCAAAAGGGCAAACGGCAACTGTTTGCTAGGCTGGAGGCGGCAAGGGTGCTCTCCACCCACTCCGATCACGGCTCGATCATAGGGTGCTGGGCTAGGATCACGACATCGGCTTGGCGGCTTGCGCGATTTTCACCTCCGCAAGAACGGCGAGCTTAATCGAGCGTCAAGAGCCTTTGAAGAAAAAGCACATCGTGAAACGTGACGATGCATTCGTTACTCGAGAATCTGTCGAGAGTGCAACAGTGCGCGGAGCTCGCCTACATTTCGCGACTGCCGCGGGGGCCAAGTTCTCCTTCCACTTTGGACGTTTTGATTTAGGAAAGGAGCGACGGCCGCGCTGCACGTGATGTCTGGGCCGTACCTTCCTGCCCTGGAATCCCGGAAACCACTACTCATAGATATGACTTGAGATAAATTTTATGCATGCCTCATCTCTCTATGGCAACCATCATTAGATCTATCAAACACACAAAGAAGAATTATGTTTTATGTACCTGACAAGACACGACAGACAACCACAACAAAGGGGAACAGAACGCAAATAGGTATCGCTCAGAACGCCGTACAACCATGCCCTAAAAAACATATGCCATTTCGTTTCAGCTCAAGCTGTTTGCGCCTCCGCGCTGGTCTCCAGATTGGCATTCTGTAACGCCTGCGAAAAGGCTTCTTCCTGGCGCTTGCGCTCCATTTCCAACAAGTACTGCGCGTATTTGGAGCGCGGGTTGTGAATGCCACACTCGGTCTTGGCCTTACCCTGCCAACGCCCAGATCGCTCGTCGGCATTGTCGGCGACGGGCTTGGTGGAGTGGTAGTCGCCAACGCTCTTGTAGCCTCGGTCCAGGAGCTCGTTGTAGGGCACATTGTTGTCCTTGATGTACTGGCGGACGTTTTCAAAGGTCCAGTTGGCCAGCGGGTTGATCTTGATCAGGCCGGCCTCGTCAATCTCAATGACATCCAGTTCACCACGCTTGCCGCCCTGACTACGGCGACGGCCGGTGAGGACAGCATCGACTTTGAGCTCACGGTAGGCACGCTGGGCGGGCTCGACCTTGGCCACCCAGTCGTACCGCTCATCGTCCGTTTCCCAGAGACGCTCGCCGTACTTTTGGGCAAACTCGGCTTCAGTTTCAACGCCAAGTGGCTTGTATGAATGGATGTTGATATGCGGGTAACGCTGGCGGACCCGCTCTACCAGAGCAAGAGTCTCTGGGAAATGGTGCAATGTGTCAAAGAAGATGAGGTCAACCACTTGTGGGCGTGGGACATTCAACTTGGACAGCATGTCGGTGATCACCAGTCCTGTCAGACCAAAAGCGGTCGTCTGGTATAGATTGGGCAGAGTCGTGATGCACCATCTCAGGACATCTGATATCACCATGTCAGTCGATTCTGCCCCGCCCCCGCCAGATAACCAACAAAAGACTCACCTTGAGGCTCGAGAAACTGCAATTGTCTGTTGAGAAACTGCAAATGTGGCTTGGTGAAGACGATTTCGGGCAAGCTGGCTTCACTCGACGAGGCACTAGCATAGCCGGATTCGTTGTCAACCATGTCGGTGTCCAGGGGATAGTTGGAGGGCACTTTGGCAGGCATTGTGACGGTGTTGGTTGGTATCTGCCGGAACGAGGGATGTTTAAAGCAATGACTCCGAAGGCTATTGCGAGACAGAACAGTCAGAAGGGGCAAGAGAGGGAAAGAAAAAGCAATGCCAGCCAGGGAAGAATGAACACGCTGTGATGCAATCAAAGCACACTGGTGTTCGGTTGGGTTCTGCTTGCTTTGAAATCGCTTCCTGACAGAGCCGAACAGTCCCTGACCGTGACTCCATTTCTACTGTGCAAGCAGCCCAATGTTTGGCTGGCCGCAGAGACCCGTGTTTCCCAATCGGGAAATGCGAGCACGCCATAGCAATTTGCTCGGCCACCGCCTGCCGCTTGCGGGAATGCGGCAGAAAAAAGCTTGCCATGTGGAAATCACGCAATTTCTGCCATCCTGGACTTCTGCGCCTGCCGTAGAACAGTCACGTGCTGAGAAACGGCAGTCCATGGACAAACAGGGCAAACACGGCCAACCACTCAAACAGGAAGCATGACGCGTTCTTCCGATGCGCTTCGAAACATTCAGACCAACACAACTAACTCTACTTACCCGTGCAGAGCTCGGTTGCTGTTGGTTCCTAGACGGGGAAATAAATCACAAGGTCTTTCCATAAGGGCACGGCCGTTTCATGTAACCGGACATACGACATTCTCGAGCATTCTCGAGCCTGTCTACCTGGCACCCTACATACTTTGTGCACCGGAGCAGTAGTGTAGCTGTGTTACTAGTTCCTAACAAACTAGCCACGCCCGTCAGCACGCCAGCATGTCCCTGGCTCCTGACGTCATCAGCGCATATCTCCCGTGGTAGTCCATAGTAAAATTCCTGCATCCAAATCATCCAAATCTACGCGATGCTGAGCCTCCGAAGCATTACTCTTTTATCACCGGAACTAGCAAACATTGTATTGATTGTAATCCAGACGCATATTGGTGTCTTTAATGGGGCTGAGCACAACAACCAGTAAGCCTGGAAAGAGGGGCTGGTGCCGACATTGGCGGGGAAAAGGACTCCAGGCTCTCTGTTTTAACCCTTCCTGCGGTTGAGGGTTTTTAATTTGGCAGCCAATGACGCCACACATGCCTGCCATCTATCACGTGGGTCTGTCGCTATACCGGGCAACAAGGCTAATCATAATATAGCCCCACGGGACGGGCTTCAGTTTTTTGCCAATGGATGTGGCTGATACTTTGACTCCCTGAACAAAACCACAAACACGCACACCACCAGCCATTCTCCTCATCATTCCATCATGGCGGCGACACCGGACACCGCCAACGCTTCGCGCCCCGAACGTCCAGTTTTACGGCCCAGCTCCATGTCCAACGGATCTTTTATTCAGGATCACCAGCAGTACAAGCCGACGCCGCCCATCACGCAGAACATCACCGACGTGCTGCTCAATTCCGAGGACGGCGCCAAGTCGTCGTCGCTCCTCTACAATGCGAATCCGATCAGTCCGGACCCCGAAAAGGTGACGGACAGCGGCATCGTGCATAGCATATTCCCAAAGTCGCCCAATCCGCTGCCGGCCGGAACCCCAAAGCTCGTGGCGACGATTTTCTACAAATCCGGCGTTTCCCATGGCGCGAAAGCTGCCAGCGTCTCCAACAGCGGCGTGTTGCCCTCGCCGTCTGTGCCTGTGGGCTCCGCTCCCACAATGGACATTGAAAAGCTGCCTCGAGAGCCACCGGCGCCAGAGCCGGAGCCATTGGATCACCTGTACGGTCCGTTTGTGTCGCAATTATGTCTTACCCATTTCTTGCAGATTATCGAAGGCCTGCATACTCCCTACCAGCGGATGAACACATCACATCGCTGCCTGGACCAAGAAGACCAGCCGCGCGTTGTCGAGGTCACAGTCTCTCCCCTACCGAACCCGGACTATCTGTCCTTTGACGATCTGCGCAAGCACGAGAACATCTGGCGCTTTGAGCGCGAGTGGAATGTTGAGGTAGTCCTGCAGAAGGATAGCGTCTTTAGACAGTACAAGCGCCTTGCTGTGTTTGATATGGACAGCACCCTCATTCAGAACGAGGTCATTGACGAGATTGCCAAGTTTGTTGGCGTAGAGAAGGAAGTGTCGGTATGTTTGGAGCGTCATGGCACTCCATAAGCATACTGTACCTACCAACATCGGGTCTGACGAGATACAGGAAATAACAGCGCGAGCGATGAACGGCGAGCTGGACTTTAGTGCCTCGCTAAAAGCCAGAGTCGCCCTCCTCAAGGGCGTGCCTGCCGACGTTTTTGAGAAGCTCAAGTCCATTGTCACCATCTCCCCCGGCGCGCGGGAACTGTGCAGATGCCTGAAGGTTCTGGGTTACAGAATGGCCGTCCTCAGCGGCGGATTCCAGCCCTTGGCCGACTGGCTTGCAGGCGAGCTCGGCATCGACTATGCGTTTGCCAATCATGTGCGTCTCGTATCCTGAAAGCAGAAAGAAAAAAAAAAGAAATTTCGTTGCTAATAAAAGTTTCAGCTGGAGGTCGACGAAACAACACAAACCCTAACAGGCAACCTTGTGCCCAGCTTTCCCATCATCGACGCCGCTCAAAAACGCTCTCTCCTAAAGAAACTCGCCGCTGACAACAACATCCCCGTCAAACAGACCATAGCCGTTGGTGATGGCGCCAACGACCTGCTCATGCTGCACGAGGCCGGGTTGGGCGTTGCCTGGCGCGCCAAGAGCAAAGTGCAGCTTGAGGCACCGACGCGGCTGAACGGCGAGAGTTTGACGGACATTTTGTATCTGCTTGGATTAGGCGACGAGGCGATTGAGGAGTTGAGAGCTGTGGCGAACTGATTAATTATCGTTTTGCCTTTCTTTTCGAATCCTGCAACTGTGATATGGAGAAAATAATAATTACAACATGAAACGTTGTTGGTATGAGACTCTCGCGCCGTACGTGGGAGGGGATATTTTCAAAGCTGGACGGTGGGAGGAAACAGTCAGCGACTGTTCGTCGTCGTCTTGGTTACTATCTGTTTGAATTGCTGCTCGATAATGAATATGGCACGGCATGAGATAAGTGTTGCTTCATTGTTTGACGTATATATACGAGAAATACAGACGCAATTTCGAAATACCCATATAGTCGTTCCTTGTGTCAAAACAAATGCAGGTTAAGAGGTTGACTCTTTATATATATTTTTAATACACTAGAGAAATTAGTTGAATAAACTGGATTAATAGCCCAAACGCCTGTATTCTTCCCATGCCGAACGCAGTGATTATACCAAAGAAAGATATAGTACGACGATAGATGGATTACTTCGAGATCTGTCCAGCAACTGCTTCTGCAGTCGGCACAGCATCAGAAGTAGTATCAGCAGACCGTCGCTTCTTGAGCACATTTTCAATAAACGCTTCGCCGGCCTTGTAGCTACTGCGCACCAACGGACCGGATGCGCAATACAGGAAGCCCATGTCGAGGGCTCGCTGGCGCCACAGCTCAAACTTATCCGGAGTAACGTACTCGTGCACTGCCATATGCCGCTTCGTCGGCCGCATGTACTGGCCGAACGTGACAACATCGACCTCTGAAGCGCGCAGCTGGCGCAGCGCATCCCAGATCTGCGACTCGGTCTCGCCGAGGCCGAGCATCATAGACGTCTTGGTGATGAGCGATGGCTTAGCGCGCTTGGCCGCTTCTAGTACGCGCAGCGACTGCTGGAAACCAGCTCGCCGATCGCGGACGTACGGCGTGAGGGCTTCGACTGTCTCGACATTGTGTGCGTAAACATCCAGACCCGAGCGAGCCACAAGAGCGGCCATTTCAGGATTGCCAGCGAAATCGCCCGTCAGGCATTCGACGAGAATACTCGGGTTTTTCTGCTTGATTTTCATGACTGTCTCGGCGAGATGGTGGGCGCCGCCATCGGCCAAGTCGTCGCGGTCGACGGTGGTTAGCACAACGTAGCCCAGTCCCCAGCGTGACAGGGCTTCTGCCGTGTTCTCTGGTTCATGAGGGTCTAGAGGTCCCGGGGTACGGCTGGTCTTGACGCTGCAAAAACGACATCCTCGCGTGCAGGTATCACCCATCAACATGATAGTAGCTGTCGCGGACGATTTGTCGCCTCCCCCCCAGCAGTCCGAAATGTTAGGGCATCGGGCCTCTTCGCACACAGTATGCAAGCCCAGTCCTCGAAGATCGTTTTTGATTCGCTTGTAGTTCTCAGACTTGGGGATTGGCGTCTTTAGCCATGATGGCAGACGAGTGTGTTCCCTCTTTCGACCGGACGGCCCAACCATCACCTTTTCGAGTGCGTATGCCTCTGATGGGTCCAGAGGCGCATCGTTACCGCTAACAAAGTCGGAAAACGAGGGACCGGCATTTAGCTTATCGCGAAATGTTGTTGAGCGCCGGCGTGCCGGTGCCTTGTCAGCTAGCGATGGGGTTGCTGAGGAATCCGAGTTCGCCGTAGCATAGTGGCGAGAGAGACTAGCCAGCGACTGAACGGGAGCAGCTCGCTTGACGGCTGACGCGTACACGCATCGCAAACGTGTCGACGAAGCCGATGCCATGGTGATGAAACGAAAGGCCTTGAGGTGTATAGCAGATGAGGTGCCAAAGTCGTCCGTCTGCCGCTGTCCTGATGAGCAATGACTGAGTGATAATTGTTCAGCAGCCACATGTCGGCTAGTCCGTCTTCGGGCTAGCGCCGTGTTCGCCGCGGACCGGCGATTTTGTCAACGGCCAAGCTCGGCCGCCCGAATTCAACCGAGATCTGGACTATCTCACCCTGGCCCAATGAGCTACATAGACTACTTCTTCCGTGGATCTGACATTGTTGAATGTTAGAGTTTAGACTGCTTCGCCGGTGTCAGCTTGAAGATGTCCTGGTTAGGCTCTGGCGCTACCGACCGGAAGGCCGCCCTCTTTGGCGGTCTGTCGAAGACTAAGAAATGGCACCGATCCTCTTAATTCTTCAGGAAAACTGTCTTTTCATTGCTTTGAATTGGCACCAAATTTGACAGGCAATCGCTCTGGAAAATCATTCATTCATACGCAAGTGAAAGTATTATATTGCGGTAGTGGAATGCCAGTATCACCAACTCTGTGAACCACGTGGGAAACATTTTCACATGTCATGCTAGTCCATACTCCGCATTTGCAAGCATAAATCGAGACATTGCCATCATTGCAGCGTTCCTCTGAGTTCCTCCGACATATTGCTTGGCTGTTTGAGTTATTGTCAATTGTTCTATTTTGCGAACAAAACTGCTGGCGCTGTTTATACCTCACCAAAGTTCATTTTTGGCTTCAACTGGACATAGCAGCAACCATGTCTGCACAAGTTCCTCGTCACAGTGTAGCTCACTTGACTGGTCAATCTCCAGCCCTCGATTTTTCCACCACTTTCCAAATCGACCCCTCCCATGTCAAGAACAAGACAATTGTCATCACCGGTGGTGCTTCCGGGTTTGGAGCCGGTTTCGCCAGACGATGGGCGTCATACGGAGCCAACATCATTATAGGAGACATCAGCGTTGCTGGCGGTGAAGCCATCATAGCTGAGTTGCGGCGAGAAACGGACAATCAGAACCACCATTTCTTGCATCTCGATGTGACATCCTGGCAGTCTCAAGTGGACTTCTTCCGGCAAGCAGCACGTCTAAGTCCACATGGAGGAATCGACACAGTAGTCGCCAATGCAGGAATCAACAAGCCTGACGAGCAAAACAGTTTCGAAAATCCCAAGGTCGATTATCTGAATGACCCTTCTCCGCCGCCTCCGCCCATGTCCACACTTGATGTGAACTTGACCGGCGCATTGTACACCACGCACTTGGCCATGTGGTACTTGGAAAATAACCCTGGTTCCGGATCTGGCAACGAACGAGATAGACATCTTCTCCTCTTAGGCTCTATAGCCAGTCTCTACCCAGTCGTCACTCAGTCGCATTATACTATCTCCAAGCACGGCGTCCTGGCCTTGTTCCGCTGTCTGCGAGCTGGATCGGTTGTCGTGCACGGTATCAGAGTAAACCTGATTTGCCCGTACTTTATCGATACCCCCATTGTTCCAGCAGGGGGGAGACTGCTTCTTGCCGGCGGTGCCCTTGGGGTTCCCGAAGATGTTGTCCAAGCTGCCAGTTTATTTGTCTCGCGCCCCGACATTGCCGGCCGTGCTGTCGTTGTGGGACCAAAAGTCAAAGTTCGTGTTCCTGTGGACAAAGATGGCATTGCCTCGATCGCCGGTGCCGATGGAGTTCCGCAGATTGACGACATCTTTGATGTCGTTGATCCGGAACCGCGGGCCAAAGTGAAAGAAGGGCCTGACGGGATTGTTCAGGAGCGAGCTATATGGGAAATTTATGCGGAAGATTTTGAAAACACGGATCTCTTCACGAAACGTATGGTCACGATAATAAACGCCTTTGGAGCGGCCAAGGGATGGATTGGGTTTGTCAAGGACGTGGCTGCTGTTGTTCTGGGGAGCGTGTCCAAGGTGGTTTTTAGGCGATGATCTGATGCTTGAGTTTCTGTTGTACCATTATTGTTCAGTCTACCAGTCTTGTTTATTTTGGTACATATATTGAAAATATATGATGCTACTAGCACTCTTGTTCACTACAGCCAGCGGACCGCTCGTCAGCAACTGTTTCCAGATCAACTCGGGTTCTGTGATGCGTTGAAAAACCAAAGAGTATTGAAAAAAATGGATGATATTGCTCAGTCACATGTACCGGGGCTTTGGGAAATTTCGCCGCCTCTAAAGTTGCTTACATCTGTACATCTTCATCGAGGATCCTCCTCTTAGAGGCGGCCTTGATTGGCGGTTTGCTCGGCCGCCTAGTATCCCGAACATTATAGGTCTGCTACACCTCGGTTATGTGCAAGTAAGCATGAAGGGGTGTCATCGTCGTGGGCGCGTTTCGCACTACAAAGACGTATGGAAAGCTGGGCGTATCCTTGTAGAAACTACATTGAACGCTGTGGAAAAGAGAGCTTTTGATCTTTGTATATTTGACATTTTGTCAAATTAAATGTGATAGGTATACTTCAATAGATCTTCTATCTATGCTCGGACTAAGGGAATAACAGTGTTTGAAAGAGTGTAATTATTGGTTATTACATGATTGGTATTTCAAAGAGATATTCAAGGAGACAGACAAAGAGACAATGTTGGTATAATAAATCTTGTTAATGCATGCAAAGAATCAGACTTGGAAAGAAGGAAAGGGATATATTAAACAAAGGTATATAGCACAAAGAGAGAGATCGAGAGATTGTGTGAGTGAGTAAGTAAGATAAAAGAAACAAGGAAACAAAGAGGTAAAAGATAGTGGTTCTTTGGTGAGATAGGAAATGGTAACAGCGAATGGAGGTATGTAGAAACAAAAGAATAGACACTAGACAGTAGGTTAGTTTATAAAGAAAAAGTAAAAGAATGGCAGTATATCTGTTTATGCTTTCTCTTCCAGCACCTGCATCAATACCACAAGTGATGCCTTTAATGTCTCATCATGCCGACCACAAATGGTATATAGCAGCTTACTGATGATTCGATCAAGACCTTTCTGGAGTTCATGGCTCCTCGTGCCCATCAGTCGATCGGCGATTTGGAACTTGTTCGACATGGGCAGAGCGATGCCCAGTGTGGCACGTGCCTTTTCAGGAACACTATCGAGCCTTGAGAGATTGTTGGTTGGGCCCTGGGCCAGAGGGGGTGACAAGGGGTTGTTTGATTTGTGATGTGTTGCAGCCATCGAAACCAAGTAGTTCTTGGCGACCAATGCTGCGCAAAGATAGTCGATCAAATTGTCTGGGACGCCGGAGAAGATCTTCCGAAAAGGTCGAAGTAGGGCTTTCTCGTGGTTCTGCCTGATCAAAATGATAACAGGCGATGTGAGGCGGAGTGTTTGCTTGGGGAATTCTTTGATTGACTCTTCAAGTTGGTCGAGCGTCCATTCGTAATCCCACCACTTTGCTAGGCTCTCCTGTTCCACCGTCCGTGGACTTACTGCTGGAGGAGTACCGGGTGGATCTTTCCGCGGATATGATGGTGCATATTGTCTCTTGTAACAAGAGACATAGCCATTCTTGACGGATAACTTCTCCGTAAACAAGTCGATGGCAAATGGCAGATTACCTGGTGGGTCTGACGATGAATGAATATCCAAAGGTCCATCAACGTAATCTTCGTCATGAAAGCCATTGCTCTCATCTGACGATCGATTGGACTGTTGGGTGACATAACCGCTATCGGGGACATCCTGTGGCGTGTCTGGACTGAAAGCAGATATTTCGTTGATGCTTCGTCTCTCAGGTGTCGATGGTCGTCTCCATGATGGAGGCGGGTGAATGGGCACGGAAAAAGTTGTGCCGGAAGAGGAGGGCCGAGATATCTCAACAAGCTTGGGTTTCGTCTTACTGGCGATAGCTAACATCTGCATTGACTTAGTTAGAGTAGATCATTGACGGTGTAAGAGAACATAACTCACAACGGGATTCTTGGCTGTATCTGTGTCGATTCGCAGGTCAGTGCGTCGTCGGCCATGCAGACCCGAAGTTGACGGTAAAGGCTCGTCAGTCTGCTGAACTATCTGGTACTTTCGCCTGTTGCTTTCTCGCGCCTTTTCATCATTACGCTCTGGGGTCTCTAATGGCACTCCTTGCAGCCATGATTCACAATATGTCAAATCGCCAGGCACCCAACTGGTTGCGCTCGAAACAGTAGCGGTCCTTGTGCGCTTCTTGCTATTGGTGGAAGACATGGGGGAAAGTATCGAAGTAGTAGGAGGTACATGTGGAGTCGATGTTGGCTCGGTGGTTGGCATCTTTGACGAGCCTGGTTGACTGTCTCGAATCTCTTTTTCGGATTTCACTACACTGAGATCTGTAGGCGGCTGCAGCTGTACCTTTTCGGTATTGTATGTTTCAATAAAGCAAACCTCACAGTTTTCACTCCTTGTGCAGCTACATTTCCGCTGCTTCCGGGCAGCGGCAATGTCTTCCATGATCAGGATATCTTCTGGCTTGGTTCTCCTAGGGATCTGAGAGTCTGACAGACTCGGGCTAGGCAGAAGACCGAATGAGTGGAGGGCACCGGCGACCAAATTCTGATCCGATCGACAGGTTCGCAAAGGACGTAAACCGATAGGTGATTGTAACACCCGCGGTGGCGCCTTGTTTTCTTTTTCTTTCGAGTCTTTAAAGTCCTTAGTCGGAATAGGGTAGATGGGACTGGTGTCAAACGAAGGCGAGTTGGGTAATTTGAGTTGGAAGGGCTCTTTCATCTGACGAACGGACCGGAACGGTGAAATGCTCACGGTTGCTCGATCCATGGTTCGTCGAGAGGAAGTGACTGGCAGCTCCAGGTACTCGGATCGATATGGAGAGGAGGAAAGAAAGGACAAGGACCCATGTGATCGTCTAGGCCGCGGGTTGTGTGGAAAGGTTGATGCTGGAGACAGCGTCTGAAGGTTGCTGTGAAAACATGAGTCGTGGATCTCGATGTTGTCAGGATGGTGGGCGAGCAACGAATCGCCAATGATAGGCAGGTCGATCTGGACACCGGGCATGTTGGCCTGATTGACTCTGTAACGACAATTCAAAGGAGCGACGCGGAAGAAATGCACCCAGGAATGCGACCTAGTGGTGACCAGACAGGGAGACGAGGGGGCCCACGATCCTTATATCAAACGCAAATCCGCGAAAGTCTCCCCCTTCCCTCCGGCTGACCAGGAAAAAGTATCCTAGTGGGCAAGATGATGCCCAGGTGCAGTGCCATGCTGTAGATGCAACGAGCTGAGACTCATACATCCACCGATCCTCCTTCTATCCTTGCATACTTGGTGAGGGCAAATCGAGGAGGCGGATGTGTCGATTGGCCCTGGAGCGAAACAAGCGGGGCCGCGGCATTGGGCTACTGGAGCAGCAGCCTCTAGGAACGCCATAGCCTGGCTGCGAGAAGCTAAAGAAGGGGTCTCTCTAGAAGGAGAATTGTGTCACTTGTGGTGCTCAGAGGGGTGGTTGAATCGCTAGGGCCATCCCTTGCATTGCGGTCATCATACTTCACTGTGGCAACCTCCGACCGGTGCCTGCAGGAAAACACAATCAGACGCAGGAGTAGATCAAATAGCAAGTGGTGGAATTGTTTGACATCTTTGCTACGTTGCTTCTTTGGTTGTAGAGTCTTGGAGAAGAACATGTTTATCAAGCGGGGGTAGATGATCCCGGTAGCCTTCAGATTAGGGAAACATGCTAGGACACATCATATTCAATGCAGCGATCTGGAACTGTGAGCCTTTCACGCGAGACTGAGCAATGGATTGATCAGCTCGCTTAGCCGGGAAAACTTTGCTGGCGGCGCAGAGAGTATCTGCAATCTGTATAGCCAGTTGGGGGACGAGTGAAGCAGCGATAAGAGACGGTGCGGTAGTTAGCGCTCTATGATCGATCGCATCCTTCAGCGAGCCGCCACCACAGTCAAACCTACGAACGGGTAAAATGTCCTAGATTCGTGATCTAATTGAGGACTAAATTTGGCACCGTCTCGATGATTAAGGTTTCCTGCAAGTGTGTTGGCTGAAGAGTTGGAGACATCAGATTCCATTTTGCGATGTATCAAACTGCCCGGTGCAAACAGGGCAAACATCCTGTTATCGATAGCGCTATCAGCAATTTTTATCGATCAAAAAGGAAAAAAGTACCGCGTCTTTCCCACGGCCATTGAAGCCCAACTGCTGCGTCTTATGTGGCTAGCTGCTCAGTAGCCATGCTGACCGAGAGCCTAGTCGCGTCCGTTCTGGGATCGGCGAAGACGCAGACTTCGTCGACGCTCAAGGACGTGGGTATATGCATTCAGGAGCTTCAGCCAGCGACCACCCTCCGAGCTACGTTCAAGAAAAGCTCGACCCCTCCCAACGGGCTCGCTATCACACAATCGCACATATTCGCAGCTCAGAACGAAAAAGCAGTCGTTCATGTTTACAGCAGGATCCGAGGCAACCAGGAAGCCACGGTGCCCTTTCCAGAGCGCATACGAAGCGTAACCGTGGCTGGTGCACGGAACGGCGAGGTTTTGGTTCTGGGCACTGAGGGTGGCCGTCTGATTCTTTGGGAGGTATGCCTAGCTGTCCTTTTGAAGGGAGAAGGAAAGAATCAAAGTTGGCTAATTTTGCATCCAAGACATGTACTGGTCGTCAAGTCTCAACAACACCTTCCCACCTCCAGCCAGTGACCTCGCTGGTTGTCGATCCAACGTCTAATTTCGTCCTATCTGGGTCATCCGATGCTACCATACACATCTGGTCGATACCACAGTTGTTGTCATTTTCAAAGGCGGTTACCGCTGCTCAAGATCAAAGAGCACCTAATTCACCTGTTCGGTCATTCTCCAATCACCGGACGGCCATTACTGCATTGGCTGTTGGACATGGGAACGGTCGGAGTAACATTGCGATTTCGGCAGCACAGGACAACACCGCTGTGGTGTGGGAATACAACACTGGGAACGTTCTACGAACGTATCTGCTTCCGTTTACGGCTATCTCTATTGCCATTGATCCTGCAGATCGGGCCTTTTACGTGGGGTATGCTTCTGGGAACATCCAGCGCATCGACTTTTACGAAGGACTGACTGCCCAGCATCCTCTCCACGATGCTAAACTCCAAAGCACACCCTCGCAGGTTGATCCCGAAAAGCAGTGGGTGGCTCCATCCGCAGACAAAGGTGCTGCAACGGCGTTGGCCTTGTCGTACGACGGCATGACACTGTATTCTGGACACCCCAACGGATCAGTCCTTGCGTGGGACGTGGCCAGAGGAAAGTTTGCCTCGACGGTTGCAGACTATCTAAGCCCGGTCACGAACATAAACATGCTCAACCCGACTGGGTTCCCGTCTAATGCAGTTGAGAGTCCTCAGTTTACCATCCCGAACATTGTCAAGCCTCAATATAACCCAAACGTGTCAGATGTCTCTCAGGGGACTGGAAACGCACCGGCGAATTACGCGTTGAATGTACAATTAACTTCACGCTCTCAGAATGCCTCTTCTGTGTTTTCCGAAGCCCTGACTCATCCTTCCTTCCCAAAGTCTCTCTTTGAAGAAGGCCTTGCAGAACTCTCGTCATTGGGCAACCGTCAAGAAAACAACGGCTCTTCTACACAAGCCGTCTCTATCAACAACACTTTTGATAATTCACATCTTAGCGCGCTCGAGGAAGAAATTTCAAGCCTCAAGAAACAGCTGGCAGTAAGCGAAGCGGCACGGCGAGCCGAGACAGACGAGGTAGTCAAGCTAAGAACCGATCTGCGGGGGCTTCAAGAATACAATAGTAAGCTTCAACAGGATCAGGCCCGTCTAAGCAGTCAAAAGACGACTTTACAAGCAAGCAAGGAAGACCGTGCCTTCCAACGGCGTCAAGCCTGGTTCGAAGCTGAGAAGAAGGGCAGGAATGGAGATTCTGCTCTTGAAAAGTCTCGTACGGAAGATGGTTTGACTGACTCTGAATGACCTGAAAGTTAATCCAATACATGAGGACGGCGTTTAACTTGTAATTCTGAAGCTTGTATAAAGTCATCGGGCACTGGGGTTTAATGATATGCATAGCTATAATTCTGACAGGTGCCTACATACAATCTGCTGGTTAATTCCTTCCGGTATCCAATCACCATTGTCATCATCTGAGAGTCAACGAACCGTTGGGAATGTAATTTGGACGGGAATGCAAAGAAAGAAAAGAAATTGCCACATGCCGTGATACGACCTTTTTTTTAAATTGTCTTTACAGCTGCTAGCGATGGCACAGCCGTTAAGCATATATCATGCTTCATGCTTTTTTGATTTACAAAAGAGGAAGCAGAAGAACACAATTTACCTGCACGTACTTCGGTTAACCTTTCTCACATGTAGACCAAGCTTTACTTGCATTGATAATTCGATGATATATGTACATAAAACCCAACCGTGGCTTGCAAAACTCTAGTCCTGACTTGGGACACATTAATGTAACTTTATATCACTTACGACGTGCATGGCAAGTATACTTCTTGGCTTCTTAGAGGATCATACGGTCATGTTCTACAGCCTTTCTATTTTCAGGTTGTCTAGTGCTGTTGAATTTTACCTATAAGTAATCCTGAGCACTTTAGAGGGCATCTAATCAATGCATTCTTCATGCAGGTATGCGGTTTCTGCGCATTGCGCATACTTTTCCGGCATACCTCTTCCTGGCCACGTTTCTATAGTCCACATTCCGGTCTGTTCCCATGCGATACTTTAAGTGGCTGGATTTATAGTGATCAACCGACGGTCATCAGCGAGGTAGTATCATGAGAGCTGTTTAATGACTTCTCGGCTGCGGATGTTGATCCTGTGAAGTTTGTCAAACTAGGATTGACCGTTGTTTACATGTAAAGAGTAATGCATATTCATCAATATTCGTGGAGCTTACTCAGTCTTGAAAAATATACGCTAGATGCTCAAAGATAATCGCTACTTCATAGGCAGTGATACACGATTCATACTCATTCTGTTCGGAAGGTCAGCTCATAAAGACGTCTCATAAAGTCCTCCTGGTTCGCCAATTCAAAAGGAACCAAACGCGCATATAGGAAGCATCGAGAGTATTTAGGAGTTTTGCCACCACATCCCCAAGCAGCTAATAGCCATCTGCACTTCTGACTGGCACTTCCTTGGCATCACCTGCCAATTGTTGCACGATTGCAACGCCAGCACTGGCCCCTATGCGAGATGCGCCAGCTTTGAGCATCTCAACCGCCGTTTCTGCCGAGCGCACGCCACCCGAGGCTTTCACTTTGCAGCCATTGGACAACATATCGACGACTTCTCGCATCAGTCTCACATTCTCGATAGTGGCCCCAGCACCGTTGAACCCCGTCGAGGTCTTGACGAAATCCGCGCCAGCCATGTCACTGATCACAGAACCCGCAATGATCTCGTCGCGAGACAGTTGAGATGTCTCCAGAATAACCTTGAGCTTCGTCTTGGGCGGTGGCGCCGCGCGGCGAACAGCATGAATGTCGGCATACACTGCGCTGTATTTCCCTTGCTTAAGGAGCGGCCAGTTGAGGACCATGTCGAGCTCGGAGGCACCTGCTGCAACTGCCTTGGTGGCTTCCTCAACCTTTTCGTGTGTAGGCTGCGTGCCCTCGTGGAAGCCGACCACGCAGGCTATGCCAACTTCATTTTGGACGTCTTTTAGGTTCTGTGCCGCGCGGGCAACGTATGGTAGTCGCACACACACGGTTGCGAACTTGTGCTCGCGGGCTTCGGCGCAGAGGGTGTCGATCTGGGACTCTGTTGCGTCAACGGCGAGCTGCGTGTGGTCAATGGTGCGAGCCACAGTATGCGGAAGAGGTGTGTGATATGTGGTGCGAGTCTCGGGGAGGTCGTCTTTGACGGTGGCGATCAACGCAGCCCAATCTGGGTCGGAAGTCGGTGTTTCCAGTCTAGTCGCCATTGTTCTCCCAATCAGATGAAGCGTCAATATGACTGAGCTCTATCGGATGTACTATCTGCTTGGGATATGCTCGTGAGCTGTTTCGTGGTGAAGCAGGGCTTGTTTGTCAAGGAACGTGCCAGAGGTGACTTCATCTTTTGTACAATTTGATGTTCGGATCTTCTGATTCGGCGGAGCTTGCCTCCCCTCCTCGCCAAGTCGTCGCTTTGTACCCCGCTGCTCCACTTCTCTCCGCGTTCGCGGCTTTACCCGCCGATCATCGGTACCCTAACCCTAACCCTAAAGCTTGTACTGCGACAGTTTATATCAGAAGCCAAACCGTGTGGCCGGCCGTCTTCCGGTCTCATAAACCAAGATAGTAGAGTCAGATAGTTGGAAATGGATTCTATCCCGAGACCTGACCTCTGTATCTCTGTATTTGAACTAGCGTTGGCCGAGTAAATAAGTTGACACCAAGGGCATAGCTGCGTTTGTAGCCGTACTAGTCAGATACAGAGTGGTCGTGAACATCATAGTGTCCTTGTATGAGCCAGTAGATTCAGTACTCAGATTTGCAAACCCGAGTATATCAAATTAACCCGAGGGACGATCAGACAAACAGAATTAGTCTCTTTATTCGGCTTATTAGCCAGATAGTCTTGTTACTTGCGGAGTTCCCTTGCTTTCGGTTCAGGGAACACTAATGAAGGGTGCCAATAAGCGATGAGGAGGGTGTGAAAAGGTTGTTCGTTATCAGTGTCCATCTCTTACACCGACTTCATTTTGATAATCAGGAATGGCCTCATCAAGCAGTTGTTTGACTTACGCTTTGCCTGAAGATTACTTTTGTGCAGATTAAGGAGCATGGGGGGCTTTTGCGTTGTGCGCTTTATAATCAAACTTCTACAAGGATTACTATATGAAGACATATGTTTTGACGTGATTCTTACTTTAATTGGTCCATCAAGGGTTTGTTTCTGTGTATTGTGTCAACCGGCAATGTATCATTTTGGAGTGTCCCAATTGACTCAAAGATTTTACCGGTTGATTTTAGCTTCAAGGATCCTAACTACAACGCTACATAGGTTGAATAATGATTGAACTGGCTTCAGAGGTCCATGGAGAATTGTATGGCCCTCGGTGAATAGCCTTCTACATGTCTGTTTTCAATCTCTTTAGCTTTAGGATGTTTGATATGCAATCAACAAAACATCCTTACGGGAAGCCATAGGGATTTCTATTGGATCCTCGTATCTGAAAAATGAACTTACAAGTTCAAGTGACTCAACTCATCATTGACGCGGACAGTAGCATGGATAAATTTTGTAACATGCATCACGGGTTTAGCTACATGTAATCTTGCTACTTCCCAGAGCCAACATCTCCTCCTTTATGAAACTGGCCTCCTTTATAGCAAAGAAGTCTTTCATTTCCCCAGCGAGGTGAATGGTGTGGCGTCAGGGTGGGACGAATGACGGATTAGAGAACACAGAATATATCACCGAAATCAGATGCCCGTGCTTGCCTTTTTTTTTTTTTTTTTTTTTTTGGCGATCACAGCTTACGCTAGCTCTAACTCAGAGCAATGTACAGCCTTTTTGTACAAGACCACCGTGTTAGCAAAGAACGAAGCAGGCAATATATGGAACCTCTCAGGTGCAACCTCTCTCCCGAAGGAGCCTTTCTACTGCCAAACGACGTCCTATAATAGCTGCTGAAAGTGCCGCAGATCTGTTTCTGTCAAGGTTGGCCCCCGTATCAATCAGAAGCCGTACTAATGTCTCATGGCCTTGTTTTGAGGCACAAATCAGCGATCATGTGTTGTCAGATAAACGTATTAAGTTCACATCAGCTCCACGGTCAACCAGAAACTTTGCCACTGGTCCGCGATCATTTCTGCCGCAGCTAAAAGTGATTTCGTCTTCCAATACGGATTGAACACAGCATGAATCCAACACATTTGGAATCCCCAAACCTTTGCGTATCAGTTTTAGCGCCTTTGTCAATAAGAAGCCGTACTATTCTCATATGAACATTTTTTGATACATAAGCAGAGCTGTATTCCCGTGAACATCTTTCGCATCGAGATCAGCTCTGTTATACACCACTTACTGCCGGTAGCTTACTCGATACAATAAGCGTTCCCGTACGCACACTGCCTTGACTGCACGTCTTCCCGACGCGCAGACTCGGCTACTCAGAATCAATCAATCGACTACTTTCAAGCATCCTGTTCCTACCAAGCTTTATTTTTTATGAGTAGATCTTCAATTGCTTTGTTGTCCCTTTCTGCGGCGGCCATAAGTGCTGTCTTTCCATTCCAGCTGTCAGCATCGACATCAGCTCCAGTTTTAATAAGGAGACTTGCAATTGCTTCATTGCCTTTTTCTGATGCATAAAGTAGAGCTGTATTCCCATGAGCATCTTTCGCATTGACATTGGCTTTATTTTCGATAAGTAGATTTGCAATTGCTCTGCTGCCTATTTCTGCGGCGGCCATAAGTGCTGTCTCTCCATTCGAGCCTTCAGCATTGACATTGGCTCCATTTTCAATAAATAGCCTCGCAATTTCTTCGTCACCTTTCTTTGAGGCAATAATAAGAGCTGTTCGACCGCCAAAGTCCTTTTCATCTAAAGCTGGATAAGCCTGAATAAGGAGTTTTAGAAAGTCCAAGCGGCCCTCCTGAGCAGCCCAGGTTAGTGGTGTCCTATGTTTGTGATTTTTAAAGCCTTCTTTAATGTCAACTCCGTTTTGAAAGGTTGATCTTAATCCCAGGAGAGCGGCAACAGTGTCCTTTTCACCGTTCGCCAAAGCGGCAAATAGAGGGTAGCAATATCTCTCACCATATACATGGAGGTTTGAATCTTGTCTGAGTCTTGTGCGAACAAGGTCAGAGTATCCATGAATTGCAAGTATGTAAAGCAGACTTGCCCCCGGGCTATATTCACGAATCTCATGCTTTTCAAAAATATTATTGATTCCGATCCAGCTTGTTAATGGGAAAATAGATAGGAATCTATCCTGGTATATCGCTCTAGCCGCAGTATTAGCATGATAGAGAATTTTTTGACTCGCGTATTTTAGAAAAGGGTATTTGTCGGCGATCGCTTCCTGCTTGTTGGACTTCGAAGATGATGGTAGGTCTTCCATAAATGATAACACTGACGGGTGAGTGAAATAGAAGTGGCAGCAAATCTTGAGTTCTTCATGACTTGAACTCTCCCAGTCAGTCTCGAGTTCAGGCCATAGTTCACGTACGCCATTGTCTTTGACGAGGAAATCTTGCACTGATTCGTGAATAAACTGAACTATCGGAGTTTTCGACTTTGTTATTTCGGCGAGTCCTTTCGAAGAACTCACAACCATCTTGTTATAGTAATCTCTATCAGTGGGATATGTATTATCTGGGAGCTGACTATCAGCCATACCCTTTGGCGATAGCCCGGACCAAAGAGCATGATGAAATTCTTCTGGTTGCAAAGGCCGCTTAGAGAAGAGAATCCAGCGGATACACAGTAAAAACGAATCCATCCTCTCCGTATCACGAGTAAGAATGTCTTTGAACAGTTTGCTGAGGTCGCTAGGTATCTCCTCAAGTCTTCTTCTCAAGGCCAGCCCACCTCGTCGGTCTTCCTCGTTCAACATTTGGACGACCAATACGACCCACATAAAAACACCGGCAGCTTTTTTCAACAATTTAGGCTTCACTTCTTCCAAAAGCGATGGGCTACTTATCCTTAGTCGGCTTGTTATAAAGGTTTCCAAGTCCGCCGCATGGCCAGACTGGTCCTCTAATGTTAGACGTATTCCCCGCCTTAGCACTATATAAGGGTAATGGCGACTCGAGAAGCAAATCCTAAACGGGATCGCATGTTGTATAGCCAATTCCCCTAACTCCTCAAAGAATTCCACCATATCCATAACTTGCTCTTCATCACACTCATCGAGTGCATCGATAAAGCAAGTAAGCTGGCGCTGCCCTAGGGCAGCGATAGCATTGCGAAATAAATACTTGAGAATATTTAGAGGAGGGCAGGTTCCTTGGTTTTGAGGAATAATATCGGGGTCATCCAGAATATTATGAAGGTCGCGGTACTCTCTAAACAGCTGAAACAGCAGTGATCGATACATACCGGAGGTTGACTTCTCCAAGTATTCGCCACGAGCGTTAAAGAAGTGAGAAGCAAGTTTTACATTCCCGCGGCATGTCTTGTTCATATTCTGGTACGCAAATTTCATGAGTGTCGATTTGCCTGCACCAGGCTTACCACTAATCCACATAAAACCATGGTGTTGTGATAATTTTGACGGATCAAGCCATGCTTTGTAGGCGGGATGGTGGAGAAGCCATTGACAAGTTTTTGTGAGGTTTCTTTTGATGGTGAATTTCCGAGATTCCATTTGGGGAAATTGAAGCGACTCCACGAGTTGCTGTCGTCGACTCTCTGGGCCAATTTGATCTAGGTTTGTGGTGTAAGCAAAGATGAGGGGAGAACAAGAAAAATAAGAAAGGAAATAGAGAGAGAGAGCTGTGCTGGCTCATTTGGAGTCACTCACAAGATACGTCGACGACTCCTACATGCTCTTTCTGGTTTCTAGTCATAGGGAGTTCTTCAATCAACTCTCTTGCATATGCAACCGCGGTCGCTGCGGCGTATCTCTGCCACTCCTTATTTTTATGAGAGTCTGCATAGTCACAGATTCCTCGAACTGGGAGGCATGGAATAACATCCATAGGGCCGGCCGCTTCCATTTCAAAGCAAATGACATCTAACTCTTGAGCAATATTGTCGCGGCTCGCTGCGTTTCTGATAACATGGTTCCCCGAGGCTATGGCGCCATGATGAATCTTTATAGTGTTGGGTGGCCTGTCGCTTCTTTTTATCAACTTTGACTGGTCACATGAATCACAGCTGCGTGATTCCAATTCATGCTCATATGTCGCCTGAAATAGGCGATCCGGGGCAGATGGTCTGCTATAGTTGGGATAGCTTCCCAATTTCTGCTGGAGGATAGAAGGTACCAGGCTTGGATATAGTTCGTGTTTTGCTCTGAGGCTATTCAGAGCGGTTCCAAGCAACGGCTGTTGGATTCTAGGAACTGCTGTTCTTTGAAACTTTCCGTCTGTCACAATTTTCCCAAGGTCGTACTGCATTATCCGTGTTCCAACAACGACATCACCAAGACGTATATCACCCTTGCTCGGCACGCCGCCGCCAATTCCAACCATCATGGCCATGGAGATCCCAGGAAATGTTCTTTTTAGATTGGTTGCAACCGTTGCTGCGTTAACGGTTCCGTATTGTCCTTCCGGTAAACAGGTAATAACAATATTATGTGCCTTGATGCTTCCCAAAACGTAGCTATTAGTGTCATCTGCGCTCCTGGGCGGAGTTTCGTGTACTTCATCCAGCATCGCCTGAGCAGCTGCCATCTCTATGACAGAGCGCAAATCCAAGCAATAGAATAATGAGCAAGTGGGAGAGCAGGGGACCCAGTTTGGTGGGCATTTTTCTGTCTCTTAGCAGTATGTGCTTCGGGGCTAAAATCCTCACTGTTCATGTTTGCGCGCCAACAAGCACAATAAGAATTTATCGCTTGGAATAGACAGTCGTCTGATAGGGGAGGTGCCGGAGATTGTAACAGTTTCAGAAATAATTAGAAGGACAAAAAGGCTGGGAGCAAGGCTATCTCTTTTCCCTGCGAGAGATGCACGTGCTGTCCAATAATGAGGACTCTAGCTGCTGGGGCTGATCGCAAGGCTGATCGCAAGGCTGAGCTGTGTGACGATAGCCAATCAGCTCCAGAAGTACATTTAGGGACAGGTCAAGCGTCATGAAAAAGTGACATGCAGTCACAATAACCGGTACTGTTACTGTGGCTGAGTATCATATCCAGGGGGGAGTATTGTGTTTGACTTCTAGCCGCAATGAGGATCACCTGGAAAATCCTTACAGTTCAACATATGTACCATCCCACGGAGCTGTATTTTCCTATATACTTATCCTCAGATCCCTCAGAGGACGAGGGGACCATTTCAAGTAATGGAACACCTAATAGTAGCACAATTCATTGGCAGCTCTTGCACTCCGGCCCTCGAATATCGTCCACCCGGCGGATCCTTGGTCCACCACTACCGCCACCTCCAGGTCCCCAACTTCCACCACCTGCACCACCACCTCCTCCAGTGCCTCTACTGCTACCAGTCCCCCATCGTGACCTAGTGTTGGGGTTATGCTGGGGTGCGGTGATATTGAATTGCGAGTTCTGTGCGGCGGCATACGAATCCAGCTGCGGAAGAAGCAGCGTTAGTCTCGAGTCCAGCCATGAGACATCAAAGCGCATTTACTGAGCACGAGGCCTCAGGAGTACCAAGCAGAACGCCGTTAGAAAAGGGGGAAACAAGAGGTAAACTTACCGCAAATAAAGAAACAAAGTACAGTCCGAAAAATAGATATGCGCTATCGACCCAGCGCACAACCCGTGCAGTCAGCGGAGGACTGGATGCCAAGTCAGCCAAAGATCAACAGCCCGATAAGACCCAAGAACGATAGGCCAAACTCACGTCTCGAGAACCCGTCCGTTAGACAGATAAGGTGATTTTGTGGGCTTGGCAGTAGACATGGTCGATGAATGGTATATCTCAGGTTCAAAACGATGTCCAGCAGCAGTTGAGGTTCAATGTTGGGTTGTCGTGAGGCTCGGGAGCGGAGGCGATGATCGATCGAGCGGGAGCGTGTGGGTCGGTAATATTACGGTACAATTCCATGTATTATTACCAGTGCTTAAATAGTAGCAAGCAGCAAATGCAGTGCCTTATCATTGATTTGGTCTAAATTGACGCCATTCGATGCAAATCTATGTACATGTGCCTTGTGGTCTCTATATAATTCATGCAGAATTATTTTCCGCGTTCTCGGCCATTACGGACAGGTCGGTTTCGCCTTTCAAATCATCTAACCCCCGAAAACCCTCTTCGACTATCCATTTCTGCCCTGCTGGAGTATGGAGAACATGACAGCTTGCACCAACGATTAATAACCCCGGAGGCCGTGAGCCCTCTTGTTCTACTGCCTGGCAAACATGGGCCAGAGTAGTCCGAATAATTCGTTGATCTGGACACGAGGCTCGTTCAACAACTGCGCAAGGCGTATCAAGCGGCCAAAGAACCCGACGCTCGTTCGATTCGGTATTCAGGGAGGTCAGGCTCTCTACTAATGCAGAAAGTCTATGAAGCGCCATGAGGAAAACCACGGTTTGCGTGGGCACATAAGTTGGAGGCTCCGGCGCGGCTCCTTTCCGGCCAGTTCCCGTACAGACGAGAACCTGGTCAGAAACGCCTCGATGCGTGGCGGGAATATCGGCGAATAGAGGAGCGCTAAGAGCGCTTGTGATACCAGGCAGCACAAGAGGAATGTATCCGTGATTTCTGAAAAATTCGAATTCTTCTGCGCCACGGCCGTAGAGGTAAGGGTCGCCTTGCTTCAGTCGTAGAACATGTTTTCCTTCTCGAAGGGCCTTCAAGCCCATTTGCAAAAACTCTTCCTGTGCTTGGTCTGCATTTCCGGGGAATTTCCGGGCAATGTGGACTTCGGTACGCCGCGGTATCAACTGCAAGACAGGCGCTGGAACAAGTTTGTCGGCCAAGATGATATCCGCGTCTCTAATCGCGTTGTGTGTAGCTCTTGTAAGGAGATCCGGGTGCCCGGGCCCTGATCCCGCCAAGACGATCTTCCCTTTTGCAGGACTAGTGGTAGTCGAAGAAATGTCGCCTGTAGAATGTGCCGAATACGCGGTGAATATGGAATCAATATCCGAGTCGGATATGGACGCGAGTCGTTGCAGCGGCCAGTATTCGCATATCTGTGACAACCACCTGATCCGTCTGGTTTTGGCCGCGTTGGCGTCTTCTTCCGTGACCAAAGAGTTGAAAGTATGACTTTGAGCAGCTGAATCTTCGTCTTCGACTTCCAGTTTCGACCCAGCTTGATCTTCCTCCCAGATCCGCTTTCGCAGCGAGCCCAGACGGTCGACAGCCTTGCCAAAATCAGCGGGTAGTGAGCTGGCGATTTCCCGTCTCAAGCGTGATGAAAGCTTGCACCCGCGTCCTGAGGTAGTGATGCCGATGTGGAGAGGACCATCAGAGTGTGTCGAGAGTAATGTGAAAGAGCAAAGATCTGGAGCATCAATCACGTTTACCGGGATTCTGAGCCGCTTGCAAAGCTTAGATATATGGGAGCCTAGCAAAGTTAGATCAGGCTACTTCCTGAAGGTTTAGATGTATAAACTTACTCAACGGGTTGTCGCTACCCAACGTCACGAAGACTGCATCAACGACATGGTCAACTTCTTCGCGGCCCAAAGTTTTCAGATCTTCGTCTTGGAATTCTCTCTTGATCCATTGTGCTGACCCCTGTTCAAAATGCTCTTTCAAGGAGTAGTGTACACTCGCATTCTCTGGAGCAATAATCACTGGGTTTGCCCCAGCTTGTAAGCTCTTCGTGCAGCGGGACGCGGCCATCGAGGCAGAGCCGATGATCAGATGTATCTGCGAGGCTGCATTGACAGCCAGCAGCATCGGCGGATGCTCGTCACTCGATGTTGCGTCTCGCATTATTGTTGGGACCAACTATGCGATGCCCGTTGCCAATCGATTAATGCAACGAAAGAAAAACCCCCCTTCAGTTATACAACTTTTTGCGTCCTCTGGCTGTGGGGAGGGAATGACCTATACGGAAGTGGTGATTTGCTCACAGCGTTATCGTTATCGGGACCTGCAGCGATTTCCGCGGAGATTCAACGGGCATATACGAATTAGCAAGTGGTATGTATAAGAGAGCCCACTTCTTGGTTCCGCGGAACGCAACCCAGCGCCCTGACATGTAACAAAGAGGCGAGAGAGATGATGATGAGCTGCAGCACATGAAAGTATGAAGAGCTTGGCGAAACCAGAACTGAAAAACATTGTTCCTGCAAATACCCTCAAGTGCCGAACAAGGCCTAGCGCGAAAAATCTGACAAATTGCGGGCGGCCGTGATGGCGTGATTGCGATAAGATAAGGATATCTCATAGACTATCTAATCTGTCTTATCTTATCTAGTTAAGCTTAATATCATACTGTAACCTAACTAGGCAATGTTTACTAACATAACGATGGTTAATTGACGAGTTAACTGATGCTGCTATGTATTATTGGTAGCTCAATGAGATTAATTAGACCTAGTATGACTTTATATACATTGCTGTTTCTGCCAATTATCGATATCGTCAATTGTCAGGTCTTATAGTATTATGAGTTGTTACGTTTAACAGCAAAGACTGCCAGCGAGGGGAGAGACGCACACCCGTGTCGCATTCCAACCCATATCTCCCGAATCAACAAAAGAAAAGTGACACCACACGCCCCTTCACAGCCTAGTGTAGGCTATGGTACGAAGAAAGCACGAGCGTTCTCCGTAGGAAGCAAAGTCGAACTCGGGCAGCTTGAAACTTCTTGCCGCCTTTAGAATTTTACGTACAAACATATGGTATACCATCAATAAGAGTTCCTAGCGACACCGGAAAGCCCAATCGACCTTCTGGGCGGCCATCGAAACTTACAAGAGCTGAATCCAAAGGTCACTTCAAGGATCAGTGGGAATCCTTGTATTAGTCGTCGGAATGAAAAGGATATTGCCTTTCCATGTCCAAGAATACCATCTTGCTACCATGCATTCTGCGCGATGTATGAATCACAAGATGGATAGAAGATGGCTCAGATATAATCCCAATCACGACTCTGAGTAAAAACCGAGTATGAAGATAGCCTTACCCAAAGTAATGTAATGCCTACACTTTCACTTTGCAGTCCGTAGTCATCAACATGCAAATTAAAAACCAACAACTATTGACGATAACGCAATGTCCAACATGAGGCTATGAAAATACGCACTCCAAGTCCAATGGCCGTCGATCAATTCACCTTGTTCCTGAACAAACCAAGCCACCCGTCCGCGCGGTCTCGACTTCTGACATGGTATTGGCGGACTATATGCACTATATCGTGGCTGATTACAGCTTTTCACTATGGTTAACTGCTGCAGAAGGGCATAGGAAGTCCAAAACCGTAAGGCTAGAATCAAAATGCTGGAGCTTTAGTTTTCAGCTTTTGCAGGGGATCGGCGTAGCGCGCCCAAGAGAATTGCGCCTAGCCCCGACATAGTAATGGCTCTCCGCCCTCTGGTGTTCAGCGGGCGCAGCATGCTTACGGCAGCCTATAGGTACGTTAAGGACATTTTTTTACAAATCTTACTTTTCCGCACGCACCAAACGTAAATTTGTGATTCGCCAACATTGCTTAATAATGAAATTAAATTCACTAGTCACATTATACTACTATTAATAGATTATTCATATATGTGAGCTAGTAATAAATCCTGACCAATGATAAGAGTTTGGGAAAGCTTCAGAGCCAATGAAAACAGTTTATTAAGATTAGGTGTATCTTCGCAGGTGGAGCAAAGGTAGGCTTGGGTAAGTTTGGGAGCCAATAGGATTAGTTATTGAACCAGTTTAGTCATTATATTTCTGTCTGATACTTTAGGCACCCACTGTTAATATTAATCTTGAAGGCTATAAGTAAACCACCCAAGATCCATTGAGTATAGTTATCTCCCTTATAAGTAATTAACTGATATATGGGACTAGTTTGCTTGAAAGGTCTTACTTACTCTATGAGACTGGGAATACATCGAAAGTACGCTTTATAAGTGGCTTTCAATTGGTTCCTAAACTATATATATTAAGATTTATCTAGTGTTGTTAGAAATACTAAATATCTTCTAAGGGATTTATATAGATGCTTTTTTTTTAGCTATTATAGCCATGGCGGTGCAGTGACTAAAATCTATAGAAATAACCTTATCTCTTCCTAATTAATATATAGTGATTACTAAACCTAGCTGAAACCCCTATAATTAGAATATTCAAAGGATCTAATATTAATTAGGATAGAGATAAAACCTCCCGAGATCCTTTTTTTTACATATATAGGGCTATAGAGGGGCTCTAGAAAGAAGATTTCGGAGGCGAAGGCTGGGTTTAAACCGACTGCCTCTAGATATCAAGAATTCAATATAGAAATAATATAATTATAAGACTATAATATAATTGCGAGATAATAAGGTAGTTAAGAGACAATAATATAGTTAGAAGACGATAACGCAATTAGAAGAGGATAGGGTTATAGATTTTTAGATATAGTTATAAAATCTCGACTTAGAATAATATATAACACAGTTATTTATATATATAAAGCTATCTCTAAGTAGATATTTAGTTATAGTAGATGCCAGCATAAATAATATAAGATTAATAGATAGATTAGGAAGGCTCAGTAACTATAAATAATATTATTAATAAAATAAAGTCGATAAGCAGTAAATATAGAGAATAAATTAGTATATTATTATTATAGAATAAGGTCGCTATATTTAAATAAAGAAGGCTAGATAAAAGTTAGATAAGCTTAGGATGGTTTAGGAAGGTTTTGGAAAGATTCAGAAAGTTTAGGACTCAATAAGAGTATATAAATAAAGAGGATAGAGATATCTAAAGTTATTAAAAGAGGGGTATTCCCTATTTAGAAATATATATTACCTAATAGTATATATATAAAAACTCCTTAAAGACTTCTATCCTAACCTCTCTCTTTTAAGCCTTAAAACTATTAAAATAACTATTATAAGTAACTAATAGCGTCTTCTGGCCTGCCCTACTATTATAAATCTTAATAAGGCTAAAATACTGGCTACTATAATAGTTATACTCTATCACTAGCTTCATTCTAGCTGGATTCGGGCTCTCCCTATATAAGTTATAGTATTCTAATAAGAATAAGATAAATTTAAAGTTAATAAGATAGTAGCCCTCTCTAATTATTAATACTGCTACCTTCCTCTATATCTATAAGTAATAGAAAAGAAATGGCATTAAATTTAAGGTCTAGTAGCCCTACTAGGGATTAGTAGCTCGCCGGCTTATCTCAACTTAATAATAGTGAAGATAAATCTAATTGGGGACCAGATCCCTTTTTTTCAAGCTTCCCCTCTCTCTCTTCCTCTCCAGAATCTTTGTAAGTGATTGACTATATTATATGAAAGAGAAAGCCATATTTAATGAATAATATATTAGGCTTCCTCTAGTATAATTATCCTTATCTATACTATCTGCTTTGCCTATTGCCTCTATCTTATCTAACTCTCTAGTAGCTAGTATTACTGCTACTAATCTTGTCTCTCCTTCTATATCTTCTACTTCTAAGTCTCCTGCTCCTATTTCTTCTATTCTTTCTATAACTCCGGAGTAAGCTATACTATAAATATTATAGCTAGTATCTAGACTATATACTAATAGTGATAGCCTGCCATCTATATCCTAAGATACCTCTATCTATTGGGTTTGATAAGTTGAATTCGATATAGCTTAAGCGGCTAACTAAGCGCGTGTTCTATGGCTCTGGTTCCCTATAGGCAGAAAAATTAATAAGCTATATATCCTAATGGTAGTTGGTAAATAGTGATATAATTAGGCCTAAGAGTTCGAAGGCAGTATTAATCTCGTCAGTAATATTAGGTGAATTATGGAGACCGAGCTTAGGATGCAACTTTTTAGAAAGAATCAATATATAGAATGTCAATTTGCGGATAGAGAATGCTAGGTCTACTCTAATAAGGGCCGCCAGTAAGTGAAGAATCCGGGCAGTGCCTGCACTCGATATTGCGTAGATCTAGTAATACCAGGCTATAGCCTATTAAACTGGCGGCTAAAGAGGAAATAGCTTCCTAGATCTCCACCTCTATCTAGGTTCTTGAAACCATAAGGGGGGGGCCCTGATCTAGATAGAGGCTCCTATATAGTATAGGAAATATTAAGTTAGGATTAAAGAAGTAATAATTGTCTATAGATAATTATATAAGTTTATTGAAGTTCTATTTTAGGCGATCAATGGCGCGGCGCAATATATCTGGTAATTAATTCTTTATAGAGATAGCTTCGCGTAGATTCTAGATAACTAGTAGTCTATAGAGATAAACGCTTCTAGATATTCTATCGCGGGCCTAGCTGCAAGTTTTAATACTAGATAAATTAGTAGATAATCTAATAGCTAAATTAAATACAATATATAAGAGGGTTTTGAAATCGGACTTCACACCTCTATAAGATAAAGATTTAACGTATATAAAATCTCTAAAATTATCGTTGTTTTAAGAAATCAAATTTTTATTCTAACTAGAAGTAAAAAGCTTATTGGCTCCTAAAGTTATCGAAAGTTACTAGAACCTGCCAAAATATTTATCTATATCGCTTTATAATATTTACTCTACTAGATACTCTACTAGCCGGAATAGTATTTATAACTAATTATAATAGATAGTTCTTATTGACTTTCAATTACTATAAAATCTTCTTAGATCCTGTTAACTATCTTTAAAAGGAATAAAATAATAAGCTTCGCTAGAACTGCTTCTTTAGCATTATAATTCTATACTTTCTCTGAGTATTAGTAGCTGGCATATCGAATATATTATTTTTAGCAGTATTAGCTTATATAGAATTATCTTATAATACTATAGCTATAGATATAGCTTGGTCTATCTAGCCTCCTTTATTATTATTGTTAAGCTTCTTATTTATCTCTAGTCTAATTTCATTATTCTCTATAAGAGTCTTAGTCCCGCTAAATAAAGCGTCTAATATATTATTAGACAATATAATATTAGGGGTTAGAGAGGAAGCCTAGAAGGGGCGACGAAACTGTTATATCCTTTAATTTAATTAATTGCTAGGTAAAGAAGGCTTCGATTTAATCTAAGATATATCTTCTACTGGGCTTTACTCTCTTATATACTTATATGAGATTTCTATATACTTATATAAGATAATAGGCTGATTAGGTATCATATTTCTATTATTATTCTTAGATATATCTATATCCTGTTTAACTTACTCACCTGAGTGTTCCTAATATAAATTCAGAAGATACTGAATATAACGTTGTGTCGGTGAACGAGATGCCAAAAACGGCTACACTTGACGCCGTTTTTGCCTTCCCATTCACCGCCAAGACCCGCCAAGACCACGGTCCCGTGATCTTTTCTTTCGTGCCACGGCCCCGCGACTTCGCACCACGCACCATTTGGCTTGCCACTTTACGGTCATGTGACTCCCTCCAGGCCCCACTCACTATTACTGGCCGGATTTACTGCCCAGTTGACCATAATTCAGAATCGTGGTGTCGCTTTCTCAACTCTCGTTTCATGAGGGCCCAGGAGCCAAAAATGGCTTCCTCCAGCGGCAGCAGCACTACAGCACCCTAGCGCTGCAGTGTCTGTCTGTCCCATTTTCTTCTCCCCCCCACCCAATGACTCGCTGATCATAAATATATATGGCCCTCAGCCCCCCGCTGCATCTCTCACAAGTCACCTACTCCCCTCACTACGCTTAATCTTGCTAAATCTTCCTTTCTATATCTACTATGACTAAATTTGCTACTGGAAATGAGAGTGAAAGCGATGACAGCTCCATTCTCACCAAACTCTTCTCGGACGAAGGGCTCGATGACGACTCTGCTACCGACCTGGACCCAGACTCGGACAGCGAAGATTCAGACGACGAGAGCGACTCCGAGGACGATGAAGCTGTTGACGAAGGCCAGCTTTCTCCGGAAGAATATTTGGCTAAAGCAGAGCAGCTGGATGTTTCCCAACTTCGACAGAAGCGGTACAGTCCCAAGACTCAGGAGAAGTTAGACGACACTGGCGAGTACTGGAATAGGTAGGAAACCCTTTTCACTCTTCACCCATGTGAGAATCTCACGATTGATGTATGGGTAGACACTGCCGGCACCTAGGCTTGGACCCCTCGCAGCAATGGCACTGGATCTCGGACTCGGATAGCACCGTCCGTTTCCTCTATGGGTTCTTCGGCTGGCGGTGCGATATCCGCCGCGGAAGAAATGGTCGACGCTGCCCGGGCATTCGCTATAAGAGCTCACTGGAGTCATTCTGGAAATGGTGGCATCTAGTTTTGAAGCAAAAGACGTCGGCTGGGCTGAGCAAAGACACAATAGGCAAAGTGGACGATGTAAGCCAACACTACGTTTCTCTCCGGCTGCGGTGCCGCCCCTAATAGTGTATAGGTCATTGCTCTCGTGGCAAAGGAGAAAAGATTGGAGCTCCACCGGCGGCCGAAGAAAAACATGTATATTGAAGATGTGGCAGAGTTCGCCCGAGTCTTATTGAGTACCACCGAAACGACGTTCGCATGTGGCTGGCGGCGAATTCAGCTCCTATTCTACATTCAACTCGCCGCCATCACTGCGAGTCGTCCTGGGGCCCTTCTGCACCTTCGCTATGGGGATCTGGGACTCAAGTTGATCCGAGACCCAAATGGAGGACGGCCGCACCTCTTCATATTCTTGAAACCGACCTTCACGAAGCGATTCCTAGGGGAAAAGCCTCCGTAAGGATCTCTCTCAGTATTGATTGATATCATATGCTGACTGAACAGAAATGAGTTCAAAATCCCTGAAATTATATTCGATCCGACTCTAACCCTGAGTCCGCATGTGACATTACTGAGTATGCTGTTTCATATCCAGGGCTTCAAGAGGATTTCCAAGATCGGCCCAGTACTGGATTCTGCGGCGAAACTTTATAGCCTTTACGTTCCTAACGGCAAAGGGAAGCAAGATTTGCAACTCAAAGACGAACTGCTGGATAAATATGTCTTCTGTCAGGTGGACCGCGAGACGACGGGATATCGGCTTCTCTTGGAGAAGAGGATGACCGCGTCGACACTGGGATCTCAAATGCGCCGAGTAGGTGAAATCACTGGTTTTGAAGACATTGTCAAGCCCTACTGTCTTCGGTATGCTGGAGCGAAGGCATTCAACAACAGCGGTCAGCCCCTTTTCTCATTTCTTCCGTGTGGCCGACCGCGGCTAACCTTCTGGATAGATGAAGTCTCTGAGGCCCTCCAAAATGTCATGTTGCAGCATAGTGATATCCGAACATTCATCCGACACTACGAGGTAGACGTCGATGTCGACGCCCAGGGTATCGTCCGTAAGACCGGTTCTCAAACGGAGTTAGTACGATTTGCTTGCTCCTTAAGCGCGTCAATTGACCCCAACCGGCCTTTTTGGCTATCTCCAGAAGAATCGAAATCGCTCAATGCGCTTCCAGAGATTGGTGTGCGGCAGGATACCGTTAATAGACGGAAACAGAAGTGGAAATATTGCGAGGCCAAGTTCGAGAGCTCCCGCATAGCCTGTCAAGCCCGCTCTGGCGCTCTGGGCGCAGGGCCGCTTTCCAAATCCCGCCGTCGGGTACAGAAGAAACTGCAACAATTAGAGGAACAGACCAAGGAAGCGAAGAGGAGATATGACCGGGCTGTTCGTGAACTGCGAAACGAGAAGCAACGACAGCGGAATCGCCGGATCCGAGAGAATCTGCAGCATTATCGGGACGAACAACCTGTGATTGACGTGGAAAGTCAACTGGCAGGGATCATGATCGATACCAGGGTCATAAAGACGTTGGAGGGCCAGGATTCTATGTCTGCGCAGCATCTGACCTATATCGAGAGCATGATGGCTGCACCAGGAAAGACCATCGAATTGGAGTATCAGCGCCGGATTCGAGCCATTGATGAGGGTGCTGTATATTGCGGGATGGAAGAAGGCCGTCCCATACGCCGAACAATCCCACCTCGCCGATCGCCACCTGATGATGATGATGATGATGACGATGATGATGATAAGTTCAGTGCCCCTGCGAAACGACTGCGGTGCTCAGTGGACGGAGAGCGCGATTGTACTCTTCAAAGTGCGATTAAGTCAGTAGTAATCACTGGAAAAAGTCAACGGCCGGTCATCTGTTTTCTTTGCGTTGGAAATCCGCAGCTTCCTATGAGCGAGCGAACCAAGAAATACAAGAACTCAGGCTCCCTCACTCGTCACTTTTTACGGAAACATGCGACACTCGGCTGGACTAACATGGTTCGCTGCAATGTGTGTAACATTGACCTGAAAAATAAGATGGAACTTATGAGCCATGCCGAGACGAAGCACGGAACTGTGTGTCGATCGCGGCCTTCGGTACTGGGACTATAATGCCGCGTATACTGCTGTCTGCTTGTGTATCCAATGTGTATAGTGCCTTTTCCTTGGCTTTTTTATTTTTTATTTGAACTGTCATTTTTTTTATATATATATATCTAAAAGGCTAATCCATGTCTGCTTTCATCGCGGAGACGTAGTTAAAGCGACTATGTAGCATAGATTTAGCCAAAAAAAAAAAAATCAACCTGATTGGCTGCTGGAAGTGATTGCTTTTTCCCTTACTTTGAATAGTCCCCCTGAGCTCCGTATCATCAGCCAATAACTTCTTTGTTTTTGCTGAGTCAATTCTTATGTAAGGTATCACCATGTTTTTCTCTCGGGCCATAATTGTCGTTCTTCACTACGTTGCTAGCTTTCGTGGCGCTCAAGCGCCAATAAGCTAGTAAAAACCCCCATCAGTTTTGTTTTGCTGTATATTGACCATTAAAGTAAAATAAGAGAAGATAAGTGAACGTCATGACCAGCCCGCTCACTCACCGGTCCTCCGCGGCTTCATTTTCCTACTCCCACCTCTCATCTTTGACCTCAAAAAGGGCTCTTGCACCGCTATAATATCGTCTTGAGGCAGCTAGTCGCGCAGGAAGGTGGCTATGACTAGGTTCCAGATTTGTGCACACAATATTGAATGATTTGAATGGCTTCCGTTAAGAAAGGGTCCTCATGGGTCGGGTTGGTTGCTTCGACCTGTCACGCTGCGGTGTAGGTTCCTCCATCGTCAAACTCTGATGCGGTTGTCGCCTGAGCTGGATCAGGGGCCGCAGCATGGTGCTCTGCGTGAGCTGCCCGGCTTGTCTCCGACTTCAGGAGCTCTAGAATCGGGAACGTGTTGCTTTGAGAGGAGAGCTGATTCGTGAAACTGCTGCTGTGAAGCCATCGGTAGTGGCTCTTGGAGGGCTCGTCTATTCTAGCGTAAAAAAGAGACGATAGGCCTTATTTGCTTTACGCAACCGGTGAATGCACATTTTGGAAGGGAATGGCATGAATGGAAAACAAATAAAGACAAGCTCTATCTCAGAGATGAAAGGGCATGTACTTCAAAGCCTCTGAGTTATTTTAGATTATTTTATTTATGTTCTATTTCAATTGAACAATTCATATGATATTTGCTTGAGAAATACCATATCAGAGATGGGAAAACCCCGGTCTTTTGCTTAGATAAATAAAGGAAAGCTTTGTAATTGAAACCACGAGTCTATTGGCTTCCCTTCACGACCGTATTATCGTTGACGATGACAACGACTGAAGGGGCATATATGGACGCGCGTCAGGTTATCAAACGGCACATACTTTGCAATCTTCCGGCCTGTTCGGTCGGACCACCGTTAGCACCTGTACTGACGATGATATGATTCATTCGCCGCAGGATCCGATATATACTCGGGCACTGGGCAGAGAAGCTCTAATTTCAGGGGGCATTAGAGCAGAGTCTTCGAGACCTTGGGTTTTGATTTAGCGTGGCTGTTTACCCCGCCGTGGTTTCCATTTACTTGAGGCCATGCATGGAAATCGACGCGAATGCGGGGTCAGGTTGCATATGTACATTGGCGATTTGTTCTGATAGCGCATTGTTTCAATGAAGTACTGAATGGTTCTGGAGATACTTAGATCACATATCGTGTGACGTAGAGTTTGGTAATTTTATGATTCCGGGCAATATATCTATACAATACCGAGGGCTTGCAACAACGACTCTGAATCCACATCAGCCATAGGAGTACGAACCCGGGTCGTAGCTACATTGGGCGCAAGAGAGGCAAACCTACGGCGATGCGTGTGTGGAATTATATCCGGACTTTAGGCGATTGACCCGTGCCTATGTCAGTAAAGCTAGGGGTGTAGATGCGCAGAAGTATATCGACGGCTACAAGCCACGGGCTTTCAGACACTAGACCTGGAACCTTGCAGGCTGTGAGGCCGCGGTCCCAGGACCACGGTCGACCTGGGACTGATCACCTCGGTCCGGGCCGAGCACAGGGCCATAATGTGCCCGAGAACGAGGCTTTTAGTCTAATGTGGCCGTACGGCAGCCGTTTTCAAACCCCATGTGGACTTAGACTCGAGATAGGCTCCTTCACAATTCTCTCTTCCGCTTTCGCGTCGCTTCCACCACCGCCTCCGCTTCCGTTACCATGGCCCGAGTGACAGTGTGATCCACAGTGTCGTCATCGTCGTTAAAGATCATGAAAATCGAGTTCGTCCCGTCATCTTGCGCCGCCCGGAGACATTGTGCCACTGTGATCTTGCGCATGGCTATGTCGTGGAATGTCGCATTGTGGTCCCGTTTATACCGGTCGGCTACTCGTGCGACCGCGAAGCGGTCCGACGGATCAATCACTACTCTCTGAATTTCTCTCCATTGGTCGCCCCTCCTGACCCAGAAAATGACTGTGTCTGGTTCATCATTGCTCGGTCGATAGGGCTCGGGCTGCGTGGATTCGGGTTGCTTGGGTTCGGGTTGCTTGGATTCGGGTTGCTTGGGTTCGGACTGCCCCGGTTCGGGCGCCGGCACGGGCTCTGGACGCCGTATCGGTCTGGCTGGGTCGTTACGTTGTTGTTTGCGCCGTTGCCAGAGCCGCGAAAGACCCGTGGCGGTGGTCGATGTCTCTGCAGCGGCGCTGGTATCGCTGCCACCGCGGCCCGACTGTGAAGACAAATTAGGAACGAGATTAAGATGGGTTTGGCGTCGTGCTGCGGCAAGGGGGATGTCGCGTGCGGCGCCACGCCGGTTGGCCGCGCGCGTCACCAGAACGGAGTCCCTCCTCTGACGAATGCCGGCCGGTTTTGATTTTCTCCGCGCGGAAGGGATAGGAAGTCGCTGTGCATTGGCCAAATCTGCTGGATGAGTCAAGCCAGAGCGCTGCGGATTTTCCGCATCCACAATATCTGAAGCATCACGTGGATACAGACCGAAATCATGTGGTTTCGATGATGATACCGAGGTTGTCTCTGGAGGCCGCTCTTCGTCCGACTGATTGGTAGAGATATCTCCATCTGATTCATTCATAAAAATATCTTCATGCTCTATGCCTCGCGTTTCGGTGACTGCTTCTTCCATCTCTTCTGCCGCTTGTCGCAAATGGTGATCCTCCTGTCGGTGTCGATCTTTATTATGGATGGAATTGAATTCCTCGCGGATAGGTTCTAGAATGGGCCCGCGGGGGGTTGGCGTTGCAGTGGCCGTGCAGGGATTATCGTCCCGAGATGCTGACGATGGGAGCTCATCGTACGAAGTGATGCCTTCATTGCCTCCCGGGCTGGAACATTCACGTAACAGAGCAATCCAACCGGGCATATTTTGCGCGTCCTCCGGTCGTGACGGCTCAGACATCGGATCTTTTGATGGCACCAGGGCGTCTAGCTCGCTCGGTTCCAATCGGGCCAAGGCCGCCTCTCTCTCTTGTGCAATTCCCTCATTGTTGCCGAGTAAATCTCCCTCCGGTTCTTGGTGCAGCCACTCCTGTTCGTCTGCGACAGCATCCCGTTCCTGCTCTTCTCGTCGGAGGCGTACTCAGACAGCGAGGACCTAGACGTCGAGAGCGACTACGAGGACGATAAGGCTGTCGATAAGGGCCAGCTTGCTCCCAAAGAATATCTAGCCAAAGCAGAGCAGCTAGATATTACTCAGCTTCGACAGAAGCGTTACAGTGACACGACCCAGGAGAAGTTAGACGAGACTGGCGAGTATTGGAATAGGTAAGGAACCATTTTCACTCTTCAGCTATGCGAGAACCTTACGAATGATGTATGGGTAGATACTGCCGGCACCTTGACTTAGAACCCTCGCAGCAATGGCATTGGATCTCAGACTCGGATGACACTGTCCGTTTCCTCTATGGGTTCTTTAGCTGGCGGTGCGATATCCGTCGTGGGAAAAATGGTCGACACTGTCCGGGCATTCAGTTCAAGAGCTCATTAGAGTCATTCTGGAAATGGTGGCATCTAGCTCTAAAACAACAGACGTCGTCGGGGCTAAGTAAAGATACTATTATTAAAGTAGACAATGTGAGCACGTACCCTAATTTTCCCTCAGGCTGCCGTGTCGCTTCTAATAGTTTATAGGTTATTGCTCTCGTGGCGAAGGAGAAAAAGTTGGAGCTTCACCGGCGGCCGAAAAAGAATATGTATATTGAAGATGTAGCGGAGTTCGCCCGAGTTCTACTAACTACCACTGAAACGACGTTTGGGTGTGGCTGGCGGCGAGTTCAGCTCCTATTCTATATTCAACTAGCCGCCATCACGGCAAGTCGTCCTGGGGCCCTTCTACATCTTCGCTATCGGGATCTAGGACTTAAGTATATCCGAGACCCAGACAGAGGACGGCCGCACCTGTTTATATACTTGAAACCGGCCTTCACGAAGCGATTTCTAGGGGAAAAGCCTCCGTAAGGATCTCTCTCCCAGTATTGATCAATGTCATATGCTAACGAAACAGAAATGAGTTCAAAATCCCCGAGATTATATTCGATCCAACTCTAGTCCTGAGTCCTCATGTGACATTACTGAGTATGCTATTTCACATCCAGGGCTTCAAGAGGATTTCCAAGACTGGCCCAGTGTTGGATTCTCCAGACAAGCTCTATAGCCTTGTCGTTCCTGACGGCAAAGGACAGCAGGATTTGCAACTCAAAGACACACTTCTGGACCAATATGTCTTCTGTCAGGTGGAACGCAAGACGACAGGATATCAACTCCTTATGACGGAGAGGATGACTGCATCGACACTACGATCTCAAATGCGCCGAGTGGGTCAAATTACCGGTTTTGAGGACGTTGTCAAGCCCTATTGTCTTCGGTATGCTGGAGCGAAGGCGTTCAATAACAGTAGTCCGTACCCTTTTTCGTTCTTTCGTGTGGCCGATCCCAGCTAACGTCTTAAATAGCGGAAGTCTCCGAGGCCCTCCAAAATGTCATGTTGCAGCATAGTGATATCCGCACATTTATCCGACATTATGAGGTGGACGTCGATGTCGACGCCCAGGGCATTGTCTGTAAGACCGGTTCCCAAACGGAGTTAGTCCGATTTGCTTGTTCATTAAGTGCGTCGATTGACCCTAACCGACCCTTTTGGCTGTCTCCGGAAGAATCGAAATCTCTCAATGCGCTCGCAGCGGTTTGCACACGACAAGATACCGTCACCCGACGGAAACAGAAATGGAAAGACCGAGAGGCCAGGTTTGAGCGCGCCCGTATAACCTGTCAAACCCACCTTGACGCCGTGGGCGCAGGGCCGCTATCTAAATGCCGCCGTCAACTACAGGAGAAACTGCAACAGCTCGAGGAAGAGACAAAGGTAGCGAAGCAGAGATATGACCGAGCTATTCGTGAACTGCGCAACGAGAAGCAACGACAGCGGAACCGCCGGATCCGTGAGAACCTGCAGCGGTATCGAGATGAACAATCCGTGATCGACTTGGAAAGTCAACTGGCAGGGATCACGATCGATACCAAGGTCATGAAGACCTTGGAGCGCCAGGATACTATGTCTGCGCAACATCTGACCTATATTGAGAGCATGGTGGCTGTACCTGGAAAGACCATCGAATTGGAGTATCAGCGCCGGATTCGAGCCATTGATGCGGGTGCTGTGTATTGTGGGGTGGAAGAAGGCCGTCCCACACGCCGAACTTTCCTACCTCGCCGATTGCATTCTGATGATAATGATGATGACGATAATAATGATGAGGGTTCCGGTCCCTCTATAAAATGACCGCGGTGCTTAGTAGATGAAGAGCGCGATTGTGCTCTCCAAAGTGCAATCAAATCAGTAGTAATCACGGAAAAAAGTCAATGGCCGGTTATCTGTTTTCTTTGCGTTGGAAATCCGCAGCTTCCTATGAGCGAGCGAACTAAGAAATATAAGAACTCCGGATCTCTCACTCGACACTTCTTACGGAAACATGCGACACTCGCCTGGACCAACATAGTTCACTGCAATGTGTGTAACATTGACTTGAAAGATAAGATGGCTCTTATGAGCCATGCTGAGTCGAAGCACGGAACTGTATGTCGATCGCACCCTTCAGTAATGGGACTATAATACACATTTTTATTTACAACAGTTCGAGAAACAGACAAATGCAACACGATCGATACGGTCTAAAGCGCAGATTGCTTCTGCAGAGGGCCTTTCAATTGAAGAAGGCCATATGCTTGTACAGAGCAGAAATCAGGTCGAAGAGGCTATACAGACTGGACCTACACTACAGGAACCGAACACACCAGACACATTACAGCGCCGCGTACGGGCGCCCCCACGCTGCAGTGACTGTCATATTATCGGGCATAAAAGATTGCAATGTCCTAATCGTGGTCATAATTAATTTTTATATAGAAATGCATGTTTTGTTGTATTAAAATTATCATCGTTTAGATCGCCATAATAAAGCTGAGCTTTGCTCATTACTATTTAACTTCATTTATCGTAATAAAATTACCACTATCCATTGGTTCGTAGGTAGATACAAAGATCAAGAGCAGTGCATCGAAATTGATTCAAGAAGGCAAGCTGTAGATGAGTCAAAGGTGAGACTAATAACTCTTCGACTACTAAGATCGTGTCCGATCACCATCTCTAAATTTATGATCTGCCATTGGTCAGAATTCTGCGCTTGCTGGGCATGGAAGATACCTATTCCACCTTTTCTTCCCGTCGCGCGTGTACTTACTCTCCTATTGGCAATGCGCTGGTTGAGTCACAACCTATCGAATGTTGGCGTCAACCATTAGTTGCAAACGACTTGACGCCGACGGCGTTTGAGCAGTACCTTTGATTTTTATCTTGACCTAATAATGGTTAGGAATGGTTAACTAGGCCGTATCCAGGTGACCTACCCAGGTGAACCTGTCGCGATATAAGAACCACAGTATTTGCGCGAATCTATTCGTCCAGTCTCGTAGCTGTTGCCTAAAGCCACACATAGCTGGCGCCTAGCCAAATATTCTAATGCTAAGATAGCGTCCAATTAGCATGCCTAAATTAACGCTCTGCGATAAGTCATTGACTGACGATAACAATAGTGCGCCTGCTGATAGGTTTATGCATCTTCGCGCGCGCGATTTTGCAGCGTTTCATTCCTGTCCAAGGGCTCTGTTTGGATTGGCAGGAAGTTAACGAATTAAACTGCTTCAATGCACCAGTGACCATGAACATGCGACGTATTGTTTCAGTCTTGCGTCTATGAAATTGATAGCGCTCAATGACTGGTTCAAGATCTCAGATGGTCGACTTCGCGGGTAATACTTAACGTAAAATTAGCTCGTTCAACCCGCCGCGCTAAAACATTAATAGTCACATTGATGTGCTCATTATTTATATCACACATATCCTGCAGGCCCAGCGTCAATTTTCTGCCAATGGCCACAGTGCATGGCTGCATCCTCAGCACTTGAAGTGGAGTTCCTCGAAACTTGCCAAAACTATTTCGAACCGAACACTTGAAACTGGTTCAGCTGGTCTCTGGTTGGGCGAATGTTAGAACTCATTTTAGGACCAATAGATTCCATGGAGTTCAGTAACTTCGAAAATTGTGTTAAAACCTAGCCGGCAGACATGTTGCCCAGATTTGAAAACTGCCGCAAACTCCTGATTTTCAGAAAGTAGGTGGGATATAGAAGCGGCTGGGTAACTGAGTTATTTATTGCACTTCACCCGAATCATGTGAACACGTGGGTCCAGACAACGTAGTGAGAGCCAAGTCTTTGGTTAATGGGCGAATATTGTGACTTTCCAAAGATATCTGAACCCAAAGAAGCTTAAATAAGAGCTTTTCATACTCTGATAGCCTGTAAGGCGGCTCGTGCTATGACCGACTTGCTTTAATTGGCCACTAGTCATATCCGCTGTCCCCCAAGTTTCCCAAACACATGAACATGATTGCCAACTATGGCTAGAACGTAAGATCATCATGATGGCCGTTCGCTCCCATACAACCAATCAAAAAATCGTTCACACAGCCTTGTCATCCAAGTAACAGGCACAGAGCTGGGCTGACTATGGCGCTAGCCAGGCATGCTAAAGATGCAATCACAATGACTCAACAGCCTCATTTTATTAACTTGATTGGAGTTTAAAAATAAACCAGCAAAGCGCTTAGTAGTGCGTACCAGCAATTTCAGGCACCCAGAGCCAACCGTTTTTACATCACATGTTGTAGATGGCAAAAACGTGATGCGTTACGTGAATTTCGGCGATTAGATTCCTATGAGCCAATAAGTCACCCAGGATGATGGAAAAGGGACCTGATTGAAAACAAGGTGAGTCTGCTGAGAGTGTTAAGCGCTGGGATCCCTGCCGAACTAGTACATGAAGCCGATGCGCTCGGCGACTTGATCTAAAAATACCCAATTCGAGCACCATACCGGCAATACAAAAGCATTAGTAATGCGCTGTTTGAGTTAAAACCTAACTTAACAATCGGACATGGGCGCTTACAACACTGAATCGGTTTCGCCCAACAATGCTCTATTACCGTCAACAACAGGCACGGCTAGATCGACCTTCGGGTAGATTAGTAATACTGCACAGAGACACCTGGTTTGCTTTTTAGACTGAGCTCCGAAATATTATTGGTGTAGACGACTTGACGCCGAGGGCGTTTTAGCGATACTTTTTATTTTTTTTAGCCGTAAACTTGTGTTACTACTTCTATCCTGTTCTGGTTCTTTCAATTTATGGCCAATGGCTTCATTCGTGCAACAACTCGCAGTCTTGCGTCACTAGGAAGAATACGGCTAGCGACAAGCTTCTGGAAACCCATATATACCGTGGCTTAAACCCCGTCTCTATGCTTTCATCCTTAGCACAAGCTTCAACAAAACTCTGAACTCGCCATTATATTACTGATCACCTGAACACATCGCTACTTCCTTCCCTGTAATCTTGAAAATGTCGAACAACAAGTTCATTCAGTCCTTTACCAGAGTTCCGAAGGAACTATTTCGTTTGAACACCGGACCAGCGATCCGTCTTCGTGCCCAACCGGGACCTGTGAGACCACAACGCAGCTTTGATCTCCTCACGGAAGCCGGGAAGGTCCGGCCACTGGCCCTTGACCCTCCATCATATGAGTGTACGTAATTGCTCAGTTTGCGCCGATATTCGCTGACTCTCTGTAGGGCCCAATGGCGCTTCAATGAGGCCCAATTCCTCGACACAGCAGAACCTTGTCCGAACATTTCGAGGATCAACCGTCTACGTATACGCAGTACCTGCAGGTTGGTTATATGATATTATCTCATGTAAAGGAAATGCTGAGATACAATAGGAACTATGCTTCCGGATGATCTAATTCTAGTCCATGAGTTCGGAGATCACTACTCTCTACAGGCAAGGAAGGAAATGACTGTCGAGGGTGCGTCAACTGGTTTTATATGAACGAAAATGAGCATACTGACAAAGTTTCAAAGAATTGAATACCAAAATTACAAATTTCCTTACCACTAAGGGTGAGCGTCTGACAAAGGAAGAGTGGCAGAAGCGATACCCTCAGGCCACGGAGTAGGCATCATGAAAATGAAGCTGGGTCACAATTGGCATACTGCAAATTCGATGGGGTCTTTCATTAACCTTTTGCTCTTGTTATCGTATATACTCTCATTTAATTGATTTTGAATTAAAGGGTAATCATGCTGGTACTCTCTTAGAATTCTGACCATTACTGTGTAGAAAGATATTAAAGAACAACATGCGACTTGTCTCTAATTTTTTTTTAAAAAAAAGCCTTGTGCGACGGCTGCAGTCCACGGCTAGTCAGGTGACTTGCGGTCACCTGACTCTTGCACGTCGGGACTCCGGACTCGGGCGCATGAATAATCGAAATCTGAATGGACTACAACTTGGTCTTTTTGAGTTGTACAACGGCAGGTACACAATTTTCAAAATGTTACAATCTATTTGCCGCCATGTTTCCGGATTCACTACACGTTATCAAAACCGTCGAAGCCTGTCATATATATCATCTCATTCTTCATTTCCGTCAACGTTATACCGTTTTCAGGTACAACGAGAGTCGAAACTCTTTGACAAAAGATTGGAGCAGGACGATTGGGAATGGGAGGATGGTGTGGAAATTGCAAGTGACGGGTTGGTTCATCCCAAGATAAATCCGGATGGTATGTTCTCGAATATTCTCTTAGTGCTGCTACTCATGACCATCACAGTTTCAAATGGGGCGTTATTCATGCCAAACACCCACTTCATGCAAGAAGTAACTCGACGATCATTTGACAATTACCTAGATGCTATCGATAATGGGCAGCTCCCGGCGAGTCCTCATTATCTATGCGTTTCGAAGGGTAAGCAGCTGGTAGCTGTCCATTATCTGTTACATGTATAATAATTTCGAATAGGAACTACGATACCAAGCTTTCTAACTCTTTATCGCGAGCGAGATTCGCGGTTCACCCTTCAACCCTCCTATCCGATGACTCTGGTCAACCTGAATGAAGCTCTTACGGAATTTTATACTAAGTCTTGCACTTCGATACTTCCAGAAGAGTGGTTGGAATCTCATCCATATAATGAAGCATTTTTTGATAACTCTGAGGACTGGATGGCTCAGTGATCTCGAAATTTATGTGAAACAAGTAGGATGCTGTGGCAGGAGGTGTCACCGTTTGACGGTTTGACGGTTTGGAGGACACACGTCCGTTATTGGGAATACACGAAATGGGACTGGAAGGGAGCAGGCATAATTCCGGTTTCTCGAGGCTTGTGTGAGAATCTCGAAGAAGACAGAAGGACGTTTGCGATGGTTTCGGATAAGCTCCTACACTTCATACGGAAAATGCTCTGCCGGGTGCCAGAAAAAATGCCCACTGCAAGCAAGCAATTTTCAATCCACCATTGCTGGAAGGGCTACTTAATCCTAGCGAGCACTACGGAGTATTTTAAGCACAAATACAAAAGGAGGTTTCCCAACTATTAATTCAACGTCATATTCAACCACCGTATGGTTAAATGCTATGTTTCTATTAGAGACCACCAGTTACAAAAGTACTAGAGACACGAATAGTCTTTCGTATAAATTGGCGTGCCATCGAACATGGTTGTGAGTTATTTGCTGGGGCCGTATATATGAAATTCCGATTCCGACCCCGATTCCGCATCTTTGGCTAAAAGAAGGATGGAGTGAGCACATGTATGCAATGAACTCATTCAAGGAACTTCAGACTTAGTCCCACCGAGCCTTCTATAGCTCCGGACTTTCCTATTTCTCCAGTGTGAATACCGGTCCACAGCAAGCCGAGATCGAGGTGCGCTATACCGAGAGGCAAACGAGGAATTCGCGATGGTGCAACGAGGCCGTAGTCTCTCGTCTGACTTGGTAGGCTACGAAGACTTGTAATTTGAACCTTTGCTTTCACTTGAAATCCGAGACGTTGGATCTCGTTGTTTGATCTTCGTGCTATATTGAACTTGGAGGGTTCCCTCTATTCGCATAGGGAAGTGTTTCTTGATCTGTTTCCATGGTAATCGGTCTTCTTCCTTCAATTGTTTCAAGAGATCCAACTCGTCTTGGGAGAACGCTGTGTGTGCCTTGGCGGGCTTACAGATAATCCTAGGCGCTGCTGATGACTCCGCATCAGTCTTCTCATACCCAGTACAACCTTGATCGATGGGAACGACCAGCTTATCTTTGCATTCAAGATTATTCGGTGCATCCCTATTCTCTTTCCACGAAAACGAGTACATGATTTCTGATGGAAAGATCTCCACGGTGAGAATCGCTTGGGAGACCGTGTACAGGTCCGGAAGCGAGAAGCCGTCTAACGGCGATCCGGTCGCGATCTGGGTTGTCGGTCGGTCGCTTCCTGCGACCGTCAGTCGTTTTGTCTTCTTCACGGGATGGCGCAAATCATCTTGGGCTGTCCTTCGGGCGACGTAATCGCCATCATCGGTATCATCAGAATCCTAGGGTGAGGTTAATCGATACTTCCGTTTACCGTGGCGTGTACGGTGAGGGCGTCTAGCAGTTGTCGATCGTCGTGACTTGGTAGGTTGTGATGCAGGAATTATTACTTCAACAGAACCATCAGATTGCAAATCCGTTCCTTCGTTTTGCACTGACGTCGACAGTTCCTCCTGCATGCGGTGAGGTTTTGCCGCGGTCGCCATTTGGCTGCCGTGACAAGGCGTCTGGTCTCTGTTACCATCATCATCCTCATCCTGTGTCATGAGGACTGCATCTGTATCCGAACTAGGGATCTCAGAAACCACTCCACCAACAGCTTAAAACCGTCGAGGAACGTAATGGTGCTTGCGATAAGCGTCTAACCACAGCTCACGCTCCTCTGAAATGAGGCCAAAAATTTGCTGATATCCAGGCAGGACAGTAAACTCCACGTCAGCAGCACCGGCATGCTCGGGCCAATAGACAGTGGCATATTCGAGGAACGGATCCTGTTCATGACCTGGTTGCGTTCGAAGCGAATCAATATTATCTAAAAGATGACCAATACATCTATTTGCTAAAGATGCATGGGCTGCCAGTTCGTCGATTGGGCATGTTTCCCTAAAGTTGAGAAGGAAGTCTTTAACAGACTTATGTAAGAGGCAAACAACCCCATCTTGCACCACAAGTAGAAGACGGCACATATCAATGTCTTCCTTTGAATAGTTAAGCCGGTGCTCGTTGTCTTCATTTTCATAGAGTCCGCAGACAATAGAGAGCTCTAGTACGCTAAGGGGACGCCTTGATATTGCAATAACAGCGAGCATTTGCAGAATAGTATTATTGTCCTCGCTTTCTGTGTCTCTCAATGCCGTTTCTAGCAATTTTGCATATAGAGAATACAGCCCTTGAGGTAAGCTCTGTAGTCTCTTGACTGTATCTCGTGATCGAACCCCTGCCAAGTCTTCACACGCAATACCAATCCATAGAAAAGTACCATCAGCTTTTGCTTGAAGTATGCATGATACTTCTGATTCTAATATTTCAGAATAGCTTTTTCTCTGCTAAAGCTCAGCGAATTTTTGCTCAATCACTATTTGGATGTCATCTTGGACATTCTGATAGGAACATAAGTCCCTTGAACTATATGGATGCAAATACTCTTTGATTTCAGGATATGGTCGACTGGTGATTAGAAAATGGATGTTATGATTTATGTGATCACTGCGGTTTCCAAAACTCTGTGTGATCTGAGTTAAAAAGATTTCCTGTGAATATTGGTCACATTCATCCAAGGCATCAACGATGCAGTAAAGCTGACCGTTTGTTTTCTCACGTCCTATATCAATGAGGATAGTCCATAGTGCATCAAAAGAATGAAACAACCTTTCTTTACGCTCCTCGAATTTGCGGAGCAAGTATTTCAGTAATTGCGGGCGTTGTTTAATCAGCTGGTATAGAAGACCACGTAGTATAGCAGTTGCAGAAGAACGTTCCGGATAACTGGAGTCACAGAAGAAGTACGTAAGATCATTCTTGTTACTGAGTATATTAAACTGACGTGAGAGAACTTCCACAATTGTGATTGCCATTGTCGATTTTCTAGTCCCAGGGTTACCGTACAATCAGAGGACGGGGTAAGTGTGGGTGGAGGTACCAGGTGATGCGAGCCAAGTCTGAAGTTCTTCCGTGTCCATGATCCATTCGCATGTGCCAGGAGTACGGTCTCCTTTTCTCCGCTTCAGCGCATTTTTGTCTTCAACGGGGTCAGTAACAAATAGATTCCGCAAACATGCCATTTCTTTCTGACTAAGCTCTGTCCCTATGATCCAGTTAGCAATTAGGTTTCTCGAAATGTAATATCACTTATGCTTTTCTGTTTTTACCCGACGATCAGTCAGGGGAACAACGGATAACAGTTGCTTGGCATAAGCAGCCGCAGTTAAGGCTGCATAGCCTTGCCAATTTTTTTGTTTATGGGTGTCGCAGTAGTCGCAAATTCCACGGATTACTAGGCATGGAATTTGATCCATCAGACCGGCCGTCCATCTCGAAGCAGAGTATTCCGTGCTGTCGCGCCAGACGGTCTCGCGTTTCTGGGTCCTTAATCACTTTGTCTCCCGATGCAATCAACCCATAGTGGATTTGAGGTGTTCTTGTCTTTCGTGGTTGGCGTATCTTTATTTTTTCTCTATTGCACTTTTCACAGGTATCGTCCCTGGCGACATGATAATAAGAGGAATGAAATAAAATGTCCGTATACTGTTCTAGGGGTGATAATCTTTGTTGTATATTAGGGTTTTGTTTAAGAGCATCCTCCACTATTTTAGAAAGAGCATCCTCGTCATCAGTCATTTGCTTCACGTCAAGTCGGCCCATATAAATCAAAAGGACCTGTGGTGGTTTGTTCAAGGTGCCTGTTAACTCGAATTAGCCGTTTTGAATCGCCTTGCCATAATTATACTGGATCACCCCACTGTACTTTCCGACTGGTTTGCTGACCACGACATCGCCCAGTCGGATGTCATTATTTGTATTCGGGACTCCATCTCTAATTCCTACCATCAGTCCATATTGAAGCCGAGGAAAGGTTGAACGCATGCTAGATACCACAGCCGCGGCAGATATGGTTCCGTATACACCGGTTGGTAAGCAGGCAATCACAATATAGTGGCCGTTTAATTCCCCAAGTTCGTAGGCATTCGGATCGGTAGAGGATTGAGGCAGCGGACGATGGGTTTTGTTCAGCATGACGCGGGCCGCTGCGGCCTCCAGCAGCAGAGCGCATATCCACGCGATGTTGTAGTCATCGTGTGTTAAAGATGTCATTGTAGGCTGTAATAAGAAATAGGATGATATACTTAAGTAACGATGTCTAAATAATGATTGATTGTGAGGCGGTTTTATCATTCTAGGAGAATGCAGAGCAGTTCACGAGGCTGAGGGAGGGGTAATACTGTAGCTTCGTGCCACTACAGCAAGGCTGACAACTTAACGCACGGTCGCATAGCCGTGGGCATCAGCATGACAAGCAACAGGGATCCGTTTAGAATTCGACGGTCTTTTGCAACTAATTACATTACGAGATTTGCCAGTCGGGTGTCGGATCTTCGTGAATATACAATGTAGCATGAGTTCCCGACGAAATGCAAGAGGAGCAAGTACAGGTCATACTTAGCAAGTTAGCAACTACTTCCACAATACTCCGTAGATATTAGGAAAATATTCGCGCGCCAACGGAAACATACAGTAGCATATTATTAGCCAAAACGCGACGGCGAGGGTTTGAGGCCCCCTTCTCTCCCAATCGCTTGCTGCTTCGCGGGACCACCCATACCATAAGTAACTTATACATACGCAAGTGACGAAAACATTGAAAATGCTTTAAAGCGCTCCTACTTTGCTGACTCAGAAAAAAAAAGCTGTAAGGGATGACCAAACAATAGGCAATGCTTTAAACATGTTTTATGTCCAAAATATGAAGCATTAATATCAAACTGGTGATGAGTACGAAATAGAGCATGCCATAAAGCATTCAACGTTTGCTGACAAAAGTGAACATGACAAGGGCAATGATGGCTTATATCTTGAGCAAGTGAAGGAAATGCTTTTCAGCACTTGGGCTATACTGACGATCGCTTGAGCCATATCAATGGTCCCGCTGTTGGGCTAAATTATCAGTTGATCTGTTTGGCTCCAGGAAGAGATCTAACCGGCCCCTACATGAATTCCGGAGCCGTGCGTAGCACGGCTCCGGAATTCATGTAGGGGCCGGTTACTATACTAAACATTAAATCAAGTCGACCCTACACTTTAGTGCGGTGGAACTTGGTATGTTTTGTAAATATAGATATTTCAATCCCTTTTTAGGTTATTTACTGCTGTCAACTAATGTTGCCGTGCTTTTTGGTGGTGGTTGATTTTTCCGGACTAAGGAAAGTGCATGGGTTCATTTCATAATGCTTAATCTATATCTACTATTTTATCAATCTTTAATGTACCTAATGAATTGTAGATTCTGACTCGTGTTGATAAAATATCGTCTTATCTTTATTCTCCCACATCTGCACAATCAGCGTGGGAACAATGAACTCCCAAGAGGGGAATACAAAATTGTGCCTATTTGGCCCATGGCCTACGCGTTCTAAAATCGTGGTTTTCCTTGATTTGCATTCACGGGAGCCCTTACGCCGCACAGTTGGATAGCGTATTTTTACCCAACTAGTACACCAGTCCTCAGTGGAATCATGGTCTTTGGGCCCTATTGTTGGGAGCAGTTTGACAATCTCAACATGTCGTTCCTCTGACGCAGCCTGAAGAGCATTACCATCCCGTCCACCCTGAGCATTGACATTGGCTCTCTTCTCGAATATTTGCTGCACAATCTCAATATGTCAGTATGTAATTGGCGATTTGTTGTTTTGTGTAATTTTCTGTTTCGGCCATACTTCTTTGCCCGACGCTGCATGGAAAATTTTGGCGTGCAAACGGAGCGTTTGTCGCTACACTCCTCTCTATTAGAAAGAGAGCAGGAGTATAATAGAGCATTCGAGCATCCGTCAGTCATATAATTATGCCTTTAAATTAACCCTTTTCCCAGATTCCACAATTCCAGCTACCATGGATCCATATCCTTCTCTGGCCGACTACCAAGATCATTTGAAGATATTATGGGAGTTGCTCAATTTGCAGCTAGAAAATGCTAGAAGTGAGTCTCTATAATATTACTTGCGATTCCTACTCATAAGAGTAACATAGAATTAAATATAAGAGAGAATATTGCACCAGAGATATCTAGTTCTATCTGTAAGACCTGGGTAAGGCTTAGGATAGCCCTAATTATATACATCATATCCCGCTGACCGTACGACCAAAGACCAAACACGACCATCAACCTGGGATGTCAGTTTTCAACCCCGACCACAATGTTGAGGTTGGAGACCCAGCCCGAGTGCAAACGGTTGAGGCGGGAAACGGTTGTAAGTGACTGCTATGAGAGATATTGAAGGATATAATCCGACTTGGCGACCGCGGTCATTCTGTTTAAAAGATAGGGTTGAATAAGACCCAGGTCATATACAATTTAAATCACATGTGTCTCTAGCAGTTCATTTCTAGCCACATACTACAGCTACCTCAGTGTTCCGACGTAACAGAGCAAGATTTTTGGCTGGATGCGTTTCGGGACGGGGCTTTGGCTTAGTAAAGGCCGCGCTATTCCTCAGCAAAACACCTATATTATGCTAATCATCAGTCACTAAGGCAATTAGGAAAAGATCTGACGCTATTCAATGCAGATAAAATCATAGTTAAAGAAGCAGTCTCTCCGTCATTCCCGGCCAGCTCATATAAACGACCGTCAATTTAACTCCTGCAACGATGGTTGGGAGCATCTCGAGAAGAAGAGCTGGCAACACTATCTAGTAGCTGTCACCAATCCAGTGCTTGAACAGCCAACTGTATGGCTCTCAAAGCGATAGCTAAGGATGCCCTATGGTAATCATACTGATTAATACAGATACAAAGATTGGTTCAATGAAATTTAATTTAAAATTTTTACTTGCACAAAGATTATAGGAACTAACTAAGGGTGAGTTTTGCTTATAAGAACATGTGGGTAGTACACTGAAAAACCCTAGGTGTCTGGTTCAGGTTCAGCGAACTCTTCCCCTGGAATTTCAATACCAACGAGGCTTTGTTGCCCTTTTGCGGTTTTGCGGTTCTTCTTTGTTGACTTGGATTTCTTTGGATACCACGAAAACTCTTCAACCTTGTCCCGTTCTTGGACCACGAGGACTTCGTTTGCTTCTGAGTGACCCAAATCTCCATTATCCTCCATATTATTAGTACCATGCGGGAGATCAATGTCATCCATGCTTCCACGTTCGTCGATGACAGAGACGTTACTGCAATCGGTAGATGTTTCATTGGTGTCCATATGACCTGAAACTTGTTCCTGGGGCGCCGGGTCACCATCGTGAAGCTTGCTAGCATTCTCCGTCATATTTTCAATTGCTGAGGTAACATCTTATTAGCCCAAAATTCAACACAGGGGAAACAGTTCTCACTTATTTCTCTGATTCCAATAAATCTTTTACAGGTTTCGGAGCCCCTCATTAAAACAGCTAGCTTTTTCGTCAACTGTTCGCGCAAGCTACGATAGTCCTCAGATTCACCGGCAATTTGTGTGATAACTTCTGGGGCCATCTTGAATACTGTGATAGGAGAAAACAAGGCTGAAATAGACGCCAGTAGTCTTTCTTCAATGACCTCGACCGCTATGTTATCAATGAACCTCTTCAAAGCAACCTAAAGGTCTCGTAAGTAGTGTGTCCGGCACAGGCTGAAACGAAACACTAACCTTGTAATAGGCCAGCAGGCAATCCAAGGCTTCTGAGGAGGCGAAGCGCCCCATATCTGGCTCTCTACTCTGAACAATTGAATTAAACAGCTCACGAAGCTGAATAGGGCCGCTTTGTTCATGAGGTGAGTCGACATCGCTTACGTTGAAGAATTTTTGAAGTGATTGCAGGACTTCTTTCTCACGCCGCTCGTGTCGTATCTTCTGCAAATTTTCCGTGAAATAGTGATTGTATGTAATTGGATGACCTTTGGTACAATGTACAAGCAACTCGGATGTTTTCGCGTCGATACCCTTCCGAAGTTCGTCCAACTGAGGTTCAAAAATTTCCCTCATCAAGGCAGTCGCAGTGGCTTTATCTGCTACATGGGAGACAACAAGTCTCACGAATTGAGTCACTGCATTCCAGACCCGGGATAAATGGAGACGAGTAATATCTTCCCATGGAGCCGACTGTTCCATGAAAAGGTCGGATATAATCATGGGATTAAAAGTGCCCGGTAACTCGCGACCTCTTGTCTGTTTTAATAGCTTTTCAATATGGCTAACAAACTCTTTATGTGTGACGTAAAATTGACCTTTGTTGATGGTCTTTTTTTTCTCATCGTCATGATAAATGTGACGATAGTGGCCCCGTTGTCTCATACGTTGTGCAAAGTCTTCGTTGAGATTTTGTATCACAGCACGTATTCTTTTTTGAATTCCAGATCTTGTCTTGGTGCTGTCAAAGAAATCATCGTTGTATGTTCCGTCAATAGCAGCTTTCACTACAGACTGGAAGGACTGGCTGATTTGGAACAGATATGATTGCTGCTGAGCCTGAGATTCTCGCGCGTCCCCCAACAACTTGAGTTCCTCCTGGCAGTCATCCAATTTCTTTTCAATCTCATTGATTAGGCTTGGCAATTCTGACGCAATCTGAGCGAGCAGTAACTTGCTAAGACGAGTTCGGAGCGAGTCAATGCCAAGAAGTGTCCGGGGCATGAACTCCCAAACGCCCTGAGAAAAGAAATCTTGCTCTTGTGCATTCCGTTCCAATAGCGTCCCCTTACCCTTATCCGTATCCATGTTCTTCAGTACATGCCATCCAAGGTTGAATGTGACATCTTGATTTTTAGCCAGAGCCACGAACAGGGATTCGCTTTCAGAACCTGGAATCAGAGTGTCCGGTTTTGTGATCACCCCCAGGGTTCTCATTCCAGATTCGTCAGCATTTCTGGCCAGGTTCAGGACGATCTGGTTGGCATAATCATTTTTTGCTGAGACCACCGCTAGAATGATACTCCGCGGCTCCTTCATATAACCCTGGACCACGTTTTGTACCAGTTTTACGTCGTCAGCCGATTGCTGCTTCGTTTCGGAATGTATCAAGCCTGGGAGATCAACGATCGTTAAATGAGGTCGGTCTGGTCCAGAGACTTCCACTCGTAGCAGGTCGTTTGAAAAAGCTTTTCCGTGAGTTGAAATCCCCATAACTGCCTTCGCTTTCTCGATTAGCGGAGGTAGGCCATCAAAACTCTCAAGGTGTTCGCGAAAGCTCCCCAACGACTGCTTTTCTGCATCGCTGCGGGACTGATGAGGCACAATCGATACGCTCACTCCGGTTTGCAAGCTTTTGCGCAGAACCAGTTCAGTTGGAAATCGCGTGCATAAGTTACTTTTTACCGGAAAAGCGACTCCTGATATAGCCTCGAGAACGGAGCTTTTGCCGGAAGACTGGTCACCACACACGATGATCTGTGGTAGCGAGATATAGTGACTAATCCCTTGTAGACGAAGGGTGTCTATTGAATCTAAGAGGTCCAGCTGCTCTTGGGTACAAAGCCCAGATAAGGCGTCTGTGGAGAGGGATTTAATAACCATGATTGCTTAAATTCGCGAATATTGTTTACAGTGCCCGCTTATGAACAACTAGATCCTGTCTCTTATTTATAGTCCAGTTTGTATCATAAAGCAACAAGTATGCTTGAACATTACACAAAGATCGTCAAGTTTGCTCACTTGTGACTGATGTAAGGGACTTTGTAGGTCCAGCAAGGTATGTGTAACTATCTTTATGGCCATGCCAGGTTGCCTTTAGACACCGCTTCGCCTTATAAAAGTCCTGTGGCGTTGAAGAATGTACTACTCTACCAGGAACGAAAAGGCCGTATATAATTATATCATCTTGTCGTATGTCAACATGCCACTCGATTGTGTTACCACCATTGGCCACCAACCCGAATAGTAAAAAATTGCCACTGATTATCCTAATGGGGAAATGTTTGGAAACGCTCCTTTCCGAGTACAGCGGTCAGACCTCAAGAAATGTTTCAGAAAGTACATTATCAGGCTTGATATATCAATGCGGAGTCTGGAAAATAAAAGCCTTGTTTTGCTTGGTTGACCCTTTTTTTGTTTCAGTAATTTGCATCTTCAGTAACAGCTAACACTCTCATCTCTCTCTTCTGAAACAGTGCCAAGAAAAGACGCTATTATAGATAAAGAATAGTGAAGGAAAAAATGTTAATGCGGAAATGATACTGCACCTCGATATCAACTTTTACTTACAAGACATGTCTGGTGATAAAATACAGTTCGGGACCATTTGACTCTGTCTGAACACGTGTCCGCCTGGTTAACCACCTGGCAATTTGTCATTGCGAATTACCTCGCATTCCGTTGCCATCACAAGACGCAGAACCATTGATTGACCTTTGGAACAGATTTATTATTATACGCTGACCAGTGCTTTGGAGCACTGGCCGTGGCGAAATAGACTATTCATGCAGCTGTTAGTAATGCTCTCCGGCCTGTCAGCTACGCCCCCATGCAATGATGTGGCTCCGAAACTAATGTATCACTAATATTAGGTTCACTACGTAGCACCACGTATCATTCTGTGGATATAAGTTACGGTTCCCGTTAAGACGATAATAAATCGCTTCAGCCTTACGATTCATGGAATAACGGCTTTCTGCATAGAGCAGCTAGCAGGATGAATGCCGCAATATTTTTGTCAGCTACGATGTCAAAACACCACAGTGGCTACAGATAATCAAAGATAGACATGTAAATAAGACAGCTTAGATGTGCCATTCACACGAACATTGAGTATACTGGCAACCCAACCAAGCCACCCGCAGAATCGATCTTATAGGTTTCTTTCCTTTATTTCGGTGAGAAACTGCTTCAAGAGAGGCTTATTCACCCCGTTGGGTCCACCGAATATTTCCAGCGTTTCATCATCTGTCATTGGGCGTCCACTCTGCGCTTGCGTAGCCCAAGCGCCTAACATTCGATCCAACTCTCTCCATGCATGGTCTTCTGAACGACATATCCCAGTTATAGTCAAGGGCGGCCCAAACGCGGTCCCGTAGTCCCTTTTCACGACTGCATAGTACGAAATCCAATCGTCCGTTTCAATATCAATATCATAATCACCAGGACCCCAGATGGTTTGGCAGTTGGTTTGGATGCGTTGCCCCTGAGTGGAGGTCATGAGGAGGTAGAATTCAAGCCTTTGATTGTTTAACTTCTTCGGAGTCGTTTCAAGGATAATAGGTAGATAATAAAAAGATGTTGGAGACTTCATTCGATTTCAGGTTGCATTTATGAGAAGAACGAGATCATGGTATTTATCAGCCGCCTACAAGAAACATCTGGCCGTAGCTTTAAATATTTGGTAAGAAAAGATGGTCCCTTGCAGATGCCGACATTATTCATGGGTAAGTTGATAATTCCAGGCATTATGTAGCATACTTGCTCCCCTTGCCAGATAACCCCTCTCTGTATTGAGGCTGCTTGCGTTTAGTGTTGTACAAGATCCAACAGAGCGGAGAGACTCTCTTCTGCAGTACAATACCAGGAATTCTCTAAATCGGGTTGACCAATAAAAAAATTATTAGTTCATTATATTGCCCCACTGGCGACACTGATCTATTTTCAATCATATTTCATGTGACTGGGTATCAGTACGAATTAAAGTTACAGTGGCCCTGCACTAAAGATTAGGCCAATCATAAATCTAATCATGGGCAAAAATTTGATAGCCTCGTTCACGATGAAACATGCATATTTGAAATAATACCATACCTAGAGAAAGCCAGTCCAGCACGTTTATCACATCCTAGCTCGTCTTCAAACACTAACTATTCAATGCTGAAGTCTGAAATATAATGGGTCTATTCATCTTACAAGGCCCTGTTGTCGCATTTCCGATGCAAGACGGTGAACGTACCGACCAATAAAGAAGCGCCGAGGCTTACCCTTGCGGAAATATAAGCGTGCAACCTTGAGTCAAGTGATGCTGTAGGCATTACTTGTGTTGCCTTTCAATATAGAGGGTTGCTGCTTCTTTGTTTTCATCCAATTAGTTCAAGGTTTGACCAAATACGATTGACTGTATTGCGGTTACAATCAGCAGCTCTCGCAATCCGAGATACAGGCTTTTCACTTCAAACCATTCGCATATCAACTGAATTTTTGACCGTGCAACGGGTGGAGCCATCCTATATTATATGGTGTACTCTGTTCTAGTGATGAAAGTACCATTAGAAAGAAATGCGACAAGCGTTGCAGTGATTGATTGATTATAAACTAACTAGTAATCACAATGACCACAGTATCCGCAGTCTTCCAGGCTACAGGCAGCATAATCTTTGTAGAAATCGCGATCATTGTCATCATATTCTGAAATGGTCCGTCGTAAATTGGATGTTCTAATTTCACTCATTGGCGAATCAGGGGTCGGGCTAGCTTCAACCTTGAGTGATTGCCTGGAACTGGTTCGCAAGCCCGGAGTGATATTTTCCCTTGGTCCGAACTCGGTAAACTCAATACAAGCTTGTAGCAAATCAAGGCTACATCTGTCCAAGGCTATTTCAGTAGCCATTAAACGCAGAATATTCAGCAAATCGTGTCTACTTCTTTTCGGTCCCGTTACACGGGATTCAATCACGTTGTAGGCGGCATGCAGAAGTGATTGTTTGACTTTTTCAGCATCGAAGAGAAATGGAGAGTTCTGGCCGTCGTCCCTGCATTTGAGTTCCAAGATGAAGCTCACAATCTGTAAGGGAATTAAGTTCTCTTCCCAGGCCGCAGCGAGGTCAATCTTGGCATTGAATCGGTCGCTCAGCAAGTCAAATACTGTCAGATATAGTAAGCCACCAGTAAACTTCTCTCTCAAGGGCTCAAGTGCTATCTGGAGACAACATTTCACTGATTGTATTCCAGTTGTCTCATCTGGCTTCGCAGCGTACGTCAACTCTGTAACATTTTTATGTGCCGTGCTCACACTTTTAGGTAGGTCGATTTGCGTAGCTGGCCGGGCGAGTGTTGACCGCCAATGATGACGATTAACAGGATCTTTTTGATAGATGTTTATCTCGAAAAATTTATTATGAGCGGAACATCGGAAATTTTTGTACCTACAATCATCAAAATTGGATTGAAGGACGGAAATGCAAGGTTATATACTGACGTGTTGACTTTCTGAAAGTTGGCTTTGACAAGATCGCTCTCACTGGTCTCATGAAAACCTGCGACCACTTCGGGAACGAAGTAACGAATCCAGTCCAGGGGCCCATAGTTTACTTGACACACCAATTGCACCGCATAGGGTGATTGTGCCATTACCTGTGATGGTATAGTTCTGGTTTCATTCTTGACCTGGCCATCTGTCTGGGCCCATCTCATGAAGTTCTGAAATTTGGATTCATGATCAAGGGTCCGCGGTCGGTACGGCTCAATATGAGAACAACAAAATAAAGAAGCCATGTCGTTGCAGTATAAGCGTTCCAAGGTGATTCCTACCTATAAATATCACCCACCTAAAAGCACCGAGCACAGCCTTAGTCTGATGCATATGACTGACATGCGACCCCTTACATTAGATAGAATAGTGTGGCACCTTTTGCGGCAGTTGAAATTCATGCGAAGACTAAATTACTCCATTTGGCAGGCAAATTAGCCTTTGGTCTAAGAAATTGTACAGGTGCTGCTTGGCTATGTGTTACTTTTATGGGAACAAGGAATGTAAGGGTAATGGAAGGTATCATATTAGTGCCCTACTGTGCAGTTACTCAAGTATGTTACGGCTACTACCTTTTTGTGACTTGAGAGATGAATAGATTACCTCATTGTCTGTACTTCGAGGTGCAACCGGTAATATATTACTGTAATATTAGCGTTCAAAGAATGTTTAAGAACTAACGTAGCACGGCTCCGGAATTCATGTAGGGCCCGGTTACCCAATTAAAAGGTAGAGTTATAGTGTGAAGCCTCGTTAACATTTTTGGATAGCATAATTTTTCCACTCACTTTTAGAACTACAACATCCTGGATAGTATATAAAGGGTTCTTCTATTCTCCACTCTTTAGAGTAACTTGGACAGCGATACCTTTTCATGCTTTGTTGAGGGCTTCTTTGCTGGACAAGATCAGCTATAAATTCCAGGATATTTCCCAAAGCTTGTTTGAATTCCTCGTTCTCCAGTAAAGCATCGAGATGCTCAAGTGATGTATGAACAAGCGGATCTCAAAGACCTCGGTCTCCGCTAGGTGGGGCTAAGTATGCTTCTGCAATAGCGATAGGGAAGTCATCAATTTCCCAGTATGTCTTTATAGCACTCATGAACTTTTCTCGTGTCTCCTCTTTGAGTTTAGGAACACCGTATTTGTCTCCGACCTGTGGAATTTTACATTGAGTAGCATAGGAGGGACACGCCCCGGTCGCTCCCACTACTATCATAGGTGAATCCGTACATAATATGAATCATTGCCTTCAACTGATCGAGGTTCATCTTCGCCAAGCCGCACAACATGCTCCGTTGTTTCCTACTAGATTCATTTCATCCTCCTATGTGACTATCTGAAAAGGAGGCTTACCTTCCAATTGTTCTCCAAAAGTCGAGAAAAGTACTCGGATAAAGCAGACTATCAGTTTATGCACTTTGAACTCTTAGTCCTTAGTGCCTATTGTCAAGTCAGAAAATCTTGACGAGTTGAAGCAACTAGAATTATCAGCTATATACTGCGCAGTATGAGATTGACGAACTCTTGGATAGAAGTGGTAAGGTCTGCTTTATTTCCAGCATCATCTGGCTTAATCAGCGATACATCAAGCTTATTGTCCATTTCTGGAACGACGTCTTCTTCTAATGAGAGCAGTGTGACGTTAAGATATAAAATTTCAATTACTCGGGTAAAGGGAAACGAAAGGAGCGCCGAGAATAAATACATTGTGCCAAAGTAAGCCTGCTAACCTACACTTCTCAGTCCGAATTTGATCCTCAGGAAATCTCTTGAAAATGAATGACTGACTTAAGCAGCATTGCGGGAATCAAGGGTGACGCACGGACGTCGTCCAATAAGACGCTTGATGGTTCCGATTAATCACTAGGCGGCTGATTGTGCATTCCCGTGATACACACAGTGAATGAACCCCCCAATCTTAGTGCGGTATATGGTAGAGCAATGTAGAAGAGAAGCGGTGAGTTGTACGCGCTTTGATGATATCCTGTTGTGTAACGTGATTGATCATGAAGCGAAGACGGTGGGGTTTATACTTCATCTGGCCCAGCTGTCAGAACAACAACAACCCGTGAAGAATGTTGGAGCGGCTTTCTCCAGTTTCTGTTTCTCGATGTAGACGAGCCACAATGTTGAGCGTCAAAAGCACTGAAAATCTACCGAAGCATCCAGTATGGCGTATTCGGTTACTGATAAATGCCGTGTGTATCTGGCCTGCAGACCTATTTTTGCGGGAAGTAACGCACAGCTGCGGAAAACCGAAAAAGTCCATGAGCTCGTGACTAATTATCGAACACGTCTTCATCAATTAATCCAAGATGTCACACTTAATAAAGTTGTAGATATCCTTAACGCCTTGCTTGAAGGACAGAGCCTCCAATCAGATATGAAGGCCAAGATCGAATTTCCTGAGTTATTCCACTCATCTCCCGCAAGAGACGTCCAACGTACTGCGTCAGATAATGGCGCCGTCCAATCAGCAGCTAATACACTAGAAGAAGTCGCTTCACACGAGGAAGGCTATAAATCGAATGATGAGGAACCAATAAATGAAGTATAGTCGAGTTAAAACATTCCTAATGGTAGGCATGGCCGTCGGATTTCACTGCACATGATAAGTAATAAAGTATAAGGTAAGACATCGGCGGAAAAGGGATCAGGTATCATTTCTATATATAATGTATTCTCTACACTATGCCTAATATACTCTTCGTTTAAGAGTACAGTCTATACTAGAAGACTGTTATTTTAACTTCACAAGGAAGTGGAAGCCGTCGATCTTAGAGAGACATGCATAGGATTGTGCCGCTACGTTGGAATTGACGAAATGGACAAAGTTGTTCGCTAAGTCATCGGAGAAGCTTCCCCAGTATGCATTGAAGCTTTGTGTAGCACCTCTAAAAGAAACTCTCTTTAAAACTAATAATCTGCGTCACACAGCAGTTCATAGACTTCTAATCTCCTGCCGTGGCGTTGAAGTATTAGTCAGCTCAGTAAGGCTTTTCCTGGAGACTCTAGGATTCTCTATGTACTGTGTAGCTAGAGAATTTGCATACGAGCTCAATAGCAACATCAAAGCAATGGAACTAAATTGAAATATTCTGGAAGATACATTCAGTCTGGAGCTCCAAAAGATTCTCGCTAGAGAGAAGAGCTTTTAGATATACAGGAGAAATAACTCACAGCAAGAATTATCCGTGACGACTGTGAGAACAGAAATTTGGTTGAGAATATGCTAGAGGAGTCTGTTAGCCGGCTATTTGATGAAGAAGCCGGCCTTTTTAATGGGGTTCTGGATGGCGTTGACCGTATATCAGATGTGGAGAGACAACCGTTCAAAAATATAATAGAAAAAAGAAATGGTACAGCTCTTATGTAATAATCAAGATAGCGCATAAGGAGTACGCACGGCGTAGTTCTCACAAAAAGCTGGAAGAGTAAAAACGCTAGAAGCGTTATTGAGAAATACACGCAAAGACTAAGAACGATAACCAAGCTAGTGACAAATGCTCAAGGCTGGTATTCAAGAACAACTATTGCTATTTTCTAGTGCACGTAGTCCCGAAAAATTACATGAGTGCGACCATGGACCTCATTGAATGCCGCCACTACAATACCGTCAGTCAGAATATAGGATGCACGGTGGACTTCACGTACTCATCACCAGCATCTCTCCTCTTTCTTCCTGGGCGCCCGGAAGTCTCTGGATGAGTTCGCCAGATAATTCCGCGAGTAGGATTTGTTCATAGTCGGCAACTGAACTAGTTCGCTCATTTAGTGGATCGTACAAAATGATGACATAAAGTTCTATCATTATTTTACTTATATTGTTCTACGTGATAAACATCTTAGTGCGGAAATTGTATTTGAACCTATCAGTGTGTGAGGCAAGAAGCGGAAAGATGCAGTCACATAACAGAGCATGCACTCAAAAAACAAGAGATTCATTAAAATCAATAGCGAGACACCTCACCTCCATGGGCTTTTCCAATTTTGACTTCACAAGGGACCATACAGATCAATCCTCTTCCGAGAAATCCGTTCCTGGCGTAAGTGGTTCTTCAGATTCAGATTCGGTGTCAGTGCCTTCCTCGCTCGCTAGTATGTGGTCAAACCACGAATTCCTTTGCAGACCAAAACTGTACAAGATTCCAAGGTTTGCTAAATACCAAGAACCTTGACCAAGTTTCAAAAAGGGATGCTGTGCATAGTTAGACCAACATATCCAGGCGATGGTAGAGCATATTACCTGAAGCAGTTCCTGGAGCGGAATGTCAGGTGACAATTTTACAAAATGATCCGCCAGGTAAAAGGACATGCTGGTTTTGTCCGAGCACATCTCAATATCGAGAAGATATGAGGCAATGTCTAAGACGGCTTGTATATCTTTAGAAGGGTCCTTTCGATTCTCCTCTGTCATCATGCTGCTTCCAATGTCTCCTATTACTGATATTAGTGTCTTGACTCTCTTATAGATGTCGAAGTAGCAAACCAATGTGAACCTCCCCATCCTCATTGACATACACGTTGCCACAATGAAGGTCACCATGGCATATCTTTAGGACGTCATGTATGTAGATCAATCCATGTATAATCTATGAATGTTGTTAGTTTTGAGTCACTCTAAAGCCCAAGAGAGTTTGCTACCTCTTTACAGATCGTTGCCACAGAGATCCTATCACATAAAAAGCGACTATAGTCTTTGATCTCCCTTAGAGATAACCCCGTTCGCTCATATGTCAGAAACACGGCGTCTTGTGATATAGATATATCAACTAGGTTAACGAGATTCTCATGATAGGTTTTTTTGAGTGCTCTATAGTCATCCGCATTAGACAGTTTTACTTTCTTAACGAAAGTCACGGGTCGGGAGGCATTTCCGATTTCCATTCCATTATATCCCCGCGGAGTTTCCCCGCCAAAGCTGACAAAGACTCTATCCATGCGACCATTCTTTGGAGGCTGTAACAATGGTAGCTTTATTTTAGTAGATTTTTGTGTGGGCTCTTCACGGTCTTGAGACTTGAACCCATCTATAGTGGCAGGTAGAATTGTCCCGCGTCTGTTCATTTTCAAATTGCTTAGTCAAAATATAATGGATAAAATTTGGCGAATACTCAGAGTAGTATCATGGTAGAAGCGGTATTTAAGCGCTTTTCAGCAGGGTCTCTAGCGACGATAACATAGTACAAATATTCAAGTTACGATTGCTGATTTCCTTTTTTATAAAAAACTACATGGTGGATTTCAAAAGTCCTCTACCGTAATGACAGACCCGCACAAAGCGTGCAACTATTAACCTTGCAGAGACGAGACGATTATGCAAACTGAAATAACGGATACTAGATCGCCCAAAATGGCCTCACGGGAAAGAAAGAACCGCTACATTTTAATTGAGTTGTTGACCGATATGGCTGGGCATTCGTTACCGTAATTAGGTTATCTAGCGTGGGGCCCACATGAGAGGTGGATAATAAGTCGACGAGTCAATATTGAGCAGAACTCTATTTAGAAACCATGTACGGGAAGTATTAATCAGGAAAGGGACTTGGTTCAAAACAGGTACCATGAACTTCACATACTGGCTAAATAGGTGGGCCGATTTGAGAAAAAAGATGGGTGGATTAAATCGCCACTTACGGGCCCCGAATATGAGGGGCACATTACAGCGATAGCCAATTAAGATTTCCACAACTGCAATTTCGACATTCGGTTTCGTTGAATAGGGTATGAAGCTTTCATAAAGATAATACAGTATTTGTAAAAGCCAGCTATCTAGTTAGTTTATCTTCTTATTTCGAATTACTTGAAAGCCATTTGGGTTAAAGAATGGGACCATTCAGTGATGGCTTTGCTCAAGTGACATGCTACGTGTCCGATGATATCTTCAAGCATAGTGGAAACATCTGCGATTGTCAGTATATCGTAAGTATGTTTTCGTTAAAGACATACCCAATGTTGGTCTCCGCGGAAGCTAGAGAGCTCCAGCAGCCCATAGACCTTGTATAGGGCACCCTCACGTACACCACGAGGAACCTCTATTCCTCCTAGGATAGGACTGGAACCAATATAGGTAGTTGCAAGTACTGCTCACGTTAGTAGACTATTTCTGATCAGGGTAGTTATAACATACGATTTCCGCCACCGGAATGCAGCACGTCAAATACCGTATGGTTTTTGTCCATGTTAGTATTCTCGTACCAGGAAATTGAAGTGCCATCAAAGGATTCATTGGCCCGCAATAAGATTACACTGCCTGGGGCCACGGTTGGCAAAGCTTGCTCCGAGGATGTTTTGCAGAATGGGGGTTTCATAGTTTCGTTGCGGAGAAAAACCATATCTGGAAGAACGGTATCCACATCTGAATCATCATCAGCCTAGATATTATAAACGACAGATCCATACTCACCAAGGATATAGCAGGGATGGGAGCTGGGCGACAGCATAGAAGCATATGCTCGATTGGCCTGGTTCTGTTAGATCTGTACTATGTAGCGACTTGTGTCATACCTGGGCGAAAAGCCCGATAAGGCCGAAGAACCGTTGAGAGTGGAATAAATTCATTTTACTATTCTTTTTCTATTTCGTTACTCATGAGGAAAGAGCTCTTTTTATAGCACTATCCACCCCCGAGCCGCTCTTTGGTAAATCATATTTTGGTCATGGTTTAAGGTGAAGCCAAACCACTACCAAGTAATCTAAATTTGAAACCTCGTTATTATGAAGCACGTTTACGGTAGACCAACAGCGGGTAATGCTATACCTAAACTCGAAAATGCACCTAGTAGTTGCGTTTCATAGTGGAAGTTTGGAACTATACCAGTGCACGTGGAACAAGATACTATACTCATTACAAGCAAAGTTAGCGTGTTTAGGTCTGAGACCACGAGAAATGCACCTGTGTTTCGTTTTTCACGAGACCGGTATCGATAATGGGGTTTTTGAAAACATCGACTACAAAGATCAAATATTGACCATCAAAACCGCAAAACACTTTATAACAATCAGAGAGAAGTTGCCAGGCAATGGCAGAACATAAAAACGCGTATCAATGGTTGAGTAAAGTTATACTGCAGATCCTTTAATAATTTACTAACAATTTTCCAAGAAAAAGAGGACACATCGACGAGAATAGTTAAGAAGTAGAGCTAGGGTCTATTCAACTTCAAAGTACTACTAAAGTGCGAATCTCTATGTGAACGAGCCTATATGTATAGCAGATATCATGTGCCTAGGGCATATTGGATCATGTATAACGGATCTGACCAACTACAGAAAAGAACACGTATAAAGAGAGACTTGGTTTAAACAAAAAGAAGATTGTTGAATAAATGAAGTAGAATGCTGTTATGATTCTATACAACAGTAGATTGCTATTCTAACAATTTTCACCTATTATGTTACTGTGGTTGCTGAGTAAAAATCACCAAATATGTCTCATAGCCTGAGCAATAAAAACGGCTTATGTCAGAATTACATTATCAAGTCCTTAAATAAGATAAGTGATATGGGAAGGCTCATTGAATTGAGATCTAGAGATAAGTGTAATGACTGTAGCATACTGTAACATCAAACTATCACAACTTGGAAGAGTACCGAGATAACATCGAACCACTTTTATTCAAGCCTTCTCATCACTGACTTTTTTGCTCTAGATTCTTGACAGAGTTCGTCAACTGGGCCATATTTTGGACAAGGGTCGTAATCATACCCTCTAGGTTGGATAGTTTACCCAGAGTGCCCTCCATAGATTGTACTTTGTCTCTAAGCTGGTCCAAATCATTTTGGAGAGCTGCAGAGGAAGTATTTGCCGCAGTACCGCCAGAAGTAGTCGCAGAAGTAGCTTCCTCATCCTTCTGAATTGGACGCCTCTGAGATGGCTTCTCGCCAAGATCCTTCCAATATTGACTAATGCGGTGGTTCATGTCGTCCCCATATAGCTGCACCCACTTGGATCTAGTGAATACATCGTACCAATCTCCAATGGTCGGGTGCCGGATCCCAATAATACAATGCTCCGAGGGCATCGTCCTGCCGGACCTAGTCTCGCTCGATTTCCGTGCTGCACCAATAAAGTATAGATGTCGCTCACCAGTTTGCTTTTCCAAATTTTGAAGCTCTTTAAAAAAAGCCTTGTTGTATCTTATACCATGTCGTTTCTCGCCATAGTAGGTCCCCATTTTGAATTTATTTGGATTTTCCTCCGCAACGTAGGCAGTCGTAGCGGCCTTTCCAATATCCTTACCGGTCTTTATGTAGAAGCGGCCTTCGATTTCAACCAGAAAATTGTATACGGCAGACTCAATCTTTGTGATTTCGTAGCCCTTCTCGTCCTTGAGAATTTCGCCCTGCTCATTCTTGACCGGGACTCTTTTAACGAAAAATTCGTTATATCGAAGGATCTTTCCCCCGTCGAAAGTTTCTCCTGGTGGAAATTCAAGGTCTATCGCGGTGGAAACCGGCGCCTTGCCCAGCATTTGTTCCAGTGGACTACCACCGGGAAAGGAAAATACCCATGATGTTGGGTAGTGATTGTCTTTATCGAACTCCAATAATTCGGACTGTGTCTTTTTCAGTCTTTCAAGGGCTCGTTCATCTTGCGGGTTATTTTTCAGTATTTCGAGATGCGGTCGGGCCTGTTGGATGAAAGAGTATAACCCATGCGTGTCGATCATCAGCTCCCTAGAATCATCTCCTAAACTTGCGTTATGGGCTGATATCTTCTGATTGATCTCGCTCAAGTCATTCTGCATGTTATTGGCATCGAGTCTCAGGTTTCTGAGATATCGAAGCACTATAGGAGTAGCCTCCTCATATAAAGATATTGTGTGGGTATCTGGTTGTATGTGACCGTCTTGCCCGTCTTCCATAGCAACATCTTCCGCGCGAGCCTCTTCTAAAGCCTTGTCCAGGACTAGGGATGTCATCAGCGAAGGTCGGAAATTGGTTGTTTTCTGTCATACCTTTTAAGGCATCATCGACTCCTTCTTCTTTAAAAACCACAGGATTTACAAAGGTAGCCAGTGTTCTATATCTTTCATTCACTGTTCCACCTTTGTCTGTCTGGAGCACGACTTGATAGCTGGATCCGTTCTCTTCCAAAACCCGTTTGGTCTCTCTCCGACACTCACGAAAGAACAAGCCAAGTGTCTTTTGCGCGTCGCGAGCCTCTGAGACAGTTAGCACCGATCCTTTGCATTTCGTCTCATCATCATACTATTTAAAGCATCTTTCGCTCCATCAACATTATTTGCTTCTGCCTCTTCCAAGATCTTCAGAAGTCTAGGAGTACGAGATTCGAAATCGTTGGAGGACTTTACTTCGAGTATATTATACGGGTTGTCACCCGCATGTTGAACATGGTTGATTAGGTTGATCAGTCGTTCCTGTTTTTCGTTGTCGTTATGAGTCTCTTTGGGGAGTTCCCGAACCTCGGGCTCAGGAGAGTGTTCAGGCGTATGACGCTGCCAGTAAGTCGTCTTTTCCAGGGTAGCCTTCGCTGCCTGGGCAAGTAGTTGTTCCTGGTTATCAGTAACAAGAGCCATGGTGAAAAGTGGTAAGATACTGTGATTGACTTGAATAGAGAGTTGACTGATGGTTGAAAGAAATCAACCGGAGGGACCTACCTTTTTATACCTTAAGAGGCCCTAAAGTTAATGAAAACTCTTTAACCAGTAACTGACTCATTCACATTTGATTTAACGCTATATGAATTAATAGCACATGAACCGTCGAATCGTCTGCGACTTACCGGTGCCACTGTAACCAAACCCCAATTCATTGAAGTGTTTCGACCAGTTGGCGCCATTTCATTTCGAAATATGTATTAAGGAGTTTATTCGTTCTTCGAACCAATCAAGAAAAGTTTACAAAGATTGTGTTACCACTCTAGCTTTATAACTAAGGTACGATATCTGGAAGTCATACTAGCAAGGTGGTCTTTTTTAGAAATGGTTAGCAATGTACAATGCATAGGATACTGAAACATACGGCTTGACATAACCTTGATCACTTTGCAGTTACTGGAATGTCACCATAGGGCGGGTAAGATTTATGCGGTTTTATTCAACATACGGCAGTATAATCACCTATTGCATTTAGAACCTAGATTTAGACTAAATTAAGTTTACTGACCACTAATACAATCTTGAAAATGTGCGAAGTAGGTCCAATTCTCATGTAGACATTCAAATAGGGGATTTCTAAGAATCGTTTCGTTTTTATGAATTATGGCAACAGTAAGATAGTAAATCGTAGAATGCAGCAGTAAGCGTTTAAAAAGTAAATCTATCCTAAGTTTTATTTCCTAGTTTCTGATATCCAACCTGCGCAAACGAGCTTTATATTTCCTGTTTCATGATCACTTTTTTCCGTGTCCTTTTTTTGTTGTATCTGTTTCACTCGGTGTTACATGTTTCTAGGATGTTTCCCGTTCCAGAAACGTGACTCGGGATTCACATTGCACTTACCAAATCACGAAGATGCGTTCAGATGCATGTGTATTGAATATTAATCTTAGGAAGGATCTGCTTTCATATCTGCCATGGACAACCGGGATTCCGTTTTCGGTGTAGGAGTTCTCGGCCAGCGGAACCCTAAGTATGTAAAGCCTCACCACTACCATCATAATTGGCCTGTAATTTACTCAGATGTGACCATAGCCAGCTTTAACAGAATAGTACATGCAAGTTACAATCCACAACAGCAACACGTCCTTACTGCGAGCCATGCAAACAAGGTATAATAGGCCCGCTACATGTAGGCAAAATATAGCCAGTCCATGCAAATCACCTTACCAGGAGTGTGTCGGAAATGTATCTCAACAAGCTTGTCAGACTTTAAGTCAGTGAAGAAAACAGATTTACCGTTTCTTCTAATCGTGTCTACTGCGAGAGGTACTTGACGAAGAATAGAAGCTCGTACCTGTACAGAAGTTTCCACCTTCAGAGTAACAACTGACACTCTCTTCTTCTTATGTCTGAAACGAAGTTAAGGAGATAGTATTACAAAATTAGAATAATGTAGGAATAGCGTTAATGCGAAATAACACGGTCGCTCACGATAAATACCAATATTTATTCATAGTACATATACGGTGATAAAATATGATTCTGGTATACTCGAGTAGCTCACGTTGAGTTCTACTCTACAGTATTGGTTCTCGTGTTTCAACGGAAGAGCAAGTGATTCCACTGAAGATTATGTTCAATAACTATCAAAGGTAGGTCTACCTATTGCACGCGTACCAAAAGGAGGTAAAGCAGAGAGAGGTTTAAAGGCAGGAGATCTAAACGCCTCTTCTCTCTGAGATCCACCGTGTCTTTTTAACATCGAAATGCAAAGATCCGCGGCAAAAGCTGGTAACCGTTTCAAAAATTCATCGACTAAAATTCCATCTGTCCCTTTTCGAAGAGTCTCTAGGTTGTCCATCGTCAATTTTATTGCGGCACCTCTTATCTGATTATCAGATTCAGGTATTGAGGTGTATATCTCTGTGATGGCTGCTTCGAACGACTCCTTGCTGGGCCGGTCTAAGAATGACATTCGGAAGTAATTTTCTGCTCTCCTTTTCAAACCGTCAATCTGGAAATAATCGGCTTGAGCATACATCCGAACGTGGAATTGGCATGCATTGGAGCCTCTTGAGTATTCTGGTGGGGAGAGACCGTCTTGAGAAGATGGCTGTCCGAGATTACCTTTCTTCTCTTCATCTCCGTCGAAACCAGAAGTATAATCCCCCGTATAAAGAAACTGAAGAACTCTTCTGATTAGACTCGGATCTTGGTCTCTAAGTGTAATTGTTCCCAATGCTTCCTACAGAAGTCCCGCTGATTAGCTGGGGTTCACTCGAGTCAAAATCTCAACAACCTTGAAATTTCCACCACAGGAGCACGCGAAGTAGGCAGATCTTGGACAAACGATGTTCCGATGGACTGGGAAGACTTCAGCGCCACAGATAATGGTCAGGTCACTATACTGTGGGTTCAAGTATAAGCTAGCTCTTCGTTGTTAGAGTATCTGGACCTGCGAACACAAGCAGTAATTGATTTAACCACTCATACCTAGCAAGGAGACTTAGCATTTCTGTAGAGTTATCTTCACTTGTTATAGACTGCGTTTCTTGTGTAGAGTCTCCATTGTCAGTTTCAGCCAAAGCAAAATTGGGATATTGGTTTTTCCGGTTCATTTCCTTTTTCTTAGGCATTTTGCTGACAGAAGCCAAAAAAGTTTCATTTCGAGGAGAAGTTCTCGACTCAGGGAGTATTAATAGATTAAGAGTATCCTGCAACGGGATACCCCACCAAGTAGCCAGCGCATTGCGAAGATGACGTGGCGTAGCAGGAATAAGCGCAGCCTCAAGCTATTGGATAGGGTAGGTACGCCCATCCTCCACCCAATGTAGAGTAGAGGGTCTGCGACTAGGATCGACTCCACTGAATTTCGGCAACTAGTCGCCATTATTCCTAGCGCCGTATGCCAGCCAACTAGTTAGTGCCTAATAGTGTGATTGGTATTAGAGCTTGACACGTGCCCTGCAGTGCAAGGTAGTGCAATTATATTACAGTAATTCCGCAACTAGGAGATCATGATTGGACGGGATCTTAGGCTGACGTCGCATAACACCTACCATCTCTACCCCGATCTCTTTGTCCAAACCCACCTCTAACATCTTTCAACATCACCATCTTCAAATACTACCTCAACCCACTGTCCCATAGATAATGAAGATCTTCCCTAAAGCGGATGTTATCTAGTGGGATACGGACTCCTACGTTCAATGTCCATTCTGCAGAGCAGTCCATCGCCACGGCTTAAATTGGGACGTGGGAAAGTTAAGAGATTCCCATTGCGAAAAGATGGAGAGTTGTCTTTGCTGCTTCCCCGTCAATGGTCAAGCGGAGGTTGCGTATGAAATCCATAAGAGACATGGACGATTTACCAATATTTGTGTATCACATGATAGTGATATTGAGGAGGATGATGATGATGTTGATAATCTAGCGACCGAGTTAGCTCACAAGGCTACATCTACAGCACAGAGGAAAGAAACATATGCTAATATATATATGAAGACTCGAGGGAGGTCGTCACCAGCGATTCGGGACATGGCATCGAGCCATTTAAACAGAAGAGAATTCTTGGGCTAATCAACGACTGTTTCAACGGGGATTCAGTAGCGGTACAAAATTACTTGGAGACTTCTAGTGACGCACAGCTGTTTGTTCGAGGGCGACACTCTGATGGTAAAACCACCCTTATCATTGCAGCAACTTGCCAGAGTTCGATGATGTTGTCGCTCCTCATTAAACACAGGGCCGAGGTGAATGCTGCAGACCATGATGGAAGGATTGCTCTTATGGAGGTGACGCTCTTTGGTTGGGTTGACAATGTAAAGTTCTTTTATAACACAATGCAGACAAGAATAGCCGGGATAGCAAAAACAAACTAGCCGTTGATCTTGCACAAGACCATGATAAAAACCGACAAGAGATATATGAGCGTGCCGGTATTAAACTCTCATCTTTATCTATACAACGACTAGGTTATATTGAGGACACATTTCGAAGGGACATCGATCGTCAGGAAAATGTCCGCCTCTTCAGCGGAGAGGATCGAAAGTTAAAGATTGTTTTCAGGAGCCCTCCCACATTATCGCTGTCTACCTATCATTTCGCGCCCTCCACAAAGCAGGACTCGTTGGTGTTATACGGATCGATCGAAGAATATCCAATCGCTAATAGGTGCAAGACGGTGGCGCGGTTGGCACGAGGTGGAAAATTCACGTCCGTTAGTGCTATGAGCGGATGGTCACATGCCTCGGTGGAGAGCCTCCAGGTCGACGGCCGACAATAGACGGACGATGTCTTCTATATCTCGAATGTAGTGGGCTATTCATTGTCTTCTCACAGCTACGATCGGGGTAAAGACGGCCGATACAATGCATGTCACGCAGAGAAGCAGTTGATAGCATACTTCATCAATCATCATGTTTTTCCTTCCACGCGACGGCATTCCGGACTCAGAAATGCAAAAAGATATTGAAAGTGTAGAAGATGAGCTCCAAGAATTGCTTTCAGACACTGAAATAGACATAATGTGACATCTCTCAACACAATGTGACATCTCTCAGAGAGACGAAGAAGGATATAGTAAATAAGCTATTCGATAGGATGAAAAGCTTTGTGGGAAAGCACGAAGAAATTAAGCCACTGGAGCGGGATCTCAAATCTATTGCAAGAGTCTCTAAATCAGCAAGTCGATTTTCCCCACGCCCGACCAATTCTGAAGTTGGAGAGCCGTGTGAAGAATCTCTATCAGCAACTAGATAGATATATTAACCTGACCGATATGGTTAATACGCCACCCCCAGCTTCGTTAGCCGAGGCGGTCATATTGATCAGTTCGCCTCCTTGTTTGGACTGCATTGCGTTCAAAGATAAAGTCAACAAGTTCCTTGGGTTATTTATACAGTAAACCGCGGCACTTTGACTTGTCTCACAGCTGTAGATAAATTTTAGGAAGACACTACAAGCCGTGAGATCAGTTGCCAGATGTTACGTACATACTGTATGAGTAACAAAATCGATGGACGACTTACTGCAACAACGATGAGGTTGATTGAGAGGGTTCTTAAGAAAATTCACCAAAGTATTTTAATTTTATCATTATACGTGTATTGTAAATGAAATTTTGTATTAAGAGGCAAAGTATTATGCCCGACTTAGGATTATTCCTTCACTGGTCTGTATTGATCATAGCTTGATCTTGGCTAGAGTCGATCGCTAAGAGATTTTAGTTGTTAAGTTACTCTAAAACTGCAACCCACTGTAATCGGTCAAAAGCTCATCTATCATACTTCGAGTTGAACTGATGATCGTGCAAAGCATGGTGCCATTTTATAGTACAAGGCCGTATTATGGTTTAAGCAGCTGGAATACTTTGTAGTAGAAAGAAATGAAATGGACGCAAATGGCAAGGTACCCAAGTGTTGGCAGCGATACATGTAATTTACGGGTGTATCAAAATTTGCGTAGGGGCAATACCCCAAGGTGAAAGTTATACAAGCCCAAATTATTTCGGATCTAGCTGCATATAAACTAGGAGATTTTTAGCGCTGTTTCAGAGGAAGGAGAAAAGAGTGTTGGTACTCTGAAGGTGCAAACTGTATACATACGTCGTGATCATGAGAGAAGAAAAAAAAAAGGTCTCTAGGTTATGATTGACGAAGTTATATCTAGTTAAAGATTTTGACATGTAAAAAGAGCAGACAACAGCCTAGGCAACTCTTGTGACATGTTTCCTCCAACTTTATATCATAGCCGCCCAAAGCACAGGATTCCATGGATTGACGAAGGTAGAACCAATACATATAAAGTTCGAAGTTGGCTACTGTAATTCCGGCAGCTCTGGAAGGTCAAAATCACCCTTCTCCTCCCTAATCTCGTCGCCCAAGGCTCCGAGAGAAAGTCTGCGAACCGCACCAAATTCCCTTTCCTATTTAATAGTCAATCAATGATCCAATGACACAACGAATGGGGACGAACCAGTTCCTCATCCGCAGGGAGCCAGTCTTCGCCCAGGCGCGAGTTGATGGCAATAGTTTCATTAGGATGAGCTAACAACACATACATGCTCACGTTGAAAATGGTGCACATCTCATAGATCTTCCTCATGAGCGTCTTTTTTCTTTGCGTGTATCTCTGCTGAAGACGTTGTTCAATGAGGCGTTCAGTGGTAGCGGGGTCCATGGTGGGAAAGTATAGAAAGAGAAAAAAGGGGAAAAAAAAGCAAAATCCAGTCTGTCAGTGGAATAAAGAAACAGTGAAATGAAAATCATTATGTGGGAAGGGTTGAATTTATTAATAGTCCAGCCAGCCGCCAAAGTGTCTCATTCAGACCCCTCTGACTCATTCACAATGCAGATCCTTCTCCGTTTCCGCGGTTCAACGGAGCTCAAGGTACGTTTACGCCGTCCTCCTTGAGATGACATACGCCCTGAGTCACATACAGAGCAAGGCTGTGCCCCCGGCTTACCATGAGTGTTTGGGCCAAAAACCGAGTCGAACTGTTCTCTGCTAATCATGTTGGCCAGACTCGAAGGGAACCCATTGATGCGCCAGAGAGACCTGTTGGTCCCTCGCAGATAGATATTGATAGGCTGGTCGAGTTTGTGGACCACAAAGGAGATGGGCCGACGAAACCGATCACACAGCGAACAAATGTCCCGCTCCGTCACGCGAGCGCCAACTCGCTCGTGATCGGTGAGAAATTCCAACTGATCGCCTAGCAGGCGCTCCAGCACGGAAAGAATAGGCCGTATGGACCTCCTGCAGTTGATGGTTCCCTGGCACCGCAGAGGGCCGCGTCTGTTCCGAGGGTGCATGTCAAGGACAAAGTAGAATTGAGCGATGACAAACTCCAGCGCAGCATCTTTAGACTGCCGTGCACTGTCTGGACTGCGAATGACCAGGTTCCGGCAATAATCTAGGATCCCCACGTCATCCAGTGACATCGATGCATCATCCAAGGTGACATCAAAGCGCCGAAAATTGGATGCTATCGACCGATCTAGCTGGCTCTTCATTTCCTCCCATCGACCGTCTGAGTCAAGCGACGTCATGAATGCGCTAAACATGCGGCGCAGGAATCCGTCCCGAAAAACGTGATGAAAATGCGGGGCGGCTTCTTTACCCTGCGGGGAGATCTTGCCCGTGCCGAGCGATAACATTCTAGCGGGCTCGCGGCTCTGTGGCCATATGGTGCGGCTAATTCGTCGGGCGATACCACCTGCAAAATTATTCGTCAAGCCACCGTCTTGTAGGGTTAGGGTTAGATTCACTGGGGGAAAAAAGCTGTATTTGTCAGTGAAGTTGTGATATGACTTGCAGGACAGTACGTACGCTGGAGCAGCTGCGGTGGCTCTCCCTCTGCTCACAATCTTAGCGCGCAGCGCTTCAATGGGGACTAGTACTTACGCTTCCCACGCCTCGGGCTCATCTTGGATTCTCGTTGGTCGTAATAATTGGTAGCCTTAAGGCGAGTCAGCAACAATCAGCAGGGGAACAAAGAGAACCCAACCGGTTTCATCGGTGGCGCCATGACCGGCGTTAAAATTGCCGATCACAACAGTTTTCGTTTTATCCGCGATATCGGTGGCGATTACAGCAATTTTCGTTCTTGCCATTGCCGATGGCACTTGAGGGTTGCCGTGGAAAAAAGAGTGGTCTCCTAGGATATCTCGGAGGACCGTGTCAAACACGGTCCCATCATAGCAGCCGTCATGCATAAACCATGAGACCCACTCCCGTGTTTGTCCAAAAATCCATCGTGGAATCCACGGCAGTGCGGGGCGGCGCTTCTTACGAAACACCACACGGGCAAGGCGATCATACATTCTGGCACAGTCCGCTACCGGCAGCTGGGAATCAAAAAGGCCGATTCCAATTAACCCTCCTGTGCTCCGTACTCGACGTCAGCATATTCCTCCCTCCGCCAGTAACCTGCCTACCTGCACTGGGTCCGACGAAGAGATCCACAAAATCCTGCAGGCGGCATTTTTTGCCAAGGTGGTCCTGAACAAGCTGGAGGAACTCAAGGGGGATGACTCCACGAACACCGCCGCCGTCTATCGCCAACACGATGGGGTCCATTGAGGGGGGCAAAACGTCCATGACAAGGGAGATCGGGGCCCCGCATAATAGGCATTGGTCTACCATGAAGCGGTAGTTGATGGCGTTAGCGGGCACTCCAAAGAGCTGAGCGCAAAGGTCACAAAAGGGATGATCACAAGCCGTAGCATGTTGCGCCGGACGAATAAGGCAGTAAAGGCATAGTCGATTTGATTTTACGTTTGAGTATTTTCTGCTTCGGGAAATCAATCTTTCTCGTTGCTGCACAGCTGATACTGCGCCGCTTTTCAGATACTCGAACTGGTTAGCTATTCCATCCTCAAGTAAGTCCAATACAACTGTTAAAGGCGAATCATTAACGGGTGTTGGGGTGATGTTAGGGCGGTACAGAGTCTGGTACACCAATCGGGGATTCATAACTCGTGCTATCTTAGTATGCCACTAGTCCATAATAGGGTAGTTGATCTTACGCGGCATGTCCGGTGTGTAGTGGTCCATAATTAGCGCGGAAGCGATTGATACCGCGCTGTCTCGTACAGACAGCCCCGCCTCTAAACACAGGTGGCAGTAGTACTCCCAATGAAGGCCAAGATCCTGTGGGATGTCACCCGGCCTCCGTGAGGCCTGTACCATGTCAAATGGCTGCTCAAAGGTTTGCGCGAGGTGTTTTGTCGCCAGCTCGAACAGCTTATACATGTGAATCGCCGAAAGTCTCGCGACGGTTTCATGGCGTAAGTCCTGCACTTTTTGGGAGTGAAATGCAATTATCGCTTGTACGTCTTGATACTGGGTGCTGCTATCGGGATCCCGATCCCCCTTTAGAGGCACAAAGATAATATCAGAGAATGTTCCCGACAGCCGTTCCGTGGTTCGCCAGTTATGGGGTATTTTAGCGTCAGCCTTCTCCACTTCGTAAATGACGATCAGGCACGGGCGGGCCGAGGAGGGACACGATGTGGCGGCTCGGTACGTGGCGAGGAAGCTCGCCACGTTCTCCCCGAATGGAAAGTCGTCGACGAAAATGCACACCACAGTGGCGAAGGGGAAAAGTAATCGAGTAAACAGTGAAGTTTTCACCTCGTGCACCGAACATGCGTCCCATGCGATAGGGAAATCTTGCCAGGGCTGCTTTCCTCGTCGGGCGGGGGGATTTCGATATGGATCACTCTCAACAAAGAGGATCGGATTCCTTGAGGTGAACGACGCCATGTCACTCCGAAGACGTAATTCGCCATCTGTGCTGGTCCGGCCGATCGCATTGTCTCCAAAAATCATTCGAAGGGCGGTCGTTTTCCTATTGGACCCGAGAAATACCCACAGTGCAGGGGCCTGGCGGCTCGGATCCGGCATCTGCTCCGTCAAGCGGCGCAGACAGCCACTATCGAGAATGGAGTACGTGCCATCGCTACTAGCGCTAACCTCAAGCCAGCGTCCGCCTTGCCTACGTGCCATTTGAAAGATGTGTATTTTGCTGTGGCCAAAACTTTGCGAGTGTTACGTATGAAACGATACGGGTTAATCTATCACAATATGGAGGGAGATTGGGAAGTCTATATATCTTTGCTGGCTGATGAACCTAACTACTTTCCAGCCATGCGCACCTTGTTCCTGTTTCAAGACTGACAGACGGAAACGTGGATTTTATAAACAGAGCACTCGGTAGATGAAACCACAAGAGGACATTTTCCAGTTTTGTGAGCTGGAAAATAAAGTAGAGCAACGGATCAGATCCCGCATATTATGCGCTTCACATATCGCTTGCAGCAGGTGATTTTTTGCCTGGCTTCTTGCGATGTTCTTGGACCCTCCGGGCCATCTGCTCACACCATCGCCGTATACTCATCTGGTTTCTTTCAGCCCTCTGTTTTTGCATCTTCATTCTAGATTTTTATTAGTTGAGGTATTTGCATGGCATTCTCAATGAAACTTACTCCTCTTCCAGATCCTCAATTTGTCTTTGTAAGTTAATTAGAATTTGAGTGATAGGTGGCTGGGATGGATCCACTTCTGTTTCCGATGGACCGTTATCGAGCGCGTTGTCTTCTGGTAACGTAAAGTGACTTCGTGGAACAGAGTCATTGAGGTTCATGTCCATTTCCATGGTAACGAACGCTTGGCGTTGATGGAAGTCTGCCGTATCAGCTAGAGTTGTTAAGGCTCTAGTGTCTGAGGGGGCTAAGCCTTGGAAGAATGGATCAGATGACATTGCGAGAAACCCGTAGAATAGGTTTTCTTATTGTAAGCTGTGGCTAGGAGAAAAACTACAAAGTTAAATGGCAGAGTCAGTCCTTTATACTGCGAAACAGTGTTTGCACCTTGAGTACAAGCTATTGATACGGCCACATAAAAATCGGCCGTGATTGGAGATGATCGGGTGGAGTAAAGGCCCTAGGCCCAGGACATTACCTGGTATGCAGGTCTGGCTACAGGGTACACATAAGCGATCATGGAGGCTTATGTTCTAGATCTTTGATGCGACCAACTTTTTGACTTAAATGTATATTTAGTAATCGCAAAACTGTTTGTGGACAATTATTCGAAGGACGATGATACGCTAACAGAGTTCTCCACTCTTTTTACACGATGTGAGACCATATAAAGGAAGTATATTATAATGAGACCGTGGTTTTCAATCTTATAAGTCCGAGATTGAGTTATTTCTCGTTTCAGGGAGGGGCGCCAAGGGAAAACTGTAAAAAGAAGAGAAAACCCAATTCATGACTCATGACCCAGTGGATCATGGGTTATTTTGATTTCGCGATCGAGGCGCATACCATTAATCAGCTGTAGTGCTAGTACGATTGACCTGCTTGATGGTAGTGGGATAAGGATACTTTATGTTTGAAATTTCAGCTCTTTGTTTTCTTGGAAATTCTTAATGACATCTATTAGTGAATGCCCCCATCAATCCAATTACATACTATCCGCTTGTATATTTCTGGGCCCACATTCATCGTTGCCCCCTTCGGTACCGACGTCGGCTGAAAAATGATTCAACTTCTTTATTGACAGTCCAAAGCCAATATTGCACCATACGGTTATCATCATCTCTCTTTCTTCTTAGTGAATGTAGCCTATATTCAGTGTTAAATATCTGTAATCATCTGAATACAACAAAACCTACTCGTTTCTCGCATTTTGAATTCGTATATTAAGATCATATAAAAGCGCGTGCAGAGAAGGATTTTGAGGCGTGTTCTCGTCAACTCCATGAAAACGTTGGGTTTCATCGGCAAGTACTTGATGAAAGCTCTCCATCCACAACATACCATCACCTAAGTGACATATTCCATCTGGGGACGACATTGAGAAAGGATCTTTCTGAGGGTATTAGGATATCAATTACTTCTCACTGTTAAAGGGGCGTGGAGAGAAAACCCTTGGTTTTGTATATCACTAACTCACTTGACTGTGATCCGAATCCATGCCGGTAATCCCAGACCCGCCTCGCGCAAAGACGTTGCTATGCGCACTGATTCCGCCCACTTCTGGCGCACACACACTCTTGCTGATTCCGCTGATTGTCGCTGATCCCTCGGCCAACAACCAGGCCCTATCTCACCGGTGGTCCTACGACGACCCTGCTGGTCAAGCTTGAGGAGAAACACAGTGACGGTACCAGCAAAGAGCCGGCCCTTATTGCGCCTTTTTTGCACAGGCCCACATTCATGCAACCAGATAAATTAGGAAATGTGGGTACACATGCAATCCAATCTTAGCGCTAGGGCCGGCCCGGGAGTTTGGTAACCTAAATGTGCCATTCTTATGTTGGTTCTATATAGGGCAGGAATCGTCGGTACCATTAGCGCCATCCAAATTAAAGTTCATGGACGGCACATAGTGGCGCAGAGTTGGCACAGAGTGGCAAAGAGTGGTGTAAACTGCTTTTGGTATTTTTTGGATATGTGCGGTTTTTCGATGTGCGGTTTTTCGATGTGCGGTTTTTCGATGTGCGGTTTTTCGATGTGCGGTTTTTCGATGTGCGGTTTTACGATGTGCGGTCTGCCGATTGCCCGCCAAAGGAAGTATCTCACAATACTACCTGCCCGATGGAACCGCATTTAAAGAAGGTATATCTACTGCTACCTCAAAAGATACTGGCAAGCTGCCAATTCTTTTCACGTTCAATACGGTCCAGTGCATCTTTGTAGCCAAGGTTGGTCGACTGCCTCGGACTTTGAGGGGACAAGTTCGCTAATCAGGTCTAGAAAATGGACTCGAATGCGGCCCACGTTAACTGCTTCATGTGCGGCGTTGCCCAGGTTCTATCAACCTGGCAAGAATCTCACATTGTCTTCAAATCCACAATGGACCTTCAATTGCAGGAGAAGACTGCAGAAAATCGATCACTCCAAGAAAAGATCGCCGAGCTGCAGATGTGTCTAACTCAAACCCATCAGAAACAAGAGAAACTAGAAGCTCATATTGCAGAGCTAAACACCCACCAGCAGTCGCTGCTAGAGACTCTTTCACGGGAGAAAGCCATGGCGCTGGAGTCAGAAAAGCGATATACCAATATTTATGATGTCAATGAAACCTTGCTCCAATTCTTCTCTGTAGAGGATTCGGAGAAGGATAACGAGCCGATACTCCGGCCCCAAGAGCTTCTGCTAGTCAATAATCGGCAAAGAATCGAAATCAGGGAACTGAAACTGAAGATTGATTTACAGACCCAATGCATGGAAGACATGCGTCGGACCTTGCAACAAGTTCTCGAGCCTCTGACCCACACCGGGGAAGCAAACTCAGCGCTGTTTCAGGACCCTGAATGCGTGTGTGTACAAACGGAGGAAACTGTGTGTGACGAGACCCAGAGCTAGGTGGTGGGGATTTCGGCCGCTTAACAGCTCCGCTTTGCCAAACCCGTTGCATATTCTAAAAAATATGATTGTGACAAACAGCTTGGCCTCTAACATGTAACAATAATACAAATGTTAGTTATTAAGATTTCTGATGTGGCTAATGGATTACATGGCCTTGAGTGAATGCAGGAAGGTTTGCTCGCCGTATTTAAGGCGGCCTTGCATCGCTTCAAATTAAAGTAGTGATTATAACCCAGATGGATGCGCCACTATATAAAATGCTTCCCAAAACAAGAATACCGCAAGACCGCAAATTTGCTTTTTTCGCCACATTACTCGTGTGTCTTGCAGCCGGACTTGGATCAGTATGTCTGGCTCTTGTTGTCCTCCTCGATCCCAGTTTCAAGGGCTCCGGAATTTTGACGCTTAAGGTTCGTTATCATCATCGAGCAGGGAGAGCAGTGTTAACGTTAAGTAAGGCCGACCTCGGCATTGAGTCAACTTCAATTCACGCTCTCGGAGATCGGGGCTTCGGGATACCCGTTCCAGACCCGATTGAAACTATTGTAGCAAGTGCGACAAGGGCTGTTGGGAGTGTTGCTTCAGAGGCTTCGAATGCCATCAACAGTGCCACTGCCGCTATTGATTCGATCGAGATTTCAGCTGGACTTGAAAGCCTTTGCTTGGGAGACAGTTGCCACCAACTTCCGTTGGACGTGTCGTCCCTTTTCCCAGAACCAGTGGTCAGTATCCTGGGAGATAGCCTTCAAAACCTCCAAACGATCGAATCACGATTGGTGTCAGCAATCCTAGGAACAGTCCGTCGGTCACTGATCGCCGGGGTCGCTGTCGTGATGGCTTTTGGAGCAATCCTAGCGTGGCGGAACTCCCTGACTCTACCGTGGAGCAGAGTTGTGGTGCTCAGTGTTGGGATTATGGGTTTACTGATTCCGTTTGTTATATCGACTGTGACGGTATTCGTGGTCGAAGCTGAAGTGAAGCGTCATTTGCCACTCCTGTTTTCCTTGGAGTACGGTAGCACCCGGGATTACTGCGTTGCAGCCTTGGTCTGTGCGGCAGTGATGGCGTTTGCAGGCGTCGGGATCGTTGTATTGTGAGACACTAACGGAAATCGTTTTGTCAGGGGTTCGAAGGCCGAATTTCTTCGGCGGTCTCATAATATGTGTGTTACCGCGGTTGTGAATACAGGAACTTGGTTCTGTATTGTCAAAAGCTGTGGCCCCGGTTTTGATGTATCAATTCCTTGATAATGGTTGATTAATGTGCTTGATTTCGTTTGGGATAGCTTTATCGAACGTCGTCAATATTATCTATAAATTGTACGTTCGTCCCTTGTAGTAGTTATGAGCTGGAACTCCGATATATTCTGAGTATAATCGTGACAATTACTGAATATGGACTGCCACAGTGAAACACTTCCATTTGTAAGATTAACCTTTAAAATTACTTTCACCACGCTGACATTTACTATGAAGCCTCTACCACCAACGCTGCCGACGCTGCCTGGCAAGACGGCCGCAGTAAGTTTAATTACGCGCCTGATGCATCGTTTCTGATTTTTCCTAGTTAGCCAATGGCTTTGCTGCGAATATATTAGCTTTAGCAGCCCAAGTTCCTGCCGAACGTCAAATGACAGCTGCTCAACTTCAGGATCTTCTTCCGTCAAACCTCATCGTAAACTACGATTGGGAGAATACAAGTTTAACCATCCAATGGATTGACCACAGTTCATATTTCCAAACTGTCCTTCAAGGTTGGGCTCACTATTCTGATAGCGAGAAATGCTAACACGAGAACTAGATCCAGCAACTATGATTGATCCTCATTCTTTACCATATGAAGACTCAGTAGGCGGCAACACGGGACATGGTGGAACGATTGAGAATCTTGGATCGGAAGCTTACGATTGCACTGGTTTTGATGACGTCGATTGGGGAACGTGGGTTAACAGCGTAAGTGGGATGTATTGACTTCTGGCTCAAGACATTTGTCTATTTTAATTTTCCTTGCCCCGAATCCAAGAAGACGGAAATGGGGTTTTGATTTCAACTGTACATGGGATACGATGTTCAAGTTTCGAATATAAGTCCAAGTTTACCTTAGTCTCGACGTAAGGACTTTAGTTTATGGTCTATAAAAGTGGAAGAGGGCGCTTATAAATAATTCAGGACTCGTCTTCACTTCTCTCTGCGCCGGTAATACTTTCCTATCTTGAGAATGGAAACTTTGAGCGCCAGCGATATTTATTCCTTAATAATAGGCGGCGTCGTGGTCTGCCTACTTCTCTTTCAGTTAATCCACAAGATTTTCTGCGCTTATCAAAGCTACGTCCGGCCCTTCTTACTCACTAGGATCACTTATCCTCGACGCGTCCCATTGCTCTCGTGGACCTATCCATTACGGGCGATCTTGCTCACAACTTATTTGGCAGTGACTACACTTTTCAATGTAACCGGAATCGATAATATATCCGCGGCTAGTTCACGAGCTGCAAGATTGGCATTACTTAACTTGATGCTGCTCTTTATATCCACACATGAATTCGGCTGCTACGTACTTGGTCTCCCTTTGAAAGCTTTCCAAGTTGCACACAGAACGATCGGGGTTGTAGTATTGCTGGAAGCATTAGTCCATGTCGGCCTCCAAATTTATCTCCATTTTATCCACTCCGCCCCGATAAATATGCACGACACGGTTATGGTATACGGAGTCATAGTATAGGGCACCATCGGTTCATATATTGGATAATTCTAATATTTTGCTAGGCCATCGTTCTTTTGACATCACTGTTGTCTTTCGCTATATTAAAACACCATCTATATGAGATTTTCATCAAAATTCACACTGCATGCGCTCTGGCACTCTTATTTGCCCTATGGAAACACTTTTCTGGGAAAAAACCAGCTATGGCTTACTATATATACGGTAGTGCTGTGGTGTACGGGGTGACCATCCTTCTCCAGTTTCTAAGGGTTCTGTTTCGAAACCTATTCTTTCGCCAACAACGAGGCGTGGCTACATTCCAAAATAGAGGAACATTCGTGATTGTACGCATCCAGCTAGCACGCCCGTGGCAGATCCGAGCCGGTCAAAGAATTAACGTCTGCTTCCCTGGTGTCAACATGCTTTCTATGTTTCAGGTGCACCCATTTGTTGTTTCCTGGTGGGAGAAAGATAACCAAGGGAGGCAAGTCATCTCCCTCTTGGTAAAACCGCGTTCCGGCCTCACGAGACTATTTGGCGGTCGTCTCAGTGAACCGGGAGAGTACTGCGCAATAATTGACGGCCCATACGGGCCAGATAGGGCTGGTGGAATGATATGCGACGTCTATGATTACGGCCATATTTTGATGACCGCTACAGGGATTGGAATCGCAGCTCAGATCCCATATATCAAGGAACTTCTCGACGGTCAGCGGAAGGGAGTGGTCAAAACGCAAAGAATTACCCTAATCTGGCAACTGGATTTAACTCGTGAGTACTTGTCACCTTCGTAGGGCCAGACTAAAGTTCCACAGAGGACTACGACGGAGCCAAATACTGGCTGCAACAGCTGGTCTCTCAGGACAACGGATATGTAAGTTCACACCGATTCTAAAATCACGATTACTAAATGCAATGAAGAAATTTCAAGTTTTCCTTTTCGACACATCCCGATCCCGTGCACCAGATGACCCACGGTCATTTGGTGAACATGGTCTGATTAAACTGTGGGGGGGTGAACCGGATTGGGAACAAGAACTGCTAGGCGAAATGAACAACCAAATCGGGACAATGCTCATCATTGGTAGGCTTCCCCGTAACAATTGTACCGTGTAATGCTGATGTTTAAACAGTGTCCACAAAACGCAGAGTTCGAGAACAGATGCAGGGCTTGGCAATCAAATATAAGCAAAATAAGGTAGAGTTGTTTGAACTGGAATTTCAACCGTGGGGCCGCCGACGGAGTTTTGCGTCGTATATCTTGTAATGCTAGGTCGAATAAGAAGAACGGGAAACGGATATTAGAGAATGGTAATATCAATAACATGCAAACTTTAATTTTGCTATTTCCTTTCCTTTTCTTATTTCGAGCCTGGGTACTAATACAGAAGTTTAATGCAACATGAATCTTGATTATCAGAACCCTAAATTTGCAAGGCAATTGTTGTAAACCATTCATTAAAGACTAGAATTAAAATTTATCGTGGTAGGGAAAGAACTGTAGAACCATGGTATCAATATTCCAGTAATGTTCTGGCAAATCCTCTTTCCAGGCCCGTAGACTGATTCAAATTCCCATTTTCCAAATATTTACCCTCCTGTATGACTGCAAGATTTAACTAGAGATGCAGCCAACTTCCTTCTTCTTCCTCTATTCCGACCGTACACCAAATATATGTCTCCCCAAAAAATGCTGGCCAAGAAAAGAGAGACTCTTTTGCCGAACAGCCTACAAGGATTTTCAGGACCAAATGTAGCGGATTCTTCGAAAACAGCCTTGCAGTCAGGTTCGGAGATCAAAGACAAATTGAATGCGGCTCATAACGATTTCCTCGAACCAATACCGGAAGATTTGATTCAAAAGCAAAATACCTCCAAACACCAGCCTCTGATAAAAGACGGATCTCCCTTGCAAAAGTACTGGACATCATATAAATTCGATCAAGCTGGCTTAGGATGGATTAGCTTCGACAGAAATCCGGGCCGACAGACCGTTCTGATCAAATCCATATATACTAGAAAAGGGGAATCGTCAATTTTGAGGAGAACCGCACATGACAACATTGTAAACTTGATCGAAGCATTTCACTCCAACGGTATAACACATCTGGTCTACAACCTCGACCTATTTGATATACCTCTGTCTAGTGTCTACGCAAGCCCGACTGTTCAACTCAAGGAAGAAGAGATCGCAACAGTCTGCCGAGAGATCTTGAAAGGGCTTCGGTATATTCATGAAGAATTTGAGCTTAGCCACGGGTCTATCAGCATTGATAGTGTCCTTCTTAACCTGGCTGGAAGCATAAAGATCGGTACGTATTCAAACAATGGGGATAACGCGGACACTGATACATGATTAGCAAACATTGGGGAAGCATTAATGCTAGGGAAAAATCTTGGCTACAAAAGAGAAGACATCAAATCAGTCGGCCTAATGGCAATCCACCTCAAGCATCCTCATACCACCCTTGAAGATTCTCGAGATGTTTTGCATAGCCCACCGAATCTCTCTGGCAATGCGAAAGCATTTGTTGACATGACACCCACAGCAACTTATCAACAATTATTTCAGGTAAATTAGTTTCTTCTCACCATATAATGATGTATTTTCTGACTTGAAAAGTGCAAGTTCATCCTCAAAGCGGCCCCCACATGGGACCTGAAGCCCCACTTTGTTGCCGCGTTCCCGCATTTTTCACTTTGGAGATATGTTAAGGGCGGTAGTAGTGACTGGTAAAAGTAAAACTCTAGTTCTTGGATTCTAGATTTGCAATTCCAATAACTGAAAAGCATAAAGTCAAAAAAAAAAAAATAAAAATAAAAAAAAAAAAAATAAAACAATTCTTTGCTACCGTGCATATAAGAATTTTACTGGAACTCCCTCTTTTATCATCTCTTAAGTAAACGCTAAAAATGGACACATCCCCCGACTCTGATTCCGCAGAATTGTTGAAGTACTTTCGAGGCTTTGCAAAAGTTCCCCTTAGTCGGATTACAGCTGGCCAGTTCTACGAAAAGAATGTATCCCAGTACGTTACATTACTAAAAAATGGCCAATGCTCCCGAGAGGATCCGCTACATACGATTGCCGTCTCTATCAGTGCGGAGAGTCTATCGGCGGCCTTATTAAGGGCTGATCTTGACCAGAGCGTCATCTACGACCCGAGAAAGATCCCAAATCTCTTCCCAGATGCGAATATGATATGCCTTCAGGGTAATGATTTATTAGAGGCTGCTAAGCGGTACCTCCTTCCCGGCCAGAAGTGGTGGTCGGTGAGACTATACACAGATGGTATGGAGATATGGATGTCGTCTATAGGCAAGCTAATACTTTCGTGAAGATATTCCAGAGAGGCTACAGAATTACTTGAAGTTCACTTACACCATCGCATCACCACTTCAAGATGTTGAAATTCTTCGGCACATATGGACTCAAGGAATAAAAAACCGAGATGTATGGAAGGCAAAGATAGGATATACTAATTTCTCATTCGTAAAGCGAATGTACGAACATGTGCATCTGAACGAAGCCTTCGGTGCATTGTTGCCCTATACCGGATTGTGGGAATCGTTTAAGTGTCGACAGCTCGAACATGTCGTTGAATCCCATTGCTATGAGGTAAAACATCATATCTTATTGGTTAATCAAAGGCTGACTAGTCAGGAAATGGTCCATTACCTTCAACAAATATTCTCTATATGGTCTGTGGCGCCTGCTGATCAGATTGACGCGTGGTCAGTGAGAAAAGTGGAGGGGTTAATGCCCAGGTACTCTAAAGCTGACAAGATGGAAATTGCTGGGTTGATAGATAATGGCAAATTATTCCCTCTCATAGGCAATGACAGCGACAGAGAACAGGTAAAAACCCGGCTCCTCACTGTTCCTGGAAGAATTTTGTCTCTCCGACTTTTTTTTTCCGATGCCTTGTGTTTCAGGCAAGTTAGTCATGTGTTGTGGGAACTGTCGGGAAAAAGCCGAAAGCTTTCGGTGTGTCAGTCTTTGCTGCATTCTTGGTGTAACGTAATGGAACGGAAGTGGTTTGTTCAGGTTTCAGAGGACGATTTTGAGGTTGTCACCGCAGCCGAATCTTTGCCCGTGGAGAAAGCCGAAAGCCAAGCAGCATTAATCTCCCTTCTCCAGCTCTGGATGGCCGCGTTTCGGTATTTTATAATCCCTCGACTTGGAAGACAAAACAAGAAACCAACTCCACAGCCAATTCTGAGTCTGAAAGGGAAAACAGAGTGCCAGAAAGTAGCTCGAAAACTCGGCTTTTATTTCCAACACTCGCTCACTCGTGACTCATACGTTCCGGTATTTCAATATATGTCAGAGACTCTAATTAATAACCCCCAAAACGTTGCCAAGAATTCAAAGGGTTTAGCAGAAGGCTTCCGGAAACTCTACCCGAGTATAATGGCCAACGATATTCCTGCTTTATCAACAGATTCCACAGAGTTCAAAGCTCGTTTCAGATGTGGGCGGCCGCTGGAAAACGACTACCAGGAACTTCGGAGCACTTTCTTCTATAAAAATATCTTTGGCTCGATGAGATCCGAAAGATTATACCCGACACCGTTTGCTGTCTTACGGGATATATTTATCTCGTTTCTAGGAAGAACCTATGAACAGATTGATGAGCAAGACGTTGAAGAAGAGAGGGTGGAGGAAGAGAGGGTGGAGGAGGAGAGGGTGGCGGAAGAGCCGGTAGAAGAAGAGACCGAAGAAGATATGGATGCGGATTCCATCTCTCTTGAATCTCATCCACCGGGAACACCACCTATGCCTCCACCTCGAGAGAATCATGTTAGAACAAATGCACCTTACCATACTCCGCCTCTGGCGGCTGGTTTCGAAGATGAAACGTGCATTGGTCCATTAAACAAACGCTCCATGCTTGTTGTACAGCGCAAGGTTGTGGATATACTCAAAGTATGGCTACAGTCCGGCAACCCAGACTTGTTAGTCTTTTTTGCATTCGATTCTCGAGTGTACTATAAGTTTCTCCTGAAAGACGAACACGAACAGCGAACAGCTATCAAGGAGTTGTCAAAATCCTGTTATTTTGTTTCCATCGAGGATCATCAGTTGCAAACTATTAGTCCTGAGAGAGTACACGAAGCTGCTTTAGCAAATAGGCTGATATTGATGGGCCACAGAAATTATTCCGGTCAAACGAAATTTGCACCAGATGGTGAACCGTCCAATGGGAACGTGATATCTTATGAGGACTTGATGGAATATATATCAGCGTATGATCTCAGAACAGGGAAAAGGAGGCTTGATAAAAAGGCGCAAATTGAATCAAGGAAATCTAATAAGCAAGAACATGTTTATACATTTGATCCAGTTGATGAGGAATTATAAGAAAGTAGCAGTTCATACCGCTGTCTTCAATAAATTTACCGAACGATAAAGGTTCTTGAAGAAACTATTTTCCTACCGAAAAACACTTTCTAATGAAAATAGCTGCCTGACGAAATCCTCTTCCTGAAGAACATAGCTTCTTAATGAAAACAGTTTTCTGACGAAAATTGTTCCCTAACGAAAATAGTTTTTTGATGAAAGATGCTTCCTAACGTAAAAGGTTTTCTGACGAGAAATGTTTCCTGACGAACATAGCTTTCTGACGAAAAGCACTACCTAATGGAAATACCTTTCTGACGAAAAATGTTTCCTGACGAAAAATGTTTCCTGACGAAAATAGTTTTTTGATGAAAGATGCTTCCTAACGAAATAGGTTTTCTGACGAGGTATGTTTCCTGACGAAAATAGCTTTCTGACGAAAATAGCTTTCTGACGAAAATAGTTTTTTGATGAAAGATGCTTCCTAACGAAATAGGTTTGCTGACGAAAAACTCTTCCTGACGAAAATAGCTTCCTAATGGAATAGTTTTCTGACGAAAAATGTTTCCTGGTGAAAAATGCTGTCGAATATATAGGAAGCTCAGTGTGGCATAAATTCTTTATTTGGCAATTTTCGGCTATCTCTTAACTGTGTGTGTGTGTATGTTGGCACATTTAGCAGGAATGGTCCTTTCTCACAAGCGAGAGCTCTTTATGCGTATGGCGATGCCTATACAGGTCACCACTCATCATTTGACCAGATGCCGACATCAGTGTCGACAGATGCTCCCTAACGAGAAAGGTTTTCTGACAAAAAAATGTTTTCTGATAAGGTGTCTTATGATCAAAATGAACCTCTGATAGAAACTGGCAATCATTATTTTCTTTGTGCTTAGTATTAATACAATAACGATATCGGGCGGAATACTTGAGCATTTCCACATCCTAGATGCCCGATCGCCGCCAGCGCAGTATATAAATGCCAACGGCCCCCTCGACTATGTCTCTCCTCTTTCACATATTTTGACAATGGACCTTATTGAGTTTGTACTAGAACAGATACATTTAGAATAGAGCCTGTCAATAGGAAAAAATAGTCTACTGATGGAAAAAGAAAACCTTACTAGTTGGTTTTATGAGTCCTGGTATACTTGACTGTAGAAGCTCTCATGGTATCGTTTATGATGACTGCATATTCTGATTGTATAAGTTACCCCTTATTCTCTACATAAAGAAATTATATTCCATTAAGAAAAAAACAAATCATTCATCGCAACAGATGGCTCCTTTATTTGCTTGGCTTCGAGCGAATCTTCACAATTCCTTCAGACGAAAAGTGAACGGGAGTCGGATAGTACGTTTCCTTTGAAAGTTAATAATTGTTACAGAGACGTGCTCCGGGTGAGATACCAAGCATGATAAGAATGGTTTCCATATATCAGCATCATCAGAGCAGAATGTGGTGACACGACCGGTTTCTTTGATTCGGATGCCGAGAAAAACATCTGCACCACATAGCATACTCATTTCATGAGCTTTTAGCAATAGACTTTGTTGTCGACTGGCTCGTTGCTGTCGTTGTCGTCTTCTTACGACGTGAGCGCTTGGGGAACACAATGAAGAAGTATTTTTCGGTGTCATTCTGTGGCTCCATCTACATCATTAAAATATGGGCGGTATTTATGATCTATGACGGGAATAGATTATACAGAAATATTGAATCTGAGAAACCAAGATGTATTTCTCATTCTTTGGATTCAGTTAGGAGGATAATAGCATGAAACAATAGCCACCAATATGCTGAAGAGGAATTAGAGATGTGGGTAAGGACTACTTACGCTATTCCCTATTCAACGTCTAATCCGTGGGCTTATTGTTGAACATGTTCATAGAATTGAAATATCAAGTTCACGGTTGTGGAAACCTTGCTTATGACAGGTTGTTCGCCTGTGCTATACTGCGTGTGCCCCACATAGTCCAGGCCTGTAATCTCCCTTTCTTTGAATAGGTACTCTATTTAGTTACTGTTGCGAATTCGCTGTTCTTGAATAACTCGTGCTATGATCTATACATCCTGTACAGGGTTTGAGATATAACAGTTCTATAAACTACTGACTCGTTCGAATCGTTATCCACCCTCTGTGTGGGCCCAAGCCACGCAACATTTTCACCACAACGAATGACTAGCCATATGGTCACAGCTTGTTAACATTTCATGGGGTTCAGTAATAGCAGTAAACGGACTTCCAAATGCGCCGTGTAGTTTTGCTAAAATCGGTATACGTTTTTTCAACAAATATAAATGCTCACATTATACTATATATATTCAACTAAGACCCTGCTGGGAAGGATTTAAATACCGTTTCTCCCGCGAGACATTATAATCATCTAGTGATGTAAATAGCACGCTAGGCAACAAATTTAGGCCGTTTCAGTGATAAAATATTGTCTGTAATAGGTTTCAAATGTGTCCCAGTCCTCCAGCTCCTGGTACGTCAATTCAGTATCATCGGGGTCGGTCAGCTTTATCGACTTCCACTCCTTTGGCAGTAAGCCGAGAAGCTCCTTCAAATGGTCCCAATCCTCATTCAGGTCGTTATCTCCGAGTTTGATCACAACCTCCTCTAAGGTAATAGATTTTTCGGGTAATAACATTGGAAGGAAATTGATTGAATCTTTCAATTCAAGCTTTTTGAGTCGCGGGAGATCAAAAAGCCTCTTCAGAGATGGACCGGTTTGAACATGGTAGGATATACTACATCCCGCCATTCGGACCTTCCTTAGGTTGGTGCCCAGACTAGCAAGGAGCGGAAGAAAACCCCAATCCACGAAGGAGTCGCACATTTCAAAGCACTCTACGCAACGAGGGGTGCCTGAAGTGATGAAAACTCCTTCATCCTTACGCGTGATTTGGAGGCGTTGTAACTGAGGTAGTTTGGCAAAGTCGACAATTACCACACATGATGTGTCTGGGCCGTCATAACCATTCCGGTCCGGGTGAAATGCCACGGAGAGACGAAGGAGTGAAGGGAGTTCTGGAAGTACTACCACTCCGGTCCACAGATTACACAGCTTCATGTATTTCAGAGACGAGAACAGGGGCCCATGGTCTGTGACAAGGGGCGCGCGAAATTGTGTATCGAATAAGGTGGACTGCACAAAACGACGATCAAACTCCCCATGATTACTGTTCCTCTTACTTTTCGACCCAAAAATCCTGCTTTGATCAGTATCTGCCTTGTTAAATTGCCCTTAGGAGAAGTACCGGCATTCACTTAAATTAGGCATCTGAGCCAAAAGGTTGAACCAGTTAGGCTGCACCAAACACCCTTGGAAGCACAATTTCATGCTTCGAACGTGTGACAACGATGTCTGCAGAATGTTCAATATGTCGGCCGGGGCCATTTCCCTCTGGTTTATACGCCGTGGGAAAATAGATTCGACCTCTATTGTTGGGGTGCGAACTAATCTTTGTACCACATGGAGCCGTAAAACTTTGCAGGTATCGTACAGAACCCATAACTCGGGGTCTGATAGCTACTGTTATTAGGTAAAGTAAGTCTGATGTAGTTGTCAGCTTACCTGGCCTAGTATTAAGCATAAAATTTCTAATGGTACCTCCAGTAGCATTTTTGTTTGCGAGAGCGAGTAGGTGAGGACTTAGAGAATGTTTCAGCTAAATCAATGGAAATATAAAGAGGAATGAAATCGTAGAGGACCGAGAATGGCAACTCTTATTAACATATATTCAAACAACTATTTGTTCAAAATAGAACTACAGCATTAGTACCAAGTGGTACAGATCTGGTTTATGTAAAATCAAGACACAAAACCTAATTCACAAACATTTATGCCGTGATAGAGTTTACAGACTCACATTATGTGATTAGAACAAAGGGCGTACAGAACTAATTAAAAATTAATAATAAGTTATACTATGTAGAACATAAAAGATAGAGCACAAAATTGCAACTCGTAAAATGTAAAATACCAAAAACAAGACTCAAAACAGAGAAAGCAAAACAGGAAAACGAACCACGAAATTATATACTCCTATAAAGATTTAACCTTTACTTCAATATTTGTGATAAATACCGACGATCGTATTTCAGTAGTTATATTCTTTCGAAGTTTCATATGATTGCTAAAGGCATCTGTAGCAATTAGAAACCAGCATCTTGTCTAGTAACTCTTAGAACAGCCGCGGATAACATTTATTGCATGAATATATATGCTTTCTGCAGCATGGACATTTGTTTTCGAAAAGCGGTACTTGCATGTTTAAGATACCAATGCAACCATCACAAAACATATGACCGCAGCCTAGTATCCACCATTTTTCCTTTGAGCCCTGACAGATTGGACATTCAATGTATTTGAAATTCCTTTTCTCGTCAAGACTCTGTTGCAATTGTTGTTCTCTTTCTTCTAAATCACCCACATTCTTCTGGAGAACTTCAATTTGCAATTTCAAGACGCAAAGCTCCTCTTCGCGTAGTTTCATTGCGTTGTCCCACGCTTCGCCTTGGTGTCGCAGTTGATCCTAACTAGAGTTAACATGAGAGTTAAGTGGAAGTGGGAAATAGGGTTCTCAGTGCGAGATATACTCACAGGCATGCAGCTGAATTGCGACGTGTCCTTGGTCTTTTTCCTCCGTTTGCGTGGAGTGGATGCAGCAATAGTACTCATAAGACTCTCGTAATCTTGGTAACTATAATCATGTTGTCTGGTGCTGCGGAGTGATCGAGATGGCGCATTCATAACCCCTTCATTATTATCATCAATGACAACATGTGCAGCGGTCTCTTTATCATGCAAAGGCGGTCTATCTAGAATGACGGTTGGTGTTTCAGAAGGTTCCCGGTCTACTCCAGATGTTTGACTTTGGGCCGGATCGTTTATTGCTCGTAGTGTATCCATTGAGGGTGGTACGGCATAATAATGGGAAGAAAGTGAGAACATTCATGTTCGGTGGACTCATAGTGGCTTTATATCCATTTAATCAGGTTTATGGTACTAATTCTGCAGTATTGATTTTGTGATGTTGATTCTATGTTACTGTTTTCGTGATTTTGATCCTGTGTTGTTGGATTAAGGTACGAAACAGCCTTAATGCATACTAGTGCGGCGGGCCACGGCGTCACGTGGTAGTTTGTTGCCGGCCGAGCCGTCGTTGCGCGTAAAATGTGGGGACCAGTCATCTACACTGATCCAGAACTAATTAATGGGACTTATATATTAAGAAAATCGACGTTGCAGGCGATGACACCTTCCCATAACCCATAAGCTTGGTCCACCCGCGGCAAAAACTGGTTTATAGGCCATGTAACCCCATTTTTGGTAACCTGTCGGTCAGCGGCCGTGCACCAAACCACTGGTAAGAAACCACTGTTAGAGACACTTGCATCATAACCACTGTGCAAATCAGTGGGCTAACCTGATCTAGGGTGACATGTGGATTGAGGTCGTTACACGGTCTGATTCACAGCAGAAACGAAACCATATCCAATAGAACGTATTCAGCTCAATACATAAAAGTAAATCTAGGTCTAGGCTAGGAGAGCTTCAAGCCAGTTCACACTCAATCAAACTCTCCACCCCATTTACATGGCTCCAGATACCCAAGATCCGGAAACCAGCGCGGTGGAGAAGCTGCCGCCATTCATGTTCTCTTCGCTCGCGAGAGGAGGTCAGACTCATTAGCATGAGATCGAGCCCAGTGATTTGCCAGCCAGCTTGTTGTTCTGGCACGATGTTTTCATTGATAAGTAGTTTGCTGTAGCCTGGTTCCATGGCGGCTGCAATACATGTCAAAATACGGTGACACTCGTCATCCGGCCAGTCGTGGAGAACAGAATGAAGATAATATGCTCGAGCACCTAACAGGATCAGTCGGGGATCAAGCATACGGGAGGAGAAATACCTTGTATCGGCTGTTTGGTGAAGAAATTATGAACCATTGGTTCGATATCACCCTCTTCATTATCAAACTGGGCAATGACATCCTGCTTGTCCTGCAACACCAATCGCCCCGGGGCTGTGGGATGCTTTCTCGCAAACTCGGCCAAATCGTGGCCCAGTCCACCTCCAACATCCACCAACAGAACAGCATCCGGGTTAAGATGCGCATCTTTGATCAGTGCAGCCTGGACGGGGAAAAAATCGCAATCCATCCAGCTTGGCCGTCCCTGGTGGTAGGCACTCATGTGATTGTTGAATTGCTGCACCACTGGGGGGTTTTGCGATGCCCAGACGAACCAATGTCTGGTCGTATGGTAGGCGAATTGAAATGGGCCCTTGTTCGGGTCATTTGGATTTTTATACCCGTTCTTCTTGAAATATTCGGGAAGACGATAGATCGACCTCATCGCCCCCTTAGCCCTACTTGACTGTGAGGTCATGATTCCAATTGGAGAGAGTCACTTACATGCAGAGAAATCCATCTGCGTACTTTGCACTGGCCAGCGTTCTTGACAAACGCGTGGAGAGATATTCGTCAGGTCCACACTCGCGGACTACACCCATGGCCGATAGATGCTTCATGATGCGACCTGATCTCGTCAGCAATGTCGTGTATAGTATTAGGGTTAGATATACTAATCAAGCCGCTTGCCGCCCCGGTGAGCTCGGCCAGATTCGCTGCAGTCATAGGCAACTCCGGGCACCGGTCCATGTCACGGAAGATCCCAATGCTAATAGCCGTAATAATCGCACCGTAGAGCGTGGGCTGCTTCTAGTTAGCTCGTTCCTGACACGTTCGGTATGCCTCACCTCTGCCCAGCATAATCTGAGGACAGTCTCTCGTGGCGTTTCTAGACACTGCACAAGAGTCCGAGCCGTCTCAAGCATTGCTAAACGAGTCTGCTCGTTGCTCGGTGACTGATGGTACGAGGAATACAATGATGCCAGAAGGCTGGATACACGATCACTATCGCAGGCACTAGTTGCCATTGCATCCATGTTAACAGTGAGGTACTCCATTGTTGCTTTTGGGAGAAATTTCTGGGACGGGAGAGCTTTCACTGGGTCTTGCTTTTATAGGCCAAATCGTCGCATCAGAGGGCTATGTGAAACCGCAAACCCGCAAACCGCAAACCACGAACCGCAATCTAGCTATCGTAAAAGACATATTGGATCTTCGATCAGCCATTATAGGAAATCAGGAAATCACATGTGCTCCGTTATGCTGCAAGTACATGCTCAGAATTAAAATGTATTACGACCAAATCCAATTTTCTCAAAACCGTAAAATAGATTCCATCAATTACCACAGAGTATAAGAGATAGCTTTGCCACGACCGCCATATAGCATACATATATATCACAATATAATTCACCATGGTCATCGAATCGGGAGACAAAGGGCCTACAATTCTCATAGTGATGTGGGCCCTAACCAGCATTGCCCTGATTTTAGTACTTGCTAGGCTTTACACGCGATTGGTGGTTTTGAAAAATCCAGGTGCTGATGACTATCTCGTAACATTATCAATGGTGCATGGGCCCATACTCAAACTTTCCGGTCTTTCCGTCTAATATTCACAGATTCTGGGCCTGGTTTTTGTTAGCATCACTACTGCGGCGGTGCGGTCCGGTAACGGTAGACACGCAGAAACATTGACCAGGGGCGAGTTTGAAAGAGCAGCAATGTTGAACACAATAGGGTTTGCGCCAGGGATCTTGTCGTTTGTGGTTCCAAAGCTAGGTGTCGCAGCTCTTCTGGTGCGAATACTTAACCTGTCGCGCCCGCATAAGATATTACTATGGTCGCTGGTGGGAGGAAGCGCGCTAGCCATATCCATGTGCATTGTGATAATATATGCGCAGTGTGATCCTACCAGAACCCTCTGGACTCCAAGCCTAGGTAACGCACGATGCTGGGACGCGTGGATTTTGGTCGACTACTCTATTTTTGCAGGAGGTATGCCAAGACTACCACTTTCAGCATGCGACACAACTGATGGCCAACAGCGCTTTCTGCGTGTGTGGATGTATTCCTCGCTGTCTATCCCGGTTTTGTCATGTGGAAACTGCAGATGGCGAGGCGGAAGAAAATGGGTTTAATTGTGGTTTTCTCTCTTGGTGCCTGGTCAGTTCGAGAGCCGCAGACATTACTATATGGCTGACATTGTGGAAAGCGCCGCCGTTGTCGCCGCCTACAAATGCACCCGGCTGCCAGGGCTGGCGGACGAGCAGGACTCTACCTGTGAGTGCCCTATTCGCACATAGTCGAGGAGTACTAAAGGATCAAAGACAGCACGGCGGACCTTGTCATTTGGACCAAGTGAGTGCGTCATAGGTATTTGGCTGGCTGTGCTTACCGTGGCTAGTGTTGAGTCGAACACGATCATCATTGCCGCATGTATCCCGACAATTATTCCGTTGATAGAACGGATCTTCATAAAGAAAAACCAGCCATCCCAAGAAATGCAAATAGATCCTCTTCCGCCCCAGCAAGGGATTGGCTTGGTTACTATGGTTCGTGGAAATACTAGTCGGCGATCTTCGAGCGACCTGGAGTGGACCTCAGGCTCAATCCTTAGAATGGACGAAATCACAGTCGACGTAGGTGATATCGAGCGTGGAGGATATTAGACATCAAAATAGGAGGCTGAGATTTTTGGTGGTTGTCTTTGCAAACCCAACGATGAATATGTACGAGCTGTGATGAATTTTATAATCAAAATAGAATTGGGGTATATTTGAAGCACGCTTGAATTTTACTATCCTTTGGCAAGAGTTAAATCTCATACGCTTGTTGAATACATTTGTCCCAGTCCACCTCAGAAGATAATGCATCACAAGGGTCCTCATCAGACACCTCTTGGTGTTCTAGCGACTGTTGAGTCGAAGGAACATGCGCTGCAGAAATTTCCTCCTCAAACGGATACGGAGTTGGTGGAAGGGCCCTCCATGTGGGCGAGTCGACGGGTACATCTTTTTCACGGTCAGCTATTGATTGCCACACCACAGTAATCAAATAATCAATTCAACCTTGTAGAACCGTCTGAAAGAATGATTTCTGCCAAATCCACTGAATAGACAGAGTATCTCTGTTCAACCTCCTCTCCATCACGACATTCAGTGGAAGAAGGACCTGAAGCCTGTCCAGGATCATGCTGATCGCCGCGGAGCTGCGCTTCGCGAGAGCTGTGATGCTCTCTGCCAAAACATTTGCAAGCTGAAATTTTTAACACAAAACACCGTGAGTGGGATTTAATTCAACTTGCCTCTGTGTCTGCGTCATTCATTGTGCGGGTATCTGCGAGCTCTTGGACTTCTATATTGTGGACAAGTGATTCAATCGTAATACCTAGATAACGAATACGCATGGCTACAGTATATACCCTTCATCGTTCAAACGAATGTAGACTGACAAAGAGTGCTTGCAAAGAGCCAAAACCAAAACATGTAGAATAGATCGTAGAATACAAGTCTCAAAAACATAGACAATGCACAATACAAAACACAGAAACGAGATTTATGACACAGGAGAGACGAACAACATGTCAAGAAACGAAAACTTTAATAGAGCAAAGCAAATCGCGATGGGTTGATATATCGGAGCCCCACAGTGACGATGCAATGAGGGTCTTCGTATCCTAATAACCGATGTCGCCCTTCTGGAAAATCATGGTTGCGCCAAGGATTCGTCAAATTGTTAAGGTGTTTATTTTGGGGGTGGTGAAAAATTTGCTTTTTGCAGAGAAAGCCGTGTCGGTAAAATGTTGTCCCGTAATCGAAGAACCAAAGGCGGAACGGTGCGAGCCGAACCAGCATACCTCAAATGCTCATTCCTTCCGAGGGCTCCGGGCGAGCGCCCCATAATTCCAAATAGCGTTGTTCGCACTCTTTCAGGCGGCGGTTAGCCTCTACCAGCGCCTCCCTTAGGGTCGTTGTTACGTGAAAGCACTTGTCCTGGAGCTCCATTAGAGCACGCCTTGCCTCCTGGTTCCAGGCGAGCTCTGCTCTTAGATAGCTGTTTTCGTACACCAACTGCTCCAACTCCTCGCGAACACCAGTTGATCGTTGTTTCTTTGACTCTTGGAGACGGGAAGGGAGTCGTTCAACATGCGACGTTGAACCCCCCGCAGAAAGAATCCAATGGTCTAGGGGGGTAATTTCTTCTTCGATCGGGTACAGCCGATGGGTGGATTGTGCCATGATGTAAGAATAGTAGGAGATCTAAGACCCGACAGATACAATAAAGATGACCGCGCCATATATGTAATCAACTAATCGCGTGTTTTTAATATGTAGAATCTAGCTTTCTCGGACAGGTACAGTGAGGTTCCATAATTCATAACTGGATGTGACCGCTTACCAGATTAAGATTCCATGGAAGTGGGTTGCAGTCGGTACATGTCTTTGGATTGCATGCTCCACAGGAACAGCATTTCTCTTGGACTGGAGTAAAACTACCAAACATGTATACTACCTACCTAGATGGCTGGACATTGTGCAGGGCAGCGTTGACAATTAAATGAGGGTATCACCCTGGAACCCTGCTTCTCGGGGACTATGAATCTAACTTTGAATCTATCTGATCAAGTGCTTCGAAAACGAAGTTTTGAACTATGTTTTCCACTTTCCGTTTGTCCATTCCGACATTTCCATTTCGCAATATGTATTTTACATATTTCAATTTGCCGCGTGTCCGTGACCCATACCGGTGGCGCTGGGTATATTAACCACCGGAAAAGCGAGCTCTAGATCCTATTGGTCCTTTACCGGCAGGCAATGAATGACAAGCGCCTGCTGATCGCAGATACACCACCATGTGAAGCGTCCATGACTCAGTTTTCAATAATTAGAGCGCCCAGTCACCCTTCGCTAGTAGCAAATGGATCATCAGTCCCAAAAGGACCTGCTTTTCTGCGTGTTGTCTAAGATGGACTAGCAGGCTTTGACATGCTCTTGGCATTAAGTTAGGCGTCTGGCGTATTGGTTTGGCTTCCATGCTTTCTTCCATAAGAACTTGTACCATTTACCTGTCCACTATGTAGAAACACTATGCAATGAGAAGCTTTCATTTCACTTTCTCAGGAATGAGACACGGTCCATCTAAATACATCAACGCGTATTAACGCTCCGCTGTCTTAGTTTCTTATAACATGATAAAAGCAACCGCCACAACGAAAAGGATGGAAGGCGAAAACTCCTGTCTCGATGCGGTTGAGGCAGAGGCAGTTGCCGGCATATGGATCGTGTCACACCCACTAGTTGGAGATCTCCTTGGCTGTTCCATCGGAGACACTCTAAGGCGATGTGAGGTGTTTTGGAGCGGTATTCGACGCAGTGGGATCGCCGGCCTCATCTGTTGGCCCCATGCGCCGCCACCAGTTGGTCTGAGTTATCGTTAGCGATGTTGCTTTTGATGTGATGATTCACGTACATCGCGAATGCAAAAGGTCCAGATAGGAAAAACAGAAGATTGCGGAGGTCCATGTTTGCTACGAGTTTACAGACTTGTAGCCGCCGCATTTAAATACTATCGCTGGACACCTCTTTCCAGTTTTGAGGACGTAAAAACCCTGGAATAGAAACAAATAACTGAGTTTAAGATTAGGAATTCAGACGATAATCCGTTTTGGATAAAGTCTAATTGTGAGCTCGGTGATGGTCACTCTGGAATGGAGTGGAATGGATTTAAATGAAACCATTTGCCACGGACAACCCGAGTAAATCTCCCTTTACAAGATGTCTTCGTTCCAGCTGCACCGCGGCCGCGCAATCATTGAACAGCCCACTTCAGATCAAGTGATCCAGACTCAATACACGAAAATGTTGCTCCAACTTGATCGTATTCCGTGGATCCATACGTTTCTAGCAGCCATCTTCCACTGGCTTCTTTTGGCAGGGTATATAGTGGTGCCGGGAACGTTCACTTCCCTTCAGCATTCAACTGCCCTAAAACACGCCCCCGGCGCTGTGATACACACGGTCCAGAATCCGCCTTTAATTGCGATTGCGTGCCTCTTCCTTGTAATGGGCGCATCCGGAATGTTCTGGCTGGCGTGGAGGTGGAGAAGCAACTACATCTGGCTCTCCAGGCTGTTTCAGTACGTTGCATCGTCCCCAGAAGGGCCCACTGACACAGAAACAGACCCACTCTTCTTAATGCTATGGCGGGAATGATAGCCACGCTGGTCAATGTTTATACCGCCAAGCAGGGTGATTGGTCAATCATGGCGCTGCTCACAGTGATTGTAACCACATTGGCTGCTGTTATATCTCTGCTTGCGGTTACTTGGTTTCAGTTCTGGAAGTTAGAAAATATCAAACGAGAGCATTACAACACTATGCGGGAGGTTGCCCGCAATCGGTGGCGCTCCGCTGTTGATATGTCATGAAACACGCTGCCATAGTTTGGCTCGGTCTTTGGTAGCCTGCATTTTATATTTCGGTCTTCCAATTGTTTCACTCTTGCCGTTTTTCATAGTGAATAGGGCGTTCACCATCGTTGTGGATGTCATATCCGGTGTTCGGGATCATCGAATATTGGTGTGGTCTGTTGATAGTGTACAGCCTACTCACGATTTCGAGAATCTCAAGGCAGCTACCTGAAACACAGTTTCATATTATGTTAAAGGAGGTTCAAACGGAAAGCGTAAATCCAATGTAGTGAATTTAACTCTTGTCATACCGAGGAACGTGTGAGGCACTTTAAGCGACCCCCGATCAAACTATAAAATCAGAATCATACCACCATGTACCTCTTCAATAACGTTTTACCACTTTTGGTTTCCATGCTTCTATCAAGAAAATGAAGTTCATTGTTATCTACTCGCTTTTGACTCCCTCTCTAGCAATCAACTGGGGGCCCTGTCCTCTTGTCGGCCCTAATGCTTGTTTACCTCATAGAACTTCCTCCGAGGCCTCAACTACGTTTACTACATCTATAAGCTTAGATAGAAGTACTGATACTTTTACTTCGATTTTTCCTAATACCTCAAGCCCTTCGATGGTATCAACATCTCTATTGGCTAATTCAGGAGGTAGCACTGGTCAGAGCCCCACGGCTACTGATATATCCTCTTCTTTGTCGACTCGCACTATTACAGTCATGGAAACGACTGTTGTTTGGATTACTAAGTGATTGGAATAAATGAATATACCGGACGACTATTTTGTACTTGTTTTTATCTTCATCAAAAGCTCTCTTAATCTATTCTAGCTTATAAGAAGTTATTACATTAATGCTAGAAGTATTATGTACTTATCTCCGGGGAAAGCCGGCACTATACCTAGATGAGAAGACTGCCTTCTTGTGGGATAAGTTCAATATATGTGACAATTACCAGTATCAGTTGAGGTAAACGATAGCACACCAAAAAGCAAAAGAGCGCAATATAGATTTGCGAAGTGAATATTTTAATTAAATTTCGGACTTCAGCTCAGATTAGCTCCTTTGTGTAGACGAATCGGGGTGTAATAAATGAGCAGGATCTAGGCAAACAATATGATTTTTGGGTGTCCAATTATACCGGACCTGAATTCTAATGAAGAGATCTTTTCTGAGCTTAAGGCGTTTATTATAAAAATGAATTTGGCATCTTTATTAAGAGGATTCCGACTAAGCTTTCGACAACTTCGTGAATGGTGTTGATAGTGTTGGTATGCGAGAGCAAAGCGCTAAGGGCTATTTGTGGAATGCAAGCCCGAATATACAGGAACTATGAGTTAGCTGTACTGTAAATTACTGCGGGATAACGCAACATTAATTGAAGGCCCAAAAAATGTGTAGTCCATATTTGTTTACTACTGTATACGTGGCAAGCCTCGTAATTAAAGGAAAATGAGAATCCTAGACAACCATGGGTACCCATAATTTTTATAAGGTCCCCATTATGCTGTTTAACAACCGTCGATCAGAGCTCACTTCTTCTGCAAGCAACTCCGTGAAAGAAGATATAACAATTGGATGGCCCTTTTCAAGTTGAAAACAGTCAGACTTGGTGAACTCGAGAGCATTATTGCAAACGCGAAGGCACAGTTGTATAGACTTTTGTTCCTGGGCAACTGCATTCGGTATTGCCCGAATGTAGTGACCTGCGAGAGTAGGCCTGTCCAATTCTTCCTCTAGGTCTCTTCTAGTCTCGTCAATCATATGTTGATAAGACTGAAGCACGGTGCTATTGATAGAAGACTTTTTACTAGGTAGTATTGTTAGAAAAGTCCACTATATGGTGGAAATAGTGTAAGCTTACAGTCTTGCTTTTCCCAATGCTACTCTGAACGTCAAATTGTAACGGGATATAACGTATTCCCAGAGATTGAAGTCTCGAGGTAATATCTTTTCAGGTTGCAAGATATAATCAGAGAAAAAATTGGCAATGGATTTGCATTGCACTGCACACTGTTGAAGTGGTAGCTCTAGTATCAAAAAATCACGGTCATACTCTGCTACGAACCAAAGGTCAACTAGGGTTTGTCGCAGAAATATTGTTTGGTCTCGAAGTCTTCGGACAGTATATATGGATTTTATCCCCTGAAGAATTGTATAGAGAATGTCGTTGACGTCGAGCAAAGCATGTATTTGAGAAATAATTATTGATTTTAGGACACTAGGGATGCAAGTTCTGGATGAGTTGTAGATATGGCGACAACTTAGAACTGCCGCAAGCAGGGTAGATGATGTTGGGAGATTTTCCAGAACTAGCACAATGATCTCAGCAGGAAGTGTGTCAATATTAGGCGTCATGGCTAGTTTGATGGAATGAAAAGCTTTATGGTGCAGGTGTACATTACCTTTAAGCTGAACTTGTCTGCCAAGAGTGAGGGGCTTGTCGACTGCGAGCTTAAATAAGCTCCCTGATCGGGTTAGGTCACGTCTAATATGGAAATACTCCTCCATTGTCTCAACACAGACCCACCTGGGAGGATCTCGCGACCGGCTCACCGCCTGCCCTGTCGGGCTCTGCCCGTCCCTCCGCAGGAGGGTCTGAAAACTTCCTGCGTGGTTTTTCCTAGGAAGCGCAATCTGAAATCGACCTCATTCAATTTTCCACTACATAACTTATAACTATCGTTCTTCTCTCACTCGAGGGATTAGGTCCTCTAGTCTTTTGTCTAACTGTGAGTTAATAAATATTGGTTGTATACCAGAAAGCCATCCAATATCTGCAGCTTGTTACTCTCCTAACCTATCTGTAGGAATAATCTGCAGATTCATTTTACCGGTCAAGATTGGGAAGGCGTTGAATATGAGAGATTTTCCAAAACTGGTTGCAGCAATAAGCATCGTGTCACTATATAAATATACTAGACGGCAGAGAATATAGACTTGCTCGTCTCGTGGTTTTAGGTTCTTTCCTGGATATATTTCTAGTAAGATCCTGTATAGGTATGCGGTAATAACCCAGTGATACTCAGAGACCCCTGCCTCTATACGATAATAATCCACGACTTGCGACAATTCATCTACTTCTATAGCCATAATCTTATTATTATAGGATTATTGAATTAGCAGAGATAATAGTGGGTTGCTTTCGACGCAGGGGATTTGATTTCCTGGCGCGTGGCATGATAATGATGAATCCCAGGGAAGCAAGTTTCCAAAATTTCCAGGACTTTCAGAACTGTCAGGACTTTCAGGACTTTCAGAACTGTCAGACCTGTCAGAACTTTGAGGGCTTTCAGAACTATCAGAACTGCCAGAACTTTGGGGACTTTCAGGACTTTCAGAACTGTCAGCCAATGATAGAGCAGGGCGTAAATAGGGAGGTAACGGTTGAAATATAGATATGAGGTATAGATATATATATTTAGGAGGTTACTCCCTCAGTAACAATTTCAGAGTTTTAAAACCCTAAGGCTCCATGAAACCCGACTTGGAATAGGCAAAATTGATATTAAATGAATTGTTATGATTTTCTCTTCAACTTGTAGAAGCCCGATTTTCAATATAGTGTCCTAATATTGCGCACGCGGTGGTCAAAATTTTTATATCCTTCATATGTGGTCCGTTATCCATAAAAATTCGGCAACTAGTGCTCAGACGGGCTCCGCCCAAAGTCGTCACCTGACTTACTAGGCTTAGTCTAGTAAAAGTGGCAGAAAAAGGCGCTAAGCCCGTCTGAGAATGAGATAACTCCTCCATATTCTCCGGTGTCGACGAATTACGCGATGTAGTTTAGCGTGCCATTTGGGGTAAGGTGCCGTGGCACCACGGCCGTGTCAATAGCCACGACTCCATGCTATCCTAAGTATAAAACCGTGGCGTCCCCCAGACATGCCTGAACAGCGCCCATGTTGCTCTTTGCCTGCAGGACTGGGGATTTATTTCCGTCAGATGCAGACCACGTCATGTACTGCGCCTCCTTTATTGCGCTAAAATTGGCCCCTTTTTCGAGACTGCGTTACTAAATTTGCGCCTTTAGTGGCGCTCTGCGCCGTAGCAATCAAATAATCCAAGATTCTCTTTTCTTTCCCCCATTCCTCCTTTTTTCCTTTGTAAGTTTCTTGTTCCCCCTCTTGCCAGAGGACAGAAACACTGAAGTACACTGAGCTATTGCTAAGTGCTACTGCAGATTTAGCTATGTTCATTTTCGTATAAGACTCCGCTGGCAACTCTTCCAAATACTGTCCAGAATAGGAGTGGTTGGTGGGGGCTTCGAAGATTAGCTCATCGAGTATTATTATAGATGAAATCAGAGGAGGCTTTTTAAAGTAGAATGCGCTGTACGGGATACTAGGATTGCTCCTAGTTTTCTGTAGTATGCCGGTGGCTTATGCAAGAGACGTCATGTATACCTGGTTTGACTGCTAGCCTTGATGGCGACGTTGGCATTATCATGCTAGGTCATACAATTAAGTAGCAAGTGGCAGAAAACAACTAATGCCACTGGATCGCATGCCGGACGAGGGCCTCTAGTCTCTAGCTAGGTATATACAAATCGTTTAAGACATAAAAGACGGATTGACCACTAGCTTCACTGCATTATTGAGATACAAGTTCCATTATTTACAGAGAAGTACTGTTATGTTGAACGCTGAAGAGTAAGAGCGTCTTATTCGTAGAAGGCATCCAGTAGTAATGCACTTTGCATTGGAACGTTTCATCTTTGGATGGCTCACCAATTGCGATTTGGCTCTAGTACTTCATCATAGTTGGTTACGATTTCCTATAACGTATAAAGGAAGCCTGCAAGAGTGATATGTACAAGCTAAAATGCTTGGTGTGTCATCTTCATCCTTCAGGTATAGGACAACTGGCCAGCAATGTTCAGCTGACTCGAAAGCTGCAGATAAGTATGACCTCCCAGAAATAGCAACAATAAAGTTACACAGATGAATAAATAGTACGTTTTACTTTCGCCTTATGATTATTGAATGACTGGCTACCATTCTCTTAGAAATCAGAGGCTGCAGCTAGATGCAGCCTTCAAAATAGTAACGCGGCTATACAGAGGATAGAATAGATAAGGCGTTTTACATTCTTTCTCCTACTCCCAGACGACTGGTGAAAAGTGCTTAAGTAACTCAGTAGGTGCATGTAGGAGTAGCTCTCTAGAAGCAGTAACAACAGTTCCACCACATCGATTGGATAAAATGGAAGAGTAGATTGATGATTTACGAGGCATTTTCCAACTTTTTATATTTGACATCGAACTGATTGGTGAACAGCTCTTGATTATGAGACTGTTCTGCTGATCTTTCACCAACTTTTGAGCTTGGCGTTTCTGAGCGAAGTTGCCTTAATCAGGAAAATAAGAAGGATGTGGCTCTTTCAAAAACTATATAAAGCTTGATGATATGCATCTCTTCATGAGAAAACTGGTGGAGATCATAATAAGTTTGAAAGGTTACTCTCTATTATATTCCGCTGACCCTTGCTCAATAGTCTCTTTTACTTGTTTGAAAAACATGGCATTTCTTGCAGACGACACTCGCATGCTCTCTGGTACATCCTCATTGAAAGCATCTTTTTACTCTGCTAAGTCGGTTGTGTGAAGTGTCACACTCGTATAGGTCTCACACAAGGGCTGATACGTCTGGATGTCACTCTGGTGGTTCGACCAAAATGGGCACGAAAACAGACTTAATACAGGTCAAACGCAAATTGGTAACCCCAGGATCAGTCTTCGCTTTCTGCCGGGCGCCTAGAAAACTGGAGTCGCATCAATCATTATCATCCTCCAGCCCCACGGCGGTCCATGACGGTTTGGCAATATCAGGCTCACGTGCTAACCCTATGATTATTGATGCTGACTGGGCACCATCGGGTCCAGGGCCTAACTCTACCTGTGAGGCTCTCGGAAGCTCCGCTTTGGCTCTCTCTCGAAAACTATACGGCCGGACCCGTCTCAGTGAGAGTTAGACCGTCAGGAGTGCCTGTCCACGCCGCGGTAATTACCATCAAAGCTTCGTTTCAGAGCAGCTTAGTTTCATTGCGGAGCCAGAGCCTAGTCCTCTTAAGGGTACAGACAAGGCCGAACTCTGAAAGTCCCTGAGGCAAATGGAACAATAAAAATCCCTAAGAAAACAATGGCTGTTCGTTGGGATGATCCTAATATCGAGCTTCTTGATGGTGAACTATCCGATTCTGATCCTCGCAAGATGAGCCCACGACGGGACGATAAGGATGTCGAGCGTGTTACTGAGGAAGCATCGACAACCATAAGGAACCGATAGGAAAGCGCTGAACATGCGTTTTCTGGCCAAAAAAAAAAACGCTTTCCACGGCTGAAACCAACCTCAACCAACAAGAAAAGGAGAATAACCAGGCTGAAGCGGAGATCAAAACTCTGTTCGAGAAATATCAAAAATGACGGTCTTTTCTAGACAGTTTAATGTTATCAATACTTCTTGTGTACTTATGAAGCGCAAAGAATAATAGTCAGCTACTGCACTAGCTACTGATGAACATCTAGAAGAGGATACGGTTGAGATAACCGTAAATACATTCTGTAACGTGTCCTGCAGAGTAATTACACATGGTCATTATTAGAAGAGGAGTAAAGAAGCAGCTACCGATCGTGTCATCCAATCAACGCCTTGGTTGTATAGAGTACAATCTGGGATAGTGTTTTCTACGAACGCCGACAGGGGTATCTGCCACCTTTCCCCGTTCTTCACCCCACCACGCTAGTCCATCGTGCATCTGGCGGAAGAGTTGGGAGAAAGTCACGTCCTTTAACATAGAACGGTGTGCATTCGTAACATCCTCGTATTAAGCGACACTAATGTAGCTCATTCGCTTCCTAAACTAGTTGTATATTGGGATTTTAGGTTTTGGTTAAGTGAAATCACTGGAGATGGCCTAGCGAGAACCAAAGACCTCAAACAGACCCAGTTGACACGACTGGATCCAAAGGTTGTCGCAAATGACTGGATGTAGCTGGGTAGTGCAACAGGGGTCTAATCTTCGAGTTGTACGTACGATCCTTCTCATCGGTTTAGCTTGCTGGTATGATCCTTAACAACAACAGAAGAACTCGCAGCAAACAAATTACTTGGAGTATCGCCCCACTTATAACAGCGATTGGCGAGCCTAGACTATGTACGATGATACTGATAATAAATTACGGAAGCGAAGCCGCCAGGGAGGTAGAAGAGGACGGTTGACCAACGAGAGCTACATGGAGCCGCGGGTATATAAAGGGCTTCATATCTTCAACTTATTCCTGTAAATAACCTTCAAATTTCTTAACCCCTCAGTGCATCATATATTATTCCTACCGATACATGGCCACACTTTCCGCAAAATGGTGGTAGTTCTGCAAGCAAGATTAGAAGAAAAGCTCCGTGAATGGGAGTCTCAGTCCCATCAGTATCTACCGGACTATAAATTCATCCCGCCGGAGATTCCATTTAACACTCTCAGGGTACGTCTTTAGTGTATAATATCTCACTGTATACTGAATATGCTCTCTAGATCAGTCATATTGACGGCCTTTTCTGGAAAAGCGGATACCCAACCTCCCAGGTGGAGTTTATTGCAGCTCGCATCTGGCAAGGGGATCTGGAACAGAAATGGATTTTAACAGATATTTTTATATGTGAGATACCAGGAGGGCAGTTTGAAGCTCCCCGGCTGAATTCTATTTTAATGGAGCTGGGTGGGGGAAACCTCGAAACTATGACAGTTCAAGTCAAGCAGAAATCACGGAAAACTTATATTGGTATTTGTAAGCCGCAGATTGCGAAGCGTCTTCTTCGTAATCAGCAAGCTGGTTCAGCTCGCCTTTATTATAACAGTGGTGTTAAGAATAGGATAACCGAATAACGTGCCAGAGTCTCTTTGTCGGCAAGCTTCCTCAATCTCTGAGAATCACAGCCAAATCTCCCAGTCTTCATGTTCTTCAATATTTAGATGTGTCTGGTGCGTCTATAAGGGTGACTTGGGTAGTATCAAACCAATTTCCCTTGGCGGATATATAATCCATGCATTGTTTGTTTTCCTTTATATAGGAAGGCGGAAAATTTTCTGGGAGAGTTTTGCAAGATTCTTTATTCCTGCTTCAATGTACGTGGCTGTTTCCCTCATTTCTCCAGGATGCTCTGCATCCCAAAGCCTCCGATACAGGCCTTCCATACTGACAAGTTCTTTGTGTGTACCCTGTTGCACGATCTGTCCTTCTTCGAATACCAGTATAAGATCCGCATGCACGATAGTTTGCATTCGGTGCGCTACAACAAATGCCGTGCGCCCTAAAGCAATTTCCATTAAGATATGGCGAAATGTCTCTTGAGCTGTATTATCCAGGGCGCTCGTGGGTTCATCAAGGAGAAAGATCTTTGGATCCCGAATTATCGCCCTTGCTAGAGCAAGTTTTTGAAGCTCTCCACCTGAAAGTTTCTCATCATCCTTATCCAGGTCGTAAAGGCCAACTTTCAAAGCGGCCGCGTGAATCCGCTCATCAGTCACTTCTGGACGACAGTATCGAAGATTTTCTCGTATAGTCTTTCCCATTTTTGGAGAGTCCTGAGTTAGAAGGTACAGTTGGTCCCGCAGGCTTGCTGTAGTAACATTTGTGATATCCTGCTCATCAATTTCAATGGAACCAGACTCCGGATCATATAGTCGAGCGAGCAGCATCATCATGGTAGATTTACCTGCACCATTCAGTCCAACGCAGCCTACCATTTGACCCCCTCCACATTTGAAAGAGATCCCTTGTAATTTGCGAAAGGAGACCTCCTTAAACTCTATGACGCCGTCTTTAATCACCAGCGATCTAGCATCCTCTTTGTCTGTAATTGTTGGCTTTCGCTCAAATAATTCCAGGAAAGTCGCTGTCGCCCTCGCATGGTTCTTGATGCTTTTGATATTATTGTCGAAAAATAAAATTGAACCACTCAGTCCTTCCCAGTAGGCAATCAATCTCAGGATGTTACCTGACGATACTCCGTCCTCCCGTATAAGAGCAGATACATTGGCACATGCTGCAAGAGAGCCAGCCATAAAAATCAGAGACCGTTTCAGTTGTTGTATATTTGATGAATGATCTATCGTATCATCAAGGGTGTGTTTTCGATTGACCAACTCCGCAAACCTTTTCACCTCGATATCAATCTGATTGAATTGGTCAATATATACCCAATTCTGCAACGAAGACTGAAGTTGATGATATTTCTCACTCCAAGCAGCTTTTTTCTCTTCATATAAAGAAGACTCATCGTCTTTTCTGAATGATGTGAACATTAGCAGAACAGCCGCTATAATCAATCCCATTTCGTTGCCAAAGTCCGAAATCAAAGAGGTGATTATAGATAGTAGACGAAGCATATTAGGTATAATCTCGAGGAGCACGACGTGTGCAAAATGGACAATGTACAGTCCTTCCTCGACGTTATGAGGATGAACCTTTCCCTCATGAAAGTCCATTGAAAGATGCATTATGTGATTGTATGTATCAACCAGCAGCGCTTCTTCGTAAGCACGTTTATAAGACAGCCATATGGACCATCGGATCATGCCAATAATTTTCCCATGCAGGAATTTAAGCATCATATACACAAATATTGCCCACACAGTACTGTTTGACGTATTCAGTTCATCGCTCATATTGCCCAACTGTTGTGGAACGATAATGTTCAAGGCTGTCTCGCAGCCCGTAATGAGAAGGATTTGGACAAGTTTCACCTTGAGCCATGGTTTTCCATCTGGCCATAGGTACTGCATTGAGAATCGTAGCACCTTTTTCATCCTTGGGATGACGGTATTCTGCTCTTTTGCCTCCCTAGCAGATAGGGGGCGTTGTTTCTCATCCATGTCTGCCCGGTGCGGTGAAGATGTCGTATCTTTGTATACGAGACACAAGGTCAACAATAAGAGTAACTTCAATATGTGGGCTGTGATATGGAATAAGGAGCACCAATCATCGGAGGTACGGACGAGAAAGATCTCGGATAATAGGAGACTTTCACCAAGTATATATGCTAACCAGATGACACGATATTGTGCGGCAACACTCCCAGACGTTTTCCTGACCCCTGAGACGAGGACGGTCCAGCTCAATGCGGAACCGCATATAAAAATGGCGCGGGGTTCAGATGATGAAATACCGGCGGTCCACTTTGCAGCCATCAAGATTATCGCCTCCATCCCATAGATGAATAGTATTGCGGTCTTTGTGGTGACTATTGCTTTCCAAGACGATTGCGACTGTAGCCTTGCAGTGTTCTCGCCTGCCTTGGTTGTCAATGCCAGATAAGATGAGCACCCATAAAAACATATTGTAGAAGCCAGAGGAAGCAGCTGTAGGAACAAATTGAAGGGATCGATCCCTTTCACGAGAGTAAGTGTCATGGCTGGGGGTGGTGGCCGGAACCAAGAAAAGAGTTCTGGTCTTTCGGCAGGGAAGGGCTACTGCTCCGTATTTATGCTTGAGATAGCGACACTATAGATTCTGGAACCAATAAGATTCCTTTATAGCACTGCAGGTTGCATGTTGGTCCGGTCATTAGGCGGATGGACTGTGCTATGACTGTCCAGTGATACAGGTCGCATGCCGTATCTTACCCGTGTCTTACGCTTGGCTATGAATTGTTTCGCAACTGGTTCTCAAGGGTTCTAAAACTAACCTCTGTAGACTCTTCACAAGCAACTTCTGAAGTACTATTTGACTTCCTGCAGTCACGCCTATTCGTTATAGCCAAGTCGTGACATGAAAAGGGTAGAGATCATCTGGAAAGGTGGCACCACAACTCACCACGACCGGTGGCGTTACTCTACACCAATACTATGTACTACTGATGAGTGGATATCTATACATGAAAATTAAACCTCCAACGTGGAGAGCGAACTCTACTTTTGGAAAATAATCTAATTGTTCACGGAAATGCAGCGTAACCTCACCTGGAAGGATTGCAAAAGTGACAAGACGCTCTTACACTAACGGAACAGAAGAAAACGTAAAGGATATCGCTGCATAATTGCATCAAGTCGGCAAGGGAAAAACCCTTCAACATTACTTTGAAGGTCATATTGCTGTCAATGTAGACCATAGCTGCCTACGGAAAGGAACATATCTCCTTAGCTTTCACCCATTGTGATATCTGGGTCATACTGTGAAACAACAGGGACGGTAATGACTGGATACTGTTCGGCGAGGGCGAAAAGCTCATCTGCAAACTCTGCCGTAGTGAATCTGCGCTGTTGATAGTCGTAAACAATCCAACATTCCAGCTATAACATGAGAATCATTAGCTTGGACCAAGAACTGGGATGATAAATATATATATATTCAAAGCAACTCACCTTGGCAAGTTGAAGGCCCAACCAGAGGCACCGTCGCGTCCGCGGAATGATCGCCGAGGGGGGTTCGACACAACGTTCTTCAAAACTTTCTACCTGATTGAAAAACCCTGGTGGATGATACAGCTGGCTCCATGCTAGCCCTCGAATCAAGAAATCCTCGGGCAATTGCTGGGCTGAATCTCGTTCGTCTTTCGGAAAGTCTTCACGGGCAAGGCTTGCCAGATCTGTTTCCGGCTTGACTAGGGAGTTTAAAAAAGTGGTGATGCGCTTCCAGGGAACGTCTGCTTGGATGATTTCCATGCTCTTTGGGATGAGAGCTGTGCACCAGAGGAATGCTAGCGAGAGATGGACACATGGCAGAACAGTTCGGTTTTCAGTGTGCTGGAGGATGATATCCAAAGTCGAGAAAGCCAAGTGAGAAGCATAAGAGACTGTGTGATCGCTGCTCCAGAATCGCTCAGTATCTCCAAGAGCTTTCCGAAGCCGTATCACACTCTCATCACGTGGTCTTGTTTGCCAGTGTTTATACGCGGCATGGAATATGTCAACCGGTGGCTTGCAAATTTTCTGACCATTAAACATTGGGAGCATCCGCCCATCTCTATTCCCATAGTCGAATATAGCAACATAGTTTGCGGATACTATAAAGGCGCCATATTCTCTGAAGACCGCTTTGATAGACGTAATATGAGAACTAAGCTGATCAAGGAACTCTGTGGTCCATAATACCGACTGGGCAATATTGCCCCGGTTAAAAAACAAACCATGTATCTTGACAAAGGTGACCAGGACAGGCGGATTACATGGATGCACCGGTTCAGTGGATTCCAAGAGAGGCTGGAAAACGAGCGAGATACTGTCGCGTGCGTTAGTGAAAGGCTGTAGACTTATCAGTGCCTTGGTATAGTAAAATAGCTGCTGGATCAGCTTCGGTCGTGCCAATACAGCCTGGTGGTGTTGAAGACGCCCAATCTCAGGATACTTATCAGCTGCTTTTGTATACCAAGACTTGGAGACAATGTTCCAGATATCGCGGTAGTGCATATCCGCCCCTTCAACAGCCATCCGGTAGCGAGCTAGATCGCCTAGACACTCAATCCAGGCCCCATTGAAAGCTGGAATCGTCTCTAAGAAGAGCGTCATCATGGAATAAGCCGTATAGATAAAGGTCTTCATATATTCAAGAGATCCGGGAAGGTTTTTCCGTAACAATTCCAGGAGTGAGTGAATGCCATGTCGCCACAGCCGAGCAGTCATGGAATACTTCTCAGGTAGCAGCCTAAGAGCCTTTGTCGCCATAGGATGAAATGAAGCAAGAAAGAAATCATAATGCTCTTGTATAAGGGTCCGATGAAGTGCGATCAGAGCTCGCCACTGTTTCGGCCATATCTCGTTTTGCTGATTATCTTGCCTTCGGTGGAATCGAATGATTTCTTCCTCAACCATGAGGATGCCAGCATAAATCTCTTTAGTTTCGTTGATCAGCTCGTCCGCGGTGATAACACTAGTTGTGGCCTGCAGAAGGATGCCACTGTGTTTCTCAAGTTCACCATAGGAGCTCCTTGACTGCACCTGGTCTTCTACCGAAGACGGATGGGGCGGCTCTACAAAGTCATCGCGACCATGTTCAGCATCCGACCCACCTGAGACTTTGGGACCCGAACCTTCAGCCTGTTCAGCGCCAGACGCTAGAAGATTGGGAGTACGGGCAGGCGAGCTACTACCGGTGCTGCGCGAACTTCCGCGAACAACGTTGCTCAGTGTGTCTACGCCGAGAGACAATTTCTTATTTGATTGACTTGAATAGGACTGTGCCGAACATTTTGACACATATTGCAGTGATATGTCGTGGTAACTCTCTGCTAGCGGACCGGAAAGCTGCCTGTATGCAGCAGTTTCGTTGGTCGGTGGTGCCGAGTCAGGCGTATGATTTGGACAGCCCTGATTAGTGAGGCTAGACCTACCTCCTACGTGGGCAAGGTCTTGAACATGGTCATGTAATGATAGTAGCTCAATTCGTAAAGAAATATTCATCACACCATGCGAACCATGACCTTTCTCTGGAGTCGTTTTTTCGCTGCGAGATATTAGGCATATTAGCTAGCCATCTAAGATGACAATAGAAGAAGTCAGCGCGTATCTTACACCTCGCAGTCCATCTTCAGCATCACAAAAGTGATATGTCTTTCACGTATCTGGGAACAGAGGGTGTGTATAGAATATCAGACCAGGTTCTTTGTGCTCGCGCATCTTATGGGGATGATAGAGCTCGCTTTTTAAGCATAGGAGACAAGTGATGACAATACAGATGTGGCGTAGATGCAAGGCATCTACTAGAGTTGTGTATAAGCGGGCAGGTAGCCCGATTAACCCGGGTGAATGAGCATAGCCTCTTTTTCAAAAGTGTACTTTGGCTAAGAGTCATTGATCATCAATAGGATACAGACCGATCCTTGTGATACCCACAGCCTGGCTCAACTTTGACTAAAGATGATCATTAGCCGCCTCATAGCCTGGGCTTGACTGCCACGCCAGGGGAACGCCATGCTCTCAACCGACTTACACCAGATGGGTCCTGCTAGCTGGCTACGGCACATATCCGCCTTTCTCTGCATATGGCGTAGAGCCGTCACAAGAAAAAAGCCTCCGTGTGCATCTTAGTCTTACCCTACAAGCCACGGTGTCCAACATTTGAGAACGACAGCATGCAGCTGTTGGCTGCCAGCTTGATGAGTATGCTTCGTTCGGCAAATCCTGCTGCGGGATGTTACTGCAGGTCTAGTAACAACTCTGTAGGAGCTAGTAAAAATTTCGTTCACTACTGAAACTAAATGTAACTAGTTCTGGACTGTTATTTCGGCTTTTGTACGACATATTCCAGCCTTGTCGAGGAGCAGCGAAGATAACGGGGGGGGAAAAAAAGCTCTCACCGTCATCACTGTACTCTCTTTAGATAAATGTGTGTCTTCCTTCTACCTGCTTAGTTTGTGGTTGCATGAGTGCAAAGATTCATTTCCTTATTGGTTTGATTATTGGGTTGTGGAGACCTGGTAGTAGGTCTCAGGCCTTGTAATTCCATGCGGAATCTTGGTAAAATCCAGTCCGTGTCTATCTACCCCTGTTCGGTATTGCACAGCTGAACCCTACCAAGCAAACCACATGAAACTGCCCACTCGTTGTGCACGCATATGTTCGACAACAGAACATTAGGGCCGGTGCCAGTCTGTATGTGATATGTGTCGTATGGCTTGGCGATACTTCCGCGCGAGTACCCTGAACAGGGACAGAGACTATGAATCGGTTCATTCCTGCCTTACTATACTCCGAAAGGACTCCCGGATAGATTTCAAAAAGATGATACTTTGTTATCCACGGCTGCATTAAACTCGCTTTCACCTTTGATTTGTTATCTCCTCTCCCGCATGACTTTTGACAGCTTGAGAGACTTTGGAACACACAATGACAGAGTTATAATTATGTACAATACATCCTAAGTTCGCTGGAAGTTAGGATAAAGGCGAACCCAAACTTCTGCCAAGCTCTCTTTATATTTATCGCGTTCCTTCATGAGCTGGTCCCTCAGCTGCAGATCTTGAGGGTGTTGAAAACCATGTTCCTCACAAAGGTGAGACCAGAAAAGAGTAGGGTCATTGAAGAGTACGACTTTCCTGAAGCAGAGGTAACATCGATAAGGTTTAACATGATAATCGAGATTTCTCTTGTACACATTCTCTTCAGTCGTTTTTAGGTGGTCACACCGCCCAAAAGCTTCTGGGCAAGAGAAGTACCCATTTATCGGTTGTAAATTATAGTACTCGCAGTAACGAGAACTCCTCCGAAACTCTGATATTATTTTTTTCCCATCCCATATCCTTCCCATCTGTTCATAGTTAGCATATGTTGACGGGAGTTTGCTCGGGGTTAACACATCTTATTCTTCATACCTTGACTGATTGTGTGGGGTGCCATTCATTTGAGAAACAGTCCATACCCCAAACCGAAGATACAGCTTTCTTTTCTTGGATGAGATGGTTTTTGGTACCTTTATATATTGGCCTGTTTGTAAAGACAAGATGTTAAGGAACAGTCATCACATAGTGGTGTGGGTCCTGACTAGGGAACCTTTCGAGCATTTGGGTCAGTAATCATAAACATATAGTTCACTTAGCTACATGAAATAGATGCTTCTCTGCTAGGTAGTTTAGCATACTGATCGACATGGCTAGAACATCTTAGATGAAAGCAGCTAAAGAAAGGGAAAAAAAAGCGAGAAAGAAAGAAAGAAAAAGAAAGAAAACTAAGGAAGGAAATGAGGAAAAACACACAAAAGTAATCTACCCCGCCAGTAGCGATACAGCAGACAGCAGTAATATACATTAATATAAAGTGTTGACTAAGGACTATTCGAAAATGCCCTCCGTACGGTTGAATCATATAAAACCTCTCCATCCCAAACCCTCGAATCACCCGTAAAGCAAAATGAGTAAAATGAGTGAGGTGACAGAAACCAAGGCACTGTTTGTTGGATTCCCATCAGAGTCCTGAAGACGCATCAAGTTGGTTGTCTCTCTTGCTCTGGCAGCTTTTGAGATTTCACTGAAATGCTACGGCAGTTAGCGAAAGAAACAATGTTCGAGACAAAATCTTACCATTCAGTATATTGAGAGGGTGTGCATTGATTTACTTCCATCCTTGCCTGTGCACATAGTACCGAAATTTTTTTCCAGGACCAGTCCAGCCAACTCAGAGCTCTCAGCGAAAGACAATCAAAGGACGAAAGAACAAATTCCCGATTATTATGTACCCATAGAGGGATTCCGACACGATAGGTGTTAATATGCCGAAATCCCACACCTCATAAACAGGATACCATGCCAAACGGTGTGCTTGGCGTCAATCCGCATCGGCGAGAAGCGGCCTCAAATGCTTCGTTCCACGCCGTGATATACTTCTCATTATGGCCCTCGTGATATACCCGGGATCTTATTTGATTCCATTCAACGAAGCCTCCTGGTTTCAGCATCCGCCAGACATGGCATAGGACGACGCTCCGGTCCTTCTCTAATCTATGGAAAGACACATCAGCTTTGAACAGGACAATATCTGTTGTCATCCTCCTCATCGAGTTCATCCCAGTCACGCTGAAGCACGAACGAAAGGTTCGGGGGTACCCATTCGGGCTGCATATACACGGTATCGACCCCTCGGAAAACGGCTGATGGATGTAAGTCGGCTACCCCTATAGACCATTTTCCCGTTCCCGTTCCTATCTCTAAAATGTGCTGAGGGGTGTACATAGGACAGCGATACAAACGAGGACCGATAGCCTGGCACAAACTTTGCAGGATATAATCAGTATAGTGCATCACAAGAAACATCGCATTATGTACAACTCGTCCCTAATATTTTGTCGAGCTTGTTCCTTCTTGTCACACGGCAATCTATATCAATGTACACCTGTCAGCGGTAATCCGGCTCATACGGAGCGCACTTACAAGCAAGATCCATTTTTATACTCGCGCCCATTCTCAGGATACGTTTCTAGAATGGAGCCGCTTAATTAGCATAGCGACTTATCATCTCCAGAAGACCCAGACTCTATGTCAGGCATGACAGCAACGAAACGAAACCAACGGTAACAAGGTTAAGAAACATGCAGCCTTGCCGCACATTGCTGTTCTTAATTTCCGTCGTCGTAGCAAGCGATGACTGGAACAGTGGGTAGTATTAATTGAATTATTGATTACACGAATGAAGGGCTAGGCTGCAGGGGCCGAAAAGGAGGTGGCGTGGTACACTCCTTGAGAGTCCGCTTGAACCCAGAGAATTTCAAATTCAATAGTCAAAGTCAAAAGGGTAAACATGGGTAGTCAGACTTCGCTTACAGATCAATTAATCAACATTTGCTATAGTACCTAGGACATCTCCACTTTGCCATGCGCTGCCTGTATCTAGCGAGTTGCACTTGAATTTAAAAGCACACTGGAAGTACACTAAAGATTCGAAAAGATCCTTTGTAAGACTTGTTCCCCCTCCTTCGTAGAGATACGGACCTATATCCATTTTAAATACACCCGGTGGTTGTTCCAAAAATACTGTAGAGTCTCAAGACTTTTTCCATCAAGTATAGAGCCGTCGCTAGTTCCTTGCTGTGACACCGCACCACCCTGATCATTATAATGACTATATAAGCAAAAGAGCGCACTAAGCCTCCATTGATCATCGGATGATAGTATAAGCGGACAATTTTCATGTTTTTGCCAGGACGTATAAAGTTGGTCCAACGCGTCTGAATAGTGAGACCGAACCAACGCGACTATCGCGGTTCGTACTTCCTCATATGTCTCGCATTCTCGAGAAATAACATAGCCTCTCTTTTGGTAAAATTCGATATTATCGAAGTCATCGCCGTGGACATCGTCGCCGATAAGATAATCATGATCAGGTAATGGCAGGATGAGCTTTGGACGAAGGTTTTCGATCTTATTACTTTTCATATAGATATCGAAATACTTCAACAAAGCTGTGGTCCATGTTAAAGGATGTTCTGCGTCTTCAGCCTGCAACTGTTTCAGGAACTCAGCCAGTCCCGGTAGTTTAATCTGACTGCATAAGTTGCTGCGTATAACACATAGGATTGGCTGCTTACACGACAAACTTTGAATTTATTTGCCATTTTGATATGGACTTTCAGTACTTCAAATTGCTCTCAAAGAGTACTCAAGTATCACTTTGTCATGACTGTGACCGTGGGCTTCTTTTCTGCGAATCTCTGAGAAAGATCGACTGGCAACTCTCGATTTAAAAGGTGTTACTCTAGTGGAACACGCTATATGCATGGTTGTTTTGAACATCTGCAGAGGTACAGTTCACACTCAGTGACTAGACCGTATTTTACTAAGGAACTGATCAGAACTCGCGCGTCAAAGTAACCCAATCCAGATCCATTATGGCCTGGGGCCCACGTCAAAGCGGAGAATGTGCGGTGAACCGTTATAGAGTGGTAGTCTATGCATGTACGGCCTACGCTACTACACAGGCCTGTAGACGGCCTTCGTATTCGTCTTTACCTATACATAAAGAGTAAACGCTCTCCTCTCCGCCTTGCATCCGAAAGTGGTTATGCCAAGACTTGAACAAGAGACACTATAGCCGTATATAGTAAGACGGAATGCAAAAGCGGCCCGCTCTACGTTGTTGGGAATCTCTTTCTATGTGGACCCTGGACATTGCGATGGGCTTGCCAAGACCGGAACAAGTCAGCCTATGCCTAGTTCAGAGCTGGGCATATCTTAACCGCACAGCGGCACGACGCACTCGCACCGAGTACCCTCCGCCATGTCCATCAAGGTAGCCACCCCCATAGAAGTCGAGCGATGGCATAGGATCAATCAGTGCTTTTCCGGAATCTATTGGGCGTCAAATGAGACAATATGGGCATTCGGACCGGCAGTGAAAATGATGGTGCATCGTTTTGGAAAGGTGATTCGAATAAACTGCCCGCCCCGTGGTCGCCCGTGGTATCCATCGCAGCGCAAGGAGCTATTTGAACATTGCTTGCGGGACGTGTATTGGCTTACGAATGAAGAAGTACTATACTGGGAGCCAATCATTACCGATTATATCCTTCCCAAGTTGCAGTTTCTGCCGAATATCCGTGTGCCCCCGAGTCCTCCAACATCGCCGACTACTGCCCATGGTTTTCTATACGGACTAGCAAAACTCCTTCGAGAGCAAGAATTCTACATTCGAATTGACTGCATTGAATTTGTCGTAACATTTGGGAGGGCTATTGGACTACGGAAGATACTAGCTGAGTTGCCCAAGGCAGCCTCGCGAGAGAGGATCATCCTCTATCTGCTAGCTTGCAGATATATTGCAGCATCACATCGAAAGTCAGCGGTGAGCTTTCACCAGTACGCACAGGACCAGGGCTTATGTCCAGAAAAGAATAAGAGTACGATCGGCGCGGCTTACAATCTAGGCCAGAAGCTGCTGATCCTTGAGAAGGGGGTGAACGAACCTGGTGTACTGTTACTTATGGTAGATGTACGGCTTGATTTGCTGAAATTACATGTTGATACTGTGGAGGAAATTAGCGCATTACTAGGGCTTTTTCTTGAATTCCGAGGGATAACTAGTTCTTTTAGTCGAGCATCGAACCTCGGTGCTCGCTACTACCATGTTTTTAGACACATTATTAGTCCCGCATCCATGGAATGACACGTTGCTTCTCCGTCTCATAATTTGGGTCCAGAACATCTCTCAGTTCCTTTTTGTAGGACAAGACTACAAAAGAACAGTCTTGGGAAGATTCCAAGTGATATATTTCACCATGCGATGGGAGTGCAATAACTCTGTCAGGTTGGAATGTATATTCTGTCTCCGTGCTGTTGAAACCCCCTGTAATACGGAGGCCTCCGTTACCGTGGAGCAAGCGAAGTAACACAATGGCGTCCCCTGGTCGATGACCTGGAGGTCCAACCAGGTAACGCTTGGAAGCCTGCTCACTCGCACTTCGACGACCAATTCGGGGATAATCATAGCGCGCGTCTTCTTCGCTAATACGTAGCAGTTGAGTACAGATTTCAGATCGCTACACACATCAGCGTATATCATTTGCTTTTCCTAAGAAAACATACGTTGACCCCACAGAAAATATAATCATATGCATCCCTAACACGCGAATCGTCTTTACAGAGGGTGTAGGTGATTGTGCTATCCTCGGACGGCCACCCCATTCGTATACGCCGAAGTCTCTCTGTCAGCTCCAAGGGAGGGAGTTTCGCCTCAATCTCACAAAAGCCCTGACTGTCCATTACTGCCTTGAGGTGCTCAAGGTTTTGAGCGGCTGGGAGCGGGGCATCTGACTAGTAAGCCACGCCAATCACATGGCGGGTGTGGGGTAACTGACCCTGCTGGAGCAACCGAGGATCAATGAAGATATCCTGGCTTGACATTTTCGTTTGCTAGCTACAGATATAAGAAATGCTGTCCAGTAAATCAAACAAAAACATGCGGATAGTGCATACTTATATATTTATAAGTAGAAGCTGATTATTCATACCTGTATTCATTGATCAATGCACTTTGATGTGTCAGCCATAAGGCAGAATTTTATAGTTCTCTTATTTCACTTCTTTTGGTGCCCAGGCCGTTTTGCACTCTTCCTTCCCTAGCTGGTCTGAATCGAAATCTTTATTATAGTAACTAGCCTAACACATTCTACCAAATCGCCAATACATGCATGATATAATGGTCAATCTAGCGCAGCCTTATTTAGATTATCTTGGGTTCACTTTAGCGGATACTTACAGCTGGTAGTACTTGTGTCTTGAACATACAGCAAGTTTTCCCATTCACGTCACCGGAGTCAAAAGAGGTATATTATACCCTGCTTAAAACAGTAAAATAAAATATGCTATGCTACCGAGCTAAATCGGGTTGCCGCGAAGGACCCAATTAATTATCATTCCAATTGCAAGGCCCGCCAAAGCACTCGAACAGAGGAGCACAAAAGCATTTCTGGAGTCCTTATTAGCGTGTTCGAGAATTTCTTCCCATTTTCGAAGTTCCTCCATTCCACCTTTCACGTTCTCGATGCCAATTGCCCTGATTATGCACCTTCTTGGTTCTTTCTCTCCATGAAACAGGAAGTGGCCGGCGACCATCTCGTCGGCTGCTAAAACACGGAACGGATTTTTCCAATAATAAGCATCAATTGATATGACCTGTCGTACCCAATTAGTATCATTACTAAGATATGTTATACTGAACTCACTTTTGCTGGAGTAAGATCGGTCTCTTTGTAGTCATATAGGTTCTCTGCATAGAGCCACCTGTTTGTCTTACCGTGCTCATTAAGCCAGTCAATCGTTTTAGATACTCTGTCTTGCAGCTGAGACATGTTGAATAAGGTGTAATCGGAGACTGAGAACTATTTGGAACGCCAGACGACCAGTTGAAAGCTACTAGTTGACTAGGACTACGTCTTCCCAGCCTTTATATACAACTACTATACATGTTTGAAGGTTGATAGCTAGTTGCCTTCAAAGAGACTGGAGTCAATGGGGTTAGTATCCGTACTTCGATTAATTCGCTAGAGTTGTATGACTTGTCATCTTCGGCCGCATTGTAATCATTGTGTCGTCGCCCATCTGAGTCAGAAAGTTTGGGAGAAGAAACCAAGCTTATCTTTTTGGCCCCACGTGTGACGCTCCTCTAAGGAGCCCGATAATCAGAAAGATGGCACAGACAGAGAAAGGCAACCGTATACTTCAATGCAACTATTGAAGGTTGCGGAGTAGATTATCCTTGTTCATGGATATGGTGGATCATATGGTGTTGGTTTTCCAAGTAGGGCCAATCATCTCCCGCCCGAGCTTCTGCCTCTTTCGCTTTCTGATACTGATCTACTGGGACCCTTGTATTGATATGCGAAAAGGTTTCAGTAGAGACGCACGCCATCACATAACGATTTATTCCATCGTCACTGTGTCCGTGATAGCACAATATTTTGATTGGGTCTTCTTCAAGATATAGTTTCCAAGGACAACGATCGTGTATCTCCACTTGGCTTGTCGATTCGTTACCGGTGCAAGGTGTCAATGAGGGCTCACGTCGGCGGAGGTTATATGTATCATCCGCAGGCTCGAGATCTCCAAAGATGCAAGTTAATACGCTGCTCCAAAAGGATTTCATTGTGATAGTGGCGGTGTGAGAGTGGTTGTAATCTCGGTTCAAATTCTCCCCTAATTTCGAACAAGGCTGAAGCGGTCTTATATATCGAATCAAAAGTTCTAGACCCATTTATGCTTCAAAGTTTAATAAAAGGATCCAGAATCAGCTAGTCCCGCGATTGACCAGTCACAATTGGAACTAGTCTATCAATAAGTGCTCTCTATATACTCCGGTGGACTATGTTATGCCGCCACGTTGACCTGCACTAGTTCAGCTGCCTGTACTGCAGCAAATACCTGGGCCCGAGCCAAAGATTCGCAAGTGCGGGCTGCACAGTGCGTAAGTAATTTAGATGAAACTAGAGTTTAGCTGGAACTCATCCTACTACGGGTACAAGTGAATTACCAAGAATGGACTGGCCAGCGCTTCCAGACGAGTGTAGAGGATGCCTACCGAGATTAAAGCAATCGAGAAACTGTAAATTATAGACAAGATGCGTAGACAAGAAGATAATTAACCAGTCACCAGTCATACAAAGTAGGTTTACTCATAGGGAGCATTGAAGTCATCAACGCCACACGAATGGACATATAATGCGATCTTCTCCAAGCTCAGGTAAGCGGTCCTTCAATTCATCCATACGACAATCAAACGATTTCCTCTCCTCCTCATTAACACCCTTCTGTTTCTTTTCCTTGTAGGCACTATACACTACACGCAAGGCTCCCTGGGGACCTTTCACACGTACCAAATCACTGTCCTCATGGAATGGCGCGATAACTTTCATAGCGGTTGAAAGTTCTTTACTCCGTTGTTTAACCATAACTTCATATAGATAATGGCCCAACGAAATAATTAGAGGGATATCATCGACGCTGAATCCTTGACCACTAAGAAAATCGCGTAGAGGTGTTTCGCCCTGATAAAATACCCATGCTGCGGTATAAGCGCTGGCTGAAGTGTCGGCGTCCGTCTGGGTCGTTTTGTGTGCTTGGTTTGGGGCCATAATCGTTGTCAATTAGAAAATAGCTAAGTGGGTAAAATAGGCGCTCTGTTCCCATGTTAATTCCCTTTGTGTTCGAGACGGAGGAAAGGGAGAAACCAGCGTACCAACCGATGATGAAAAGATGAAAGAAAAGTGAAGTGTGTTATTGACGGGATACTCGCTTTAAGAAGAATCCGCAGAACCAAGTATTATAATGTATATGAATCTTAAATGTACTCAGCCGTAGCTTTCTTGTATCAAGCTTGGGAAAGCCCTTATAACTCCTATGAGTCTCCTCTATCAGTGTTTTGCTGTCTCTGACGCGTTCTCGCTCCAACATTTTGCAAGCTCGAGATCGGTTTTCTCACTATGTCTTAACGCCGGACAAATTCCCTGCGGGATATGCTTGTTTCGCGCCGTCGTTCTTGTAAAAATGGCGCCACAATGCGGGCATTCGGACTTGACTGTCTTCCCTGAGCGCTCGCGCTGGTGTCGTATCAGATTGCTAAAGGTCGAAAGTTCGCGGGCGTTGCATCCGTGGTGCCAGCGCTTTGGTTTTCGAACTTTGCTCCCGTGCTCGGTGGTGGTCGGGGTAGACTGATTGCTACTCGTGTATGGGGACGTCCCCGTGTGGATGGGTGGGGGAGAGCCGCTTACGATAGAATAGACATTCGATCTGGTCATGTCAGCTTAGCACCGCAAAAGTTGAAGCAGAGCTTACGAGACAACTAGTGTTTGAGAAATCTCATAGTAATACTGGGTGTTGTGGAGGTGAGAGGTGAGGTCGGTTGTGTTGCTGATATCCCGCACGGGATGATGTAGTCGCACGAGCTCATCATAAGTGGATTTGTGCGAGTAGTGGCTCAGTGCCAGGCTCTGGCGAGCCGATCCAGCTGCAGGTACGGGTCTTCAGGGAGACTGAGTGTGAGGATCATGGAACTATGCCCTGCTGTTGTGTATTAATGTGATACCCCGAGGAAAGGAGACTGAGAGAGAGAGCAGCCCGTTAGCATGGGCAACGAAGACATTCTTCTCACTGCCTCGGGACTCAATTTACCGACTAAATACCAGCGCAACGGGCATCGGCCGCGTCCAATTAGTCGTCAACAAGGCTAAGTTGTCTGTGGTAAGACATGGTAGCAAATTCTGAACGATAAAAACAAACGGACGCTGCCCCATGACAACACTTTCCTCTATAATAACTCCGTCCATAGTCTGCTACCTAGCCCCAACCCTCTGCAACGCAACTGCAACGCAACACGGTCCACTGTAGGACAGGCGTGGGAAAGCCGTGAGAATATCCTCTGCCCGATTGGGGGGCAGAGATCGACGTCTCTTCGTCGGTGCAAGAACCCGTGTTCAATGTATACGTATGGAACGGGACAGGTGGGGGATGTGACTAGGTCTAATGAGACCGAAGGTGGCTATACATAGTGCAGTTCCAAAGTGGACTTGGATTGGTATTTCTGAGACACGTTCTAGCGCCGGGGAAGTAGCAGCTGACAGCCGATGGAGCAATGTCCACCTTCGGTAGCGCCTATCGATGACTGAATCTGTGCCTGGGGCCAAAGCGGGGAGTCTGGACGGAAGGCAGTGACCCACACATTTTTCAGATAGCTCAATTCTAGACGTCATCAGGGTGCCGCGGCTGCTTAGTCAGACTGTCCGATCAATCGGACAGTCTGACTAAGCAGCCGCGGCACCTTCGAAAGTCATACTAATGCCCGAGTAGCCCTCGAGTTTCTTAACGGACAGTTTCACTTAGCAGCGGCTGAGTCTTCGTAAACCATTTCAACCTCTGACGTGCAATAGAATCTTCCCAGCAATCTATAATGGACTTTTCCGAAGAATATCTCGATTCACTCTCAAACGACGTCTTTGAACGACTACTGCTGTACATTTTCAAGCGTTTTGGCCCATCTTATATTGCGGGTAGCAAGACATGTACCGATGCCTTGGCCAATTTATTCTCGCATCCGTCGTCAACGAATTTGCGACAGGTAGTTTTGCGAGAGTCAGACCCTTCTAAATCAAACCCTTTATCAGCGGAACCAAACCTTATGTCAGATTGTATATCTTCAAACTACACAGCACTGAATTCTACATCAAATCGTTCATCTTTACACAACTCGACACCTCTGGCATTAGATCACTCTTCTTCAAACTACGCGGTACCGGATCCTACATTAGATCATCTACCTTCAGGCCAATCTTCGCCAAATCCTTCATCACGTTGCTTGTCGCAAGCTCAAGTGACATTATCGAAGACTAAAGGGCGGGTCATAACTGCGAGGCTTGAGAACATAGTGAGAAATCTACCAAACGATTCTCCAGATCTCACTTCTTTTTGGGTACCGAAGGATATATTCCCGGTACACAAGAGACCTTGGAAGGAGGGTGATCATACAGCACGATATTTATATGTAAGTAATGCTATCAAAATCATTGAAAGAGAAGCAGGAAGATCGGTCCAGCAAATTCGAATACTCTCTGTCCTCTCAGGCAACGAACAGGACTTCATCAAAAAAGAATATCAAGAGAAAAACCCAATTGCCAATAAGCATGATATCAACAAACATCTCAGCACTGTCTTCGGCACACCTATTAAATCGTTGAAAGGACAGAGAACTCAATACTCAAGATACCTTTCTTTTATCAGAAAATATTCCATTGGAAGTATATTTATGATTGGTGATTACATCCGCCATCATACAGAGTAAGGCTCTTACCATCATATCAAATGTGAAATCTAACTCAAATGATAGTTGGAATCGACTAGCAGAGGACGAATTCTATATTTTAACAGCTTACATCCGCATATGCTCACTGATCCCTCGACCAAAGAAGGATTCCGAAAAAGCTTGGGAGACATGGCACACGGCTTGGACAAAGACTTGGGTGTACCGGGCGTGGTCTCTGAGTTGGTGGGCATCAAAAGTTATAGCTGAAACAATGTTATTGACAGGAACGTCTAGTTCTTCTATTAATGAAGGGAGCTCAACCATCACAGGTCTCATTTGCCATTATGTCAGGGTTGACGAGAATGGCGAAGTTGTTTTCCTAGTAACTTCGGGCGCCCCACGCACACCTTCGGCAGATGAGAGTGAGCCGATGCCATCAAACGAGTTGCTTGGGGAAATTTTAAAGCTATATAAAGACATAAACAATTGCACTCCTCCCTGCCTTTTAAGCGATGACGATGAGCCTTTAACCGACAATGAATGTGGTGCAAGAGAAGCGGAATATTCCAGGAACTCAGAAGCCAGTGCTACTCATGCTGCACATATCCTCGCTGATATGTCCGGTGGTCAACACAACGGGGATCCCGACGGTTCAGGTTTACCCAGCCAACACATTGAAGAATCATCAAGTTTGGAGTTGAGCATAGCGGATAGTGATGAGGTAAGAGTAGAAGTCAACTGTCCCTACATTGTAGTATGTCTAACGGAGCTCCAGTCGGTATCTGACATTGAGAGCCTTACTTCCAACTCTGAAGAAGAAAACGTGAATAACCTTGGGAAACGACCTCCACATGGTATCGTAAATGAACCTTCACCTAAAAGACAACGAGCCTTCGGTCAACAATCTTTCAGAGATGAAATATCCGCGAATTCGAACCCAAATCCCATATTCAATCTTAATGCCTCTGCCGACAATACTCTTGCTCACACCCGGATCAACATGCAAACGCAATCTCGTATGGCTCAGGATAACCCGAATGGGACAAACCAAAGCTATAATCCATCACCACGATGTGATGAAAGACCACCAGGAGTATTTCCAAGCCTGAACGGTACCGAATTTACAAGGCCGTATGCGTTCAATATGGAAAGTCCTTCACAAAACACACAGAAAACACCCACAGAGAACTTTTCATGTCAACCGGGTGGCTTATCAGCAGGCTGCTCCGCGGACGGGCGCCTCATTAACGTCAGTTGTCAGATAAGTGAGCTGCCGACTGCGCAGAGAGAAGCATTCGAACACAGGTCGACAAATGATAGAAGCAACATTCCACAAGACGTCGGCGCGTTTGGAAACTGGGACCAAGACTATCAGTTACAAGATATGTTGGGTAACTGGGACCAGGACTATCAAGTGCAAGAAATTTTGGGCAGCTGGGACCAAAACTATCTTTATGAATGATGAGACCTCAAATGAGATAACAATGACGGGGGTGACCACTTAATGGAGTTTAAAAATACATGCATTACCACCTCCCCCTTCCAAGCCTTCATTTGCGTAACTTATATACTATAGTCTGGAACATTCCACCTCCCCCAGGTGGATGAAGATAAACCAAGTCACCTCTCCATATTACAGCATCGCCAATATCCAATGTCATCTTATTGGTTTTCTTATCGTCGGGAATTGGGCAATTTGCACGAGACCCTTCGAAGAATATGTACCACCCGTTGTCAGGATTAAGTGGCGTCAGTGCCACCGTGGCATAGATTTCATCCGACGCTCCTGTTTTTTTATGTTGCCGTGTGGTATTTCCAGTTTCTCGAAATATACCAGCAAAGACATGGTCTGCGATAGTATCCGGTTTGAACAGTTGCGACAAGATAGCTAAGTTCTCAGGCTAAAGAAATATCAGTACCGAGGCATTGCAGGAAATCATAAGATGTATCCCACCGTTTCGAAAGCTTGTTTTAGTTCGTCACAGGCGGGAGGAAGAGCGTAGGCATCGTATTTTTCCTTGGAATATTTTCGCTGTGATAATAAAGCTTCTGCTACCTTTGTCGCGAGATCTGCCGGAACGGCTTTCGATATAATTTTGTAATCATGATAGACAGACATCCCTATAGATGACCTCCTTCGAATTCCGCGGTTTTATCTGTTGCTTGTTGTCATGAGAAGATATTGAGGATTATGTAGATCAGAAAGAACGTTCTCTTTTTACCCCTCATGGGCGGGGTGCATATTGGGCACTTTCGGTGGTGAAACCCGGAAAAACATTGAAGGGCCAAGCCATTTAAAGCGTTGTTTGATATGTTTGCATCAAGCATGTGTGTCTGAAGAAAGCCCCGCCGAGAACCCAGATTACGTTATTCACATCATCCACCACTAGTTAACTAACCTAATGTTAATATAATCCACGGGTCAACGGCGCCAGTGCACTCTTGTAATCCATATTAGATGGATATTTCCTACAGCGTAATACTCCAACAAATATGGCATATCAATCACATTCCAAAGTCTAGTAAATGATATATAGTAAGATACCATTAAAGATACAAAAACAATACAATTAAATTTTGATATCAAAAAGTTATCAGAAGATGATTCTACGGGCAAACAGAAGGGAGAGTCACGTTGGACTTGTCTTCAGGAATTAGGCTGTGAACAAGCAATCTTCTGCATGATTTGTTTCAATGGACTAGCCACCTTAGCAGGTGATGACTTTGAATGGCTCCTAAAAAATGTCCAAAATATATGATATCACAGGAACTTCTCCAGCATTGGGTCATAAGGGATCAAATAAAGAAGGTTGTGGTACGCGCACTATGGCGACCAAACACGGTTCCATTTCTTGAGAGTATGTTCTTATTAATGCTATATTATCACCAAGTGCTAGGTCTGTTTCCTGTTCGATAAGGCCTGTGTTCATGAAAAGCAAGCCAGTCCAACTGCAGCATTGAATTGTCGGATACAAGTCCTCGGAAATCTAGTTGATATAAACGAGGAGCACATCACGATTCAGTCTCCAATCACCCGAGTGGATGGTGCAGTGCAAAAGCGGGCGACTGAAATAGGTGGACTTCGCTGGTAGAGTGTGTCGGTGGAGCCCGAAGGAGGCACGTTGGAATCGCAGTTGAGTAACTAATATATTTCCTCACATCCAAAAACCATGAATTTCTTAGTCAGAAAATATGATTTAAAATATGAGAAATAATCAATGACTAATATTGATGAATTTAGTGGCATCAACTAGGACACTGTAGCCATAAAATGACGCAGTTTTGATAGGCTCGTGTCTTAGGCCCGCGGCAAGTGACGAGACCAAGCCCGCAAGCAGGCCCTGTTGACACGGTTGAATCCAACAGCTCGCTTGCTTCGAAACTTTGACAAGAGCATGGGACAATGGAGCTGCTTGGGACTGTTCCTCGAGAGATGCTGCCACCGAAAGTACAGATTCACCCTAACATACCGAGACCAACACCCACGTATTCTTTATCTCCCAAGAAACCGGTCTGTTTCGCGGCTTTCACCAACTTTCGCGCTCTTGCTAATACCTGTATAGGAAGTGATGCACATTCAGACGTCCCAAGACCCTGGGGCGATTGATGTCAGGGGTTTAACTCAGGGACTGCCACCTAGTTCAAAGTCAGCTAAATCATCAAATATACCACCAATGCAGGGTTTCTCTACCATGCAGAAACCAATGACTCCCAGAAAACCTTGAATGTCCGAATTCGACCTAGAGAAATATGTTGATTCACGAAAAACTAAACTATCGTGGAACTACCTGATAGAGTCTGAGCGCAGTTTTTTCTTTTTTCGATTGCCCATTGGCCCATATTACCCTGTCTTTCATTTATTTGTTTTGCGCTTATTGTGTATGTATCTATCAATACAAGTACATATATAGAGACTCAAGGTATACGTCTATCATTGCCATTCAACACGCTGTCTAGCATGTCATCCCAACAGATGGACTTCCCATCTACCAGCGAATTCAAATCAATGGCGACTATATACGAGACCACACCAACTGCCAAGCTCCCATATCACACCTCCAGAACTTACAATATGCTACAGCCTTATAATTCATATTCTTTCCATTTACCGCCTTATTTTTGGCCTCAAGCTTCGATGGGACTTCAATCGCCCAACATGCACACGGTTCCCTCTATACACCATAACCAGCACCTAAGCCAGCAGCATCATCCTTACACACAAGGGGGATACTCCGGATATTTTATAGATATGTCATCCCATTTTACATCGATACGCGGTATACCAGAACATGAAATTGAGAGCCAGGACTTAATAAACGAGCAGACAATGTCTTCAGAGCGTATCAATCCATCACTAGAGGGATTTCCGCTGGTTGAAGATTTCGATAAACTAATGGAAAGGTAAGAATCGGTTCCCTTTTTTTGGTTTCTCTAGACTCACTGTTTAGTTATGTCAATGAACATTCAGTAAAGAAGCAGAATAAGACGCGTTCGTACCAACCAGTTGTTGCTTCCCCTTCCTTTCTTACCTTTCTCCTTTTCGTATAGACGCCTACTAACATTTCCGGTAGAGGTCTAGGTCAACTGATCATCATTCCAGGTGCAGGAATAGCTAAAAGCGGTTCTTTTCCTGCACGTCCTTGTCTGGCTTCGGGTCTCAAACCACGCTAGCTGAACCGGTGAGGTTGAGCGTATGTGCCAACTCTTTGATGACCTAGATCCCTGTTGCAGCACGCAGAAATAGTCACGTGTGGATCTTTGGATTCAGCCGTGTCGACAAGGGCTATTTAAGGTCCTGGGTTCTGGTCATTTGCTACAGGCCTAGATGCAAGACCAGTGCCACTACTAGACAAAACCTGTAAGTGGAGTGAGCATGCAGGCGCAGAAGCTCGCCCAACTTTTCCGACAGATACACGACTGACTAGCGTGGTGGGGCGAAGCACGGGGAAAAAGTGGCAGAACTCCCATCGGCGTTCCGGGGCCGATCCAGGATCGCAGCCACATGTATGATTGCTGCAACTAGACAATGTTGCAGAGGACGCTATCCCAACTTGTACTCTATACAACCAGGGCGTTGATTGGATGACACGATCGGTAGCTGCTTCTTTCTTCCTCTTCTAATAATGACGATGTGTAATTAACCTGCAGGACACGTTACAGAACGGATTTACGGCTATCTCAATCTTTTCCTCTTCTAGCTGTTCATCGGTAGCTGGTGCAGTAACTGACTGTTGGATATTCCGCTTGATAAGTGCACAAGAAGCATTGATAACATTAGACTATCTAGAAAAGATCCTTACTTGTCATATTGCTTAATCAGAATTTTGATCTCCCCTTCAATCTGTTTATTTTTTTGCTCCTGTTGGTTAACGTCAGCTTCAACCGAAGAAAGCTTTTCTTTAAGGTGAGAAAACGCTTGTTCAGCGCTTTCCTGTCGGTTCCTTAAGGTTGTTGATGCTCCCTTAGAGACACGCTCGACAGAACTATCATCCCGTCGTGGGCTCATCTTGCGAGGATCGGAATCGGATAGTTCACCGTCAAGAAGCTCAACATTAGGATCATCGCGCCGAACAGCTCTTGTTTCCTTAGGGATTTTTATTTTTTCTTCACCCTTAGGGACTGTTAGAGTTCGGCCTTGTCTAGTATCTGTAGGTTGCTTGTCCATTGTCAAGTAAACTATTGAAGATATTAGTTCCTACCATTCACCTTGCGTACAGTGGACTTACTTAGATCTGTGGTATCAAAGATAGACTGATGTTGTGTTAATGAAATAAAAGTATTAGCCTGTCGAAGAGTCGATTTATAGAGCCTGAAACCACTTTACAGCGGAAAAGATGGCTTAAAGTCACTGCTCGTTGGGCCTATACCAATTCACTTAACTTTGTGACTGGTCTCAGCTGACTTGTATTCGTCGTGAATGTTATGTTACAGGGCCAGGCTTGCTAATCGCTGTTATAGATAGAGGATCAGTCCCAACAGCTGCATTGTTGCAGCACGCGCATATAGCCAGTTGTGTCCCGATCTGTTGGATTCAACCGTGTCAACAGGGGCTGCTTGCGGTCTTGGACCCATCACTTACTGCGGGCCTAGACGTAAGGCCAGTGCCACTACTAGACCAAAGTCTATAAGTGCAGCGAGCATGCAGGAAGCTTATACAATATCGAGTAATCAAGTGCCGCTGAGCTGTCTAACTAAGAATTAGCAATGTCTATGCCCCATTTTGAAGTCGGGTTTCACAACCCTGTCCAGGTAAACACTAGGCGAGATGCAAACGAACCTAAGCGAAGTCGTGCTAGCATTAGGGCCACAGATCGATACTATCAACCAGCCATTGAGGTAAGCATTATCTTTTCTTTTTCCTCAACCTGCAGCATTTACCATGGTCTAGTAGAAGGAACATCTTCTCATAGTCAGATGCACACCTTCAATAGTTTACTTCTTTATTTCAAATAAAATACTAGTTCATACAATGATACTTACTGAGGGCCAACTGACAGTTCGTTCTGCACTTTTTAAAAGGGAGATGTTATATGGAATCATTTCATAGCACTTTAAACAAGTATCATCACTCTTCTTATATATTAGATTGCGATGATAATGTTGATTGCCCTATTCTGACGCGCTGACTGGACCAGCCAGGTCCCTAGTTAATATATATAAGCGCCGTATTACAGCTTCCTTTCGAAGTTCTTGCAGATCAACGTCTGAGACGACTTGATGTTTGCATATCTTTTGAGATATCCCTATAAATCCTAACAACTCTATCCAGCAGCTACAACGGCCTGCATTGCGCTGGGAATCATTTTGAAATCTCTCCACCAAAAATTTTTGCGCTTCTTCTCTTGAAGATCGAATACTATAACTAATAGGTCCCCAATACGCAACTCAACATCGATAAAAATAAGGTCCATAACAGGTGTAAGTACAAGTATATACTTAGAGGAGATGACAAACCTATCTAAGCGGCTTGCGAGGACTCCAGCACGCACGAATACTTGTCCAGAGACGTAACAGCATATCCAGAAAGAGCAGGGATTCGACGAGAGTTTCCAATATGCAGCTCAAGCAGTCCAGATTGAAATAGTGCAATGCTGAAGGGCTTTGATGTTCGTGTTAGTGACGGCGACGACGAGGGAGAGGAGGAGGAGGAGGAGGAGCGCTAGGCTTCTTTACACCAGTCGTATCGTATGCTCCCCTGCCTTTGCGCATTATCTAGCAAAAAAACCGAAGTCAAGCTGAAAACGGTGACATGAGGTGGTCTGTGTCAAATTGCGGTGAACCTGGGACAAGGCTGACAGCTTTATAGACATCTCAATCTTGATGATGAGTTCCATATGCCCTCTTTCAGCATTGGTCATTGAGTAGTTTATCAGGCTTAGGATGCTGTAATTGGCCAGATATTCTATCCTTCCGTCCATCTAGTTGGTTCACTCTTCACACCAAGTATAATTTTTTTTGTTGCCCCACTAGCAGCATTTTCCATACTCAAAACTCTTTTCCCGCATATAACACTTTTCCCTCGTTGGCTTCTAATCTTCGATACACTTACTATCAGGTGTAACGTTACTTGTTCATGGAGGTGATTGAATATTGTTGCAACGGAATCCATACACATTTAGAGGGAATTTTGTTGTTCACTGTCTTGTCGTTTGAATTGGGAGTCCGTAAATGCAGGAACTTCTCCGTCAAATGATTATGCTATACCATCGTCAGCAATTTTGAACCAGCCGCTGCTAAGCTATACGTACTATTCCCACAAAACAGTGACCTTTTTCCGCTCCAGTTCACTGATCATGTTCGCGCAGAACAACTGTACCTGTGGTTCCCCGTAGATGTTGGCCATATATAGTATGCTTGAACATCGAAGATACTCTTTGAAGGCGTTGGTTGTTTCGGAATCTCGATCTGACCGGAGTTCTAGCGATCCAGTCTCAACACGATACCCATCACGTTCCAGCCCATTCACAATAGCGTCCTTGGATAGGTCAGCACGGAGTCCTAGGAGCGTATTCTTCCATTTGTGAAAAGCTGGAAGCTTGGAAGATTTGGGAAACGTCTCGATAACCGGAATAGGGAAAAATCTGTATGTCTTGACAGGGTCGACGTTTTGTTCCTCTTTTATCTCCAGCTCCAAAGGTTCTGTGATACCTGCTTTTCCATCAGGAATGATTATGATATACCAAAAAGAAATGACTAGCCTTGGAGTGAATTGTCGCGATCTATGAATTGATTAACCGAGCTTGGAGATGCAATAGGGAGTAGTTTCCTAGGAGAACGAGGCAACCACCCTGTAAATTGCAAGCCACTCCGTATTTGATACTCTCCCGATCTCCATATATCGTTCCGGTACGATAGCGGCTGGTTACTGACCGGATAGTTTTCGTAGATCATCCGACAAAAATTACATGCATATGCATCTACTGAATGCATGCATGTGATAAGAGGCATAGCTTGCATATTGATGGGTTGAGTAGGTGAAATTGCTCAGTCATACAGTCCAAGACATCAGAACACTTGAAAAAAAGTCTAACACAACATTTCTGTCTTCTTTGTGTCGCATTTTATATCGATTATCCAGGTTATAGCTACTAATGAATGACGAGGGCTCACTTCCTCACTCGAACTTGATTGGAGTAAAGACAAAATGAAATCAGCTGCTTTTTAGTGCTGATATTGTCGATCGGCTCGGCTAACGCCACGGGTGTTCCCAAAAATGAGTTATGTTTGCTCGTCGAGCTGAGTTGTTGGTGGCGCAATGAAGCCAAATGTAACATGACCATTACCATTTACAGTTTGTACAGGACCTGTGGCAATTAAGCGCCTCTTAACGAGTCCGGGCTCGACTAAGTTTGAATGCTCCTGAAGTAAGAGAAAGACTGGAAATAGTGTGATTGGGCATTACCTTTAGTGCCTGTACTTGTATCCAGCGGTAGCTGGATCGAGCTTTTAACCGATTGGTTACACCCAAGTGGATGATTTGCTCGGCTTTGTTCAGGTTAATACTAGAATAAATTATATTGCTAGCTCCATTGTCTAGGAAATAAAGCATGAGTGATAGTCGAACATGATCAGCTCACCCAGTCAAGTTGATTTAGCTAGGGTTATAGGTTCACCTGCGTATGTAGGTTTTATGCATAATATGCACTCAATTAGATCCCTCTTGATAACTATACAATATTTTTACAACGACAAAGCCGCCTTGTTGACAAATACTGTTCAAATTGTTCCCCCCATTCCATTTAACCATACAAATCTTCTATTATACATTTGCTTGAGCAAACGGTTTCTGAGCGTATACCGAGATGCTTTGGCTGTTAGTAAACGTAAACTACTAAGATGAAAGATCTTACCATTGGCTGCGACAAATCCTTGCCCATACTTTTACATCTCGTCTTGCCTTTGCGCATAGTACCGTTACTTCATCTTTGGACCAACCAGACTTGGTGAGAAGCCTCAGTGCCACCGGTGTGAAAGAGGAGAGAATGTACTCCTTGTTTTTCCGTTCAAGTTCGCTCTGTTTGTGTAGACGGACTTTCACCGTATGGGTATCAATGTCCTGAAATCCCGCCGTCTGCAAGCACAATCTTATGGTCGATGTGGTGTTTTTGGCGATTTTATGCGCGCGGAAAGCCTTCCGGATTTCTTGTTGCCACCTAGCAAAATCCGTCATTCTCATTCGCATGAGATTCTTGCGACCAATGTTAGTGTTTATGTCAGCCCATTCAACATAGCCTCCCGGTTTCAAAATCCGCTGGACATTCCGTGCAATGGTATTCCGCTCTTCTTCTGACCTATATAGAGGTACATCAGTTTTGAATATAATGGCCGCAGAACAGGATGTTTACCCCACAAAATGAGCTATGCGAACAAAATCATATGAATTTTCAGGTTCTTCTTCGAGTAAATCCCAATCCCTAAGGAAAACGAACTCCAGGTTCGGGGGCACCCACAAGGGCTGTATGAGATCAACATCGAGCGCCCGGACACTGGCAGAGTGATAGGCTTCGGCAAACGCAATGGCCCATTTACCCCTCCCTGTTCCAATGTCTAACACCTTCTGGGGGTTGAGGATGGGACAGCGATGTAAACGACATCCGAGGGCTTGGTAGAATCTTAAATCTGTCAGTGTTGCCACGACGGGGTTAATGGGATTTCTTACAGGTCCTCTCTGAGATCTCGCCGATCTTGTTCCTGCTCATCGTTTGGCAACCTACACTAACTTGTCAGAAGACACATAATTAATAGCAGGGGAACTAACAAGCAAGTTTTGTTTTGATATGTGCGTCCATTTTCCAAATAAGGCTCTTGGACAGAACTGCTCAGAGATGTTGTTGAGTCGTTATCACTGATTCCAACGTCAGACATGATAACTAGTGGAATAAGTACAACAAGGCTGAAAAAATTGTCAGCCTTGCTGCAAGATCACGTCTTTTTCTAATTGGGCCCCCCTTCTCCCCTCGATGATATCCGCGGCCGAAGAACATGTGGAGCTAACCTGGCAAGCAAGGGAAGGCAAAGCAAACACGCCACTTCAATGGTACTGAACTAACGCCTGGGGCGATCCAGACCGCGGAACCCGGAAAGTGGGCGAGCGACTCATGGGAAGAGTTATTCGCTCAGAAAACGTGAGGGATGGATAGATCGGCACTCTCATCCGACCTCGCTTGCAGTTAGTGAGGCTTTAAAGTTATTATTTTGGGCTGTGTAGCACTCCTAGGAAATATGCGTTGATTAATGAATTGATCGGCTGATATTGGTTACAGACTAACTATTATTGCATGATCTTAGCGCGTTGAGCTCCTCCCAATTGAGCACAGATTTGTCATCATACTGTTTTCCTTCCTCTTGAACCGTATGGAGAGACTTGTAACAGTAGAGATCGTGGAGGAACCTGAACTTCCACCGGACATCCTCCGGTATTTCACACCCCCGAGTGAATTCTGAAAAATGTAACCGGATGTAGACTGCTACCGCTTGACGCACTTTTTCCGGACAAGTAACCCCATAGCAAGGCGACCCTGTAAATGCGTGGAACATATAAAGCATGTCCGAGTCGGGGCAGTAGATAATGAACTTAATCCCCATTGTGGGGACGGGGATGACAAGTTGAGGGCGGAAGAGTTTGTGGTCCTTGACATGTTTTTCAAACAGGTGTAGTAGAACCGCAGATTGGTAGGCATAAGAACGAGGCGGATCCTGACTTGCCAGTTCCTTGACATCAGGTGTGATCGGTAACCAGGCCATCTAGATATGTAATTAGGCCCAGTAGATAACAAGAGCGATTTTTTACATACATAATAAAACACCCCCATCTTCTGTTGGGTACTGGTAGTAGCAAGGCTGAAAAGTTTTTTTCACCGTGATCGGCTTATTACGTTTACAGGGTCCGCCGGTGTGCACAGTCACAGTCATGCCGCAGTGCGACCAGCATGCCAGATTTAGATAATGTTGGATATGGCATGTACACTACTATACACCACTCCATAGCATATCAGCATATCGGTGTTTTACTTAAATCTGGACAGGTCTAGATCATCGCTTGAGGTCACAGTCGCTCCAATAGTATTGATGAGCGAGGCCACACTAGATTCCACTACTCGGCCAGCCTGGTTGTAACAAGCAGGTCATTCTTACATACGTGGTCGTTGTATCTGGGCTAACCTGGAATAGATAGTGTACACCGCCCGCTGTGGGTCTCTTTGCACGACGTAATTTAAACCATCCTGTATCTGGGCTAACTGAATGCGGTCAAGCGGTGGACGTATAACGTACCCCGCCCATCCCTTCCAGTCGCCGAGCAAATGGCATCTTCCATCCACGTCTCAAACAGGATGTCAACATCAAAGCGCGCCGCGGATGCGGAAGAGATTCTTGAAATCTGCCTAACCGAATGTGACCATCTCGAAGAGTTCTTCACCAACGATTGGTCTCTAATGCTCTCAAAATTTGGACTGGAAATTGGACTAGACGCAAGACGTATTAGCCTCTTACCAACTCTCAAAGACGAAGATCCATGGGAAGGCCAACTAAGACGGCTCGCGGGTTCCCGGTACCTTGCGGAAGAGGAGGAGAAGTGTCTTGCACAAGGTGGACATACTTTGGAAAATGCCATTTCGCTCCCCAACTATTACCGCCAAGGCCCTGACTTTCTGCGGAAGCAGGGGCTGTGGAGTGATGGGGAAACAATCTCTAAGGATCTAAGCCAAGGATGCAAGCTTCGTCGAATTGAAAAGGCCATTGGGTTAGAGGGTATTTCCCTGGCTTTGCTTCCTGCCTTTCCCCGATTCCAACATCTTGATCTGGACCAGGAGACCAGGCTTGTCTTCCTTCTACTGAACGAACCCCGCTTTGAGAAAATTTTAATATTAGGCTTAAGACTGTCTCCTTTCAGCAGAAGCTATCAACGTTGGACAAACCATCAACTACGCCAGTCAAAGGCACTCAATAAAAGGGGTCAGGCCGCCAATTAATGGAAGGAATAATCTTTGATCTTTCCTTTTCCGGCCCTTGTCCCCACAGGCGGCAGCGAAACTGGAGCTCTAAACCTGACCATAAAACGCAATGCATGTGGTGATTCCGTATTTTCTGTCATTGGTGTCTTGGAAAATCCGACCCACACGATCATGCAGCCAGGGGGGGGGTTGAAGTTCCATTTGAGGGGACCGAGCAGAACAAGCACTCGATCCGGCCGCAGGATTGGTTCTTCGGCTTTAACCGGGTTCACTTGGAACTCTTCCATCGACTGATGGTGTGATGATCGGTGTAATTTTAGGGACCCCTGGTCCATGCAACCAGTAACAACTCGAATAAAGGAAATCCCATCGTTAGATGGATGTGCTGTCTTTGGTCCGCTTTGTTGACCCGGATCGTGTCTAGCGATAGCTCGTTGTCGGGCGATAATCTGATCAGGGGGTACATGCAGCTCCGCTTTCGCTATCTTCATGATCTAGAAAGACTGTTAGTTCCATTCGTATGATAGCTCACAGAAGACTCACAGATTCGTGAGTTGCGGACTCAATGAACTCGTCGCATTCTTTACCTCCTGCAACATGGCTAGAGTTTTGTGAAGCCCGTTCGTTGAATGCCTTCTCGATACCCTCCACTTCCCTAGGCGACGGCTCACCACCATCGATAAATCTAAATCCGGAAATCTCCATGCTCTCGTCAACTGTCCGATTGATCGATCTGTCATGGCGTTCCAAGTGCGGGGGATCTGACTAGTCAGCCACCAACCAATCACATGGCGGAAGTGGGGCAACTAACGAAGATGCACTTCGTATGGGTTAACAAACTTCTCTCCAGACATCTTGTATAGTACGAGACAAATGCAATAATAAGCAAAGGTAGTAAGATTTATGTTCACGAGAATCCCTTTGGGATGATGTTGAGATTTTCTTCCTGCTGAGGTCGATGAGAATGTGCTAATTCTATTATATATAATCTTTTGCTACATTGGCTGAGGTCTGATGACAAAGAATGCTATGGAAATGTACAATGCACTGTTTTAACATGATACTTAGCTAAACAGGAATAGATTGACCAAACAGAGTACTATACATAATTCGATTCTTGTTTCAACCGTTCAATCTCCAACCTTAACCGGGCCGATTCCAAATCAGAAGCTTCTTTGCCTTCTTTGAGTTTCGTCTTCTCTTCTTTGAGATTCATAATTTCGAAATGAAGAACGGCCACGGTGAAGTCTAATGAACCAATTCGTTCTATGAGTTCCGTAACGGTTTTTCCCAGTAGTCGATGAGTGTCGAGACTTGTTCCAGTCAGCTATTGAACCCAGCATTCTTCGCAGATACATACAATGGAGATTGTTCTCGTAGTGTAGTAGTGGAGACTGTGATTATTAGTCAAATAATCAACTAATAAAAGAACTAGCGCAGGTCACGTACAACAATTTTCTTTATCCGGGTCTTCGTAAATAGACATCACGATTGTCGAGGAAGTAGCACTATTAGCTGTTAAGTTTGTTGATGCGTGTCCAAGATAATTGAAGCCATTCTTATACATATCTGCGTTGTATAAGAAGAATGCTCAGAACCAACGAAAACCAAAGCATTCAGTAATTCCTATTAATAGAGAGGTATTGCCGCTGATGCTATTATGTTGCGGTTATTATTAGCAGCGGCCTCAAAACTGAGACTTTATAAGAAATTGAGATCGAACTACCTAATAGATAGGCCCTAACTCTCATTACGCTATTGGTGACTTCCTTCTCCTTGGTTATTTCACAGCGTGATCTAGACATTCGATTGGTTCCCAGAATAGATGCGGTCTGTGGCCCCTCCCGATCACGAACCGGCCAAATTATCAAAGTTTTACCGTACATGTGGCTCCACAAATATCGGTAATAGCCCGGCAATCCTGTCTAGCATCGTTCGAACATGGTCTTACTTTCTTATTGGATAGTACCAGGACACCGCTGAACTAATTTAACCATGGATACCTGCCAAGAGCTAGCTCGTCTTCCGTACAGCTGGTCCAGTCGTATTTTCTTCGAAGATGCGGCCACATCTTAGTTGCAAACGAACGGTCGATTAGTCCTGCCGTGCCGAAGTCATGCAGAATATTGTAACTGTTGATTGGTCAGAATATGGAGAGTTCAGTTACATTGGCACTTACAGCCAAGGTCGGAGGTCAGATCCCTGTGGCTCATAGTAGTTTCTTCCACATGCCGCTATTGTATTCTTGAATTTAGTGATTGTAGCGCTCCGAACCGGCTCGACACTCCATTTTCGGATTTCCCGGATATATTCGGTGCTATCACTTGCCAGGAATTCCATCTTCCACCAAGAAGAATGTTTCATTTTGCTCATTTTCATCTTTGTCTGCCCTTTGTCATGGAGAAAGTAGATGATCCACTCATTGCGATCCTCTTCAAGGCTCACAGCGATCTTCAGCGCAGTAACTTCATTGTTGGTTACGCTCGACATCTTGGGGATACGTTCGATAAGTGGTAGGCGGATGGAATGTTAGTTTATCATTATTTATGCCTTCTTCAAAACATTATATGTTTTTAGTAGTTGAGACCTATTCCCCATCTTCAGCCACTACAAAATCTTCTGCTGCGGTTTCTTCATGGGTGGTCGCCGTAGGTGACGATACATGTAACCAGTCACTCGTCGTAGTTTTATCTTTATCGATCGTCGTGTCCGTGCCGCAAGCTGGCGTCGAGTGTTCGCATACGCCATCCGTATGAATGGTTCAGTTCCCGTACCGCGATCTAACCAATACCGGCGTCAGGAGCGAAGACATAATTTTAGTCAACTCCATACCTGTGATTTTCTCATTTGCGATGCGTTGTGGTGGGTGACTGGTGCCATTGGGATCTATTCTGGTTTAGAAAGGCCGTTATAGCTATTTAATTGGTCACATACCTGTATCTTCAACTTCTGCTGCAATAGCATCTGATATCGCACAGATCTTTCGGAACTGGTCGTCCGTGAGCGAGACTCGCATGGTGCGTAAGTGTTGCGACGTATCCTGCAAGCAGGGTATGGCTGCATGACTGTATGGTGATTCGGCCGGTCTTATACGAAGAACATGGTGATTTCCACGAGACAGGCATTAGCGCCAGTAGGCCAGTGATATTCGAATGCGGAAAAGCATAGGAGTGGAGTTGAAGAACACCGGTCTAGATCGCAATACCGTTGACAGACTTAGCGGCACTCCTAGTGAGATGATTTACACGGATTGCCAGCTGGATCACCAGTCCTGGTATTACGAAAATTAGGTCATCGAAAAGATTACTGCATTTAGATAGACTGCTAAGTACGGCGTTTATTCAGGAAGTCGCCTCCAACTCACAAAGAATGTCGCTAAGTGTTCGTTTCTCCCACTTACGAACCTCATCGTCCGCCCCCAATGTCGCCGCAATGCGTTCTCTAGCCCTCCCCTGTTCTTTGATCCATTCACAAACATTGTTATCAAATAGTTTAGAGTCGCTTTGGGTTACAGCAAGGATATAATCTGCACGCACATCGCCAATCGCGAGATGTATTGCCAACTTTTCAGAAATGTCTGGTCTCATGAACAACTGCACTAACGGATCCTCTTTACTGAACTCATCGAAATGAGGTTCTCCAAAGATAGCCCGCACAGTCTTTACATCCTTGGAGGCAACAGCCAGATCGGCTACTCCGAAAACCTTCGGGACAATGAACCGCACCAAAGCGGAAGACTGCCCAAGCTGAGCTCTGATTGACTCAACGGCTTGTTTATGCCATGTGGGGGCAGAGTTAGACCTTTCCGAAAGATCTTCTCTACCGACATGACGCCAAATAATACGAACAACCTGCGATGAATGAGCGTTTGATTTCTAATGCCAAAGAAGATCTTACTGTTAACTGGGAATCAGAACTCATCGTCAATAAGTAGTGGTCTGGTATGAAGTGATAGGTTGCTGTCAAGAAATAAAGATCACGATGATCCAAGAAAGGAGCAGTGTAACCAAGCTCCGTGTATGTGTGAGTTGAAAGCAAAAATAAAATTAACATGGAAGAAGTGAAAATCCAACTAGAATACAATCAGGACATTGCAGTATTTATGTGCTAGTAGCAGCACCAGATCGATACCCTCAGACCCAGTGACGCTCGTACAGACTAAAATCAATGGAGCTGTTACTCCCCCTTTCCACCTGTTCGGTAGTGATCCGCATCTCCTGGTCATGGCCCTCTGGAGGTTGGTTCTGCGCAAGCGGTGGTTGATCAATGCGGCTTGGCTGGGCGGATGAAGTCTCAGGCCGGGTTTGGCGACTCCACTGATGATAGTGACGTTTGAGAAGGTCAGGCCATGTCGCAGGGAATTCGTTGGTATCGTAAAACTCAAGGCAATTGCTTTGTGGGGCCACGGATGGCTCGTTCTGTTGGCAGAATTGGTCAAGCGAGTTCAGATCCTTGTTTTTCAGCTGATGCAACTCCACAACCTTGCACAAGTTTTCACGATGGTCAAAAACTATAAGGCATTGTTGTCTGTAGTTGATAGCACGGATGTCTAAAATTGGCTTGCATCTGCTGGTAAAGCAAGCTGTAACAATGTTTGAAAGATCGCGAAAGAAACTGCTCCAAAACGATGGCATTCTGATAGTAGCGGTGTGAGAGTACACGTAATATTGATTCTTGTTGTCATTGCATTCTGAACAAGGCTGAAGGCTAGTTTATATGTCGAATTAAAGGGTCTAGAATCATTTACGCATGATAAAGTTTGATGATGAGTTAGTCGATGTACGAGACCAGTCAACCTAAGAACTCTACGTAGACGCCGGTAGCGTAGCGGTATCTAATCTCGGTGCATGGTGCGTAAGCGACGCGGTAATGCAACCAATGTATGGATGCGTAGCTACATGTTTGGCCGGACGTAGAAGGCGACTACTGAACGGCTGACCAGATCAGCCTGGAGCGGGAATTACTGCTACAAAGATAGCCGGCATACCCACAGTAAAGTTTTTCAGTATGGAAGCGGAAGCACATAGCCGGTGTTCGACTGATAGATGTAGATCCAGGTAAAAAATGCTTTAAAGCTAGAGAGTGTGGACAGATTTAGTGGCTGAGGCCATCCCAGGACACAAGGGTACATATCGTAGTGCAACCGTAGTGTAAGTGAAGGTGGCAGGCAAGCAGCAGCCACCAGCCAAAGAAAGAGAGAGAGTGCCGCGCTGGTGAAAACCAGAACATACATGAATGTATATGACGATGGATAAAAGCAATGGACTAGGATAGCAAACATAAGACAGTGGTAACTCAAAATGGTAGTTGCCAGTCCATCTTCACTCTTTCCTGTGATACTTTCTTGAGTTCGTCACCGATAGTTGAGTTACTAAATGGCAGTTGCCAATTCTCCATAGAGTTACCATTCTCCTCATACTGAGTGTAAACTGTTGCCAGTCTCTCTCTCCATGCATCCAGCCCCTTCTTCTGTAGGGAAATAATTCTCTTCTCAAACCCGTTCCAGTATTGTCCTTGATGGTCTTGAGGTAGTACATACGCTGAACAATCGGTTACCTCTTTTGCATGATGCTCACGAAGGTGTGTAATCATATCGCCATGGCTCCCTCGATCTCGCTTTGGAATAGGAGCACAGCCATATTCGCAACGATAATAATCAAACCAAGGATGGGCTTCGTTCTCATGCCAGTGCCATTCTGTTACGGTTTTCAATGATTGGTAACAGCTTTGGGTACAGTAAAGAACTAAAGTATACAAGTGAACACATGCATATCCACAGGCGGTGTAAAACTTACCCATGTTGCTTGCCGCAATCTCGTTGCTGGACCTGCTGAATTTCCGGTACTTTGTAGAGGAGAGAATCAATCCGTGCCCATGCGCCCCAGCTTATTTATGATTACTAGCTTTCTCGGGGGAAATCGCCGGTTTTCAGGATCTGGAGATATTAGAAGATTCTCAACGATATTTTCAGCACTTACTCAGTACAACATAATATTTGTAATTGTTCAATACAGCGATGAATAGGACAGATATCAGAACAGTTGACAAGGTTTGAATGTCCAAAGAAGAACTATGAAATAAAAGAACGGTAGAGCTCAACAGGGGTGACCCTTTTAACAATGGTCGGGCCACCAAGGCTGCGTGTCAATGCGAACGGACATGGGCCATAATCGTGCTCGAATCAGTGGCCCATGGTGCTCGGCTTTTGTTTCGTCGTCGTCAGTGGAAGAGGTCAGGGAGTCGATAGCCTTGATGAGTCGATTGACCAGACCAGGGTCTACTCCGCAGATGAATTAGAAATGTAGCCCACAACTATCAGCTGCGTCTGACTTACTCCTTTCCTCAACTTTAGCGGCGCGTTGAATAACATCTTCGGTTAGGGGAAACCGAAACTGTCCACAGGATCTTCGTCCAGCTAAGCCTATGTTTCTTCTTCGGTCCAAACGTCCATGGTCAATGCGTATGTGTGGAAGGCAATGTGCAGACGCAAGGCTGCCACTATATCTGACGAGGCAACGACTTGTCTTCTTATAGATTGGCGGTCTAGGCGTGGATATTGTACGTGGTTTTGGGAGCGGGTCTTGTTTGGTGCTCTGCTCTAGTGTCGGGGAAGCGGCAAATCTCCGTAGAAAGTAAAACCTGGGCTTCTTATCGTTTGATCCAAGCACGGTCTAGGTCGACTAAGTCTACGAACAGAACCCGCTAAGCACTGGCCATTTTCGGAAGCGCTGATCGATGTCCAAACTTAGATCTTATGGGGCCGAAGCAGCGGCGGCGAAGCGGGAAGGAAGTTTGCGACCCACAGTCTGTTTTGTTTCACTAGATGACTTGGTTATTTTCGAATTTATATGACCGTACTCCGTACGTAGTGGGGGATCGGGGCATCAGCCGAACACACGCTTGTTGACAATTAGCGCCGGGGCGAAGGTAATCGACCCACCACACTTCAGCCGAGCTTTTTGACAAGTGCATGACTATCGACTGACTAGTGAGAGTAGTGTTGTATTTCGGACTAGCGTAATCAGTAAATTAAGAATGGAGATTGGTGTCGGATGACACCAATGCGCCAGCCACTAAATGGTCAATGTTTGCGCTGCGAAAAAATTGACCATCTTTGTTAATTACGCCTCTTTTACCACTTTCACTGTATCTCTTCTCCCTAAAGATGGACACAAGAGTAAGTGGAATTCATCGGGAAGTTGGCAACTAATATATTTCAGGCTTTCGATATCAAAAAGCATCTTGAAGAACTTGAGCGCCTTGTGAGAGCTCAGGGAGACGAGGTATGGATCATCAATCGTGGGCCTGCTTGTGAGCATTGTTAACATGCCTTTAGAGAGCTGCAGATCTTCTTCTAAGAATCATTAAGTCGTCAGATCCTTCACGGAGCTTTCGCCTCGCCTTATTTAAAAATCGAAAGGACTGTGTACCTAGTAGGCGTGAGACATGGTTCACAGAGTGGCCCGATAGGAAGTTATCCAGGAACCAGGTCGCATTTCTTGCATCAGTCACACGCAATTGGGAGCTTGACGATGATGCTTTACTTATAATCTCAGCACATGCTAGACTTTGGATTAGCAAGCCATGGGAGTTCTGGTTCGGACCGAAACCGGATAACGACATCCTCAAGCGCTGTTATAACGATTCGAAATTCATTCAAGAAGTCATTCCTACCAGAGGAAAGGTGATTTCTATGATCACAGCGCAAGAAGTGGCGAAAGAACAAGAGAGCATCATCCAGACGAGAAATGGGAGAAAAAGATGCAGAGCTCAGACCTACGGTCGGAATACCAGCTTTCTCTCATCTGCTCTGAAGAATATCTGTCGTCGACATTGGGGTGATGAATCAAAGTTTAAATGGCTGCGAACAGAATCCCGCAGCGGTTCGAAATGGTTGGACTTAGAGAATCCAGCTCTTGTCTTGTCATTGTATAAAATCAACTCCGACCGGTAAGAAATTCTCGTCTCCATCTCCGCATTTTTACTTATTATTCTGTTAGATATTGCAAGCACGGATGGACCGAAATCGAGGTGAAAGCGCTTAACGCGTTCGCGGCAACTTTACCTCAAATGTCCATATATGCACTGTTAGAGAAAGCTTTCAACAGTGTTGTAGAATATTATCAGTCCCCCGATCCCAGTCCAAGAGGCAATTTCTTCGATGGCACTGCATCTCAATCTTCAATGGCTACGGGTCCACTTGTCATTCAGCACCAAATCCCTGCGACCGCACAAGAAGACGAAGAAGCGGCGCGGCTTCTGTCGAATTTCTGGCGGGCAAATATAATTGATCACCAAGCCAACCACCATGCATCAGAGGAGCTAAGAACCCAAAGCGCCGATCGAGCACTGAATGGTGAGCTTCCAAATTCAAACGCTTTGTCCACGCAGACTCCTACAACCGGATCCGAATTTCCTAGATCATGTGCCCCGCAAGGGTTTCATAATCACGCAACAAGTGATCAGATACGAAGCCAGCATTTTGCTCCCTTGGACTCGCAATATCAACATGGGGCCGATCGCGCTGCGGCGTCATCCGATAGGCCACTCACAACGTTGATAGCTTCTGACGAACTGTCCTTAACATCCGCTCTTTGTCCGCATATACTAGATTCGGATTATCGAGATGAGAGGCACGAGGGTGTTTCTGAAAGTACGATACAGCCTTTCGCCGATAGGGATTGTTCCAATTTTCCAAACACACAAGCACCTCCGCCCTTACGTGTCCCAGAAACAAATAGAACAGAGCAAAGTGAACAAGTTCAAGATAGAGCACGAGCATCAAGTCCATCACCTGTATCCTCTCTACTCCCTCCGAATATAATGCGGCCTGTGGCATCGCCTGGTTGTCATACCTTTGAGAATGGCGCGGATAGTGCGGGTACGACACAGCAACCTCTAAATTCGACTCCTGTTTTATCTGACCCCAATTTGTTACCACGACGTGGTGAAAGACCACCGGAAGTATTTCTTGGTCTGGTCGGTGCTGAATCTACAGGGATGTATGCCTCAAATATGGAAAGTTCCACACAAAACACACAATTGAGTCCAACAATTGATGGTCAGTCGACTTTGCCTTCGTTAGCCATTTCACAACCCCATAGGAATTGGTCCAGTTATGCTGCGTCTGGATTATTACACTGTATTGCAACTGGACAGGATCTCGCCGTTTCTCAGCATTTACTCTCTCCAACCAGAACAGCTGCAGATCAACTATCAGGAATAGTCGAAGTTTCATCTTCAGGAAACCACACAACAGGAGATGAGGTTCAACGAAATATGCTTATGAGAGAGGATAGACGTCCATCGAGCGTTTCTCATAGCTACCGTCATATCAATTCTACCGATTATACTGCAAGTTTACCTTCAGCTTTCTCAAATATGAGGTCTGGTCACGTCTCTTCATTAGCTTCTCAACATTCCGAAATCTCCAATGATCATTCCTCTAGGGAGTCATCGATCGAAAGCAGTATACAGTCTATTTCCTCGTCATCGAATGCTGCAGAAGATGAGACCCGAGATATGCCTCTTCCGAAACGCCAATGTCTCAGTCACAATACAAGTCCCCGGCATATACGCCTAGAGCAAACGACCTTTTCAGAGGCGGTCGGTGAAATCACAGTTCAAAATCACAATTTGGCCGACAGTCAGGGCAATGCAGGATCCAGGTTAAACGATTTTAACTGGTCGTCCTTTGAGTTTGAGGATGAGGTCAGCACGCAACAGCGTATGCAGGATTTCAACTGGTCTGCGTTCAATTTTATGGATGAAACTAATGGGGCACACTGGTTGTCATTTGATTTTATGGATGAGGGCAGCACACCACAGCATACTCGGGATTTCAACTGGTCGTCGTTCGAGTTTGTAGATAATACTGATATTGTGTAGTATGTCAAAATTGCCGACGCACGGCTCAGGCATAAACTAGACCAGCATATTGTTTTTTTATATCTATACATACACACTCACAACCCATTTTGCGATTAAGTGGAATTTGAACGCTTCGGTAGGATCATCATTCAATATTCGACATGGCTAATGCGACCAATTTGCCATTATCCTCGACATGTATATCACATTCCTTCAATATAACATAGTAGTGATCCATATCCACCTCCCATTCGCCAATCTTCGACTTCCCCTCGCAAAATATCGGTTCAATGATCATGAAGGCTGTGCCTATTGACGTGTTCCCGGGAAGAAATATTAAACCACCCCCTCTACAACGAGATATTTTGCGAGGTCTACCGAGGAATTTATCTGCGTTCTGCGTGGTGCCTGGTCAGAAATATATGAGTTGAAATGTAAGATAGTACTTACTTTCTCATAGTCTTTTCGTATCCGTCGTATAAGCTCTGCGCAAGCATCGGTAGGGATAAATGATGGTATGTTTGTGTCTTCTTCTTGCATAGCAGCGTCTGCTTTTGGTTTAACTTCGGTCCATATCTGAGATTTAGCGACGTGGGCAACGCTCGGGATGGATAGGACAGCCGCTGGAGGAGCAGACATGGCGCAGAGAGGTTTATCCGCGTCGGAATTTAAAGCATCTTCTTCACGAATATCAGTCAATATATAATCAGTTGGGCAGTCAAGGCTGATATACCTTCCTATCCTAGCGCCTCGTTATTCGGTCCAATTCGATGAGAATCTCGCTGAGGTGGAGGGGCGAATTGGAGGGGCAGCGGCTGATTTCATCAGCAAGTCACCTGATGTTGGAGCAACCCAACTTCCGCCCGATGAACCCACGTGAATAGAATGCAAACTTTCAGTCCTCACCCACTGGATCTGAATAGCAGCGCTACAGTAACAGCAGAACGCTAGACAAGGGATTGCCCTACGTTTGACCCTTGGTCGTACATCAAGCGGTAGAGGTTGATAACCGCAAAAAAGTCGCAGCAATATATTTCATAGCTAATATTAACCGCTTAAATCTACATAAATTTGCTTATTTCACCAACGCAATTTACAAGGCGCACGAAATGTAAAATAACTCTGATTCCACCCAGATCAAACATCGCTCTCAACGAAGCCTAGTCCCCCGACCTTCGCATTTACGTAATGACATTGGGAAAACTCTGTGGGAAAACCAATGTCAAGGGAGGAGTGTCAAGGAAGTACCAAAACCCCTAATTATAATTTTCGAAAGCTCGGATATTTTCTAGGGAGTTGATCCAGGCGAGGGATAGGTGCATTCAGCACAAGTTGTCCTATTTATCACCGTCCACATATTGCCAGGGAAATTTTCATCGTGATGCTGGCCACAGTCCACAGTACGAAAGCTGCGAATAATAGAGCTATATATCCTGCATTCTTCTCTCATGTATGAGCACATCTAGTTAGTTAAGCGTTAACAAATAAAACCTTTTGTCTAAAATTACCACCATCATACACTTTATATGTCGCTGAAAATATTGATATCGTAATTTACTAGGCTTTTTTTTCCCTCTTAAGATAGATTTCTGAGAGATTCTGAGATGCTGAGAAGTCGGATAGATCTTTCAATTTCAATGAGAAGATGTGAGGGTATTTATATTTTAGACTGTCTCTTTTTTTTTTTTTTCAGTATGATTATTTGAAATAATATAGGCTAATCAAGAAAGCTCTCATAGAACTGCATCAATATAAGAGGGAAGTATCACGAAGCTCTGGATACGATAGATAGGCCCCGTCACAGTGGTTTTCAGTAAATAGTAGCTTAGTAGATCCATTCAAATTATGGATCTTAGCTACTTATTAATTGATTTCATTGCGAAGTTCTTCATTTGCTTTCCGGATAGTAACTTTCCTCCCAGAATGAACCCAAATAACGGGTATCTCATTATTTTCTATCAGATGCGCAGTTTCACTGTTATATCCTATATAGAAAAGATCATAGATCAAATAACAATGGTTCGGCCACATCTGCTTTACTAGAAAATTGATGTCGCCCCCACTGCATATTGTTATCTGCGGTAATGTCTCAATAACTGATTCCGGATTTTCCCAATATGGGCTAGACTTTGAAAGAGAGACCTATATGCGGAGTGGGCATTTCGAGGAATCCTGTATGCGATAGTCAATATCAATGACATCTGATTTCTCAGTCATGGTTTAAAATTCAACCACGGGTCATTGTAAAGTTCCGCCGCCGTAGCCCGTTCTTCAGGGTCCCAGCGGAGCATCTTTTTGACAAACTCAAGAAAGAGCGTTTTGTCTTCTCCTTATAGAAACGGTGGGAGATTGGAAAAAGTGAAATTTTCGGGGGGAAATAAATGTGAATGTTTTAATTCGCCTAGAGGGCACAATAATGAGGACCTATTAATTTAGAGTACTACCCAGATCATACCTTTATTAGAAAAACTTGTACGTGATAATCACGATCTCAGACAACATGGTCCCCGCTCTGTTTGTGATACTTTGGCTTTCTACCGATTTGCCCATACACCAGCCTAGCCAATCATATCGCTATGCGGGGCCGGTAAGGTGTGAGCATTAATAGGTTGACATAACTCCGTGAGCGCGTTGTTGCAGTTTTCTATTCCCGTATAAAAAATCTATGCGGAAATTCAGCGCTTAGCCTCCGTCCCTTATTCGCAGACTCACATTTCAATTCTAAACCTTCATTAGATAGATGTAATTTACTCCGTATATTGGTGCCCGAGATGGCAGGGCTCATAAGTGGTGAAGAAAATATTGGGTACATGGTTGACAGGCAAATCGGCCGCCCCGCCATTTTAACTTTCACGTGGGATGGAGGGATTAAAATGAACTTTACATCATATCCTATCTGATGTTTAAATGAGGCGTAGTCTGGCTGATTGTATTTTATTCTTGCCTTAAATTTTATTAGAGGTACACTAATACCGCCAAGATGTTCACCTACCACAAGGGCTGGGAATGATAAAGGACTCGGTTACCAGTCTAATATATGCTCGACCTTTATAGGAGGATTGCAGTTGGATTGGTGCGAGGCTACGAATCAAGCTGCTTTCACGCGCCAGCAACCATGAGCCGCCAGCCAAATTCGCAGGTCACGCACTAATTATGCGTTGCATATGCTTCATGGAATGCTTCATGGAATGGCGATGGTCGCTCTCCTCACATACCTGGAACGTCCTCTCTCAACGCAACTAAAAGGTCATCTACAGCCTTGTCATCCAAGTAATAGGCAAAGAGCTCGACTGACTATGGCGCTAGGCAGACATGCAAAAGATGCGATGCAATAAATCAAGGAGCTTCCCAGGTCAATTTGATTGGACCTTTGAACGAGGCTCCGATTTCCAGCTCCTGCAAAGAGGCCAACCCCGCTTTCTAGCTTGTACGTCGAGATATGACTATAAATCTACCGACGGCAAGTTGGATAACTGAGACATCTAGGCAACGACACCAGTTCCTTTCCTTCTTGCCTATTTTAGTGTCCACCACTCTACAATCTCAAACTTTAGCTATCAAAGTCCAAGGGTACATTACAAGGTATGTTATCTCGAGAGGAAAATAATTGGGTTGGAATCAAATAGCTAACACCAAGTTAAGAAAAACTTGGTTATAATGAGCGACCGACACTCCGATTCCAGCTATGACGGTAAAGTTGAAGAGGCAAAGGTTGCTTTCAAAACCGATAGCAAAACTTTGCAACAGCTTTCTTCTTCGGCAGAGGCCGCGAAAGCTAACAGAGGAAAGAATGCAATTACATCTCTTGACAGTGCGGCACGGAAGGCCAAAGAAGAACATGAGCGTGGCGGGAACGGAGGACAACAATGAAAATGCTAACAGTCAACATACACTTCTAAGATCTGAGATGCTGCTCCTCGAATGCTTCACGCAGATTCATGTCGTATTGCTTTTTGTCCTTTAGCTTTTTTTCAATGAATTCATATGCACCAGGTGCCCAGTAAGCCATTGTGATGAGCCAGAAGCTTTCTTCATTTATATGACCCTTCGAGAAACGTGGCTGGATATAATCGTAGAAAATCTTGAACAGTGCTGCTGGGGTATCAAGTGCGAGTGAGCACCAAAATGTCCCGTTCTCCCATCCTTGTTTCAATATAGAGGACAATTGGACTGGCCGATGTTCTCTAAATTTAACCTTCGCTTCCTCTTGTTCCAATATTTCAATGAATTCTCTATGCAGTGTCTCATAGGCATGCAGATCAATCATATCAACATCTTGAGCTGATAGCCAGTATGGCGGTCGTATCATCTCAACAGGACGAGAGCAGGTCCACTCAAGGTCAATAAGACAGCTGATGTTCCAATCATCATCCACGAAAATATTGCTTTGATGAAGATCAGTAAGGGTGAGGAAGAAAGGTCCATGAGCAAGATCGCGACAGAAAAAACAGGGCCAAACACTTCTCATTATTGTCAATGCACATGTCTGGTAGAGCCCGTCCTGAAGATCTCTAACAGAGTTGGGTTGGTGGCGAAAGCGACTCTCGTGAAATGATATAATATCATTTATATATGAGCCAACTGTTGAGTGAGTGGTTTTTCGCGATATATCTACTGGAATAGATTGATTTTCCAGTAGCTGGAGTTGAAGGGTCAAAGGTCGATTATTCAGTCTTAAATATCCCCCGCTATCCAAAACAAAAGAGCCAATCCTCGGTAACGGAATGCGTGTTAAAGCCACCATAACGCGAGATAGACCATGAAAGAGATTTTCTCGCAATTTAGCATCATGACGTCCTTCTTCCCATGTATCTGAAAGCATTCTCCCTCGTGACGCATTAATGTATTCGATTAATATATAGCCTGTCTTTAAAGAGGCCGCTTCCTTGAATCCATGCCGAGTGTAATTAGAAGGAGTAGGGTAGCCAAGCCATTTTAGAAATTGACGGCGGAGATACTGAAAAGTGCGAGCCGGAAAAGAGAGATTATCTAATCTTGTGAACTACGGTTTTCAGCAATATTTCTGGAAAGATAGATAAAGTGAGCACGTACAGTTTGACCGTTGGAAAGCCCATATCCATATAGTCGCGGAATTGGGATTTCTGGACAATTCTCTTGAAGCCAGGCATATGTCCCAGCTTCACAACAGATCTTTTCATCGGCGTTGCCAGGGAATGAGTCCTCTCCAACTTTATATGGCAAAGGAAATCTGATCATAAATTGTTTATTGGGAAATCTGGATTCATTGCCAACATCAACACGAATGCAAACATTGAAGCTTCCATCTATCCAGTCCTCCACATCCGTAAGGTGGCAGGTAGCTTCGGATAATCCAAGATGATGAGCAACTATCTTCTTAATAAGCATTCGATTTCGACGTAGATGGGTAAAAAAAGTAATCCTTTTATCTCTGTATCCGAGTTCATGCAATATATTAGCATCTTGTTTCTGCGCATGAGAGTAAGTGATCTCGCCTCGGATTAAATGACGAGGCTTCAGGACAGCAAGAGAGTTTTGATCTTGAGACATCTTAATAGAATGACTTTGCTAGATTAAACTTGCGAAGAGGCCAGCAGGAAGGATGCAAGGGCAAGCGACAACGGGTTGGATAAACAATCTTCCAGCTGCCCCCTGAAGCAATAACTTGTAACGTTATCCACCAACGTCTCAGCCCCGCTTCACAGCTTGTTATGATTGGCCAAAGTTGGGAACAATGGAAGAACGTGACTAATCATACTCAAACACCACTAGGTTTGAATACCCCAGCGGCTGTTGGATACCAAGCTTCTTGGGCAGCTCGGAAGTGTAGAAAGAGCAGTTGCCTGCGTATAGCAACTGTAAGCCCACAGAATCATGTTGGGCTGTCGAGTCTTGGCAAAACTTAGTAATCGGTTTCGTTTGGGAATCCGGAAAGTAACCAGTCAAATTGATGTGTTTTTTGAACCCACACTTCTTCTAATCTACATGAGCATTCGAGCAGTTTATATGGTCATTTCCTCAGTAACTTGATCCAATCATTCATTCCCGCTGAATACCAATTGTCTCCTCGCTTAATCCCACTTAGGTTGGTGATTTCGGGTTTGAGGCTGTTCGTAATCATATTCTAAGGCCCTTAGTCAGCTTAGCATCCGACAAATCAAATGTGTCACGTGAACTGATGTGCGGCAGCCTGCAAACCCCATTAACTCTGGTGTGGTTAAGGAAACGAACGCCCGCCATGAACAAATAACTACTCGTAATGAGTATAGTATCTTTTTCCACGTGCACTGGTATAGTTCCAAACTTCCATTATGAAACGCAACCACTAGGTGCATTTTCGAGTTTAGGTATAGCATTACCCGCTATTAATCTACTGTAAACGTGCTTCATAATAATGAGGTTTCAAATTCCAGATTACTTGGTAGTGTTTTGGCTTCACCTTAAACTAGTTATGACTAAAATATGATTTACCAAAGAGCGGCTCGGGGGTGGATAGGGCTATAGAAAGAGCTCTTTTCTTTTGAGTGACGAAAGAGAAAAAGAATACTCAGTAAAATGAATTTATTCCACTCTCAACGGTTCTTCGGCCTTATCGGGCTTTTCGCCCAGGTAGGAAACACGTCGCTACAGAGTACAGATTTAATAGAACCAGGCCAATTGAGTATATGCTTCTATACTGTCGCCCACCTCCCATCCCTACTATATCCTTGGTGAGTATAGATCTATTGTTTATAATATCTAGGCTGATAATTCAGATGTGGATACCATTCTTCCAGATATGGTTTTTCTCCGCAATGAAACTATGAAACCCCCATTTTGCAAAACATCCTCGGAGCAAGCTTTGCCAACCGTGGCCCCAGGCAGTGTAATGAGGGCCAACGTGCTACGCCATTGTAATCGCCAATAAGGGGCGTCAACATGTAACCTCTTGCATCATGCTTTTACCAAAGATCGATTGTCCCGTTGTATTCAATTGAATCGTAGTGGAGTCGAAAGATCAGTCTCGAACTGCCTGTCATGTGGATCATTTAGGCCTGTTCGGCTTGTCCATGCACCATGCCATTGTAATCACGAATATAGGATGGTGATAATGAGAAAAAGCAACTTCGAGGGTCGACATATTTGACCAATGCTTACTCTACTAGATTTAGCTCTTACTCCGATTCGCTATCTTTATTGCCATCAAGCAGTGCCGCAATAAGCTAGGCAACAAATGGGGAAGCTAGAAAATCTAACTAAGCTATTTCTGGGCTAAAGTAATTATAAGAGTCCTACTTTTCATTGACTAATAGTATTTCATGACAACGCTATGCTGCACTATGCAGCACAGTGGGGCGTTCACATGATAGGATTTTGGGACTTAAACCGGGTCTCAGCGCCGTTCCTAGTTTCCTGAAGGTCGAATAATTGTGAGAGGAAGATCGCGAACAATGTCCGCAGGTGCAATTTTACTACAGTTTTCAAATTTGCTTAAGCACACAGAAGCTTTAGGCCCCAAATTGAGTTCTATTCGTCCAACTAAAGACCAATTAAAGGAAATTCAGAACTTACGCACGAAACTGAAAGAGGCTACCGCAAATATTGAAGAACATGTGGGACATCTGGTGAAGAGAGCAGCTCCGAGCGACAAAGAATTGGAACTTTTAAAAGGCCTTCAATCGTCTATATCTGTCGACCAATTGGACACTTTACTTATGACTAAGCTTAGGAAAAACCTTGTACTTATTTTTCGAGGACCGGATGTGTCAGCATTGGATACTGAGAAGATAAGATCGAGGAGAGACAATCCATGATGGGTGATTCTTAGAGCAGTTCGGACATACTGGCTGCGAGCCAGGTTTATCTCTCTCAGGACACGCCTTAGTGCTATGCGGTCCCGCACAATACCCGCATGTTTCCTGGGCTTTGCAATGAGTCCTTATGTGTCCGTACTTTTGGCATCTGAAGCATTGTCTAGCCTTGCAGGTCCGGTCATAGTACTCGCAGTTGAAAATCTGTGCCCCAGGTAGGTAATCGGATGGATTCTTTGTTATGGAAGCTAAACCAGTTCAGGGATCTCCTTCTATGGACCTAGACAGTGACACGGAGGTCACTTCTACGTCTTCTACGTGTGGATATAACGGTGAAGACGACAGCATCCCCTATACCCTTCCGAAACCGAGAGCCTTCATGAGAACTTTTTGATTTATCTCTTCTGTAACCGGCTAATGCTTTGTCTAGTGCCAGCTAGTATCCAGACGATCGAAAGCGACGACTGCTCGAGTAACAGTAATGGGAGAACTGAAACATCCCCAGACTCCTCTCCCACACCGACATCATCCCAAATACCTCCGCCCGCAGAAATTCTATACCTTACAAAGAGTAACGGTGGTCGAGACCTTCGCCCTAGGCCGATGGAAGGGGCAAAACCATGGAATCAGCTTACTCGCGTAGATTCTGCCCCGCTTGGCACATGGACTATACACCTTGGGGACATCGTCAAAGTCTGCTTAGAGACAGACAAGGAAGAATATGCCAAGATATTCGAAATTAGGCGCCTGGAGGACGGGCGTTATATGGTCGTTTATACGTGGCTATATACTCGCGAAGAAATTCAGGCGGAATTTGAGATAGACGGTACCATGCCGGACCTCCTCCGGAAGAACCTGGATCAGCGATGGCCGGCAAATACCACATTCCGGTACATGCTAAGTACTAACCGTACTATCACGCTCTGGGATACCGCGATTTCACGAGCCCCAAGAGATGTGATCGAATCAGTCAGCCACCGCTTTATTTATAGCACTACACCCTCCAAACGTTTCATCTGGAGTGTGGACAACCCACGTTTCAACTGGATGAAAAAGATTCGCGATCTGGAAGCGCATTCCAGCGTTTGATACCACAATGCGATTGTAATTCTATACGTACAACAGTTAGTTTTTATGCTTGACAAATCCGCTATTCAATCTGATTCACGCTCTCCCCTGTGTTCATTTCAATCGACGTATTTGCGAAGATGATAGCAAGAAACTGAGGTGTACCGCGAACACATGCTGAGATAGCGTTATGCTTTTTTCCTCTCTACCGCAAGGGCAACCCTGGACTGTATTATCGTGCAAATGCTGCTCCCAGAGACGACGGACATTAACTCGCCATTGTCGATGTGATGCAGCCCACGTAGCCAGGGCCTCTTGGAAGCGAACCCATGCTTCGAGCGCGGGATTCAAGTTTCCATTGCCCAAACACACGTCGAGGCAGCGTTCGAACCATTCATAACAGATCTCTCGAGCGGCCGGTGAGAGGGCTCGATCTAACCCATGCCGCAAATAGGACGCAATGGCCGCAAGAGACTCGGATGTAGTGAAGTCCTTGGCAACAAGAAAACCGCCTTGTAAGGTAAATGTAGCATGAATGCAGCCTGCGGGTATGTAGATAGCATGGGATGCGGTCGTCGCTACCGTGATACCTCCTTCCAGTTGATGCATGATTCGCGAAAGCTTTGCTCGTTGACTGTCCACCGTCTTCATGGCTCGTAGATTGGCTTTCGACGGAGGGTACAAAAGCCATATCTTTCGGCACTGTCCGATCAGAGTTGATAAACCGTCCGCTCCGTAATCTGCTTGTTCAGCCGGTAATCACTTGTGGTCGACGCGAGTACCTACCGATATGAAGATCGACGAAAGAGTACGTTGGGGTTATGTTGACCTGGACATTGCATTCTTCTTCCGGCTCCACTACCGTACAAAGATCATATGGACAACGAAAGCCGCAACTTTCGACGGAGGACAATCGCAGACCCGTGATGAATACAGGATGAATTGGGTCTGGATCAATCAATTGCGCAAGGACGATTCTAGGATCGACCGATTCGTTGACCTCGCCCTGATGATTGATCCGAAAGCCCTCTTCTGAAGCAGGCTGAATCGGCTTATTTTGGGCTCTAGCCAGCGCGTCGACGACTAATTCGCGAGCTGAAGGAATTCGGACAGTCCAACATTGGGATGAATCATACAACGTTGGCACGGAAGTGGTGCAGGATTGCCACAAAGATCGGACTGTTGGCGGGATATCGGCTAGAGGATGCAGATTACAGCGATTCAGGCCACTAAACGCAGCTCCAAAGACCTCCTGAATTTCATCCAGGGCTTGTTGCGCCGGGCTCACTGACTCGTTGCGTACGGTGGCTCTATCTTATTACCCTCTACCAAGTCTGGACGTTTCCCAACCTTTGATGTCGAATTTTGGTCCGGAACAGCAGCGATCCAGTGGGGGTTCCTGGCATGTCAACGCAGTGTTACACAGTGCTAATATAGTGAGTGAGTGACAAACCTGACTTCAACACCAGCATGTTCAGCTTCAACAATGAGATTCCTAGAGCGATAAGTATAAGTCTTAAGATGTTTTCGAAGACGGCTGGCATTCGAATGGCTTTTTCCGCAATATGGGCAATTCCGCATGCAAGACGAGACACGAAGAATCGCATTACTTTTTGGCCACGTCTCGTAAACTTCTCTATGCAAAGGACAATTGCATCCAGGAAACGTCGGCAGTCTGAGATCCATGTCATCTTTTGAGCGCCTGATGAGCGTCAGATGAAGCTGTAAAGCAGCTTAGCTATCGTAGTGTGACAGATCATTTTTCTACCAACTATATTCAGTTAGTTACGACGACTTTCTCTAACTGTTTTGGATCGTCCTTAATCGTCCCTAATCGTCCCTATACGTCCTTATTCGTCCCTTTTTCTCCCCACTTCGCTTTAAGCTCAATTTGATCTAGTTTAATTGATCACTGGGCCGACCCGCGGAATGTTTATAGCGCGCTCAGCCAAGAAAATCACGTGTGGCGGCCTCTGTTGTTCCCTATCTGTTCTTGATTCTCGATCTGTAAATCCAACAAACCATCAGGAAATTTCATGGTTCATCATAGCTCACCGGTTATAATGCTCTTTGTCTCGGAAACCGATCAAATATGTCACATAATGAGATAGACGAATTGCGACAGCGTCTCAGGGACGCTGAAAATCGGATTATAGAAGAACAACAACAACGCCATGAAGAACAACGGCGACGAGAGGAAGAACAACGGCGACGAGAGGAAGAACAACGGCGACGAGAGGAAGCAGAGCGGCGACAAGAGGAAGCGGAACGGAACTTGAACCTCGAAGTACTGCAAACTCGAAATACAACACTCCCCGAATTTCTTGACGCGTGCCACGAACATCTCTTCCTTGGTCTGACGATTCAGAAGGACAAGAAGTCGTCGACAAAGGGTGATCCTGCCAATGCGGACCGCAAGTTGCGACCGAGCAGAATCCAGGAATGGACCAGCTTTCCAGACGAGCAGATGGCAATATGGAGGGACTTGATGGACGCGAATTTTGTCACTGAGCGTCACTTTACACCGCTACTGGCGTTGAGAGAAGCTGGAAAACAAATAAGGAAAAGAATGCACGGATCCGAAATCGATATTGGACACTTTTTACGCGAAATTGCAAACTCTCCGGTTGCCTCGATTGTAGATTGCCTCCAAGAGCTGCCGTGCTCTAGCTCTCCCCCACTGACGCGATGACTTGTCTGGAGTGCGCCACAACTCTAAGCATGAGTTTATTTGGTCTTTTTGCAGGTCGAGAAGGTCATCGTTTACATCGCTAAAGCGACGTCTCTCTATCTCCAGTAGTTGTGGAACCTCGGAGGCCGTCAAGCGCTTCGCTGGCATCGTTGGAAAGGATATAATGGGGGTGGACAGGGAACAAGCTGTTTGAAAGGGTTCTAAACGGCTTCAGCGGGGTATAATAGGGTCTAAAGGGTTCTAGTGGGTTACAAAAGATTATAACTGATTTGACCTACATGAATGGGGGCCGTCTTCAGGTGACCACCTGCTGCCGAGCCCGCCGCCAAGGGCAGGCACTAGGCCAAAACCTCCCCGCTTTTTTTCCTACCTTGATACGGAGGAGATCACATAGCGTTTGTCGCATATCCATGATCTACACACAAGGCTGGTAAAAGAAATGTAGAAATCTGTAGTATATATTGTGGTAATGTCCTTGTTGCAACCATTCATCCTGGTTACTAGAACTCAAGTCTCATCTCTTAAGATCGTCTCTCCCCCAGGTAATTTCCATCTCTTCTTCAAATGCTTGTCACTTACATGGTCTTTACGCAGTTTAACATGTGCTACCAAAGACGTAAGACTCCAGTCAGTTATCCTCAGTGCAGCAAAAAAGCAACCGGAAAATGCACAAAGTTTGATCCAGACCGAGACTATGTCGAGTGGTGTACGCCAGCTAGACAGCGCGGCCGCCAATGCGAAACTGTGATTCCAACATCTCAAGCGAGCTCTACCAAACGTGGAGACTGTCCAAATCATCGGGGCAAAACGGATGAACCACCTCCGAAGGACGACGGAGCTGCAGGGGGCGGCGGTAGTGGCAGCCTAGTGACTCCACAATCTGTTCAGGTCGCGGGTTAAATTGGGAATGTGGGGCACGCCTATCACGTGCTCCTGAGCTTTGGCAAGGCCTGGACAGACTATTTAGTTTGATATGATCGCTATCTCTTCGGGCAAATTATTATTTATACTTGTACCTTCGTTTACACTGAGTGTACTACAATTCAATCCACACTCATTCTACGCGATTCATCGTTTAAAACAATGCAATGCCCACATGTTGGCTCCTTTCCTCCGGATCAGATTTTAGGTATGGGCAGAACTGGGTTAGTTATTCGCTACGATGATGAAACAGCTATCAAGTTACCCATCAGATGGGAGGATAGTAGCGACGATCAAGTTAGAGCAAACATTCAGTCCATCCAACGTGAGCAAGACGTATATTCACGCTTAAAAGATTGTCCGGGTGTTGTGCGGTGTTTCGGTTTCGATGAGTCGACTATTCAGTTGCAATTACTGAAAAATGGGGACTTACGCACTTACTTGGTTGAAAACCGACCCTCCAAGGCTTGTCAACTCAAATGGTTTCGGGAGATGGCGCAGGCGCTAGCCAGTATCCATGAAAACTCTGTTATTGTGGTTGATATTGCTAGTCGCAATTTTCTTGTTGACTCAGACTTGTCGATTAAATTCTGCGATTTTACAGAATCCACTAAATTCCCACTGGGCACAAGTATGGAAACTGCTGAGGATGACGGGTATTCAATACAGACAGATATTGGGCAGCTCGGGGCAGTCATTTATGAAGTGGTAACCGGAAACAAGTGTGAATTTGACCTCTTCAAGGATGCTGATCCATTAGAAGTCACCTCTGCTACGTGGCCAAGTAGAGATGATCTTCCCACACTTGAAAACGTATGGCTTGGCGGGATAATCGAAAAATGCTGGACGAGGGGTGCGTTTCGTAATGCACGTGATTTGCTGAGTGACTTGGAATCTATCTGCGTCGAAGACGAAATTTCGCCGAGAAGCATCACCTTGGCCATGATGGTCATTGCCATAGTAGTTTTGACTGCATGGAGATGGAAGCGCTCTTTAGTTGTTTGACTGGGTTTCAATGATCTTGAATAGTGTTTAATATGTTTTCTAGGAAGAGCAGTTACTTACGCTTGTGTTTATGTATGTACAGTATTTGTTACAATAGAACACATATGTCCTGATTGCGGTGGAGCAGGGCAAATTCGAACATTACTTCTCAGATGAGCGGGCATGGTACTAAGACAGCCCAACATGTTATACTTTCTACGATCTCTACTAAAGTTCACTCAAGGAACACTAAACTTAGTCCAACTGAACCTTCTATAGCTCGGAACTTTCCTGCCTCTCTAGAATGGTGAATACCGGTCCACAGCACGCCGAGACCGAGGTACGCCATATCGAGAGGCAAATGACGGATCCGCGACAGTTAAGTGAGACCGTCGTCTCCCACTTGGCTTTGCGGGTTGCGAAGACTTGTAATTCACATCCTTCATTTCACTTGGAATCGGCAACCTTGGAGCCCGATCCTTGATCTTCGTGCTGTATTGAAATTGGAGGGTACCCTCTGTTCGCCCAGGGAAGTGCTTCTTGATCTGTTTCCAAGGCAGTCGGTCTTCTTCCTTCAGTTGTTTCAAGAGATCCAGCTCTTCTTGGGAGAACGGCGTGTGCGCTTTGCTGGCTTTACGGATAATTGCAAGCGCTGCTGATGACTGTGCATCGGCCTTCTCGTACCCAGTACACCCTTGATCGGTGCCCACGATGAGCTTCTCTTTGCATTCAAGACGATCCAGTGCATCCCTATTCTCTTTTCACGAAAACGAGTACATGATTTCCGACGGGAAGAACTCTACGGTGAGAACCGCTCGAGAGACTGCATGGAGGTCAGGAAGCGAGAAACCGTCTAACGCGATCCGGTCGCGGTCTGGTTTGTCGGCCGGTCGCTTCCTGCGGCCATCAGTCGTTTTGTCTTCTTCATAGGACGGCGCAAATTGTCTTGGGCTGTCCTTATGGCGGCGTAATCGTCATCGTCGGTATCGTCAGAATCTCGGGGCGAGGTTGATCGATTCTTCTGTTTACCGTGGGGTGTACGGTGAGAGCGTCTAGCAGTTGTCGACCCTCGTGACTTGGTAGGTTGTGGTGCAGGAATTATGACTTCAACAGAACCATCAGCTTGCACATCCGTTCCTTTGTTTTGCGCTGATGTCGACTGTTCCTGCATATGGTGAGGGTCTGCCGCTGCCGCCATTTGACTGCAGTGACAAGGCGTCTGATCTCTGTTACGGTCATCATCCTCATCCTGCGTCATGAGGACTGCATCTGTATCCGAACCCGGGATCACGCGCTCGGTTGGAGATTGGAGTTAGCGCAGAGAACCCCCCAGTCAAATCATGCCAGGATGTTCCACAGCTATGACATGCTACAACTAGTGTTTCAGCTGGCGCCTCGAGGTGAGTCCGGAGTGACCTTGGAGTAATGCTAAAAATGGTGACTAGTCAAGTGTGTACATTCCATTTTTAAAAGAGGAAACATGGATGTCTCATTTGCGAGGGATCGATCTATGGCGAAACAATGTTGGGCGGCTACAACTACCTATCAAAGCGGTGATCACGTCCCGCATATGCGAATCAAGCTGCTTCTACGTACCTGTAGCCACGAGCACGTAGCTTCTCACTTTAGCTTTAATTCAGTGGGCTTAATAGCGTTGAATGATTTGTCCAAGGCAGGGTGTACTGATGCGCCTGAAAATCTTAGAATAGATGGTCCGAATGAGTAACCTATTAGTGAGACGAACATGGGCGTTTACAAAAGCTTATGTGCTCAAATTTCATATACTACATGCACAGCATCATTTTTCTACCAATAGACAACCTTCTATTAATACACTTGGCGCTTAGGACGATCATTGGCTGTCCTACCGCTTCGGGCTACCAATAAGCCAATCATTATCCATGCCAAGGAGGAGGACCGCACTAATTGACTGCGGCATTCTAGAGAAGTAGGAAAGGTAGGAAAGAAGCCCTGTGAAGCCGGTGGGGGCGAAACCATCTAGATAATAGCCTTCAAGAACCCTTTAAGGTGATCACGTCTAGTGTTGGTCCTTCATTTTGGTGCTCCAATACACTTGGATAGCTCCTATTTCTCTCCCTGGGAACTTCTCTGCGAAACGCTCTCCCACAGTAGACCAAGGCAACTGTTCTTTTTTTCTTAACTGTACCAGATAATCAATCTCTTCTGGTATCCACGGTTTGTTTTTTCTAGATTTGGATGGAAATAAGCCACCTTTGGGGTCCCTCTTAGCCACGCTTATTGATGGTGGTGATCGCGTAAGGCCACGATTAGATATGCATTGTGATATTGCTCCTTCGAATAGCCAAGAAAGAAACTCTAATCGATCTTGGAGTGGCGTTATCAAGAAATGAGAACGAAGCGCAGAGAAAGAGTTAACATTCTCATTCGGTGCGGAGCCGGTCCGGGGTTGTTTGGCGGCCCGTCCAAAATCCTGTTCAGTATCCTGCTTTGTCTGGCTTTGTCGTCTCTTGGTTGATGTCCTCTCTCCACTCTCGCCAGTCCCTCGAGCCTCGTTAAGGTCCGTAACCAGATTTGTTATTAGAGGCGCCGAGGACTGCCTGCATTGATCTCCGTGGTCATAATCAAGTTGTGATCCAGATGACGGGGATACGACAACCTCGCGGCCAGATTCATAATTCGATGTTTCCAAATGTAGTTTATATGTAACACTCGATTCCGGCAACGGAGGGTCTAGGGAAGAGCGAGGGCCGTCTTGCCCATTACTGCTGGCTTCTCGATCTGTATTGGTCACTCCAAGACATATATTTTCACAGGAATTTTCACTGCTGAGGATTGCCGGGTCGATTGGGATTATCTTTTCTGCACGTAGAGGAGTGCCTGCTGGCTCTTGAAGAGAGTCCTGGATCTCTTCATCGAAGTCACCCAGAATCGTAGGCTCCGAATCCACTGTATTACATGTGTTCAAAGGAGGAGTGGTGTTCACCGGTGGACGGGGAGGGAGTGGATAATGTAATAACGGTTGTGAGGGTGAGGTGGGAGGGGAGTCTGAGTGAGAAGGACTGGGGTAGGTGTGACTTAAGGAGTGTTGAGGAAACGGAGCGTGACGATTTGGATGATAAATGTTCTTCGCTGGGCGTGCAGGAAGGGAAGGGGGACGGTAAAATCTGATATTTGCTAAAGTTACTGACATAGTAATGGGGTAGAAGAGTAGGGTTTCAGAGCTGTTGGATGGAGATTTAACAGAATGTCCCCTTCGTCAGCCTTCCAACAGGGTTTATATACTTTATCATCGGACTCGAAAGTGGCAAATCCACGTAGAATCTCACCGTCTCGCGATCCCACTCCATTGCCGCCTCCACACAGCCTATGACAATAGTCGTCGTGAGGTGCTCACGAGTCTATATCCAATCAATGGACTCGATTCCAACCTCAATTTTGAGATAGATAAATGAATCTAAAGTAGTAGATACTACTTCATCTCTCCTGCCCCGCAATTGAGGCAATGCCAATGGAACCTTATATGCCGTTATGCTCCGGGCCAAGTCCTATCATAGAGTATCGTTTACTCCACCGCGTCTGATTGGATGCCCGGCAGTCGCTAGATCTTCCTCTTTATAGGTTTTGTAGATTTCATCTTGACGACAGGGTCGGCCGCCTTCAGCCCCGAGACATCAGCATTGTAGGAATGATAACTTAGACGCTGCGGCATTTTCTCCATTGGTTAACAATGCCAGGTTAATACGACGCCCGCAGCACTCGGAGATTGGCATCGGCTGAGATAGAGAGACACATCATAGCCCCGCTGCCATTCAACCGATTGGGAAAATGAACCGGGCCACTCATAAGCTCGTACGCTCATTTCCTGTTGCAAGGAAACCAAGAAGGTCCATGCAATGCTACGGCAGAGCACGCCACCGGCATGGGTCACCAGACCAACAGATCCACACTCATCCATGATACAGCAGCGTCGCAGGTCGGCTTCGGCGGGAAATCACGGTGGGTGGAGTAGTCGGGAAGAGTCGCAGCCGGTCAAGGCGAGGCAGAAAAGAGGGAAGAGAGCGGATCAGATCTGCTCGATGGATAGACAGATAACTCTCAGTAGTATGAGTGCAATTCTCCTTCCTCGTTCTTTGAAGATCCGTTTTCTTGCGTGAAAGAGTCGAGGCAGTGTTATGGAGACCTAGCGTTGTTTACTTTTTGTCGACAGTCACAGTAAGAAGAACGGGTTGCGTGTAAAACCGTGGGGATCCCCTGGACCAGAAAGGAGATAATGGGGGCTGAGATCGGCGATGACCGTAGCGTCGAGCGACCAGACCGCGGCGCACCATTCTGGGAACGAACGAGGAGAATGCAGACGTGAAAGAGCATCTGTCGTTTGGGGGACGCACTCGCGGTTTATATACCTGATGCCCGGTGGGGCGCGGCCGTTAAAGCGGCGATACGGGGCCGCTAAACTATATCCGGTAATTTGAATACTGCCACGACCCGCGCTAAACGGGATCGGGTAATTGATTTTTCCAGGCCGGCCCGCGGTTGGCCGGAAGGCATTTTCGCCGCCCCGCTCACCGGCACAACGTATACTATTATCTTTTAGAAGTCTTTATATCTTTATCCGGAAGTAATAGCTTTAAAAAATCTTCTAGAATTCCACTCTCGAGAGCATTATCTAATAGGGCAAGAGGTCCATCTTTCTTATTGAGTCTTTGCGCTGCGAAGCGAGGATCGCTATATTTATTATATAGGGTATATAGTAGTTTATAGATAGGGCGCTAGAGATCGAGTAGTTTAGAGAAACTATAGATACTTCTATACTAGGCAATTGTTACCTTAAATCCAGGGATACCAGCTTATATATATATTATAGTTAGGTAGTACTCAGATATAAGAATAATATTAGTAACTGACTAGGTTGATACCACTAGCCTTTCTCATTCTAAATAAGAAAAGTGACTATAAATTTTAGATTATGATACTTGATTAGTATCTTATCTTTTGCTTCGGATTTAGTAGAAATCTCTTTTTATCTAGAACTATACTATATTAAGCTAATATAAGGATGCTGACTCTTTATCTTTATAGCTTGATTATTCGATATCGCTATCTATTAGTATTATTAAGCTATAATAAGATTGAGATTCTAAATACCTTGAGGAGGAATGCTATGTCTTGCTTTTATTCTTGAGGTACTAACCTCCTCCTCACTATCTAGAAGGTCAATTAGTGGGTGAGGATTCACTTAACCATAGTGTCTATAGAAGTTTAGATAGGGATATTTCCTATTATATTTAATTCCAGGTTTATTTAGATAGAATCTAGTCTAGGTTTGAGTAGATATATTGCTAATAATTATCTTTTGCAATTTAATATATATATATTATGATAACTTTTCATCAGGAGAAAAAGATATTGGAGAAGAAAAGAATAATATATCCTAGAAAGATAAAATTAGATATTTATAACAAAACGAGTTATCTAAGCGACATATTTATATATTTAGGGCTAGTATAATAATATCTACCATGATATCCCAGTGGCTAGTTAATTTTAAAAGAGATGAATCCTATTGGTTTCTAATCTTACCTAAACCTTATCTATTATCTTCTCTTAGAAGGTATAACTCTTTTAAACTTTCTATAGTTTTTCGTCGGAAAGACTTTATTCTCTTCTGAAGCCTCAAATTTAAAATAAGCATAATTATCTATCTAACCTTGAATTTTTATTTCTTAGCCTTCTATCTTTACTATCTTTATATATTATCTATCTTGATGCTTTAAATACTATTATATCTTAATTAATTTAAGTCTATATAGGCTATCTATCTAAGGATCTGAATGAATTTTAAGAAGAAATACTAAATCTTTTAAATGCCGAAGAGACAGTTAAAGATATCGTTAACTATCTATAAGAGTAGTATAACTATATAATTAATAGTTAAATAATCTAGCGACATCTTAAGGACTAGAATATTATATAAAGAGTTAGAACTATAGATTATGAAAATCTAGATAATTAGATTATATTATTATTCTTTTAATGTGGCTTGACAGATAATAAAATCTATTATATTCTATAGAAATAAAATTTTATAATTAGACTATGTAAACTAAGAGATTATTGTAGACGACTAGGTCTCTACCACCGGCTTACTATAGATAGTCTAGAGACTATCAAAGTTAAAATATAGAATGCGGTTTAGAAAGAACTTAATAAAGATTATATTAAAGGATTTGGACGGGGCTATCTCTATATCTATTTCTATAGTAATTAATATATTGTCTCCTGGTTAGTAATTCTATAAGTCTTTATAATATCTAATTCTGATTTAGAGCTAGTGATTATCTTTTTCAGATTATTAAGGAGCTCGATCTAGCAGAAATCAATAGAAGAAGAAACGATTTCCAGTATATCTAAGAAGACTTCAGTACTCTAGGGCCAAATTATTGTGGTGGTGATACCACGCACATGGCCGGCCCGGCTTATGAGATAATCCGGCCGGGTTCTGTTGCGGCTTTCATATGTCTTCGCTTTGTACTTAGCTATCAGAAACAACAACACACATCTCAACGGGAGATGCAATACATTCGTTTGTGCTATGGTTCTTTGAGTGTTTCCTTGTTTCTTTACAAAGCGCGTGTGTGTTTGTTCTTGGTTTGCCAAAGTCAGTCTGGCAAGGTTCCTGCTTCTCCAAGGCCGTGCCATACCTCGCACACGCCCAGTTCGATTGGGTGCTCTCATTCCACCACATTATCTATAGTTAATTAATAGTCACGATAAACTTTCTTTCTAGGGATTTCAAATTTATACTGGAATCGATGCATATTCTCACTATATTATATAGATATATATTAGATATAGTAATTGTACTGGGTTCAGTATTCTTCGGCAGTACCTTGATACCCTAAAATCTAAAAATTAATATCCTAAATTTATACAATTAGATAAAGAACCTAAAACAATATTATTAGTAGCAGCATATTATATATTATATAAGAAGTATAATGAAAACGCTACGATCTCAGACTATTATTAGTATAGTATAAGTATATCTAACTAACGAATTGAGTCCTGGTAATCTCAGTTAATAAAGAGTGTTATTTTTCGATGGAGAGTAAGGGTCTTCTCTAGTTATTTTCTATTATAATCTTACTTATATTAATATAAATTTTAGGATTACTTCCAAAAGCTTAATGCGGACCATCTTTTTAATAAGAATGATATCTCTAATTGTATTACAATATTGGCAGTATATATACCGTTAATTTATAACGAGATACACAATTTCATACATTTATAGAATGTGCATACTATTCGGAAATAAAAAAACCAGCCCAATGGTGTTTTTGGCAAGCCTTTCTTTCTATATCATTATCCTGAGGATTAGGGTATATATAACTATAGATACTTACCCAATAAAGCTCTTTTAGATAATTTACTAAATGAGCTAGGCGATTGGGGTATAATCTAACCTCTAATCTTGTCAATTATGGTATTATTACTAATAGAGAAACTAGATATTAACTAGTATTTACCTGAAGAGACTCTCTATTGGTGTTATAAGAAACTTTATGAACTAGGATATCTAAATCTATAATTTGAGGATATATTCCCTAATGGAACTCGTCATTATTATATAGCTTATCTTCAGCTTTATAATTCTATAAAGAAATATATAGCTTGTGGCGAAGCACCTTTACTTACTGAACTAGAACCGCCGACCTTGGAAAATCTCCAATATCTTTCTATATATAATAAATATGATAATACTATTGAAGAAGTAATATTAGAGTATAAGGTCCGGGCTTAGATTAAAGATATTAGCTATATTCTTAAAATAAATCTAAAGGTTTCTAGCCAAAAGTTCAGCGTTATCGGCCTTATTATCTAAGTAAATAGATTCTAGAAGATTATAAGCCCTTATAAACTTATCTAAACTTACTTAAATTTATCTAAACTTTTCTAAACTTTCTTAAACTTATCTAAACTTATCTAAACTTTCCTAAATAAATAGCTCTAGAATATTATCTAGATAGCTATTAATAATGGGCGGTTAGTCTAGAAAGCCATTATCTATTATTAATATCCTGAAAGTAAAAATCGATATCTTGGAGTCTAGAGAGCTACTAGAGATTAATAGTAGATAGTAGTAGATAGATAGATAGATAGATAAAGTCTTAAAGCTAGATAGCGGTCAGATATAAATAGAAAAGAGAGAAGAGAGAGAAGAAAAAGGGAAAGTATAAGGGCGTGGCATCTCTACTTTCTATATATTTCTTATAGAAAAGTTTTAAAGCTCTACTAGGAAATCAGTATAGCTCTCTTAAGTGAAAGTCATTTTTTAAGGTAAATAACGCAAGGATTTATAGTTAATAATAGTAAGATTATAATATTGAGGATTGAACTAGGGATAGAAAATTCCTTATATCTAATTGGTTCCTAAACTTGCCTAAGCTTACCGAAACCTACCCAGTCCAGAGTGACTTAAGTAAAAGTAAATGGCTACGTCCTTTCTTACCGCCTAAATTTTTTGCCCGTCAGAACCTCGTAATCCCTAAGTTTTATCTAGAGCTTAAGAATGCAACTAATAATAATAGTACTTTATAACTATTAGTATAGGCTACTATTAGAATATAGGATTTAATAATAAATGCATTAGAAGAAGCTAAATAGTAATATACCACGTAGAATGCAGGCTATATTGGCGGCAGATAGGTAGTAAATAATTATTAGCGCTTTCGGAGGCTTTAGGGTGTATTCATTAGGTAGGTGGTATGGAGCGGATATTAATAATCAATGAGAAGGGTGTTAACTAACTCATGCTCTTGTTACCCCATTGTAATAAAAATAAAGAGACTCTATTGGTTCCTAAACTTGCTGAAGGTTCCTTAATTTTCTTGTAGCGCACATTGTGTACCAATGATAAGCGAAGGTGCATATATCAAAATTACGCGTGGGCATAAGTAAGATTTTTGAAAAACGAATTTTGTCCTTAACGTACCTATAGGCTGCCGTAATGCTACTATATTTGTCTTAGCTGAGTATTCCCCTTGTACAACGCCAAGCAGAGCTGCAGCACTCCAACCTTGGCAGGCTGGCACGCAGCGGACGAGTCGGTTTACATAATTTCACGCCATAGCTAGTTATACGGCCCCCATGATGGAGTTTAAAATGACAGATTCTCATCCAGCGCAACACTCGCATCTCTTTGTCAATCGGTGTTTCATCCCAACAGTGCTTGATTTCTCGCGAATGGCGTCCGTTGGATCGACAAACCCGAGGAAACACACCATGAATAGTGCCAACATCAACCGCCTTTGGGTGGTCGCCATATTGGCGCTTTTCGAGCGAGGTGAGCTGCAATTGCAATTAGTGGGTGTTTTCCGGTCTAAACTCTGTCAAAGCCGTATTAGCATCAGCCTCAATATTCATTGCGCGAGACGGGTCCGCATATTGTCCTCCGGATGAATATGTTACAGAGAATAGCCTGCCATTCATCACGTATTGCGGCCGAAATGCCCTCTCTGCCGACCTCGGATATCAAGCTTCAGAAAAGTTTACGGACTGTATTAATGCTTGCTCCGACTTTGCCGGCTGTTATGGGGTGACCTATTATGCGCACAACCAGACATGTGCATTCAAAAGCAAGGACATCAGCGACAACTCCTTGGCCATAGCAGATACCGACAGTATCAACAGCGCGCTTGTGAACAAGACTGTGATGCGACCAATAACCAGCGTTTGTCCGTATGATAACGACACTGCGGTCTCGGTTGATGGCCTGCAATTTCAGATCTACTGCCAAAACGATTTACCGGGCGCAGACTACATACCCTGGGGCCATTCGTATCGGCTACATGCAGGTACCATGAAAGAATGCATGCAGCACTGTACACGCGCCCACCCGCTCTGTCTCGGTATATCATGGAATCCCGATAAGAGGAATGGTTATGGAAACTGCTATCTCAAATACTCTCGCGATGGCACTTTGACTTCAGACACTCCACATGTGATCCATACCGGGCTGGTCGTTGCCCTGCCTGAAATTGATGCATGTTCGATATCAGGGTCCACTCAAATATCCAGTAATAACAAAACCTTCCGTGTCGCATGTTCGCAAGGTCGAATGGGTAGCAGCAACATCACATCAGATTATAACTCCAACATTGATTCGTGCATTGACCAATGTGCATCCCATAGTTCGGGTTCGTGTTTGGGCGTACTTTTCGATAACTCATTCAGCGAGGGGTTTGAAAACTGCTATTTATTGAATGTGACCGGGTCCGAAGCCACCGCGGGGATTTCTACTCCATCCACACGGAGTTTCACATATGCAGAGCTCATCACAGGCAATAACTCGGCAACTACACCTATAGCGCCATCTTCCCCTCCAAGCAGTGGCAGTGATGACAGCAACTCTGAGAAGGCACCCAGCAAAGCGTGGATCGCTGGTCCTGTTATCGGCGTCATAGCAGCCGTTGCTCTTGCCATTGGTGGCTTTCTCCTGTGGAGGAGAAGAAGAAGAAGAAGTGCGAAGAGAATGGCCAGCATAGAACAAGCAAGGCAGGAAGAGAAACCGGTGCTTGCCGAGATAGCAACTCGCCCCGTGGTTCACGAGATGGTCCACCGTCCTCTACACGAGGTGGAAGGGTCAAATACCGTGCATGAGTGAGAAAGCTGATATTTTCCTGCTTTGTTGCAATTCATGGTTTATGTGTTGTATCTCTCGCCTTTGCACCAACATAAATGTAACGGAGCAATGATAACCATTGTCAGGCTCTCCTAATGATTAAAAGGAAACAAAAGAACTTCTGCGGGTAAGCTGAAACGTCAATCATCCTGCTTTAATGGTCTGTAACACAAAACAAGATACATAAATCGTCTCAGCTATCCGGATAGCTGTGCAGTGTACGACAGTTACACCCTTGCCAGCCATGATTCTTTCTATCTAGTTACAGGTAGTAGGGTACGACTTTCTGGATCTGATCATACTTCAGTCCTGAATGGCAATATCAGCGCAAGACAGGTAGACTTGGGGAGTCTGCTCAGAGTTCCACTTCCACGAGAGAAGAGTGTGGTTGCTGACATAGTCGGGGATCTTGATCTTCTTGGTCACGGTATAGCCACCGGCAATGGAGGTATAGCACGAACCAAGCTCGGCATTGTCAACACCCTGGCAGCCGGTGTCTTCAAAGGCCTTGCAGGTGAACCACTGGTTGTTCCAGCACGACTCCCCCTCCGAGCAGTCAGGACTATAATCACAGGTTTGCCCATCAACATCAGTGCAGGGAAGCAGGCCTTCCTCGAAGCACTTTTCAGCCTCCTCCTTCTCATCGTCGGTGGGGAGATAAGATGGATCGAGGAACTTGTCGACCAGGGTTTGGTTTTGGCAGATACGGTAGCTGAACATGCCACCGTGATCGCCGTTGTGGTCGAGACACCACTGCACGGTCACGATTTGGCCGGGCTTATAAGTGGCAGCAACTTTCTCGCCGCCCCACGAAGCGTTGGGCTGGTTGTAGTCAACGCTGACGCGAGCGTTGTACCCACAAATACCGCTTCGGCCAACCTCGGGTCCATTGAGATCTGGCCAGCCACTAACCGGCTCGAGGATAGTACACTCTGGGCAGGTATCGATACCAGACTGGGGTTCAACCATTAGCATTGAAGATCACTCAGAGCAAGCGGCAAGATTTACCTCGTGGCCCAGTCTGGTACGACTAGGAGGCTCGTACATATATCCGTGTCCATAGACGGTGGTTGCAAAAGCAACAGCGAGCATAGGAGTAGAGAACTTCATAGTGAGGTACTGCTCGGGAGGATCAGACACTGAGCTTGCTGCGATAGATGTTTTCTTAAGTGGTCGTTGGATTGAATTTGGAGGTGCATGGCGACATCTTGCGAGCTTTTATACTCCTCGTTGATGAGTATTTTCACATTTGTTCTGCTTAGCTAAATGCACAATAGGATCGATCGTCGCTATAAAGTCTAACTCTATAATGTTAACAGTAGGCGACGGAGTTTTTCCGCGACACCTCCTCCGCAACGGGGAAATACATTTGTTGTACTTGATTTCCTTGGGTGAATATCATCTCGCCTTTGCATTCTTGGCCGGAGGATTATGCCCTGCCCCACAACGGGGAATTACTCGATTGTGTCCAAAGACCTCTCGCTGTAAGCCGTTTAGAGAGGGGGAGGTCTCCACGTAGATTACATGTAAGGTCATATGTACTCTATAAACTGTAGCTGTCAACTGGTGGAGAGACGTTAATAGGGCACTTTGAGGTCCATGCCTCGGCAGTCAACAATCTGCCGAATGCTCTTCCAATACCCTATACAACTGCCATTGGTTGATTACCTCGTTCCTGCTCAACCTTACTAATCCAAGGAGCACTTCGTACTTCGCGTCATACATTTTGGCATGCCTGTGTAGCAGCTGATTCCCGACAAGTTGCTGATCCTGCCGATTGAGAGAGATCACTGGCCACCAGACACGGAATTAACTCGGATTATCATCTTGCAAGAAGGGACCGGGCCATGGCTGAGCACTCTACTCCGAAAAACACCTAGAGACGCTGCCAGTGACTCCGGTCAGGGCGTCATCTATCGCACCGTTCAAGCTACTCTAACTATGATCCTCTTCCCCCGCAACGACAGGAGAAATGTCTTCAAAACGGAGTATAGTTGACGGTAATTGTCCGCCACGAGAGACTACTGCAGGTCACGGAAATTTGTCACCAATCAAGACCTTATAACAAGCAACATAGAATTTGCCCTAAACAGCTGGTTTCGGTATTTTATTGGACCAAGTTTAATGGACGTTAGGGGGTGGGCGGCGCTCGGAATTAGAGGCGCCACCGTACCCACGCCCCCGCAAACACCGGATATCCAACCTGTGCTGTCCACAGAGCTCTACAGAGTATACAGAATTTAGTGAATGCTTATACATTTATACATGTGAGAAATGGATCTTGTAAATAACTCAACAAATATTGAATTTTATATAGCCAGTATAGTATACGGACACATATAATATTCGTGTGATCTACGCTACAGGTTCAAGTCATCGTGACCTGTTTGTAGTTCCAGGCTTTTATGACCCAGGAAGCAGTAGAACACAGATAAAACTTGGCTTTCTCAGAACATCTTAGTTGCCTTATAGTTAAACACAAGCTGGGCGTGAGTATGTCAAATTAGGGTTTTTTTTTTTTTTCTTTTTTTTTTTTTTTTCCTAAATTGCGTCCGTATGAAAAAGCCATACAAACCTTAAATAGTCCGTTAGACTAGTACTGGTGGGTAAGGCTGGGGCAGACAGGAAAATTGGATCATCCTGATGCCTACCACTGCCACAGAGAGATAGTTTACGAATCCGATCTTACCTAGGCCAGGCACCAGTTTCCTTGCAGCAAGGCACAAGTACGGGATGACAAAAGACAAGCAGTTGAAGCCATATTTGGGAGTCTATTACGAACTAATAGAGCACTAAACCATCACAGGCGGAAGGGAATGGTTTGTATCTTGTGTTGCCGAGGAAGCTGGCTTAGCGAATGCAACCCCATATGGGACAATCCCGGCGATGCAGAATGATTAGGACGGTGAGATATGCAGGGAACAACACCGGACTACGGCATTTAAGACACAAGCGAGAAGCTAAGTTAGGTAAGAAAATCCTAAACATTCATGAATGACCTCATCGAGATTGTCTACACAATGGGAACATCAAAGGAAGCCGGACTCCAGTTCATTTCCAAGAGCACATCATACTATCGGTTGATGGTAATCGTTCTGCTTGTAGGCTATACAGCTCCGTCAATACTCCGTGTTCGGTGAATAGCAATCACACGTATACAGCGACAATGAGATTGTTTCCCCCAAAAAGTGTTTATAATGTATTCCGTCTGAGAATGATGTCTCGCATTGAGCCATTATTTCCTTGGGTGCGCTTCAGCTTGCATAATCCCATTTTGAGTTTGATAACGCGTGTTATCCATCTTCTTCATCTGGATCGATTTCATTTTAGACATGATGGCGACTAGCTTGTGGATTCGTCATGGAAAGCACTCAGAGGCAGATGAAACAGTCAACTTTCGATATGGCTGGGTCCTGCTGGTTGCCTTGGTCGGGTTGGGTACCGTCTGTATACTCTTTAGGGCGTTTCTGGCTGTATGGAACAAAAGACAGACCAAGATCATGGCCAGGGCAAAGAAACATCTCATATATGCTCCGTTGATCCGCTCCAGCCATGCCCCTGAGTTACAGATCTCGTCTGCTTCAGGTGAACTCACAATTCCAACGCGGCTGCAGACTTGCATTATTGTAGTCGTGGTCACAATCAATGTGGTACTACAAGTCACCCATCTACCATGGACGGCATCCCAGGAGACCATCTTTCCCACGGTCAGAAACCGCGCAGGAGTAATGGCGACTGCGAACCTGGTTCCATTAGTTCTCCTTGCCGGTCGACATAACCCGTTGACTAGTTGTTTTGGTATCTCCTTCAGTACGGTTAATCTTTTCCATCGCTGGCTTGGTCGGATCATCGTGGTGGAGGCAGTGGTACACGCATCAATGTGGATAGTCGCCAAATCAAGAGAATGTTAGTGCTTTCCCATCAATCCGTTGGGAAAACAGAAAGGCTGAGAAAGGATGCAGATGGATGGGCCGAGGTATCGACATCCATAAGACACAGTGAATTCATCCTTACTGGATTGATTGTTAGTTTTATACTCCAAAGCTTTTTCTAATCAGTTGGCTAACCCCAACACTAGGCTTGTATTGCATTTGTTACGCTCGGGCTTCACTCTTCCTCGATTATTCGGCATGCCTTTTATGAAACATTTCTCCACTCGCATATTCTTTTCGCCTGCCTTGCTTTTGGTGCGCTTTGGCATCACTTGGAAGAGTTCCAGGCACGAAGGTACTTGATTGCGGCGGTCAGCACTTGGGCTGTACAGGTAAGATGTTTCCAGTACAGCATAGTTCGAAACCTGTCTAATGTGTTTTGTGTGACAGAGATTTATCCGGTCTTGCTTAGTAGTTTGGAGAAACTGCTCTCTGGGCCACAGCACCAAAGGCACTGTGACAGTCCTTCCTGGAGATGCTTGCCAAATCTCCCTGACCTTGGCCAGACCGTGGACTGTCCAGCCCGGGCAATACATTTTCCTATATCTACCTTCTGTGGGTGTGTGGACGTCCCACCCATTCTCAGTTGCCTGGTTCGACCAGATAGACTCAGAAACACCAAAAGAAGTACCTACATCAAGCTCAGCCACGTGGGCAGCTAGCAAACGCAAGGAGATTACAATTCATCTGATAGTTCGGCGGAGAACCGGTTTCACTGCTGACATCTACGAAAAGATGGCAAGCAGTAAGGACCACGTCTGCACTATATCTCCACTGGTTGAAGGACCCTATGGAGCAGGACAGTACTGTCTAGATTCATATGAGACCGTGTTGCTATTTGCAGGCGGAGTGGGAATCACCCACCAACTACCATATGCTCGACACTTGCTCAACAGCTTGGCTAGAGGCGGTGCCGTAGCCTGCCAGCAGATATTGCTGGTATGGGCAATCCAAAGCTCTGAGCACATAGAGTGGGCTCGAAGATGGCTAGAGTCTCTTTTTAGGGTTGATCAGGAGAGCGATATTCTGCGTGTCCAGATATTCATTACAAAAGATTATAACCCTGCTAATATGGCGTTTGGTCTGGGAGATAAACTTCGGCTGTTCTCGGGGCGTCCCGACATCAACTCCATAGTCCGTTGCAAAGCAAAACAAAATGTCGGTCCCATTGCGGTGACGTCGTGTGGACCAGGGGGTATGAGCGATCAGGTCAGGAACACCTGCAGGGAGTATCAATATGACTGCAATATTGACTACTATGAAGGCAATTTTTATTGGTGAGAAGACAAAGTGGCCAACACGGTGGTGTCAACGGATAACGAAACGACAAGGAGTTTCTTGACAATTACATGTACACGATTGCGACTTATGTATACATGGTTTACTTTACCCAGTAACACATTACACTCCATCATATTGTATATATGGTGTGCGGTGTTTTGTTTCCTAGGGTTGTCGTGGAGTGTTCTATAGTTCATTTGCCGCTACTGACGAGTTTGAACCCAGTGTGCGCTAGCTTATAGTACATTTACTCGTCAGTTTCCTAAGCCATCTTAGAGATAAAACAGGCCTTTTCCGGCATAAATCTGCCGGTTGACTGCCTTTTATGCAGTGGGAGTTGGTTTTGCGACAAATCAGTTGCGGCTGGAAGAGCAGTCACCAGTAACAGTGTTGGTGGCCAGGGCGGCCCAGCTCGAGTAAGACGAGCTTGCGGCCTCGCTGCCCAGCTGGGCCACGAAAATGCTCTGTGCATCATGCCTGTGGAAGCTGATCTGGTCCGGGCACTGGCCGTTAGTCGGGCCGTCAATTGCTTGCGCCCATCCGAGTGGGAACGAGCCCGCACTTGTAGACGTATTACCCGTTGTGCCGTTTTCGGACCAACTCAAACAGTTCTGGCACCGGAAGAGCACGCTGTAATGGCTCGAGTTGACGCTGGATGAGATTTGAGTCAAGGTCGCGTCTCCGGTGTAAACATCTGGCTGGGAGTATTCGCCCGTAAACCGGAATGATGTGAAGACTTGGTCATTGTATGGATACGCCAGCAGGAGAAGAGAGTTGACCATGGGACCTCCCAATGACACACCGCACCAACCCGTACTTGTGGAGTTGGTAGAAGCACATTGCTGTTCAGCCGGTTAACCAAAGAAAGTCCAGGGGTCAAGGAGGGTGTTACTGTACCAGGTAACCAAGGAACTCGGAGGCGTCGGTTTCGAGGGCATCGCTTGGAAGAGCAAGGCCGACGGTGAGACCGCCTTGGGTAAGCGAGTCGTCCGCCGTCCAAGTATCAAACACGATGCCGGTGTCCGGATCTTGGTAAACTGTGGGAGTGGAATCCTGTGCCAAAGATCCTTGGAAGGCTGACATTGTCAGTATTTCCGTTCATCCACAAATTGTAGTGGCTTTTGGCAATTGACTTACATGTCGACACGGCAAAGAGCACGGCGGACAAACGGTTGAAGGTCTTCATGGTGATGGACAGCGGTATGGTTCTGTTGCAATTGACCTGTTGTGTACAAGAAAGAGTCCAAAACAAGGTTGAATGTTGGCCACCTTTTATAAAGAGATTACAGAGTCGTCAATATTACACAATCAAGGCCACTGAGCATGGTGCAGTGAGCGTAACCTTGATTTGATGAATCAATATACCGGGTATTTGTCGGCTGCTGTCCATTTATATTAATCTGGACCGACTGGCAAACAAATAGCAGCATAGGTTGGTGATCTGCAAACACTAAATGCTCACAATGTACCTTATTACCCCGTAATAAAGTGCTGATCTACAGAGCATTTTACTCTAAAAGTTGGCCTGATTGGCTTCGGAGTAATGTGTTTCACCGGGCGAACAGCTTGTAATCCTGCTTGCGTTAGCCACCGGTGTGATAACGATGACTGTGGTTTTTTGGTTAGCTGTTCTCAAACTGCAAGGCGTATAGAGCATTCGCCGATTGAACTTGTGGGTTCCATTCAGGTGGGTTGGCTAGTCAGTAAGCTTATCGTGGTTTATTAAGGCTGTAGTTGTGATTTTGGTTAAGAGTTCGTTGACTGCCAAAACAGCAAGCGAGGTCGACGCAGGCATTGCGATGAAGAAAGGTTTAATAGTCCAAGAATCGGCTGAACGGCTCAATCAGTATCATACGTCCCCTCTGCAGATATGATCACTGAAAGTGAGACGCAAGGAGGAGGAGGTCTTTTTCCACCAATACTCAGCTAGAGAGCAATCTATTTTAGCGCGTTCTCGTTTGCTTGTTCTATCAGTGAGTGCCGAAACTCCCAGCCTTCTCAATCAAAATGAGACGGTCCGACCTTAGTTAATGCAGGAACTTACCGGCATTAGGACCAATAGCTAAGGATTAGTTACTAAAGCGGTCAAAACTGCACCGGATATTTTGCTTGATGACGCTGCCAGCAAAGCCCGTTTCCTCGGGAACATTTAACCGATTAGCCAGATCCCAACTAGGAGCGACTACAGGTTCGTATTCGTAGCCAGTCACGATACGCTAATCAGACTTGTAAGGGTTGACTACGAGATACCGAGCTCTCTTACAGAAGATTGTCATGGTATACTACGATTTGCAGTGACCAAGATATGGTACTACCGCTAAGCTAACAGGTATGAATGTTATACCTCGCCCAATCTTGGTCTTTTTATGTAACTTGGACCACGTATGTATTTCCTCAGTAAAATAATGCTCCGGTACGGCATAAGATCCATCTTTATTTGACGGTTTGTATGCTATCTAGCAGTGTGAAGAGGGAAACATCTTTGGTGGTATTGTGAGGTTGTCTTGTTTCATTCTGTCGTTCACCAGCCTGACGACCTGAATGTAAAGTGGAATCGGAGGATACTCATCATCATATAACCATAAATAAAGATGATTCATGAGAAACTATAAATCTATAGATGTGCAAGGTATGTCATGTCTTAAGATTGGCATAGTCCTTCAATTCCGATACCTGCGGTATCTGCACATTATATATACTTTTAATATAACATGGTGGACGATCGAGATGATGTGGGTTTAGGATTGTGGTTTACGATAGAATGGCTTCAGAAGTTTTCCCCTGCCACAGGAAAACCAGCATACGAGGTCAATGCTCAAGACTTCATACATTAGACTCCAAAATTTGATCAAATCGCCTATTCAAGTAGTGCAACATGCAAACTGCGGGCGTGTTCAGCTGGATGACTTGATATATAGAGCACACATGCTAAGAGATGCATATCAGAAGCGACCATTAACACGCACTAATTTACCAAATTCAGTATTTTTTATTCCCACTGTAACAAGCATAATTTATACTGTACGTCGACAATGATAACAAGGTAAACAGCCAAACATCGAGGCAGGTCACGTGCAATCAATCAACACTAAGCCGTATACAGCTAGAGGCTGATGTCGTTGCTGGAGCTCGGCCAGCCAGGCACGAAGCTCTACGATCATCAATCACCACTATTGCATCGCCCATCCTACCATCGCTCAGGAACGTACGGCGGGTGTTTGCGTTACGAAAAAAACAAAGGCACGATCGAGTGTTTGATCAGACGCGGTCTTTCTTGAATCTCTTCGACCATCCTCAACTCGCACTGGACGGTGGTCGATAAGCCGTCGTCATCATGTCGGAAGCCTTGCTCAAACCGGAGAAGGACTATAGTAAGGATGCGGACAAGCTAATACCGGAGGCGCAAGAGCTGGCCAAGGTGTGATTGTTCTCTCAAGTGGAAAAACAAATAAAATGATATACTGACGGATCAGAGCGATGTCCAAGCCGCTATCGACAAGCTGACTCTGCTAGAGAAGCAAGCTCGCCAGGTAAGAAGTGCTCGAACCAGGTGGATTACGTATCATACTGACTGGCTATATAGGCATCGGATTTGGCCACGACGTCCCGTGTCCTCGTTAGTATTGTTACGATTAGCAAAGATTCCGGCGATTGGGGTCTGTTGAACGACCAGGTGCTGTTGTTGTCTAAGAAACATGGCCAGCTCAAACAGGCCACGACCAAGATGGTGCAGGTTGTGATGGGATTTCTAGATGAGACACCTGATATGGAGACCAAACTGTCAGTGATTGAGACTCTCCGAACTGTCACAGAGGGCAAGGTTAGTGTTTTTTTTTTTGTGTGCTTGTTACAGCTGCAGTGTGCAAGTGTGGGAACTCACTGTGTCTAGATCTTTGTGGAAGTAGAGCGAGCCCGCATCACACGGATCTTGTCCAACATCAAAAAGGCCCAGGGCGACTTGAACTCGGCGGCCGATATCCTTTGTGAACTACAGGTTGAGACGTTTGGCTCGATGACACGGAGAGAAAAGACCGAGTTTATCCTGGAGCAGGTGGCGCTGTGTATTGAGCGCGGCGACTGGACGCAGGCAGCCATTCTTAGCCGCAAGATCAGCAAGCGCTACTTTGCGCGCAAGCCCAAGAAGACGCCAGAGCAGCTAGAAAAGGAGCAGAAGGAATACGAGGAACGACTAAAGACGCGTGCTGCGGACGAGCCTATGCCAGAGAAAGACGAAGACGTGACCGATCTTAAGCTTCGATATTATGAACAGCAGATTATCCTGGCCAAGCACGACCGGAATTACCTCGAGACTTGCAAACACTACCGGGACGTTTTGGATACCGAGTCTGTCGAGGAAAACCCGGAACAGCTGCGGGCGGTAGGTTGAGTCATCGAAAGAAGATAGGAAGGACAAACAGGACTTATAATGTGTTTAGGTTCTCGCACGAATTGTGTACTATGTGGTGCTCGCTCCATACGACAACGAACAATCAGACCTGCTCCACCGCATACAGCAAGATTCGCGGCTGTCGCAGGTCCCGACGGAGGCGCGTCTTCTCAAGCTGTTTACCGTACACGAGCTGATGCGGTGGCCGGAAATCGCCGAGAAGTTTGGGCCTCACCTGTCCAGCACGGACGTGTTCGATACAACCAAAAACGCAGCGGACCCGGATGCCTTTACCCGGTGGGAGGACCTGCGAAAGCGCGTGATCGAACACAACGTGCGCGTCGTGGCTAAATACTACACGCGAGTCGAGGTCGGACGACTGACGCAGCTACTTGACCTGAACGAGGAAGAGACAGAAAAGTACATCAGCGAGCTGGTGACATCCAAGACGATCTACGCCAAGATCGACCGGCCAGCACGGGTGGTCAACTTTGCCAAACCGCGGGATGCAGACGACGTGCTGAACGAGTGGAGCAGCAATATGAGAAGTCTGTTGGGGTTGCTGGAGCGGATTGACCATTTGATCACGAAGGAGGAGATGATGGCGCGCATCCAGCCGGCTAAGAGATAGCCTGGTAGACTGTTTTTCTAGTTTTTACCAGTGAATACATTCTGTCTGTCTTGTCTAGCTAGTCTACTGGTCTACTTGTCTATTAGGTAGATGAAAATATACTTAGAAGGGCAACTCCATATCCTCCACCTTTTCCTCTTGCTTCTCCTCTTTATGACCGTTTTCTAGACAACTCCTGACGAAGCCTATCACGACATCAAGATAGGTTTTCTGACTGGGCACAAAATGGCCCCCGGGATGGAACACCACTCTGCCCATGCTTTCCGGATCGCCCGCACAGGCGGCCACCAGCTGACGGGCCCTTGCCTCTTCAACGACAGAATCTAGCGAGCCGAGCACATGCAAAGCCGGCGTCTGCAGCTGCGGATTCTCATAAAAGCCAGCATACTTCGGTCCCGGGGCACGGAAGCCGCTATACAGCACCGCGAACTTGAGCGGGGGGTGATTCCCAGTATTTTCCGCTGAAAATTCGTCCGGAAATGGTATTCCGCCGGCAGCACCAGCAGCAGTGAAAGCCTCCCGACGTCCAGTTTCCAGCAAACTCGCAACCATATACGCCAGCGCGGCACCCTGCGAGAACCCGACGACGCCATCAAACGGGCCGTCCTCTCTGAGCGTTCGGGCCACGGTAGCCAGCCCCTTGTTCAAGCCGACATACTCAATGTCTTTTTCCGAGTGGTCAGCCCGGCGCCACCAGCCATACGCTTCGATTTCCGTGTCGGCCGCTAGCGGGTCGTTCCAGGACGGTGTGTAGCCCGGGATATCGGCTGGGTTGAGACGGAGCGGCCCTGTCGGGTACGACAAGGTCAGGGTATGTGACGGGAAAGCCTTGGTGAAGGATTTGCTCAGAGCACCGGTTTTGGCGCGGAAGAGGGAGCCCGATTGAGTGTAGCCGTGGAGCATCAGGATTTTGATCTCTTTTGTCGTCGTGGTTGTGTTGTTTGTGTTGTTTGGGGTGCTGCTGGTGCGGGGTGCCATGGCTGTTGACACGGGGCGGATTGGAGGAAGCGAGGACGAGAGGTGAGAGGAGATGTGCTGGAGGCGAGCTGCGTGTTTGTTTGCAGGCATCAAATCGAAGATTTACTGTAAGCGACTCAACAAAACTGACTGACTGGCTGATTGACCGAGTGTCACGACGAGTATAGGCCGAGGGTATAGACAGAAAGTGAGGCCGAGATAAGATAAGCACGGCAGCACCAAACTCGATCTAATACTTTCTTAAACAATAGGGTACAACACTCGGAGACAGTGAAATCTACCGCTTTCAAACTGCTGCTAAGTTTCTGTATATACGATATAAAGACTGCAGTTGAGAAGGAAAAAAATGTGGGGGTTCTCGTTCAAGCAGTGTCAGGGCATATATCAGGCAATGATATGCACGAGTCAATCGTCTTGCCTGTTATCTCTGTAACCATCCCTTCACAACTTCACGCCACCACAACTCTATCATTTTTTATCAAATTTAAAAGATAAATAAAGAACATGTCGACCCCAGACGTCGACATCGCTCAGCTGAGCCAGCAAATGACTGCGCTTCTCGAGTGAGCATTCGCCTCCGTTTTCACTTTGATGAACAAGCTAGCTGATGAGGAAAACGTGGGGGACAATACAGATCGTTCGAAAACCATCCTCTCATGCAGCCCCCGGAGACCAACCCAACCCTCTTTTTCCTGTTTGACTTTATCCGCAACACACGCAGACAGCTCGAACAAATCAACGCGACCGCGCTACAGGCAGGGGACGCCACCATGGCCGCGAGCCTGTCCGAGGTCCGCGGCCGAAACAGGTTCGCAAAGACGCTGATTGAGGATACGTCGGGGAAACTGGCCTTGTTGACCGGCGGCAATCCGGGGCGGCCGATAGACTTTGGCGACGAGATCCGGGAGAGGGCTGCCTTTTTGGGCTGACATGTCACCCTTTTGAGTGACGAAACGCAGGATTTATCTAAGGTTATGAAGGTAATTGATAATATACGTGTACTACGCTTGAAGAGTTCTAAAGTAATGTGTCATGAGAGAGCGAAATATTCCGGATATTCAGAAAAATGTTTAACATTTTTTCATTGATCATTTCATTTCTTGATTGTTGATAGTATCAGTCCTTGTAGTATTGTACAGAGGACCGTCCATCGATCGTCCAACTGAAAAGGACATATTAACGCCACCGATCGTTGACTTTAACCAGATTGTTGTATTTTGAAAGAAAAAATTCCGCTGTCCATCCCAAAAGAGTTTCCCATTTTTTTGTTTTGAACGAAGAACATTTACTTGCGTCGGAACGAGCAGCCCTCGGTCAGGCGGGCCTTGCCACCGGTGGGCTGGCAGAGCACAGTCGAGCAACCGGCGCAGATGACAACGGTCTGGGCGTGTGAGAAGACGGTGGTGATGGTAAAGCAGCCGGGGCACTTGACGTCCATGAAGAACGAGCGAGGAGCAGGCACAAGCGTCTTGAAACAAGTTTTGTCAGTAACAGAAACAAAAAAATTTTCCTTTTCATAATTTGATGATGGGCGAACAGCCGAAAGCATACCTTGAGCTTGTGCTTGCGAGCCTCAGTCTGAGGAGACGGGTTGAGCAGATCGACCGCGAGAACCTAAGCAGGGTCAACATCTATCATCACAATGTCCTCAATCGTAATGAAATCTTACCATCTTGATGAATGAGTGAATCGGCGCAAGAACGTGTCTGGAGATGGACAGAAGAGAAGTCGACGCTGGCGGAGAACGCAAAAGCCAAAGGGCGGCAAAGTCGGACCCGCCAAGGCGATAATGTGTGGCCTCGCTTAGCCGGTCACGTGACAACTTGCCCGCTTTCTGTGGCGATGAGCAATCATGAATCATTTAAGTACTTTACTGTTATTGTCAAGTTGGGGTTTTTAATTCTATAGAAATTATTGATTATTGTTTAGGTTATATGATTATGACTGTCCATACACACATCATCTCATCTCGTCTCATATTTCGTCGCGTCGCATCTCATCTTCCTGACTCCAGGCAGCCCCAGCATCGTATTCTAGGCGTCCTTCTTTTCGACCCACGGGTGCTTGATGGTCAGACACCAAATGTCCAGATAGTCGCAGATGGTCACAATCACCGTGTGCTACCGGATCAGAGTTGAAATCAGTATCTCCACACAACCAACAATAGCAATAGAAAAGGCAGAAGACACTTACCACAAAACTTCCATACACACCAACCGCAATGCCCAGCGCCGCGTACAGAAACGCCGTCTGAGCAGTCTCAGTCACCAGGAATCCGGGCCACAGCCCCGACCACGGCCCGAGACTGTCGAACACGGCCAGCGCCAGGGGATACGCCAGGATATTGCCCATGGGAAACCGGGTCTTGAGCAGATGCGCCGTGATCATCTGTCCGACCGAGTAGGCATTGATGATGCCCACGTATAACACAAACGGGACCAAATGGTAATTCAAGATCACCGGCTGCAGGTACAAGTAGAGGGGCACGAGCACCCAGACATTCACCAATGGCAACAGACCCAGGAGCGGCGTGAGCGGGTTCTCGTTGCGCTTGCGACGCGCAGCCATGACATTGATGATACTGGAGCCCGTGGCAAACAGCAACATAACAGCCCCGTAGACAATGTACCACGAGGTAAACGGCATTTCGTACACTGATTGCGGAATGAAGTCCAGCTTCGGAACGCCGACAGTCTCGAGCATGGGTCGGTGCCAGAAGCTGCCGCCGCCCATATAGCCGGTAATCAGGAACACCGTGCACAGCGTGAGAATGCCCTCAACGGGGCCGGAGATGATGCCGAGCGTCAGGACGTGGGTGAAGTATTCGTCCCAGGTCTGCACGTAGAAAGTCATGGCCGCTGTAGTCGTCAGTCCTGTACTGCCCTTTTTTTTTTTTCTTTCTTTTTTAAGGAGGGAGGGGGAAGAAAGCGTACCACCCCACAGCGTAAGCACCGTAGTCCACGTCTGTCCCAGATTCATGGCAGCCGCAAAAATCAACACTCCCAAAACAGTGTTGCACGCATCAACACCTACTCAATGAGCTTCCACGCCATACCGATATAACGGGGGCCAGTCCTCACCATGATCAAAAAGTTCGCCCAGCGGGCCACTCTGTCTCGTCCGACGACTTTTGACAATTAGCACTGGATTCTGGATCAGAAACAAGAAAAAGGGCATACGCACGCCTGCATCCCATCTACGGCATCAAAGGTCTGATACAAAAACAAACCCACCGCGCAGCTCACGTACACCCACGGCGGACAATCCTGGTCCAAGGTGGGCGAATAGTACAGTATCGTCAGGAAATTGAGCACGACGAAACTGAAGCCGGTGAGGGTGACGAGATTGGGACTGTCTGCATCAGCATCCAGAGAGTCAGAAATGCAGGGATAGGAGAGAAATACGCCATGCTCAGGGGAAACAGCTTGATGACCACATTCGAGTAGAACGGCTTGAGCAGGTACCGGCTCACCAGCGAGTGGTCGACACCCGAATACTTGTATTCGCGTAGTTTGGGCAGGTCATGCTGGCGGATCCAGGTCATGGTGACTGCAAACTTCAGGATCAATGGTCGAAGGAATCCAGTTCGAATATGGTGAGCCAACAGTAGATTATAGGCAGGAGAAATGTGTGGATATACGAACTGTGGACGAAAAGTGTTCAAAACGGGCTCCAAAAGTGTTTAGAAAATGTTTAATTTATTTTAGCCTTTGTTTGTGGTGGAGAAACGCGGTCCGGCTCGACGTCATCACTGGCTGCCGCGCCGCACGTGGATCCGCCCTGAACCCGCCGGGGGGGGGGGGAAACCGAGGTAATCTCATGAATCTCTCTGGACAAGTTACTCGGCTACCCTACGCTCTAATATTTAAGAGGGACACAGTCCTGTGCATATCAAATTCTTCGGCTGGAATTTCAATTGTGCATACTAGTTACAGGATCATCCCACCGGGCTCCACGGCATGGGAATCAGGATTCGGCTCTGCATGGACTGAATCAGTGGCACTGTCCGGTGCACCGTATCGGCCCAGCCCTCGATGCTCCATGACTGCTCGCGGCGGATCTTGCGCTCCTCCAGGTTGGCAAACTGCCACAGGTGGTGCACCGTGTTGAGATCGCCAATCTGCACGAACCAGGCGCCGACGCCCTCCATGACCTCCCGCCGGGCTTTGAGACCCTGGCGCCAGTGCGTTTCCCACTCGAGCAGATTGCCCGGGTGCAGCGTGTACGAGCGAAGTTCAAAGAGCCCGCCCAGGCGGCGCGGCGGTGTTGTCGGCCAGAAGGAGAACTCTTGCATCAGCGACGTCTTCTTGCTCTTGATCAGCGTCTTGAGCTTCGAGTCAAAGCCGCGGAACTCGGGGTGCTCGGAGATACTGTGCAGCGAGTCGTGGTAGCCGGTGTAGCGCTGGTACTCCCAGATGTGAACTGATAGGTAGTGTGATGAGTATGGAGTAACCGGGCAGAACAGGGAGGATGGGAAGGGAGCTTACTGAAGGTGTCGTTGTCGCCGACCTGGGTCCGCCAGCTGCCGACCAGGTTGACCTTGTTCTCCTGGATCGAGGCCATCTTGGGGTACCACTTGCCGACGAGATCGACATACTCGTCCACCTTGTCGGGCTTGACGTCGTGGAAGACGATCGAGTGGACATATTTGCCGCGGGCCAGCACCTGCGAGAAGGACCGCTCCATGTCCTTGTCGAAGACTTGTCCCTCTTTGGTGCCGTAGATGAGCGACGACAGCGGGCCGCGCTTGCCGCCGGCCTCAGCAGCGGCCTCGAGTTCCTGTTGTTCTGTTGGCACACCTGTCAGTCGAATGAACAAGCAGGTAGCCAGACGGTCGGACAAGCAGCACGATGAGAGTGGCCACTCGCATTGCTCACCGGCGGAGCAGTGGGAGTGTTCAAAAAGGAAAAAAACTCACGGGCATGGTCACGAGGGGGATGTTGAACAGACGACTTGACAGACTGACTCTCTTGCTCCCGTTTCTTCTTCTCTAGATTCTCACGGAACTCCTTCTGGCGTGCATTGAATTCAGCAGCATTATTGGGGGTGACATCACGGATGGAGGGGGCGCGACCGACAGCGGACGAGCTGCTAAAGGGGCGCAGGGCTGGGGACAGAAATGCGGGGGAGGCGCGGGTTATCCGCGTCGTCAGCATGGTGACCACTCAGCCGATGCAGTAGATACAGTAGAAAGAAATGCAGTAGGAGCGAGACTGAGTGTACGTCCAGTCGAGACCGGGACACGGAATCACAAGAAAATCTCAGAGTGAGCGACCGAGCAGAAAGGAAAGAGAGGGGGAGAAAGAGAGCGCGCGAGAGCGAAGCGGAGAAAGAAGAATCTGGGGTAGCAACGGAGCAGCCGGAGCGAGCGATGATTGGCCGAGCTGAACAGCGATGATCGGGCCGTCGAGACGGTTGCAGTCGGGCTGCAGTGAGTCAATTAAATTGTGGCCGAGCAGATAGGCAGACGGAGTAAATCTCGGCCAGGATAGAGCAGGGAGAGTGAGGGGAAGACACGCGAGGACGGGAGAGGAGAGGAGAGGAGAGGAGAGGAGAGGAGAGGAGAGGAGAAGAGAGGAGGAGACGGAGAAGGAGGACCGAGTAATAAGCAGGGCGGGCTGAGCACTGGCCAAGAGCTGATGTCAGGCGGCGCGCGGGGGCTGGGAGTCAATCTTGCCCGGTTACAGAGTCAATAAATACAGAATAGCCTGGAGCGTTGATCCGGTTGTCCGTATTCCTGGGGTGTTGTTTCGTTCCTTCGCCCTGGCGCCCTCTTGCTCTGGATTTGTTGACTGTTTTAGCGACAAACGTGAAGGGAACGCGACCCATGACGTCGATGATGACATCGTGGAGCGAGCGAATCTGGGCGATCTGTGGAGGTGCGGATGCCGATTATGCCAGTGAGGACACTCTTGTTGTAGGACGTTGAAATTGTAGGCCATGTTAAGGGCCCCAACAGACCCTGGAATAGACAAGAATATGGACATGTAAACAGAGAGGGCCAACACAGTGTAACGGCCGGTAGGCATTGACTGACTGCCAGAGGCTCGGCTCCACTTCGAGTCGCTTCTGATCCAACGCCACAGTTTCTTCTCCTCATCTCACCACCGCCGAGATCAGACCAGAGCCCTCAAACAGCGCCGTTGGTGTCGACATTATCATTCTCGGAGGATACCATGGCCGATGGTGCAAACCCTCCGCTCAGCTACGAGGCTTCGGCCACGACCACGCACCCGTACGAGGGCGCGACGCTGCCCCCGGAAGTCGTCGCCTGTCTGAAAAACTCGCGATTTGTACTGCTCCTCCATCTGCCTTGTCTTTTGACGGATCGGCCCTGAAGCTAATGAAAGGGACAGCTCCATCTAGCGACCAGCGATGGCCTCACTCCGCACGTTTCGCTCATGTCATACACCTACCTGCCCAACACGCCGTTCGACGAATACCCCAGCATCATCATGACCACGAACCCCTCGTCCCGCAAAACCAACAACCTCCAGGCCAACCCGCGTGTCTCGCTGCTCGTACACGACTGGGTCTCTCACCGACCCCCGACACGCGCACCCAGCAGTGCTGCTGGTGCGCGCGACGGGTCTCCGCCGCCCGCCGCAACCCGGTCATCGCTGGCCAGCCTGCTGCTCAACCTGAACACGAGCGCGCTGTCGAGCATCTCCACCACAATCACCGGCACCGCGCGCTTTCTCGAGCCGGGGTCAGACGAAGAGCGCTGGTGCAAGACGCAGCATCTGGAGAACAACACCTTTGTGGCCGCACCCGGCGAGGAAGTCCCCTTTGCGCAGCGCCGGGGCAGCGGGGTGGCCGAAACGCCTTTGATTGATGACGATAGCCGCGTGGTGGTGGTGCAGGTGCGCGAGGGGCGCATTGCAGACTGGAAGGGCGGGGTGCGCGATTGGCGCCTTGTGAGGGGGGTTAACGGTGTTTAAAAATTTCCCTATTCTTTTTTTCTTTTTTTTTATGTTTTAATTTTCTATAATATATCTGATGTCATGTTATATACCTATGTATATTTCTGATTGCAGAGCCATAGAGTGTGTATAGAAAGTATACAGGAGGTCATAGCTCCACCGATGGCGTCACCTAGTTCCCTCCGCCAACACCATCACCATCTCTTCGGGTTTCTTTCATACGTCCTTTGGTTCAGTCAGCAAGTCAATTAACCAGACAGGAAAATGCGCCTCGCGCACCTGCACCTCCCCGGCATCACGCCCTTTTCCAGTGTATCTCGAATCCAGCAGACCCTGGCCCTGGGACACCTGGCACACAAACGGTCCCTCTCACCTTCTTCGTCCTCCTGCTCACAGTCCTCGAGAATAACACCACCCGACCCGGCAATAATTACCTTTACCCCGAATTCGGTTTATACGACCGGTCGCCGGGATCTACCGCCTTCCAACACGTCCTCGCCGACGGACGCGCAGCCGTCCGCGTCTCTATCGCTGCCGCCGTCGCTCGAACCGATTCGCCATCTCCTCACTGCTCGGAACCAAAGCGAAGCAACGGCCGAATACCATCCGACCCTCCGCGGCGGACAAACAACGTACCACGGGCCGGGCCAGTTGGTGGCATACACCATTCTCGACCTGCGTCGTCTGGGCTTGTCGCCGCGCTGTCACATTCGCTGTCTCGAGAATGCCGTGATCGATTTACTGGCCACGTACGGGGTGAGAGGCTTGGTCACGCAGGATCCGGGCGTGTGGGTTCGCGACGGCAGCAACAAGGACAAGACCGGCAACCAGAATTTGCAGCCGGAAGGACAAGAGGCCAATGTGAAAAAGATCACAGCCGTCGGCGTCCATCTGCGTCGGTACATCAGCACCTTCGGCATCGGACTGAATGTGACAAACGAGCCGCTGTGGTTCTTCCGCCAGATTGTCGCGTGCGGATTGGAGGGCCGCGAAGCGACCAGTCTGGAAGAGCAGGGTGTCCCTGTGCATGAGAACCTGGTGGCCGAAGTAGGGAGAGGCTTTGTTGACTCGTTTGTCCACCGGCTGAACACGGATTATGCTTCTCCGGGACATGAACGGGTGGATGAGGTGTATGATTTGGATATAGAAGATGTGCTCGCTCTGGGAAAAGAGCTGGATTTCGTCAAAGGTCATCAGTTCTAGGGCAAAAAAGAAGAAAAAAAAGGGTAATAATAGATTATCGTATTAATGTGTATGTATATGTCGTACTACCAAAATCAAAATGTCAAATCAAGCGGGTGGATATCCCAAGAGTAATCGAGCAGATCAGAACACTCAAAACAGTTCGTAAAATGTGCATGAAGAGAATCCAATGAGAGGGAAACCAAAAGGCCCAGTAACAAGAAAAATCACAAAATAGTACACCCTCCATTCGAATTTCCGCCAGCCGGCTTGACCTCCAGCGCCACCTTGGCCGCTTCATAAAACGTCTCGCGGATACCACGGTTTTGCACGGCCGAGCATTCTTACAACTTAGCTTCCTTTCTTTCCCTACGCATTTTCCAGCAAGAGGACGAGAGAGACATACCTAGATATTTCACAGCGCCAACTTCCTTGGCCTTGGCCAACCCCTCATCAAACGTCACTGCATTGGGGTTCTCGTTTTGTTCTTCGTCCTTGCGCAAGTCGCATTTGAGCGCAGTCAGCACCAGTTTCACGCCCGGGCAGTTTTCGTGAATCTCGGCCATCCATTTGGACGAGACGTTCTCGAATGAGTCTCGGTTGTCGACCTGTCAAATATCAGTAAGATCACATATTGTAGACGCGGTGGTGGTGGGCAATGAGAGAGAGAAAGAGTATATACGCTGAAGCAGAGCATTATCACGTGCGTGTCCTCGTACGAGAGCGCGCGCAGCCGGTCGAATTCCTCCTGGCCGGCCGTGTCCCAAAGCGAGAGTTCCATATGCACGTTGTCGACAAAGATGTCTGTAAATTTTTTTTTTTTTCGCCTTAGAGATCGTCAAGAGAACAGCAAGGGAGGGGCAGGTACCGTGGACGTAGTTTTCTGTAAACGGATCAGGTTAGCATCAGCAGTAGACAGGTTTGGGATGATGATACGAGACTCACCGAATACGGTCGGTTCACTGGACAGATGAGTCAACAGCACCTCTCTGTCAGGAATAGTACTCACTAGACCGTCGGGAAGAACCTGTATATCATACCGTATCAGCATCCCCATCAACGATGGTCTCCTCAAAGCGACGAAACTCACCCCCTGGTAAAGACATTCAGCGCGGACGTCTTGCCGCATGCTCCGTCGCCCCTACACAGTCAGCCTTTCCTACCAGACAGAACTGAGAACACGGTAACAAGCTCACAGCAGAACCATCTTCCGCTGGACCACCCTCTGGCGCCCGCATAGGTTCATGGTGGCGAGCTCCCAGTCCGGTCGATCAGCGTCGGTAGTCGGTCGATCGGTCGGTCAGTCGGTCGGGCTAGGGGTCTTGCGCGGCGGCACAGGAAATGTCGCCGAAAGATTGTACGTGTGGGTGTATACAGACTTTGTCTTCTGAGAAGAGCAGATAGTCCACCTACTGACACGTCGAGCAGTCAAGGAGCAAGCGACATGCCACGTTCGACTTGGCGCGGTAAACACTAAAGCGGCCGATGACATCGCGGGTCGATGGGGCCGCCTCAGGCATACCTGAGCTAACCCTTTCACAAACTTTAAACAATGGCTCGCTGGGTATGCGTTGCGCATTTTGCTATTAATTTGGGATGAATTTGTTACAGCTTCGTGAAATTTCAGTAGATATCTATATGTACATCAGACCAGCAATAACTGTCGTTACTTTAGTAAGCCTCCTGCTCTCTCTCGATGTTGCGCCGCCCCCGCTGCAGGCGCTCCGACAAGTCTAGATCGCCAGCTCGTCGGTTGACCCCGGACAGGAACGCCCCTCGTCCGCCGTCCTTGGTCGAGCGAGCGCGCGCAGCCTCGTCGGCCTCGCGCTCGGCCTGTTCGCGCGCATCCACCGCTGCCAGTCGCTCGGCGCGCATCCGGTCCAGCTCGCTGGCGTTCTGCTGCATTGCCGCTAGCTTCGCTTCAATGTCCTCTGGTTCGGGCCTCGACTCGGGCGCGTTCTGCTCGCGAGACGGTGGGCTGGGTCGCGCAGTGTGGTGCCAGCTTCGTCGTTTGTACTCGTCTCGTTCCCGGTCTCTTCGTGGCGAGCGAGACCGAGACCGAGAGCGATCGCGTCGCGGCCGGGGAGAGTAGGATCGTTCGCGATGGTGATGATGATGGTGCTCCCGGCGAGAGCTGTGTCTGTGCGGAGAGGCAGACTCGCGGTCACGGTGTCGATGCCGACGGTGATGGTCATCGTCGTCGCGGTGTCGTCGCGACCGATGCTTCGATCTGCGGTCTTCTTCTCTTTCGTCGTCGTCTCGGTGATGTCGATGTCGATGGCGATGCTTGCGTTCTCGCTCTGACGATCGCTCTGACGTGCCCGTCTCTGCGCCGGACGCCTTGAGCAGCTGTCTCCTGCGCACCGGATCATTCATCATCGCCTCAAACGCCGCCTGCTCCTGTTTCTTGATGGCCAGCATGGGGTCCTCTCGAATCTTGGTGGCCGTATCCCTCGCCGTGTTCGCATTCTGAACTGCCATGAACGCATCCTGGCTCGCTGCTTTCTCTAGTTTCTGGTTCTCGGTGCCCTTGATCAACCCATCAATCCGCCGTTTCCCCAGCAAGTAGCCTTCCATCTCCTCGGTCGTGCCGAGCTGGCCACTCGACGGCCCCGCGTACATCCAGTCAACCCGATTCGGGCGCTTCTTGCCGCCGGCGGCTTCTTGTAGTTGTTGGATTTCCAGCATCTGGCGTTCTTCCTGGCGCTCGCGCATCATCTGGTCGATGCGTTTGCGCTCCTCGAGCGCTTTCTTCTCGGCCAGCCATGTTTTCTCCTGGTTCTTCTGGAGGACGGGGTTCCAGCTTTTCTTCAAGTTGAGGTCGCCGCCCATGGTGAAAGAGTATCACTGTAAAAAACGACTGTATCGAAGGAGGTTCTTGCAGGATGATACAGGTTGTTGGTGGATGGATGGCGAGGACACAGGATGATTATTTCACCAAGATCGAATTCGATAAAGAGGCTGGTGCCCGATCGGGTATGGTGCCCCGCCACCGAAGCATCGAGCCGCCATTGGTCGGTCCACAGTGACCATTTATCAAGTATATCAGGCAACTGTAGAGTTGTGCTGGCAGCATCTCAAGGACGTAGCATGTTGCCTTGCAGCGGGCCAAGGCTATCAGACAAGCCAACGACAGAGTATCAAGAGATGAAATGTTTCTTAGCGGGATATACTGGGTATGTTATTGATAGCAATTGTTTCTAGCGCTACTGGCCCTAACTAATTCGGAAAAGGAGCATAGTCCAAACCAACATGCCGAAATGCCTTCCAGAATTCCAATCTGAGTCGTGCTGGCAAAACGAGTAACAAAACAGGAAAGAAAGAAAGAGAAAGAAGATAGCAAAGCATGTAGAATCAGATATAAAACATGCTGTTCCGAACGCGCTCGTGGATCGACACCATGCCCGCATCCGGAGCCTGCGACATCGTCGCTGTGCCGACTGAACTGGCATCCGGACTCGACAAAGGCGACGGATCGTACAGTGTACTCAGATAGCATCGGGCTCTCTCACACACAAGATCCGCATAGTACGCCGGCGGACAAATACTAACAGCCTTGGTTGACCGGCCAAACAAATAACACAGATTGTGCGTCAAATTCTCTAGTGCGTCGGCCGCGCTGGCGAACTGCCGTGGTAGTGCGGGATCACGGAAGATCTGATCATATACAACGTAGTAATGCGCAGGTCTGGCGGTTCCCTGGATCGCCGTGTGAGCCTGTAAGAAGAAATCCCAGTTGCGGGCTTCGGTGACGCCGCGGTCGACCACGGTGCCGTTCTGAGGGTTGCCACCGCGGTCTGCGTCGGACTTTTGTGTAGGGTAAAACCGGGTATGGTGCCGTTTTCCAACGACGATAATGGTGATATTCGGCTTGCCTGACTTGGTTGCTGCTGGCGGATAGACTTTCTCGCACGCGGCGCGCATGGCGGGCAGTTCAGTGCTAAGGACAATGTCGTATTGGCCCTCGGAGATGCCGTCCCGGTAGACAAGGATGTTGTCTGGTAGGACCTTGTTGTGCTTCTGCCATAGAAGCAGACGGGAGCGAAGCATACCCTCCAGGTCGCTCACCATCTCCTGTCGAGGACCCTGAATGCGGATATCCGCGGGCCATTGGCCGAGCCATTCGTCGACAGAAGCAACAATGCCAGCGACACTGGGCGCGCTTGATGCAGATCCGGGGCTGGGATGCGTCACGTCGATGCCGACAACCATGGTTTTTCTATGCCGGAGGAAGCCAAGTTTCGATGGGTCGAGGCTGTGGTTTCGGCCACCCAGCTTTAGGTTGAACTTCAACCCAACATTCGCCATGTACTGTGGATTCGCTCTAGAGAATTTTGTGTCCAGCACGCACACATTGAGAATACCCTCTTTGACATCGCAAATGAACTTGATGCGGTTGTAGATTGCCGTCTTTCCAGGATAGTCGGGGATTACTACCAGGATGATGCTGGGCCTGTTGGGATTGATCGCGAAACGGTTTACCCAGTTGTCAATCTCGCCTTCGATCTTATTTGCGTCGTTGTTGATGTGGATCCCTTGCATGTAATTGGTTACACCAATCCCTAGTTCCTTGAGTTTGCCTTGCAACTCATCTAGCTTGTCGTGGAACTCCTCATTGGACCGCCACGGACTGCGACGGCCTTGAATCGAGATTCGCAGGTACGTCCACTTGGGCATTCCCGCCTGTGTGACGAACTTGGATGCGCGCATGTCCCAGCTGCCAAACCGGGGGATTGTTATATCCTTTCCGGCGTATTTGATAGCCGGCACATCTAGCACGCGGCCGGGGACGGTTATCAGCTGAGGCGTGATTTTGAGACCAAAAGTATTCTGCGCGGTTCATTAGCATCCGGGTCGTCGGACGTCAGGCTATACACTCACCAAAGTCTGATTCGGGGGCTCGAATCCCAACATTTGGGCTCCCGAAGTAACAACTGATCGGGCATTATTCACTGGGCGCCTTACAGCAAACCGGATCATCTGCTGGGTCTGTGCCGGGTTCAGCCGCGAACGTGCCGGCTGCCCGGGAATAACTTCACAGACAACAGCGGGCAGATACGAGGGGTTCTCTTTGGTGCCGACGTTGATCACTGGCAGCGATGGATCCGGGATTGTGACATGGTACACTAGAACAGTCAGCGAACCGGCAGCATTCCATCAAGACGGAAAAATCAAACCATCTCTGAAAAAGTCATACACGCTAACGTATCGGCTCTGAGGATTTGGATCTGGCCCTGCCACTGGGGGCTTCTTGCCGCCCTTTTTCTTGCCTCCCGTAGCTGGCTGCGAGGGACCGCTTTGCGAAGGACCGCTCTGAGGAGCTTCGAGGAAGAATTTGACATCCTTTGCACCAGCTCCGAAGCCAGGCACCTGCGGCGGATGAGCAAGGTTACGTCCATCATCCTTCGTAGCGAATGCCCGAACGATTTTGATCCTAGGAACAACCTGACCGCTTTTATTTCTGCGTTGGATGTGGGTCACGTTAATAGACAGCTTATTTACGAACTTGTACAGGTTGACTTTGTTTGGCCCGTTGGCTGTTATATATGCCTGCATAAGCCGATCGAGTGGCCCGTCTTCAAAAAAGGCCATATTCTTTACCTGCACGTTGACGAGGATTCTTGCAGTCGCTGCTCGAACGCTCATAAAGAACCCTCTGATCACCTGCAGGCCGCCACCAAGGGACATTCTATCTTTGTCCGTGGGGTTCATGTCAAAGTGCCGATTGGCGCCCACCGTGGCTATTGCTGCGGATGCCTTCGGTCGGTGGCCGGTTACAATGTTCATGCCCTGGATGATCTCTTCCTTGGAGTTCAACAGCAAGCCGGCTTGTGACGAGGTCAGGTAGTTGACCAGTTCAGATATAGTAAGTGATCCTGTGAACTGCATTCTGACCCGATACTGCCTGGCATTAGGGGGGATCTCATCCTCGCCCTCAGTCCGGTATGCAACGCGATACTCCTCTTGGAGTTCTAGCTTCTCGCGAGAAATGAGATTAGACCGGAAATCGGTCGCCACGTCTAGTCCGTGTGGGATGAACTGTTCGTCCAAGAGTATTTGTATGATCCGTTTCGCCGTTTTCCCCACCGGTTCCCTTCCGCTGGCAGCCGAGACAATGTCAATGCTGTAGCGATACAATTCCAGACCCTTTGCGCAGGCCAGTGTGAAATAATTCGTCCACAACAGGACTTCTTTTCCTGTTGTCCCGTAACCTGGCCTTGGTGGGTTTGGCCAGGTTAGTTTCTGTTTACGTTCTCCGACCACGGTGCTGTCTTCAATCTTTGCGACTGCTGAATCAGGAGCAGGAACTGTATTGTTCCCTTGACTATAGCACAGTGTTCGTTACCTGACTCAAAATCATTGCCAGAGAGGAAAATTACCTGAAAACTTCGACTTCTGGAGGAGCTCCGCCTCTGCCACGGCCTGCTCCCCCTCCTCTCTCCCCTCCTCCTCTTCCTCTACCACCTCCACCGCCTCTAGGTCCTCCTGAGCCCCCTCTGCCACCACCACCTGGCCCTCCTCGGATAGGGACATTAAAGTCTCCGCGACCACGACCCCTGCCTCTACCCCTACCTTCTGACTGATGAGACATTCCGGTAGTCCTGCAGTGATCCCAGAAATGGCTGTCTCTGTCCGGAGCGTGATGTTCTGTTTGCTTTCTAGACGGTAGACCCACTATTACCAGTTATCAGGGGCGACGGTTGAACTAGTCGAAGAGAGGAAGATATGCCTCAGTGGGGGAGGAGAAATAAATACTCCCAGATGACAAGGAGAAACAAGAAGCCCATGGCGGGGGTTCTCAGTTCTGCCTCGCCTCTGTATCAGACCACCTCTTTGTGTGAGGCTGAGCTTGACGTTCAGGGAAAGTTGAGGTTGAGGTTGGTTGCACAAAAATGGCACCGGCCCGTTACGTGGCACCCCACACTACGGCCACTGCATAAACAAACAAACAAACAAGATCCAAGGAAACTTCCCAACGAGTAGATATTTCCTTCTTCTTTTGTTTGATAGAGGACCTAAAGAGTCCAGTACTATCCCTTTACCAATAAATTTAGCAATAAAGGAAATGAAGGTGTCTGCGATCAAGCGACGAAGAACCCCTTTCGATAGTATTTTGCGTGTTCCTGTAGAGTCATCCCTTTCTCAGTCTCTTCTGTGATCAATCAGCCAGGCTGAAATCACAAACAGCCTATGAAGCAGATGCATATGGTGTGATGGGCGGCAACTCTGCATCTATCCCTATCAATCTGTCGGAAGTTGGGGGGTATCGGCGGTCTGGATGGTATATGGTTGGTCCGCATTGAGCCTATCATGTTGCGAATGTCGCAGGTCAGAGGTTTGGCCGGGTACACATGCATTCAAGGCTGCAACTGGTGGTGCTTTTTTCTTTCTTTATTCCCTTGATGGTCAAATGAGATCTTTTATGTTTGACCGCAGAGCCAACTCGTCATTGTCGCCTTGCGTATGCTTGAAACCGAATAGGGTCGGCATCTAACTTGGAACGAGAGCTCTGATATGTTTTTCACGAGGAAGCAAAGCAAAAAACAACGTTTGAAATGACGAAACTAAAGAACTGAAGAACACTTGAAGAAAACTATCGAACAGCACCGTCTTGCTATAGATCCAGCTATGGTTTTCCTAGCCTCCTAACTCAAATGGCTCATCCCTTAGAGGCACAAACTCGGATGGGACTCACCCAGTCCCAACTAGTGAATCCTCATGTAGCACTTTCGGCCTGTCCTATCGTCCAAACACTATCAAACTCTTGCAAAGCAGTCACAGCATCGTATCGGGCCTCCGGATCGACAGTGAGCAGTCGCTTGACAAACAGAGTGCCGCCAGTGCCTACTCCCTGTTGTTCCAAGGTTTTAGGGACAGAAGCCATTTTCTTGGTCAAGCGATCTTCACAGAGGAGTTCGTCGTCGCCCCTGAACAGATCACTTCCGACCAGCATCCGATAGAGAATGCATCCCAGAGACCACAGGTCGACCTTGAATGAATACGTGTGCCTTTCGTCCCCTTCGTAGTCATCTGAATACCAAAGCTGTACAATTTCTGGCGCCTTGTACGATGACGTTCCGGCTTTGGTTCGAAGTGCCGTGGTTTTCCGTCGCGAGACTTGCTTCATAGTCCCGAAATCAGCGATCTTGACGCCAACTTTTGGCGGAGGTGATGTGATGAGGATGTTCTATTTCCACAGTTAGCGCCGCTTGCAATATGAAGGAATTAAAGGGAACGAAAACGATATCTTCCTCGACGTCTAGAAAGTGCGCGAGGAGTGGGAAAAGGGGGACTGCCTACAGGTGGTTTGAGATCACGATGAGCAATTCCAGCACCATGTAAAACTGCCAGTCCCTCGAGAATCTGTTTTGCCGTGGCTCTCGTATCTATCTCGTTCCATTTTTTATCTGGTCGGAGCCTTCCTTGCAAGTCTCCCTCGGGGAGGAACTCCATGGCAATGTAAGCAAAGTCTTCATCCTCATTCCATCCAATAAATTCTACAAAATGTCTGGGAGATCACTAAATTAAATTAACTAAATAATCTCTTGGAACAACAGTACTTATGAGATGTAGTTGAAATTCCCGCAAGCGTATCACTCCATGTTTAACATTGTTTAACAGTATATATTTGTCTACAAAGTACCGCTATCGCCTTCAAGTTTAGGATGTGGATTCGTTTACATGCATTTAAATATGGTGGAGAATTTTTTATTCACTACAAAAATAAAAATTGAATGTGCCCGACCATATACCTTAATCTTTACAAATGATATCTCGCGCGGTATATTTTCGATTGGTGGGGTTTGGGTGGTTTGGGCTAGCAGTCTCTATTTTTATGCCTACAGATGCCTATAGCAGCCACCTTAACCCTAATGAGTAGCTGGGCGGCAACATGGACTTATTCCAAATGCAGTGACATGCAACGGCGTCTGCCGATGGTTATCTTCCTACCTACGGTATCCATGTACATGTATTGCGCTCCTCGCTAGCAGCTAGTTTCGTTTCATTATATTCAGGAGTAATCAGCATCCGTAATGTGATTCGTACCTCCTATTATACCAGACGCCTTTCGGCGCCAACAACATCCAATGGTTTCCTGCGATCAGAAAATGATACCTGGAGTTCCTACCGTACTGTTAGGGTATGTCGCCATTATTTCATTATAAAAAGACCTCACTTCTGACCTTGTACTCACTTTGGTTTATTTCTCAAACTCATTTCATGCTACGCTTATTACGATCATACGTTTTTCCTTTTAATCCTGTTCTTTCGGCAACTACAGCGTCTTCCAATGACACGATGGATATCTTCGGAACTATCATCACAGCCGGAGGCATCGTATACACGTTCCTTGATGCATGTGCTGCGTATTCCGCTGAGGCGCAATCCCTCTCCCATCGATTAAAGTGGGATTTGCGTGTGATCCAACAGATCCAGGAATATTTTTTAATGAGACAGCGTCAGATTCGAGATCCCCGCGTTTCTCAAGAAGACGAGAAACTCTTAAACGAGACAGCTGAGTACCTAGGTGCCCTGGCGGCCAAGGTGACCGCCAGTGCCTCAAAGATCCACGGCTCTCGGCCTTGGTGGCGAAACATCGACCGCGCAATGTGGGTTTTGCGCCGAAGTGAGTTACAGGAACTCGAAAAGGAGCTTCATGAATGGACTAACCGGTTTGATGTTCGACTTCTCGGTCTGCCACCCGAGATCAGAACCATCATTCCGGCTATAACTACCGCCCCGGGGGAAGCAAAATCTGCTGCCCCGATTCTGCAGTCGAATACGAGACTCCAGCAGTTTGTTACACTTACTGCTCAAGCCAAAGTCCTGCAGATCGAAGAGTTGCTTCGCAAGTCTCCTTCTGACGAGCTTGTACGTCAGATTCAGAGGAGCGGTTCTCTCACCACGAAGCCTGTTCAACTGGGGTCTAAGCAGTTTGTCTTAGCGAGTCGTCCATTCCCGCCAGGAATGAATCCCAAGTCTGATGAATTTCGCCGGCTGGTCTCAGATTTTGGTGAGCTAGCTGCGGCGCTCAACTGTCTGAACCCAGATTCTGGCGTCAGTCTTCTCAAAACTGAATATTATTTTTATCACTTGGCCTCTAGGCAATTCTTCTTCGCCCAGGCCACCCCTTACCCGGTTGCCGATATGAAATCTCTACAATCTTTAATCACTCGTGAGCCGTACCCTCACCTGATAACCACACGCTGGCTGCCAATGAACCAGCGCCTGCGACTGGCACAGAAAGTTGCTGAAGCAGTGTTCTTCCTGCACACGGCGGGATTTGTACACAAAAACATCACCTCGTCCAGCATAGCGGTCCTTCAACGGGCCGGCCTGGAAAAATCTGACGCCTTTCCTTACGCCCTCGGTGACCCATATTTGATGGGCTTCGACCTGATCCGCTCCAACGAGGGACCGACTGTACTGGAAGGATCGAATAGAAGAGACCGGGACGTTACCGCAAATGGCGCTTCATCCTCTAATTCTTTGAAGAGCACCCAATTTGACTTTGACGCCTTCCAACATCCGGACCGGCTCCGACAGTCTCTGAGCAAGAGATACATCAAAAATTACGACCTGTACAGCCTAGGCGTCGTTTTGCTCGAAGTTGGAATGTGGGAGCCATTGAGCAAGATTGCAAGAAAATTGCCTGACGATTGTCAAAAGTGGCCGATGGAACTCATCCGCTTGAGTGAGGGCCTGAAGCCAAGAATGGGAGCTAGATACCAGCGTGTCGTTGCCTGGTGCTTGGGGCTGAAGGGAGACTATATTGTCAAGGATGTTGAGTTTATGAGACAGGTGCTGGATCCACTGGAGGAGATGACGCATGCCATGGCGTGATGTAAATTTACTTGTTGATGTAGATTTTGAATTTCAACAGAGACATATGCGGTTCGTATAAAAATAAACTTGCTCCTATGAGATTTCAATTCGTCCGCTTCCCGCCAGCATGACCCCTTGAAACATGCATCCCACATGCACTGTAGCGCCAGCCCCGGATGTCGGCGCTTGTGGACCTAGCTGATTGGATCTGATAGCGCAAGTATTCAAGGGATTCCACGCAGTGAGATGGAGTCCTAGAATGATTGGCTATCACACATGAGCCGCATCACAACAACTCAATGGACTGCTATTGATCACAGCTGCATTATGTGTCTATGTTGCCTAATTCTTACTTCTTATAACGAGGACGAGGTTGATTGGATAACAATGCATAATACACTATAAAGGAGAGAAGGGGATGGGACTCTAGGTTATACCGCTACTATGGACTTTATTAGCCCAATTTAGATCGTAGCCAGCGGCATGAATGTTCATTATTGGTGCGGTAAACTGTCAGTATAGCATTGAGAAGCGAACGCAAAACCGGAGTAAATCCCACATATGCTCGCTTACCAAAACACGGTCACTAGTAAACTGAGATATTGTTGTCCACACCAATAGTTATGCCGAACGGGACAGAAATAGACACCACTAGTCCATCAATCTGGGTTCACATGGCCAACGCATACTAACCCATCACAATCTGTCTTGCCAACGTGTCTATCTGGTGTAGCCGACTCCGAAAGCACACGCACCGGGTTATGTAATTAACTCTATAGAATGACGGTCTGCATATAAGGAATCGGCCGTTTTTATGAGCATTATATCTTTTGCAGTTGCATTTTGGTGCGTGCTCCTAAACGTTATCTTTCCGAAGGTCGACCTGGAGCCGTCGCTGTGAGAGGGTTTATTGCGTTTGGTGCGGAGGGCAATGGCTTCAACAGGGTGTTCCAGTGAATGTGTAAGCGATTCATTCATGTATTCGAAAGTTACAGTCAATCAGAGCCCCGATTTAAGCTAGAAAGCCTCGAGAAAACGTGCTATAGCGTGATGCCTAAGCTTAATACTTGGGAAAGTTATGTTGACAAACGGTTAAACTATAATAAAATATTCTAACGCTGTTTCCTTATGCTAATGATGCCCGCTATCAAACATTCAACATATCAATGTATCCCAGAGCCGATCCAATAAGCAAACATTCCGATTCAATGATCTACGATCTAACCCTCTGCTCCTCGAGAGAAAGCTTCCTCGCTGTAGAAGGGGCATCGTCATCCTCAATATCCGCAAGCTCGTTGTTCTCCGTATCAATCACAAGCTTAACCCCGCCAGTGCTGCCTCGTTTGCGAGGTGACATACTCTTTGCATACAGCGAGCTTTTCGATTTCAAAGTCGCGGACACCGCGGACCGTGGTTCATCTACTACATTAGACACAACCGCCGTGTTGAGTTTCAAGGCAGCACTGCCACTGTCCTGATTCTGTTGTTGCTGCTGCTGCTTATCCATCTCGACGATACTCTGAAAGTACTGCGCTGCCTGCTTTGTCACCGAGTAGTCCATCGGCGAATGACCAGCTCTGTTCCTGGCAAACGGTGGAGCGCCAGCTGCCAGCAGCATTCGCACAGTCTTGAGGTTACCCCAGGCCGTAGCATGGTGCAGGGCTGTATTCCCCAGCACATCCGTGATCCCCACAGCCGCGCCGTGGTCCAGTAGCGCTTCAATTGCCGCCGTATCCTCTGCTGCTGGATTTGTTGCCGTCCCCGCTGAGGCAGCGCGCGGCCGAGATGGATTCGGTCCTACAGGGGCCGTACCAGTAGCAGCCGCCGCCGCCGCAGTTGCTGCTGCAGTACCAGCCACGGGAATATGCACCGAGCACACCGGTATGGCATGATATCCCGGATTCGCGCTCTGTGCGGCTAGCATCAGTGCTGTCTTGCCCTCGCGGTTCCGCCAGTTGATCGTATGCGGGAAATGGCGGCATAGAGTGACGACGCAAGGAGCTTGCGCGTGTGCAGCCGCTAGATGCAATGCTGTTGATCCATCGGTAGTCAAGGATATTCCCGGTGCACAGTCGTAGCCAGTTGCGTCGACATGAGGCGTGCACGAGTCGTGTCCGAAAGAGATGAGCAGGTTCTTTCCTCAGTCAGCTCACACCGGGTCAGGATCAAGAAGAGAAAAGGAGCAGTGAGTACTAGAATGTCGACATGTCCCTTGATGGAAGCAAGATGCAGCGACGTATTACTTCTGTCCGCATAGTCTGGGTTGGCCAGGCACCACCGGTTGCTCTTCACGATGCGCTTGACCAGCAAGACGTCGTTTTGGAGAATGGCACGTCGGAGACGTACGGGCACATCGAGCTCGACCCTGTTATTTTTTAGGATTATTTTTCTTGTATCAACTGTTAGAAGAAAACGCACATTCCGACTTCATGTTTATGCCATGCCCATTGCCAGATAGAAGGCAGAGATGTAGTTGTTGTCTAAGTAGAGGCAGGGAAACTCAGGGTGCGGAGAGCGGAGACGGAGATAGGGGGAGCTCCAGGGCCCCACCCGTCAGCTTAAACTCCTGATTTTTCACATGTGACTAGTCGCGCAGGACAAAGCAATGAGCGGTACTCTTGTATTGATGTATTGATATCGAATCAATTACTGTATACAGAGTACAATTCCGTAGTCCATTTGTCGCATTACATCCATCTCTTTCTCAGTGTTGCTTGCGTCCCAATCAGTCTGTCACCAGCCAGTCTCTCGTACAAAGAGAAAGAAAGGGTGAGAAAACAAAAAAAAATAGAGAAAACAAAAAAAAATAGAGAAAAAAAAAAAAAAAAAAAGGAAAAAAAAAANAACATATAACAAATAAACTGCCGTCAGAACCAAAATCCCCATGATAGACGTCTAGGCAAACTAGCATGCACAACAAAAAGCAATTGCTCAAGCGCTGATATCCTTATGCCAGTATGAGAGGTAGAAAAAGAAAAAAGAGAGAAAGGAAGAAAGGAAGAAAAGCAGGACATATTGAGAAAGAAAGGAAAACAAAAGGTCGTGTCGTGAAAAGCCGGTCGTCAAGTTCGTAATTACAAGTCAAGGAGACATATCGGACAACTTCATTTTCGGGCCTCGTTCGGCTCCCAGTGGATCGGCTCAAAGTCGGAATTGAGGAAATGCGCTTGATTGTACGGAGAACTGCACTAGTTAGCACTACACAATGGCATGGGACTGTTCGAACGGAGCTCACTTTTTAAAAGGTGTAGTAACCGGTAGCGAGTGGCTGAGATTGGGCTTCATCACGAGCGGGTTGAGTCGGATCTGTGGACCGTCCGACCGGGTTTGCACCGGGCTGAGCGGTATGTTCGAAGACGTAGGAGATGGCACACTGGTCGCAACCGAGGGGCTGAGAGAGGGAGAATAGAATTCGTGTGTCGGAGAAGACATGAACGCTTGCGAGGTGGACGGCATCATCGATCCTGACGACGGTGTGTACGGGGAGGGGTCCATCATTAGGCCCGGAATCGACATTAGATGCGGGTTCATGTCGAAAGACAATGCGCTCGCGTCCCAGGGTGCATAGCTCATCGTCATCCCGTACTGGTAATTCACGACCGGCGACATATGAATGGTAGGTTCGGCCGAATATAGGAGGTCGTAATGGCCACTACTCGTTATTAACGAAGTGTTTTGTGGCAATGAGGCATTAATACTTACGGGCGGTATAACAGCCGGATCGTGGCTACGGTGTGCCGATTCGGAGACAGCAGATGCGGGGTGACTGCGTCGCCCTGACTTCGATCCAGATACAAAATCTCCACGGCAAAGCCTGACCCTTCAATCACACTGTCCACCAATGCTTGCAATCCCACCTCGTCAATCTCGGTTTTCGTCGGCTCGATTTGGGTAGAGCAATATTGATCAAGGGGTGTCGAAAGAAAAGCTTGGTATCGGACGTGGTTGAGCTTCATCCAGGAGCTAGTCAGAAGCTGTCTTGGTCAGTACACCGAACACCTCAAAACCTCGGACGGGGAATTTTTACTCTAAAATGCGTAATGATCGACATCGATGAGCTAAAGTCGTTGAAAAGGTTCATCAAAAATCGCTCGTCAGGAACCCCCTTGTTTATTGAGTCGATAACCTGACTAAAAGCGTCCTCCGTGGCGTCCACAAAGGTCTCATATAGGTACTCTTGGTGGCCGACTTGGTCGAGCAATCGGTTCATCGACTTGATGCGGGCGAGTTCTTGTTGGGCTTTCACGGCGTCGCGGAGATGGAGCAGATTCTCAAAATACCCAAAGGCCACAGCTATCCAATTAGCATCGCGGTATAGTCTCGTAATATAATGCGATGCATACCTCGCCATCCACAGTTACCATCCCCTTTCATGACGCGGGTGAAAGGGTGCGTCACCGCAAGAGCCTAGACCAAAGTTAGAGTCTTCACAGGTATCACACCCAAATAGACATACATTCGTCTTGGCTACATATGTAGGGTCGGCGTTTGCGTATTCGGATGCAATTGTTTGACTCGATCGTTTCTCGGAGACCAACGGTCCCTGTCAAGCCCGACCGTTAGAACCAAGAACAGGACCATAGCCGTTGCTGTGTGTGGTTCCCACCTGTAGCTCGGGCTCGTACTCATTGGACAGCTTCTGGAAGCGTTCCAGCTCTTCTCTCGAAAGTGGTTCCATCGTCGAGAATCTGGGGTTGCGGTTCACGGCAAAATCGACGTACGGGGGAGAAGCGTGGTTGGAATCGTCCGCAGTCCAAGAATGGGCGTTTCCATCAAAGTTGGCGGTGAAACAATCCCTCGGCAGGGACAAGAAATGACTGTACAAATTGGACGGGCTGATCAAAGTGTTAGAAATCGGCATGGCATCACGATATCTGTGTGTTCTTGACTCCGATTCTCGGAAACGATGGTGGACTGCTGCTACAGACGGCATCGTGAGAAGACCGGCTGGCAGTGGGCATTGCACGAGGCACAAAATCATACACGGCAAAGCAGCAACACAATCAACGCAGCAGGCATGGTCTTTTTCCAATTACAATCCACCCACGGAGTCTCGGTTTGTAAAATCCTAGGGAAAAAGAAAAAAAGGAAAGTAAAGAAAAGGAGAAAGAAAAAGAAACCGAGGAAGGAAGGAAGGAAAGAACAACAGAAAAGCAAGAGATGACTGTGAGCCCGTGGGGAACAATCAACCCGAGAGCCGTCCTTCATGCAGCGAGCCGTCCAGGGGTCCAATAATGCAGAGAGCTGTTAAAGTCTGCCACGGACTTTTTCTTTTTTTGGTCTTTATGGGGAGAAGGGAGGGGGCGCCGCAAAGAGCTGACGATGCGGACTGCTCTAGTGGCACCAAGCTCTTGGATCGATTGGACCGGACAGAGGCACCGGGGCTCACACGCAAAACAGGACCACCAGCGACTGGGGAGAGGACGGGACCAAAAGCTATCTGGCTTCACGTGGAGTTGCAGTCGAGAGCAGGCCGACCAGGGAGAGTACGTCCCCAACAAATGGAGATAGGCACTAGCGCTCGCCGGAGCGGCATATCCACCCTGCCAGCAACAATCCACTAGTCGCAGTAAGACAGCAAAGACAGCGAGATAGCGGTACAGAGCGGGGTAATCAACGAAACAAACAAAGAAGACAAACTCGGATCGAGATAGATCGTGGCAGAGCGAATGACAGAGCACTAACCAGACCCAAAGAAATTGTGCTTTTGTGTAGCCGAGCAAGAGAAAGAGAGACAGAGAGGGAAGACAGAGCGGCCGCGGATGGGATGGATGGGCGAGTGCGGGGGTGACGCGAGAGAAGTCGAAACGCAGATGGAACGAACTTACGCAGGAGTGTCCGGTTGTTCAAATTGAGCGAGAGGGGCCCGCTAGGTGATTTGGCCAGGATGAAGCCACAGGGAGAGGGAGAGAAAGAGAATCAACCACCGTGTTTGTTTCTGTTCAGGCAAATTTGGGGTAAAAGGCAGTCTGTGTCCGCTAGCCAGCCAACGAACCGCTGTTATCATCTATCGATCTATCCCTGAGTATATCGTTCGGAGAGGCAGGCTCGACGAAAGACGGTGTTGAGAATCTGACTGGCCAAGAGATGATTCGATATGGTGGCACGACAGAAAATCGAACAAAACACGCGATGCCAAAGAGTGTTTTTTGTTTGGGAGAGGAGGAAAGCGGGGAAAGTCCGCAAGGCCTAAAATGAGCTGGCAGCGTGACTGCTGCATGCCGTATTTACAGCATGGATACCGTATTGTCACTGATCGGGCAAAATCCCGACCTCACAACACCTCCATCCCGTATATTTGGTGTAACATTTCACTACACTTGATTTACTCTCCAATAGTGAACTAGATATTTTTGATTAAAAGCACAGTTGTTTCTTTCAGTTAGCCACCTTGCCCGAGAAAACTTTCCGATCACGCAACAGATCAGCCAATAGGAGCCGCCGAGATCGCCTGCCACGTTTCCCTCGGAAACTGGCATACGCATCAAAAATCATCCATCAAATCGACAGAAAACCCGGTCTTGGCAAACCGCCAATCGACGATAAACGAGCACAAAGTGCAATACGCAATCCTACTCTGTACAGTGTGAGGCAACATGGATTCGCTGTCATCGGAAGACGGGAAGCGTCTCCGGATGTGACGGTCGAACCAGAAGCCCATGCATGAATCGTGCTCATGGAGCCCATATGTGTGTAATTATGTACAGAGGACTGCAGTACTTATGCCATAAACACGTATATATGCACCGCTGGAAAGTATCACGGTGTCGGCTGCAGCAGCAGTACAAAGACATTGTGATCATCGTCGTCAATCATTAGATCATTCCCCGTGGCCCGTCAACTACTTCTTTTCGCTATGCATATGTCCGCCAGCCTCACACACCGGAACAGAGCATCTCCACGGTACAAATAACAAAGAAAGGAAAATAGGAGAAAAAAAGAATAAGAAAAAGCAAAAAACAAGCCGAGTACCGACGATCGTACCTAAGTAGATGCTGCCCACTCCGGAAAGGATGGGCGCCGGCCCTGCAATAGGATCTAATCCATGCACATGCATACTCCGTTCATTATTATGATCTTTACATGATTCATGCAAATGACATGTGGATATGGTGGATGTGGTCGGATCGGATTCCGGCTGCCAATATGGCACGATAGATACCAATTGTCCTATTGGCAAATCGGTCTATTGTAACCATTGTTGTTGAATAACACTGACTAGTCATGTACGTATGTGAGCACTGTACGGAGTATATATCCATACACAGAATATAGAGAGTACAGAGTACTCTGTATATGTGCATGACAATGGTGGGACCGCCTTCGAATACTAGCAGCGGGCCGCGCCTAGTCTTGTTGGCAGTGGGGAAGCCGTTTCATTCTGTTCAGTGCGTAACAATTTTGTTTTCATCGGGAAGAAAAAATTTTTGTGTGCTCCGTATCTAATTAGAATCTTCGGTAGTATGTCGGAGTAGTAAAACCGGATAAACCCATTACATGTCAGCATGGAGTACGAAGCAATCATATGAAGTTGTCGGCATACAGCCACCAATTGTGCATTGGCACATGGCGTAGTTGCATCTACCATTCTCCCTTTTCTCCAGGACTGAGCAGGCTAGACAAGGCTCTACAAAATGTGTGATCCTTGAGAGAAATTTATAATGGCGAGTTCACACTGAATCCGATCCTCTATCGTACCCGACCAAATGGGGCAACAGGCCCACTGGCTGCACCAAGTTATCAGAAGACCAGTATCAAATCTATCAATCAGTATCATGGGTATCATTAGAAAACCAGACCATCAGTATGCCCGGCCAGCCTTGCCCTTCCACACGCGCCCCTTGGGGAGCCCGGCCAATCGCGTCTCCTCGGCAAAGCTGGCCTTGTACGCCGTCACCGAGGAGCTCATTTGGGCCAGCGACATCTCATCTACCTTGAAGCCTTCACCGTCGTTGAGGGCTGTGCGCCACAGCGAGCGCAGCGCCTGCGACCACTCGTGCACTGCTTGCAGCCGGTCCAGATCGCTGGCGCTCTCCACCGTGACCGTGCCGTTCGCCTGGTCGATCTTGGCGTTCAGCTTCTTGTCCATGATCAAAAACCCCAGAATCTCCTGCACCTCTGCCACCGAGATCCTGATTTGCTTGGAAATGAAGCTCAGCGTGAACCGCGTGTACGGTGCAATAAGCTTCAGGATGGCCTTGGTGCGCATGTTGCGGCTCACCTCGTCAATGTTCTCCGCAATGAACGGGTCGGCCAGCACGTCTTGATTCTTACGCAGAATGTCTTCATAGGCGTGAACGTCATCGCGCTGGTAGGCGTCAACCAGGTCTGTCATGGCCGAGATCCGCGGATCGTTTTTGTACGGTTTCGTCTCCTGCGAGTCGAAGGGATTGATGTCCGACTTCATCAGCATTGTCGTCAGCACCAAATACTTCAGCACCTGGATCCGCTGGATCGAGCCCGCCTCGTCGTAGTTGCGAAATGATTCAAAGAAATCGCTCTGCGCCTGCTCCCAGTTCTCCTCGCTCATATGCATTTTGCCCCCGCACTCGCGAATGATGCCCATGATTTTGGGATGTGGCACCGCCGAGCGGACGCGTAGTGCTCGCTCGTATAGCGCTTTGAGCCGTTTATTGTTCTTGGTTTCCGCATACATCTGGATCTCCAGCGCATACACTTCTAGCGAGTACGTCCCTTTACTTGGATCATCCGATCCATCCTCTCGTTGACACGCCCGATGCAACTCGCGTAGTTTTTTGGTCAGTTGCGAGAACTCTTTCCGGTCCAGCCACAGCCTCGCCAGCTTGATGTTGGTCTTTAACCATAACCGCTCATTATTCGTGCTCTGAAACGATGTTAGAGTGAGGCGGTAGAACTCTTCCATGCACTGGTATGCCTCCTTGTCGTCGGCGCCTTTTTCAATGTAGTCGAGCATGTTGTTGATCGACTTTTCCGAGTAGTTTCGAGTAACAGCGGATTTGACGTAGGTTAATAGTTCTCGATAGTGCTCGATAGCCTGCGCTCCTTTTAGATGAACATCACCAACTGCAACGGCCGGCACCAGACTTACATCATCGTACCGCCCCAGCTTAAATTCGAGCTTGATCGCCTGTTTCAGACCTTTGAATCCCCTGCGGTGATTATCAGATCATGCATAACTCCGAACGCCTTCAAATCACCCACCAGTCCCCTTTGTCCTGTTCTAGCGCTGGCACCCCCAGAAACTCGTCGATGGCCTCTTCCGGGTTGTCGACCTTGATCTGTTTCGCATTGTAATATTTGTTCTCAATTCCAATATCACCCGAGTCGTCCTCGTCGGATCCTTCGTACTCAAAGTCATACCTGATGTCTGTTAGCCCGCTGTTCTAATCCTCAGTCAAGGTTGGGCAAGCCTACTCCTCCCCGGAGTCCTGCATGAAATCATCGTCGTCCGACATGATGATCAGAACTGACGAGGTCAACAAAATATGCCAATGTAAAATGATAAGCTGGATGTATGTAGGTTTGTCGGGAGTACTTTGGATTGAAGTGTACAAGGTGAATGTGAAGAGTGGAAGAGACGTATGCAGGACAAACAGGAGCTTGTTCTGTCGGCGGCTCATCTGATGACCCCCCGCGCTAGGCTAATTAGGGGCTAGCGTGTTTCCTGGTACATGGTTACACGGAGACTTACTACATCTTTGTTGCTCCTATATAGTTGACTATCATAATGTATGTAATTGTATTTAAAATAAAAATAAACACCTGGGATATGTTATCAGCTAGCTACTTGGCCGTTGGTGAGGAATCAAAGTCGATCGCAATGCATGTGACGATTGGATAGTAACACTGAAAATACTGCCCTGTTCCAGTGGTGATGTCCGCTTGCCTGTGCACCAGTTCCTTTCAACTATCTCAAGAGGCTTATAGTTACAAGTCAGGAAACATCTCTCGTGCAGTATACATAGAACATTGAAATCCGGAATTGACTGCGATAACGCAACGGCATTGTATCATAGACGGCATGAAATGCATATGCGCCAACATGGCAATCGCCAAACCGAAAGTCCAAGTTCCACTGATATTATCTGGATCTGAAAATATGTAAAAGCTTTCTCTCAAAACCTAGTTACGAACATATACGTTTGTGTGTGCACATGTATACGTATAAAGTACTTAAAACGGCCATGTGGGCAGAGTGGGGGCGGTGGAGACGTTGCAATTGGCGGGGATCCGCGGCAAAGACCCATCGACTCGTCATTGTTGACCTGACCTCAAGTTCACTTCAACGTTTACTTAATAGAGGTTAACGACTACCGTGTCTATGTGCCTCTTCTCTTCTTCTTGTCCGTTCTTTTCGCGCGAGTAGGCAAACCACCACTTTGCTGCTCATGGATCGACGTCTATGTAGGGGCTGAAGCTACGATGGGGTCCTTCACGGGCTACGTGGTCGTCTATGTCATCGGCGGAGTCACCTTCGTTCCTCTCCTTGTCGCCCTGCTCGTGCTGCACGCCTATCTCACCCTTCAGCCGCCAAAAACTACTTCCAAATCAGACTCACCAGAGCCTTCTTCCGAATGCTTCCGCCGTACCGCGGCTGCCGCCTTACAGCGTCCCGAAGATGACCAGTACAGTCTGAAGAGCGGCACCGACGTGCTCGCCGAGAAGTTTCAGCGTACACACGAGTCCGATGTGGCTGCCGGATACTTTGCTGTCTGTCGCGAGTACGTGCCTGGAGGTGTCAATGGAAAACCTCCGGAGAGGACGACGCCGGCAGGCGATGTCGTCGGTGCCGAAAGCCCGAGCGTGTACAAGAGCATGTATCGGAGCATCTTTGACAGGAAGCAGCCACCGACTATCGAACCAGCAAACAATACCAACAGCAGCAACAATGGCATGAAATCCTTCAAAAAGGCCCGAAACGTCTTTTACATCGTGCTTAGACACGGCCATTTGATGCTATACGACGATGAGCAGCAGATTGAAGTTCGCCACGTGATATCTCTAGCACACCACAATGTCAGCATCTACGGCGGCGGCGAGGAGATTCCTGAGGGAGAACTCTACGTCAAACGAAACGCTATCTGTCTGATGCGCAAAGAGGATTCGATTGCCGACCTGCGTGGCTTGACACCGCCCTTCTACCTTTTCTCAGAAACCCAGTCCGATAAGGAAGACTTTTACCACGCCCTATTGCGGAACCAGGAAAAGGATTCCGGTTCACCGGCTTTAACGCCTTCACCTCAGCTGTATGAGGTCAAGGACATTGTTAAACTGGTGCAGGACCTGCATTCGTCCGAAGAGCATTTGCAGACCCGGTGGTTTAATGCCATGGTCGGGAGACTTTTTCTCGCTTTGTACAAGACTCCAGAAATGCACGAGTTTGTCCGGAATAAGATCACGAAGAAGATCTCGCGGGTTCCCAAGCCGAATTTTATTTCTCGGATTTCGCTGCAAAAAATTGACATGGGTCAGGGCGCACCGTTTATCACCAACCCGCGGCTGAAAGACCTAACCGTGGACGGTGACTGTACGGTGGAAGCGGATATTGACTACAGCGGCAATTTCCGTATTGAGATTTCAGCCACGGCGCGTATAGATCTTGGCCAGCGCTTTAAGGCTCGAGAAGTCGACCTGGCACTGGCTGTCGTGCTGAAGAAGCTGACCGGCCACATGATGTTCCGTTTCAAGCCGCCCCCCAGTAACCGGATCTGGTTCTGCTTCGCCAACAAGCCAGACATGACAATGTCTATCGAGCCCATTGTCAGCGCCCGCCAAATTACGTATCCTTTTATCCTGCGGGCTATTGAAGGCCGAATCCGCGAAGTTGTCGAGGAAACTCTGGTGTTGCCGCACTGGGACGATGTTCCGTTCCTGGACACAATGCCGCTTCCATTCCGTGGCGGTGTTTGGCAACGAGAAATTCCTCGGACCATGGAAAAAATCGAGATAGCCGACGAGCCCGAAGCTCATGATGTGGCCGACGAGTCCGTCGATGCTATCCCAGTCGAGGCCTTGAAACAAGACGACCGCACGTGGAGCGCTTCTGACTCCTTCAAAACGATGTCGCCCAGCCTCAAGTCACGTAAAAGCTCCAAGTCGAATGAATCAGACACTATCGATGGGAGTGCCGCTTCTACATCCATTGACAAGCGCATGGGCTCATCACCACCAAATGCCATTCGCCCGCGGGCTTTTTCAAATGTTGTTGACCCCGTTGTGACGCTCGATCACGGAAAGGTCGATCGAGCGGATAGCGAACCGCTGAAAAGCAATGTACGGGACAAAGTGAAACGCGATGCGACGAGCTCGATGATCGAGATCAAGACGCGTTCCCAGTCCAACTCGGTTTCTAGCACACCACACGGGTCACCACACAAAGAAACCTTGTTTGACAATGCGGTGCTCTACCAAGGCGAGGAAGTTTTTGCCGGCCCAGTCGATGAAGGATCACGACGGCCCTATTCGTCTCACTCGGAAGCTGTTTCTAGCAATGTATCATTGAGTTCGACGACAACAGAAGAGAGAAAGCGTAAAGGAACGTTTGATGGCATTTCCAGGTCAATTGCTCAGTCTATCTCATCGGAGAAACGGAATACCATGGCGGCTCTAGGCACCGCAACGGCGGCGGCAGCAAAGAAATGGGGATGGAACGTCTTAGCCAAAGGCGAGCAGGAAAAAAAAGACAGATCACAGCCCAAACCAGGAACTCCAGAGCATCCGATCGGACGCGGCCGTCCGCTGCCTCCTCCGGGCACTCCTCTTCCTCCGCCAGAGCGCAATTCGTTCCGGTCTGGAAGTATATCTGTTCCTCGCCGTAAGCCAGTACCCCTACTACATGAGAACTTGCAAGAAGAGAAGCGCACAGTACCGCCGCAGCCGCTGCCCAGGAGAAAAAGCACTCCTCTTCGTGAGGCCAATGTCATTCACACCGACGAGGTGCTTGTCGTAGAAGCCCCTGCGGACTCGGAACCGAACAGTCCTGCCGTAGCGCCCCCGGAATATGGTGATATCCAGCAAAAAAATGATAACACCCCAGACCGGCAACTCCCGGGCCAAACGCATACTCTTTCCGTAGGCGACGAGGATGGTCACTCAGACTCTGGCTTCGAGCAGATCAGTAACATTTCCCCAAAGGCAGGCAGCTCGTTGCACTCACGTTCCACATCGTCACTGTCTCCTGGTGATTATATTATTCCTGAGTTTGGAAATCGTGTTTCTGATACTCCTTTTCCTGTTCAGCCTCAGGAAGGCTAGACTTATACTGTAATTAACTTACATAGCAGTCCCGGCGTTGGTATCTCTTCATGGTATTTTGTTTTCTTGGATCTGGAGCAGATCTGGGTATCTGCAGGTGCTTTTTACTTCAGGGTCTTTTACATAGCTTAGAACAGTGTTTGTCTGCCATCCCTTACCTTTACCTATAAGGATTTATACATTTGTGCAGTCCTAGTCTGTTCTCCAATAGATATATAAATTGTCCATACAAACCAAAATCACCTGGTATAATACATGGTGGCAACACCAGGCAGAAGAATTCCAGCTGCCTGTTTACGCGCGTCGTCCCCAGCGATTCGGGGTAGTCAATTACTTGCGGATAAGTTGGCAGCTTATTAAAAAACGCCAAGACCAGTACCTCAGTAGCTGCCTTCCCCCGGCCCATCGAGACCGTTCGCCGCGACCTCTTCGACACACCCGACTGCGCCTGAGTTCTGCAGGTATTCGTTTTGAAGAGCGTTGCTGGGACTGTCCCTCCTTTCCATCTTTTATTTTCCTTTTTAATTTTGGCTAATCAGCGCTTGACAAATCCTTTATTTGTATTTAAGGGGTGCTCCTGACCCTGCCCGTCATCGTTTTGCCCCGCCGATTGATTGCGAGCAACCAACTCCTTGCGGATAGCTTGTCAGGATGAGCAGGTGTGATATTGTCTTTACCAGGACACATACGATATGATACATACTCATACCTAGCAGCAGGACCGAGGCCGACCTCGCGGTCAACATCCGCAAAGCCACCAGTATCGGTACGTTGGCCTTCTCTGCCACTGATTCTCGGATTGCTAACGCGCTATTTACTGCTCCAGAGGAAACCGCACCCAAACGTACAATCTGAGCCTTCTGAACTTGTCGTTCGTCGTACAAACTTTAACCTGACGTGATCTTTGCAGGAAAACATGTGCGCAGTTGCATCGTCTATACCTGGGACAACCGGTCCTCAGCCGCGTTCTGGGCGGGCATGAAAGTGTACAGATATCTCTCTTTCCATTCCTAGTTGTGCGATTATCTGCTTCTTGAGCTGATGAGGGAATCTTTCTTTAGGCAACCCATTCTCGCGGACGAAGTACAGACGTTCAAAGCACTCATCACAATACACAAGGTCTTGCAAGAGGGTCATCCCGTCGCACTTCGCGAAGCTCACAACCATGTCAATTGGATTGATAGTTTGATGAGGGGTGTGGGTTCCGATGGGATGCGAGGTACTTTAGTTCTTCGAGGGAGATCCCAGCATTAGCTGATTATCGTATAGGGTACGGACCACTGATCCACGAATATGTCATGTTTCTGGAATCGAAGCTGCATTTTCACCGGAACCATCCCGAGTTCAACGGTAAATGTTCTCTGCAGGTGCCTTGCTACCACCTCCTAATTCATGGCTAGGACTGTTCGAGTACGAGGAGTATATCAGCTTGAAAACGATCAATGATCCGAATGAAGGGTAGGTCTCTCGTCCAAGTTGGCTGCCGACCTCAACTGACATGGGTAGCTACGAGACAATCACCGACCTCATGAACCTCCAAGATCAAATTGATACTTTCCAGAAACTGATCTTCTCTCACTTTCAAAACGGAACGAACAACGAGTGCCGAATCTCAGCTTTAGTGCCGTTGGTGCAGGAGAGTTATGGCATCTACAAATTCATCACCAGCATGCTACGGGCTATGCACACGAGTAAGTTGGGTTAACCTTTCTACAGGATGTTGCTAATAGAATGTGCAGCTACCGGTGAGGACGAGGCTCTCGAGCCGCTTCGCGGCCGTTACGATGCGCAGCACTATCGCCTTGTCCGCTTCTACTACGAGTGCTCAAATCTACGCTATCTTACCAGCTTGATTACCATCCCCAAACTACCGCAAGAACCCCCGAGTCTGTTGTCCGAAGAAGGTGAGCGTCCCGCTCTGCCTAGACGACCAGCCAAAGAAACCGAACGGGAACCCACACCGCCGCCCAAGCCCGCAGAACCTGAGCCCATTAATGAGTTCTGGAACAATGAGCAGCGACGCCAGCAGGAAGAATTTGAGAACGAGCAGCGCCGCTTGCAGCAGCAATGGGAAGAGCAGCAGCGTCAGCAACTCCTCGCCCAGCAACAAGCACAGCGTGACTTTGAGGAGCAGCAGCGACTACAGGCCGAGCAACAACGGCTCGCACAGGAGGCGCTTCTCCGCGACCAATACACGCAGCAAACACAGGGTCGCATGGCCGAGTTAGAGCAGGAGAACCTCAACGCCCGCGCGCAGTACGAGCGTGACCAATTGCTGCTACAGCAGTACGACAAGCGCATGAAGGATCTTGAGGAGCAGCTGAACAACCTGAATAGCAATTTCAACCTACAGGTCAACTCAAAGGACGACCAGATCAGAGCTCTGCAAGAACAGGTCAACACCTGGCGCACCAAGTATGAGGCACTGGCCAAGTTATATTCGCAGCTCCGACAAGAGCATCTCGACTTGTTACAGACCACCAAAGCGCTAAAATTGAAAGCTGCGTCTGCACAAGAAGCCATCGACAAGCGTGAAAAGCTCGAGCGGGAGATGAAGACAAAGAACCTTGAACTTGCTGACATGATCCGGGAACGTGACCGTGCACTGCACGACCGCGACCGTACGACTGGAACGAACAAGGAGGAGGTCGAAAAGCTCAAGCGCGAGCTGCGTCTAGCAATTGAGCGTGCAGAAACTGCTGAGCGGCAAAAGGGTAGTGAGATTTCGTCGATGCTGTCCAAGTATAATCGTGAGATGGCAGACCTGGAGGAAGCACTACGGGTTCGTATTGTCTTTGAATCCTCTTCTATATCGTGTACTGACTACATTCTTGTAGAACAAAAACCGCGCTCTCGAGGAGATGGCGTCGACCCGCGGTGATCTTAATGAAGATCATCAGGCTGCGCTGCGCGAAAAGGACGAAGAAATCGAAGTGTACAAGTCGGGCATGGAGCAAGCACTGATGGAGCTCGAGGAATTAAAGCTGGTCAGTACGTCCTTGGTGAACAACAGAAGATTTCAATCTAATAAATTCAGAACCAAGGAGACGCGGATCATGCTCTCGATTCACAGATTGACGAAGTTCTTCACGGCACAATCTCGAAGATCAACGACATCATCGACTCGGTACTGCAGAGCGGTGTTCAGCGTGTTGACGACGCTCTGTACGAGCTGGAGTCCTCCAACCAGGCAGGTAATCAGAATGCATCGCCTCCATACGTTCTATCCCAGATTGAAAAAGCGTCTGCTTCGGCGACCGAGTTCTCGACCGCGTTCAACAACTTCATTGCCGACGGCCCCAACAGCTCGCACGCCGAGATCATCCGCACCGTGTCTATCTTTGCGGGATCTGTGGCAGATGTACTGAGCAACACCAAGGGTCTCACGCGCTTTGCTACTGACGACAAGAGCACCGATCAGCTAATCAACGCTGCGCGCAAGCCTGCACAGGCAACAATCCGTTTTTTCCGCGGTCTGCAGTCATTCCGTCTCGAAGGCCTTGAGGCACTGCAAAAGACAGACGTGGTGATTAACAACAATCTTGAGGTGCAGCGCGATCTTCAGAGTCTGTCCAAGCTTGTCGACACTTTCGCGCCCAAGGGTAGCAAGCTCAGTACCAAGGGCGATCTGGGTGACTTGGTCGACCAGGAACTCGAAAAGGCTGCTAATGCAATCGATGCGGCTGTTGCCCGTCTGGCCAAGCTGCGTAGCAAGCCACGTGATGGCTACTCCACGTACGAACTACGCGTTAATGACACAATTCTCGAGGCGGCACTCGCTATCACCAGTGCCATTGCAGAGCTAATTAAGGCCGCGACAGAGTCGCAGCAAGAGATTGTGCGCGAAGGACGTGGCAGCTCATCTCGCACGGCTTTCTACAAGAAGAATAACCGGTGGACTGAAGGGCTTATTTCGGCAGCCAAAGCTGTGGCCACGTCGACCAACCGACTGATTGAGACGGCGGACGGAGTAATTTCTGGCCGCAACTCGCCAGAGCAGCTGATTGTGGCGAGCAACGACGTCGCCGCCAGCACTGCACAACTGGTTGCTGCATCGCGCGTTAAGGCGACGTTTATGAGCAAGACGCAAGAACGTTTGGAAAATGCCAGCAAGGCCGTGGGCGCGGCATGCCGGAGCTTGGTGCGCCAGGTGCAAGCGATTATTGCAGAGAAGAACAAGGATGAGGGCGAAGCAATAGATTACTCAAAGCTGAGCGGACATGAGTTTAAAGTCCAAGAGATGGAGCAGCAGGTATATTCTACTTTCTTCTCTCTTCATTGCAATATACTAATGGTATTACTAGGTGGAAATCCTTCAGCTTGAAAATGCACTGTCCAGAGCACGCACTCGGCTCGGCGAGATGCGTAAGATTTCGTATCAGGAAGAATAGATGGATTGTACAGACTACAGAGTGTTATGTCTCTTGTGTATACTGTCCGAGCAAGCTGTCCTGCAACTTTAGTACATATATAGTTTTTGTTGTTAATGTCATCTGTAACAGATATGTCAGCCTTTTTCTACTAAGCTGTCATTCTTTGGTAGTTTTCACATCTATTTGACCCTTTTCCCCCTTTCAGCTGGCTGAATTGGCCGCTGAAGGTGAAAGATCGCTTGTATACAGCCCCCTAACCAGCCCTTGTAGCCGTCCGGGAAATACACCAGCAGCTTTGTTACAGCTCGAACTGCTTGTTCACCGCCACTAGATTGTCACTATGGAACCTACCAGATGAGATGAAGGTATCCCACCACTGACACAGTGAGATTCGATTGCGTAGCATTAGAATGGTCCCATCCGCGGAACCTCATCCCTTGGATCCATTCGAAACCAGCCTGGGTTTATATATTCCATCGGGGATTTGCTATACGTAGGAGTAAGACCTGAATATATATCTTGCCAAATCTGGTATCCTGCATGGACCATTGCCCTTTCGTTCTGATATCAGAATAAAATCAACGCTAACTGTCGTTTGACAAGTCTTCAGCCAGTAGCGGAATTCATTTCGATGTGGTCTGGTTTCATGCGGGCTTCTGCTGTGTTAGGGTTCGTTTCACGGGGAACTGGCGGGAAATGCAAAATTTGGGTCAAATCCTGCAGAACATGTAATGTTTCCCATGTCTGGTCTGAGGTGCGGTGTGTTAGTACTTTAGCAATGCGGGATGCACCTTATTCAATTGCTGTGGGAACGGTGTTGGTTTCTTTGAGGAAGGCTTTGTTATGGCTCGTGTGAAATGGAAACGCCACATTGAATTCGAAGATATGTAGCTTCAATAAATCGCTGTGCTGTATACTCTGTATTATTCCAGTCTGGCAGGTCTAGAATAATGCATTGCGTTGCTAGGTCTGTTTCCCTGTGTAATTTATCGGGGGAAAAGGATGGGGTACAGACTGCTCACAGGTTAGTGATTGACACGGCCCCATACCCTACGACCACATTTGGGAGACCAATCCGTTTCCTGTTGTACTAGTAAATAACGAAAAAACTAGTCAGATGAAGGTCATAGCTCCCTGGATAGATGAGAAGAAGAGAGTCATTCGTTAAGTATAAGGTATCATCATATCCTTCATCCATCGTTTATCTTGGTCTTCACCCAGCATCCGACCGAGAGAATAAGTCATCAAGATTGTATCTCAGTTGAATTGCTTAAAATCGTAGCTGAACCCGATAAACCTCCAATTACATCTGATTGTGATTTTTGAAAAGCAAGAGAATAGAATGAAAGAAAATACATAGCCAGTTGAACCGTTGCCCGACATGGACTGCAGTAACAAATGAAAAAGCAAAAGAAGACAAAAAGCAATCGACTGTCTTTTCTGGAAAGAGAAACACAAGGACAAGATAGGGCCACGACAAAAGGTGAGTGCTGGGTACCGCGATTATTAATGCGTCCTGCAGGTCATATCAAAAGACAAAAGGGGCCAATGAAATAAGCATGCGCTGGGGATTTGGGTAAATTGGCGTCATGACCGGTCAATTAGGACAGGCTGTGGATGCTTAGACAAATTGGAGCCCGGTAACCGAATCTAAAATGTTTAAGAGAATAAAACAATGGAGAACAAAGTTGTAAGAACGGGTCGACCCTCCTTCAGAAATCGTGAAATGCGTGGCTGCTTCACCTTGAATTTGGAAATTGGCGACTGTACGCATTCGGATCGGGTGCTTAGACGGCAATGTCTTTGTTGTTGTTCTCGTCGATGGCTTGTGGATCAGACAAAATGATTTACTTGACAAAATCAGGGCATCTGAGTGACGAAGTAATATACCTGAGCCAAGAGATCAGATCATATTACGTACACTTGGACAAGGCCTTATTTAACTTATGTCCACGAGCTTCTTCAGCTGACCAGCTCCTATCGAGATAATCAGCACAGGGTACATGATGCCGGAGTTTGAACTGGTATACATAGCAGCAAATCCATGATTGAAATACACGCTTGCATCGCATGATAACACTTGAGGTTTCCGATCAACCAGTTGCCTGTTTATTTTTCAATTTTACTCTCTTTTCAGCAACTCATCCAGTGTAGGGAGCGATAGAAAAAGAAACATACGGAGAAATAAAATATCAAATGGGTTTGCCCGACTCTGGCCAATGGAGACCCGAAGCTCGTCTAACGCGATATGAGGGTTGCGACTGAGCAGCTCATAAAAGACCATCTGGACACGCCGACGCCATTCGTCGCCACGCGGGTCGATGCTGATGAAGGTATAATGTTCCAATACAACCTTCCTGGCAAAAGCAGAAAGTTAACTTACGATAGCATAAAAAGTTGTGAAAAACTTACACCATGAAAAACTCGCGAAGTCCTGCATGGAAAATGTAGTGATAACCATACTTTTTTATCAGGTGGGCAAGCTGGGTTTCTGCAATTTTTTCGTAGACCATCATCGTTCGGTGCATTTGAAGTCTGGTAGCACCGTCAAGAGAGGTCTCTATTGGTTTTGGTAATGTGCTAAGTAGCTTGATAGGATGGCCTTGGAAATCGGCAACAATAGGTGTAGCCCCAAAACGCACAACTGTGTCTTCAACGTGTTTTCCACAACGAGTAACAAGATTCGAGGGCTTCCAGTAAGGATTGTAAGCTAGCGGTCGAGGAAGGAATAGCTCATCGTTGCACATTGCAAGAACCTGCGCCATAAGGTGGAATTCATTGCGATACTTCTCATAGACATCAAGGATGTACAATGCCTGCATGCGGCGATGTGGAGGCTTGGAAGAGTCTTTCTGCGTCACACGAAGCCAGATGAGTACACTGCGAAGCTCTGTATCCATAGAGAAAGTCGCTTGTACTGCAGCGCGAAGTATTTGTTTCAAGATGAAGGGTTCGGTGATGTTTAGGATAAGATGACAAGACGAGATGCGGGATGGTCGAGGTGGGAAGACGTTGCAGTTGCACATGATAGATCTGCTACAACAACCAAACTCATGCTGAATTTATATTGCCTAACCATATTGGGCTATTAATAGGGTGGTTGGGATTGCTTGAATGAAGAAGAAAGCTCACTGCGTAGATTGTCAACCTGAACCCACTTGCCTAATTCGGTAAACAAAGGAAGCAGTCAAGCCATCTGAACTTGGCGAGTGCAAATATTCCTCACTCCGCTTCTCCCGTCTCATCCGTCTCATCTACCACTTGAAGTCGAAATACTTACATGTCCTAGCAGAACTATTCTTTCACATATCATCTATCCCTCCCCTTTTCCAGGAATTCACGTCTACATCCGCCTACCCTCATTCCTCTTGTACGAAACAAGGTCTGCAGGTGCACTGAGCAGTTTCGCAACTGGCCCATTTCTTCTTGTCTCTTCAGATGTTTTAGACCTCCCACCTACTCTGGATACAGCAAGAACTTCCTTCCGGCGAGATGGAGGTACAGCCACCCGTGAACATTGATCCTCAGTTGGCAGCTGGCATTACCGATCGCCTTTGGCAAGAAGCTACGAATCACTTCAGCTTCACAGACAATGAAATACTGCTTCAAGTCTCTGTCGTGGCAACTATCGGAATGTCAAATGTTGAGCGTTTAAAAACTCAGCTGAGGTTAGGTCTGCATATACCAATAGAAGCCACTTGCTAACTTTCTCTTCTCTCAGCTCGTTTCTTCGACGTCCCTGTGTTGCTTTCGTGGACAATGATCTAGGCTGTGTTCGCATTCTTGGTCGCCCTGGGTACAATGGGATCGAGGAAGCACCCCAGCACATACTCGGAAGCAAACTGCAGGCGGAGCAGGCAGGGTTGAGTAAAAATCACGACGAAAACCATGACGACACCAACGACAAACAAACTGAAATCAAGACAAAGGCTCCCCGTCCTCCAAACGCTTTCATTCTTTACCGTAAATACTATCATGCAATTCTCAAAGCACGTAATCCGGCAATTCAAAACAACGAGATTTGTGAGAAAATCTTCCCCTTTAAATATATATATATATTATTCGTGCTAACTATGCATAGCTGTCGCCGTTGGAACTCAGTGGCACAAAGAACCTGCTGAGGTGAAGGCTCATTTTAAAGCAATGGCAGAAGAGGCGAAACGCGAGCATGCTGCAAAGTATCCTGGCTACCAGTATGCCCCTCGAAAGCCCAGTGAGAAAAAGCGTCGCGTCACCCGCCGTCGTAATCGCTCAGGACAAAATGATTACGACACACCCTCTGGTGATGATGAAGGATCACCCCAAACACCAAGTACGGCTAACGTCTTCGCCGCCAGTGATGAAGATGAGATTAATCATGAAATCAACGAACTTTTGCCGTTCGTGACGTATCCGGCTCCAGTTGAAAGCTACGAGGCTACCGACTTTGAATTGGGCGAGTATGACCGCTGGGTTACTGAAGCTGCCCAAGCCCAGAATGATTTTATCATTTCTCTTGCACAGGCTCAGACCCCGTATCAAATACCTATGCAACGGGATTAAGAAAACAATTCTTGGTACAACACGACTGGGTAAGCCGAATCCTTCTGAACGAGAGCATTTTACTCGGTGTATAATATGTGGACTAATAGTCTCGCAGGCTCTCCCGGTGAGAAGTCCCGGTACAAACAGACACTTGGCAGCAGTCAATCCCTTGTCAAGCAACGCAACATCGTCCTGTATAAACTTCTCAAATGTACCTCGGTTTCATTGTTTTATGTGTCTAGATCGACAGACCAGACACTGACAATGCTAAAAAATGGAGAAACCGGACGCTGGTTAATTATGCCCTTCCTTTCTCATGTTAACTCAATTGATATTTCTTTCTTATTACGTTTACCTGGAACGATAGGAAGATGAACACTATGCCGGAGGTAGAATTGGAATGGCTGTTTTAATTCGACATCAATCTGCTTTATCTGTGTCTTTTTATTTGTTAATCAAATATTGTCTCAACATCTACGGAGAATGGTGTCATGCACGGTCATGTGAATATGATTTATATGGATGGCCCGAAGCGGTTTCCAAACGTCGAGTGGCAGACTGATGTCTCCCGGCACTTTGGCTTAGGAATTATGAAGATGCAAGAACATGGGATCGTCCTTAATTTTTTTTCTTTTTCTATCCCTCAAAAGAGAGTTTGCTAGCCACAGATCCCTAAAAGTACGTAGTGAAGTTATGAGTAGGACTTCTCTGCTTTTTAGTCCGATCTCTATGGAATGTTTCGAGTGAATTCTATGATATGATCCCTATGTGCTGTCCAACACGGCTGCTAATACCACTTCCACATACAGTCTCCTACATACAGTATCTATGTCAGCCTCCCCGACCTTGACCCAAGTAACTAGATAAGGACAGCATGTTCTGACAGCAAGGGAAGCCTGTTGCACGGCCAAGCAATCAAATCTTCCTCAGACGGTCTCATGGAATGGGCTCCCCAGATGGGCTCTTCAGACCACCCAAGCCTAAGTCGATCCTTTCAGCTCAAGCACAGCGGTGAGTGACAGGAACTGATAGACAATGTGACCGGGTGCGCAGTGTAGACCCAGCATAATTAGATGAGAAGATGGGGTGGATTGGCGGTTTGCCAATAAGAGGCACCGCTAGAGAAAATGGATGAAATAAGGAGGCTGGGATTAGAATTTTAGATTGTGGGTCTTTGGTTTTCTTCAATTCAATTTTGACACAAACGAAAGAAACCGCGTCCGCCATCATCTGGGTTTGTCACGTGGCTTTGTTGCTGGTGGAAACGTCCACGGTGTCCCTGAAGATATTTCCTGAACAGGCAATCTTCACAGAGATCACCAGGAAGAATTCTCCAATCCCCCAACTACCCTGGTCTCAACCATTCCAGTCACTCGCCCAGATGAAAGTTCCACATCTCCACTCTGTCCGCCGCTCTTTTTGCCCCGTTGGGCCCAGCGGTCTTGGGCACATCCAAAACGAGCGGCCACAGTTGACGCCCGGTTTCTTCGTTGTCATCATGATGCAGGGTTCCTGGTGGTCCTCGCATTTGGGAGCCGCTTTTTTAGTGAAAAGCTTTGACCAGGATTCCTTGCTAGCGATGGGGTCAATGATGGTCTCTTCTTGGGTGGCTGGGCGGTCTTCGGCTTCGGGAGGCGGCAACGGAGCTGCTTTCGCAGGGTTGGTGTCAGAACTGGTTGGTGATGCAGTGCTGCTGTCAGGGTCGTTGCTGCCGCTCTCCTTTGGGGCTTTAGGTCGGAAGAACCCCATTAAGCTTTGCTGGCCCTTGCTTGAGTCGGCCTTGCTGGCTGATTTGCTCCTTTTAGGAGGCGGTGCTGGTATAGAATCTGTACGTGTTCGCTTTGAGTTTCCATTGGGAGACACTGAGTACTTTGCTTCAGAGCCTGCTGGTAGAGACTCTGCTGTAATTGCTCCTGAAGTAGTCACTTCTTCAACTGACGTTATTGATAGAGATGTCTGGCTCTCGCTCGTTCGTATACTATGATTCCCCGTGGACGGAGCCGCCGGCTTGCTAAAGAACATGTCCCTGATGCTACGTCTGCGGTCAAACTCAGGGATGAGACGGCCGGACAGCGGGAGTAGGTCTTTTGTAGAGTACTGGCGCTGTCGTTCACCGTTCAAAAACATTCCTGGTGGGTTGACAATATCACGAATATCTACCTCGTCGCCGTCTATCGGAACCTTGTCTTTGAATATGGCAAACACGGGGCAATGATCAGAGCCCTATCCAGATTAGTGCGCTGTCCAAGCCCACAAGATACGAAAGAGTCTGACGCACCAACAGTCCTTCCTGAATATTCGAGTCAGCCCACCACTGCTTCATATTGAGGCTGCTCAGAATGTAGTCGATTCTCGCTCCGTAGTTCCCTGGCCGTGCGTTTACTCTGGTTTCCCAGCAGGTATACATTCCTTTTCGGTGTGGATGGAATGAGCGGCAGATATCATGCAACACCGGTGCTTCTCTCCCCTCGTCCCGTTCTCCAACCACTTTGGCTCCTTCAATCAACTGATTATAGATGCGTCGAACCGAGGAAGAAAGGAACTCATCCTCTGTGAGGGTACCTTTACGTACAGATTCTGTCAAATGGGCCGAATCGATCTGTGCAACTGACGAGTTCAAGTCCCCCGCCAAAATCACTCTTTTTCCCTTTCTCACCAGGTTCCTGATACGGGCGTCCAGCAAAGACACAAATCCCTGCCGGAAGTCATCTCTCGTTTCATCACGCGCCGCGGGGCTGTAAACACCCAGCAAAACGAAAGCAGGAAACTCGAGAATTACACAACGACCCTCGCAATCGAGAGAGACCGCATCAACGGGCGCTTCGGAAAGCTGCTCGATTGAGGGATACCCGCCAATCTGCTGGTCGTCGGGGAGGTCCCGGAAAGGCGTGCTCGAGTTGGGCGGACAGAGAAAGCCGGTGATACCTTCTTCCGCACGGATTGGCGCACATGTGGCATTACGAGTGTAAATTACCACGCCAGAGTAACCTAGGATAGTCAGAGCGATGTATCAACAAGGATGTTTCTGGGCTACCTTTTTTGTGCTTGGGGAGGCTGAAGAAGCAGTCCCATCCGGGAACGAGGACCATGTCATCGCGTAGGTCCTTGCGCTGAATCTTCGTTTCTTGGAATATCACGATGTCTGCTTCTAGGATATCAAACATGGACTGGGTGGAGTCAGCAACTATCTACGGATTTATTGTACAAGACTTGCTCCTCACATTGAAAGAACGATTGTCACGCCACGGATGATAGCCAAATGGGTTTCTGTAAAATCAGCATGTTTTCGATAACTGTTACGCAGTATCACCCACCGTATACCATTGACTACGAAATGCTGTTAGCTTTGATCCATCTTCAACGGCGATGTTATAGACGTACCGTTCCATGTTGTGATGCGGAACCCCATTGCGACTGGTTTCACCACTACCACGTAACATCATCCTTTACAAGGAAAGGATGGTCTGATATCCTCGTTATCTAAATAGGCAGCTCGTCAATTCACTCCATATACAACGCGTCCGAGAGATGTTCAGATGCACCGGGTCGAGGGCGTGATGTCACGCTTGGCGCTGACATAAGCGACGAGCTGCCGGCGAATCACGGGACCACCAAGCGGAATCGGGAATTCGCCAACCGGCGGGATCAACGACACCTCTTGAACCTCTTCTAACTTCTCGAGACTTTCGCTGTCTGGCTCACCATTGACTCTCGTCTCAACGCCAAAATGTTCCGTCTCGGACTCCGCACTGCTCAGCAGACTCGCGCGGCTCCGCTGCGCCGCGTTGTCGCCCGCCGTTACAACAGCACTGCTGACAAGCCTTCGTGGGCCGTCGACAATGCTTTCAACCGCGAGCGCGAGAATGTCAAGCACCACGCCGCTTCTACCAGCAGTATGTTTCTCTAGCTCTAGAAGCTACAAAAGCTTCGCAAGGACTGAGGTTTTGTTGCTAACGGCAAGCTTTCAGCCCTCTGGAAGAGACTTTCGATCTAGTATGTTTTGCAAGGGGAACGGACATGGAATTATTGTACAATTGCTTACACACCGGCAGCGCTGTGATTCCTTGCCTGATTCTCGGCAGCGTCAATGCCTACAACCTTTGGACTGAGCACTGGGAGCACTGGAGCCACTTGCCGCCGCTCGAGGAGCGCACCGAGTTCCCGTACCAGAACATCCGCTCCAAAAACTTTCCCTGGGGCGACGGTGACAAGGTATGTCCGCAATCTACTGCAATCGGTTAATCATACTAACTGTTTTCTAGACCCTTTTGTAAGTCGGCACGCACATTTTAAGCTATGGTACTAATGATTTCTAGCTGGAACACCGACGTCAACTACCACAACCCCGACAAGACCACGTAGATGGTCGAGCCCACTTGTATCAACCTGGCAAGAGCTTGATTACGATGCTATCTCTCCGGTTGTTGTATAGCTGGACGAACCAGAACCAGATTGGAAAAGCTAAGGTCCTGTACCTTGTTGACACTGCGTGCTATTTCCTTTGTCATGTAACCTAGATCAAATGCAATGGGTCCGTTGTTCTTTATGAATTTTTCATTTACACTGTTAAAACGGGTTGAGAATTGCCTATGACTCGTACTGTAATGAACGATCTCCCACTTCGGCCATGGAACAGACTGCCTCTGCTACTTGTTCCGGGTATGTAGCCCGGATATACGAGGCCACGAGATCCAAACCGTTCGTGATTCCACCTACAGTCCTGTCAGTCTATCTTTCCCTACTAGTTCAGTGATCAAGAAATCCTACCGGCTGTCCAAAGGTGCCCGTCCCGGAGTGACCTGACCGAAAAATCCCAATTGACATCAGCGAATTGCTGCTGCAACAGCGGCCGCAACAGTCTTGGCCCCGTAACCTTTCGACCGCCATAAACTCCACTTTGCGCGCAAAGTAGCGCGCCCGTGCAGATCACCAGCATCGTCGTCTTGTTCTCGTGGTGCGCGCGCACAAATTCCAGAACATCCGGGCTGGGCGGAAGCCTCGGATCGGGGCCGGGAATCACTAAGATATCCAGACTGCCCGGTGCAACCTCGCTGTCGGCTGTGGTGTGTGTTATGACCACATTGAGGCTGGCTGTTAGCTGTTCGGCCGAAGTGTTGGAGCCTTGTTTGCCAATATACATGATCTTGGCTGATTTGCCCTGTGAGGCAATGGGTTCTGGGACCTGACAGATGCGCAGGTATTCTGGAGTAGCCATTTCGAGGAGGTCGACGGCGGCCATGTCCAGGAGCTGGACATTATTGGTGAGAAGGACGCCGATTTGGAGTTCTGGCATTCTTATCTTTCTCAACGTGATTATGTATGTGGTGGGTTTGTTTCAAGTAAAATTTATTTCAGTGGAAAGAGTGTCTGCCCTCTCAGGAGGGCTAACGAGGCATTATAAGTGTTAGCCAAAAAGCATGCGTCAGAAGGAGCACCATCATCAGCATGTCAAATAAGATTATGCACCGTAACGTGGGAATTCCTAGTTTTTCCTTAGTTTCTGAGACGTTTTGGCCACACGGAGTAATGACTAGCGCATCTAGCAGCACCGACTAAGATGCTTCAACGGATCAACCGCTTTAGAATTTGCCATTGTAAGCACTAGCTGTGTGAGAGATATTTAGTACAAGTAGATACGAGGGGTAGCACATTCTGTGTGTGCGGATAAGACGATCATTTGTGATGGTGTAGAAGGTGTTAACATAGTCAATATGCAACTAGAATACTACTGAGCGGACCTTAGGGAGCATCGCTTGGTTGAATAGGTTCCGAACATTAGGACCAACTGCCTCAAGCTATAGAACAGACAAGATTGCAAGAGTGACTGAACAGGTTGACTTGAGGATATTAGTGAGGAAGTGAAACGGAGCAACATTGATCCGACAGAGGGGAAAGTAACCACAGCAGCTCCACTTTGCTCCTCACAGCATTTCTCGGGCTCCCCGGCTTTCTTGCATGTGGCATCTCCTGTAGCTACTGTCATTGATCGCATTCTGGCGATTTCCTGCTTGTCAACCAAGGCGAAGTCGCTCGTTACATGGTTGTCCGGTCCGTGCCGGAGTGCAATACTTGGGAATTGTGAGTTTGTTGCGATCTGGTGCCCCACGTGCTGCCTGCGTTCGCCCTATGGTTGTCGAGATTGGGTGGTCATATTCGAAATTGCTCTCCGACTGTCCACCTTACGAACATCATGCGACTGACTATTGCTAACGATCCAGATGTTTGGCATTCTACCCACCTCGGAATATACTTCCTTTAAGTTTTTGGTCAATGCTGGAAAATGAGCAGTGCTCGTGATGCTCAGAACTTTGCCGTAAGTACGTTCGCTATCTGGCCATGTGTAGGATGCTTATCCGAGTGTAGTGCGATGAATGCAGAGCCCGAAAGTCAAAAGTGAGATTCACCGGTCATCATGTTTCAACACCCCTCCTAATTGTTACTTCTGCGATAGTGCTCGAAAAGAAAACCTACATGCGACCAGTGCTTCAAACTTGGCAAGGAATGTGTATACAGTCCCAAGGTCGTCCGGAGTCCGTTGACGCGACAGTTCGTACCGCACGTTCGAGTGATGTAGAATTTCAAACACTGACTGTTGTGCAGACACTTGACTTATGTGGAGGACCGCCTGGCAGCGTACGAAACCGCCCTGGGCAAGTTATTCCCCGGGGGGGACTTGGATAGTGTAGTTACCTCGCTGCTCCAGGACCAAAACCCTCGCTCGAGAACGTCGCTGTCTCCGTCTACATCTTCCAAAGACTCGCCCCGCCCGCGTGCCGAAAGCAGACACTCTCAGCCTGCGGCTGAAGCGGTACCTCAGCAGGCAGATGGCTTCGAATGGGCTGAGCGCGAGATTTCGCTGGGCGATTTGGCTGACGGCATGGCTGCCTTGTCGATCCGACCCGAAGGAGCAGGCTATTTTGGCGCCTCGTCGAGCGTAGTACCCTTGCGAACGCTCACAGACCATGGCTTTGACTTGAATATTCCGTCGCGAAACGAAAACGGGATTCGCAGAGCCGCACCGCTCAAATCGCAGCTTATCAGCTCTGCTCCTTCGGGGTTGGTAGAGCAAGCTTTTATTGATGCCTATTTCATGAATTACCACACTAGCTATCCATTTGTCCATGAAAGTACCTTTAGAGCTCAGTATCATGAACAGATCCCGCGCCCGCATGGTCAGGCATGGCAGATTTTGCTGAATACGATTCTGGCTTTGGGGGCATGGAGTATCGGAGATGATAATTCTGACTTGGATGTTTCGTTCTATCAAGAGGCACGCGGCTACTTGCAGCAAGCGTCGGTGTTTGAGATGGGAAATCTTACTCTTGTCCAGGGGCTGGTTCTTCTGAGCAATTACGCGCAGAAACGCGATAAGCCAAACACGGGCTGGAATTACTTGGGACTGGCTGTTCGCATGTCGATGAGTTTGGGAATACACAAGGAATTCCCAGGTTGGAAAATCAGTTTGTTACAACGAGAGATTAGGAGAAGGCTGTGGTGGGGAGTTTTCATGTTTGACAGTGGCGCAGCAAAGACGTTTGGCCGGCCCATCCTGCTCCCAGAAGACACTATTATGGATGCTAAACAGGTCTTGAATATCCATGACGAAAGCCTTACACCTGCGACGACGACGCTGCCACCCGAATCGCCGGGGCCAACTCAGTACACCGGGTTGATCGCACAGTCCAAATTCCACTTGAAGACGAACCACGTGTATCACCGGCTCATTTCGAGCCCGAGTATCACAGCGGAAGAAACGAAAGAGCTGCACAAGCCCATGGAGGAGTGGTACAATGAGCTCCCTCTTTACCTCAAGACCAGCTCGCCCAATGAACCGGACTGGCTGGCACTGGTGCGCAACCGGCTGATGTGGCGTGACTGGAATATGCGCATGTTGATATACCGGCCGATTGTGCTCCGCTGGGCGTCGGAGCACTGGTCTTCGACAGAGCCCCTGCCCGATCAAGAAGACCCAGTAGAGCGCGAATGTCGATTAATGTGCCTGCAGTACGCGCGCACAAGCATCATCTCAATCTCCGAATTCATGGAACGACATATGTGCACACGGCTGGCAGCATGGTACATGCTCTACTTCTTGTTTCAAGCAGCCTTGATACCCATCGTCTTCCTGATGACCGATCCAACGTCTCCGGACGCAGCGTCCTGGTACCAAGACGTCGAAACCACCAAAGCACTGCTTAGACACCCATCCCTCAGCAACAACCGCCTAGCCGCGCGCTGCCTTGATGTCATCACACGTCTCTGCTCGCCGATCCCACCTGCCGAAAGCCAATCCCAACCAATGCAACCACAGTACATGATGCAGCCTCCGGGGCAGCTATTCAACGACGCGGGCGCATTTGGACTGTTTCAGAACGAGTTTGGTGGCAGTGGTCCTGTAGGAATTGGGCCTCCCGGTGGCGCGGGATTCAATCTGTCGGAGTGGGTGGATTTTCCGGGGCAGGAAAATTTGACCTAGTCTGTTACTCAATTAGAGGATGTAGATGTGGGTTTCTTTATCTTTTGTCATATGGGTTTGGACCATGAGATTCAACATCTGGAAATATGCCTTGGAGCACGTGGTAAGATGTCACGCCTAATATCATTTTCCTTTCTGATACATCCACTGTATATTTCACATACACCAAGATACCCCCACCTTTGATATAACACATATACATACACTTATGTTTCAGGCCATGCCATGCACATGTTCCTGCTGCACAATATCCGCCTTGAGCGTATCGGCGTCGACCAAGGGGGTCCCACGCAGCTGGGCTTCAATATGCACGATACGCTGTTTCTCCTCGTATGCGGCGGTATCACCGAAAATGAGATCCATGTCTTCGAGTGTCTATCTTTGGCGTCAGCATAACACGTTCTTGCAAAGACAAGGAGGAGGGCGGCTGGACTTACCTTTCCCCTTGTCTCAGGAATACAGAAATAGGTAAAAGCGAAAGCCAGCAGGCAAAATGCTGCAAAGAAGATGTATGTGCCCCAGGAGATCGAGGCGAGCATATCTGGTGTGACTAGGCCGATGATACTATTCTAAATTAGACATTGTTTTCTTCTTCCGAAAGAGAAGTGGTAAATATCAATAATAAGAGAGAAAAGGGACTTACAAGTTGCACATCCATGTCGCCGACGTGGTGATGGAAATAGCCTTGGACCGAATGGCCAGATTGAAGATTTCCGATGGCAAAACCCATCCGATGGGTGCTACACCCACACTCATTAGCAAGACTACCCCAAGACTGAAATCAAGGACGATTGATGAGGGGCGTACCGAAAGAGTACGAAAAATGAATGTCGTAGATGTAAATAAAAGCGATACCGGTCCATCCTGCAGCCTTGTGCGAAGCCAGGCCCGAGCCATATGCGCCCAGGATGGCACCAACGATGACCAGCGACACACACGTTCCGAGGGCACCGGACATGAGCAGCTTGCGGCGGCCGACCCGGTCAATCAGCAGCAGCGCGGGCAGGGTGCTGACGCTGTTGACGATGCCGTATACGCCGGTAGCCAGAAGGGAGGTGGTGTTGCCGCTGAGACCGAGCTGGGCGAAGATGGTTGGGGCGTAGTAGATCATTGCTAGAATACTAGGTTAGTGTGCGTGGCCAGAGGGGTCTTGAAGAAAAGGACGTACCGTTACACCCCATGAATTGCTGAAAGAACATAACACAAGATCCTATCGCCAATCGCTTGAAACGCGCCCAGGTCGTGAACAGCGACCAATACTCGGCGGCATGCAGTCGCACACCAGACAAACCAGGATACTTCTCGCGGGCAAAGGTACTCTCCAACAAGATCTGCGCCTTGATTTCCAGAAACTCGCGCACCAGGTTTGGGTCGTCACGCGCCGTCAGACGCCGTAACCGACACAGACTGGTAATAGCCTCCTCATCACGCTCCTGCATGAGCAGCCAGCGCGGCGATTCCGGGAAGAAAATCATACCAATCCCCAATGTCAGGGCGGGAACGATCTGGAGCGCAAAGGGAAGACGCCATGATGCCTCGGATTGTCCGGTGCAGCGCCCGTTGGCGGGGATGTCGTTGTATGGATCAAAGGCGCGTGCAGACTCGGTGCCTCCCGTGTAAGGGATCTCCGGCGCACAGCGTGTGCCGCCAATGTAGTTCGTGCCGTAATCGATCCAGAAGCTGATGAGGATTCCAAGGGTGACCGAGACTTGTCACATTAGCTTCGAGGCCGAATGGGGATAGCAAGTAACTTACTTTGCTGGAGCACCACGAGGGCACCACGAATATCCGGGATGGAAATCTGACTGTGTTACTAAAGTTCACTCGAGAGTGCAGGGAAAATAAATCAGTACCTCGGATATGAACAGAGGAACAACTTGTGTCAGTTGTCCCACAGCCAGACCAGCAATGGCTCTTCCTAAGAAGGGGTCAGAGTCATAAGTTGTGTGGTTCCTCTCGTTGAAAATCAACATACCAACGAAGAGCATGGGGATATTGACAGCGCCACACTGGATTGCCGAGCCAACGACGAAAATGACCACGGCCAGAAACATGGACGACCTTCGTCCCAATCGATCACAGATGGGACCATTGCACAACGAGCCAAACCAGGCGGCTATGGACTGTCAGTGATGAGCCAAATTTCAGCGGAAAAGAAGACTCACCCAAAAGCAGAGTCGACACAAACCAGCCTTTGAAGCTGCTGTCTGTGTATACATGCGGAAACCGGGCACCAAAGGACTCCATGGTCAGGATGCCCGACACCACACCCTGATCATAACCAAAGAGCAGACCGCCGAGGGTCGAGAACTATGAGCAACACGTTAGCAAAGATAAACCCCTGCTTGAATCATCATTGCACACCCACCAGAGCAACACCGAAGAGAAATGGATTTTTGCACATCAGGCCAAAGCCGCCCTTGGGAGCGGGCTGGCTCTCGACCACATCAGCCGTAGACACCATTGTGTTTGCCTGTTCGAGCCAGAAGGATCAAATTGAGAAACAGGGTCTGCAGTTCTGAAGGGACGACAGGACGGGAGCCGATGACTCCTTTTAATTGTCACAGCCAAAAGTGATCGAAAGGGAGAAATTGGAGCTGGAACGTTATGGAGCTCAACAGCGATATCCCATCGGGCCCGCAGCCGATCGGGCTGGGCAGGAGAAAGAGATGACGGACCGCAGGGGTCCGACTGTCCCAGTCAACTTTTCAAATCCCGTGGTCAGGGGACCTCACTATGCAGCCCACGATCCCTACTGCTGGGCTCGGCTTTGGGTTGGAGAGACTGAGAAGTGATTGACACTGCTCTTTGCTCGGACGACTGTGCTCCGGGGATGGGGCAGAGTCTGGAATGCCTTGCTCCGGGCTTTAAGTTACCGTTGGTAAATATGTCACTGCATCGTTTGTCTGGGGATACGCGCTTACGCACTACAAAACCAGCGAACTTTAATTTATATGCTTAAAGCTTCGTCAGACTACTAACGAACTATCACGAAAGGCAAGGCTAAAGCTTAATCCTCCAATGAAAATTAATCGTCCCAAATCAGTCTGACCTCTGCCTTTTTCTCCCCTTCCCCTTCTAGCATTTTCTCTTCTTTTCTGCTCTTGTTCGAGTTTGCGGAAAATTTCAGGGATCTCCACATCTGCACCCCGCATTTCTCGCTGCGGCTCGGCCTTCACCCCGAAACTCGGCATCTAAACAACATCCCCAGCAGAAGACAACCGCCAACTAGCTTGTGGTGCAGGAGTCCACAATAATTACCTCAAACTAAAAATGTAACTCTCTTAAACCTGCTTCGATGTCGTCTGCCCGCTGCACTCCTTCGACCGCTTGGTGAGATTGACCCCCCACAGGCGCACCACACTCGGGACAGCGAGACCGCTGCATCGGCATGCCGCACTCGCCAATCGTGAACGGATGGCCATTGACACAATAATACCAGTGCCCTGTTCCTCGAAACTCATGCGCCATAGCTTTAATCACCTCCATCCGCTCGGCATTGGTTACTGCCGTGTAGAACGTTCCTTGATTCAGCATTTTCTCCGCTTCCTCGACTTCCTCTAACAGGCCAACTGTCTGACCAGGGCTGCTCACGCACAAATTTCTCGCTCTTTCAATTGCGTGCATACCTTGTTCCAACAGATTCTTAGTAATAGTCTCATCCTCGGTTGAGGGACGTTCGAGAGCACACAGTTGAGCAAGGAAAACCAAGCCCTCAACCTGAAGAGACACTCTTAACGAAGCTTCTGCACTTTGTATGAGATCATTGCAGTCCTCTTTGTTTTTAGTCAAGTCAACACGCAGTTTGACGGAAGTGTCCCCCTTTTGTATGGACTTGCGGTGGTGTGTCAGAAAATCCGCAATCAATGCATTATCCAGACGAATCAGTAGTGCCGTAGCCATCAGAGCTCCCTTCGTCTGCAGCACACTGTCATCAAACTCGAAGTAAACATTCGTCCTTCTCCGCCTCCGGACATCTTCTACTTTGTTGCGCACTTTTTGGAATGGTTGCTCGTCCCGGGAGACAGTTTCGAGATATTGCACCATCTGCTTCCGCAGTAGCAATGATTCTGCCCAACGAGCGGGCATCCATTTAGCCAATTTCATAATCTGGCTGTCTCGAGATCCTTCTATTCTAATGCACTCATTGCGGAGTTTGCTTTTGCTCTCTTCTTTCTCTGGAAGGACTTTCAGAACCTTGCTCAGGGCATCAGCTTTAGTAATGTATTCATTGTTGGAGAAAAGAATAAACTTCTTCGTGCACTCATCCAACAGCGCGCGACGAACTAGACGGCCATATCTAGCGATATCACGAAGATGCCCTCGGCACGTTGCGCATCTCTTGATATCATCAATTGAGAAGGGTTCTGACGAGGACGCAATAGCAATTGGCTTATCGTTTTCGTCCATGATGTAGTGCTTCTTCAGATCCATTTGTCCATCCATGCTTTCTGTTGTCAAAAAATGGCCGCATTGCGGGAAAATGCAGGGGTTCTGATCCAGGTCAATGTTGCCATAGCTTTCTCCCATGATAAAGTCGACCATCGTAGCTTTTACCTCCTCACTACCGCACACTTGGCAGAATTTGACAGCAGGGCAGGGCTCTCCACATACGGATGGACACTGATGGCCGCATTCAAGGGTTCTGTCGCAACGCTTCGAACATGGTATATGATTGCACGGAGCCGAGCAGGGCATCGAGCATTTACTGTGCGGGCAGGCCGATTGGCATTCATCCTCAGCACAGGGAACACAGGGTTCATGGCATTTCTTGCTACACTTTGAATGGGCACAGCGAACATCACAAGGCTGGCTGCAAGGTGGGCATGGAATCTCACCATGACATGGAGTGCGACATATGTGGGAGCATGTCGTGTGATTGCGTCCACACTGTTGTTTGCAAGGGCCATGGTCGGTCTGGAGATTGCCTGTGTTATCACGAGAAACACACTGGTGGCACAGTCGTTTGCAAACATGCCCACAGGCCAAGTCCGACCGGCACTGCTTCTTACATTTGTATTTGACAGTGCTGACATCAATCCAACACTGTTCGGCAACCTGGTGATTGCAACCAGGGACAGTTTTGTTCACTATGACTGGGCACAGCACCTTTGACAAATCCTGTGCTTGCCAGCATGGCAATGTTGGAGCCAAATGTCCACAGGGGAGAACCCGATCTGGATCATGCACTTTAGCCCGGCATTGTTCTGGACATTTGTCTCCACAGCGCTTCGGACACGGATGGTCACAGCCTTTTAGCGGGCGAGGACAGGGTTCCAAACAATGAACTGCATCATGGAGTGTTTCTGAATGGCATTTCTGAACACAAGGGTGCCCACATTTCAATCTATTGATGCAACGAAGGTTACAACCTCCTTCTGGCGAGAATTGACTAAAGTCATCAGGATCAGACACTGAGATGTGGGTGTCTGGGTGGCGTGGGCATTGCAGCTCCAACGCAGGACCAAAATTATCTGCCTCTTGAAACATTGTGATAACTTCATTCCACATGGGAATATGACGAGATGTTTCAGCATTTCCAATTATGTACATTCCATGTCGAGCCCTTGAGAGGAGGACATTGATGCGATTGGATGTTCGCAGGAACCCGCATCGCCTTTGCTTGTTGCTTCGGACAAGGGAAATCACTATGACCTTCGCTTCCTCGCCTTGGAAATTGTCTACCGTTGCAACGCGGACCGATTTGAGCAGGTTCTGTTTTGAGAGACTTTTATTCTGGGAACCAACCGCATTACTCAAACCCGCTTGGTTGAGTAGTTCCTGGTCTCGTTCCTCTACCGAGATAGTGAAGTAGCGCTGTAGTTCTGCTCGCAGGTGCTGGAGCTGCCCCAAGTAAGGGGTCAAGACTGCAATGTCGCCAGATTTGTACTCTCCCTGATTCGTGAGATGCATGACCAGGGCTGCTACTAATTTGACTTCATGAGAATTCCAATGCGAGGTTTCCAGCGCATCATTGTCAGAAGCTCCTGCTTCCAGCTTCTGATGATCTAGCCAAAACAGTCTCCGCCGCATGCCCAAAACTTGAGGATAGTCAGAAACTGATGAGGCGTCTTTAAGCCTTGGATATAGTGTATTTCTGATGAGATCAGCAATGGAAGGATGCATACGCCTTTGTGTCTCTAGCGTGCTGAACGGAATCTGAGGGGCATCATTGTGCTTTGTGTCAACGAGTCTCTCGAACAGGGAGACGTCCAGTGCATATTTTTCGCCGCCTCGTAGATTCTCGGACGATAAATCGTAGTTTTGAACTTGCGGCCGCAGCTGGAGATGGTCACCGATGAGAATTGCATGCTCAATAGAGGGTATAAGTGCTGTCAGAAGATGGGCTTCAAGAACCTCACCAGCCTCCTCGGCGATGAGCACTTTAGACCGCAGTCTGCGTAGCATGTCTAGATTTCCAGCGAGCCCAGAAGTGGTGATGCCTATCACATCGGCACTTTGGAGACAGCGGAGGTCACATTCGTTGCGAACCTGGTCATATTTGGCTTTATTTGCGGCGTGACTTAGGATGGCCTCAGCGGCGCGTGCATAGGCTTCCTCCTGAATCTCTCGGAGCCAATACGCGTACAAATTGTGACGCTCCGACAAGGTCATCCTGTCTATATGTTCATCTTGCAACTCATCGATAGAGCGAGGTTGAGAGTGGCTCGCTTGGCCCTCCCGCAGCCAGCTGCGGACAAGCCCTGTAGCTCCGCCTGTACCCACTTTGCGCCATTCTTGATCATCTTTATCGAAAAGCTGCCTATAGTGCTCATAGTTGGTATTTTTTAAAAACGTAACAAGTTTGTATGACGAGCTGTCTCTCTTCAGCTCAGTCACTGCGGACTCAAAATGGCCCATGTCGCTTTCCAACTTGCCTAGTTGCACGGCATAAGTGGATCTTTCATACTTTGTTCTATTCATCTTTTGGGCCACGTTTCGCAAGATAAAGGGTTCGAGTGCCTCGGACTTGGATCGAGAGCCGATGCGGACAATTTGGGTTGTGATCTTCTTCTTCAGAATGTCTTCCAAGAACTGGTCGAGGGCATGATTCGTGTAACACACACAGATGATGGGTCCCAGTACAGCCTTCTTCTTGTTGGCCAACAAGGCTTTGACAAGAGACACGCCTGTGAAGCTCTTTCCTGTGCCAGGAGGTCCCTGGATCAGCGCAACCTCTCTCTGAAGGGAATCGACTAGCGCCTCGGCCTGCGTCTCATCAAGATCACACTGATCATGCAGTCTTTGTATATCGAATGGTTTTCCGGGCTGCAAAGAGAGCTGGCTGCCATCTCTCATCAGGCATTGAAGGTCGAATGAGAAACCAGGCCGGCGGGCGTAGGACGGAGGAACGATATTGACCTGCGCGTGCGCGGTGAGAATGTCTGCAAAGGGAAGGCGCGTAACCTGCCGAGTCATGTGCTGCAGCGCCTGTAGTGTTGGCCGGAACGAGGGCAGAAGAACTCCTGGGAGTTCGATCAGACAAAGCCCAGTCAAGCTGCGCCTTGCCTCGTACGCACTCAGTATGCTTTTTACATTGGTGCCATCTGTATCTACTAGGCTCAGCGTAGTGTGTGCCAGCTTTGAATCAGTCCATAGCCTTTTCTCTTCCCCTTTTTCTTTTCCTTCTGGTGCCTCATCTCTTGCGCTTCTCGGAGGCTGATTCTTCGGTGCTGAGACGATGCAGAATACTGCAAAATCTTTTTTGTCCGTCAAGAACACTAGGGCTGACGACTGAAGTCTCTTGGACAGCTCCCACCACTCTTCCCGCTTTTTCTGGCTGCTTAGCTTTTGCACCGCCGCCGGTTGTTGGAACACCACCTGGATCCGGAGTCCTTGAAAGATGTCCATCTCGAGTTTAGTCAGTCGAACCTCTTGATACACACGAGTTCGCAATCCTTTCTGGCCACCGTGGCTATCCCGACGCACCACGATCTCGTTGTGAATCGCGTCACGGAGTTGTCCCACCGTGTCCTCACGAAGAAGCCGGAATTGCCTGTCCAAAAGACCTGAAATGCCAGCTATATGCCACTGATGATGGTCACGCGGAGGCAAATACTCGTTCCGAGGAGACTGTATTTCCTGCAGAGTGGGCATGATACTGATTTGACAGATGTCAGGATTGTCGTTGTCGTGCCGCCCCCCTGGGGAGTCGCGTGGCAGGACATATCCAACAGCTTCTCGCAGATCGTCCATCCGCGAGCTTGACGTAGGACCAGGCAGTGCACTCCCAATATCCAGTCGACGCCGAACGTTCTCGAGATGCGCATGGGCTCCGACTAGCCATGGCTGTTGGTTTGAAGACTCAAGAGTCCGGTATGTCGATTCGAAGCGACTCACGACGGGCTTTAGTGGCTCGCACACAATTGCAGTGGAGTTCAGCTCGATTACTTGTTTGAGAAACAAAAGGGTTGCTTCCAACTGTGTGACAGCTTTGCACTTGGATTCCGAGTCGGCTTCGATGTCATCGGTAGTAGAAGATTCCAAGACGTCAGCGATATAACTGAAAAGTTCCACCGCACGCTGGCCGCCTGGTCCAAAGATAAAAGTGTAAATCGTGCCCACTGCATTTTCCAGTAGAAGAGAAGCTAGTACGTCCGCATGTATCAAGATTTCAATGAACGGCAGTACTTGCCGTTCGAACACGGCCTTCTTTCTTCCGCCCGACATGGACGTGTAGTCTCGGACGATGAGCTCTCGGACTCGCTTCAGTCCACCCTCCTGAGAGAGACTACTAACAACCTGCTGCGCAGAACCGGGGTCCACATCAACGAGCCGACGACCTTCTTGAAAGAACCACTCAAGCCTTACTCCCAGAGGACGGCTCTCGTTGATATCCAATGGAACATGTCGGCGCCAATCGGAAAAGTCGTCTCTTTGCGGAGGTTTGTTTGGTCGTGAGCTCCTACTGGAGGTCCCTTGCGGATATCCTCCACGGCGCCGGTTACTTTGTTCTCTATACTCGCCCAAATCTCCCACATGGTCGAATTTGCAATTTTTCCATACGCATTTCCCGGTTTCGCGGAACTGATTACACACAGTGCCCCTATAGCCATGATATTAGTAATTGTACCTTATCTTCTGTTTTTTCGATAGTCATTTCTCACCTCCTATATCTCATCCTGGCTCTGTTTCTGCTTATTAACAACTGTGAAGTGATTGTGTCTGAGGTGTATGTCTGATATCACGATTGGGGTTATCGAAGAGATGAATTTGAGGGAGAAATCGGGTCAGGGAGGCTTTTAAACGTGAAAGATGCAAGGCATGAAGCGGGGTCACGCAGGCAGCTTTGAGAGATAAGGCGGCTGCAACTCTTTTCTGGTTCTCATAAGGCAGAATTTGAGTGACTGGGTGCTTCATGTTTTTATGGCGTTGCTTTTTCCTCGTTGTCCTTGTGAGACCGCGTCCAATGCTCGCTAGACCGTTGGGCATCGTGTGGGTCTAAAACACCAATGGCCTTTCTGAATATCCAATCAAACGAGAAATCATGGTACGCGATTGGTACTTTCTTGCGACATCCTTATGTAGATTAGATGTGTCGTTTGCATCTGTGTCTCGAAAGGGCATATCAGGGCGCGAGGCTGACCAATCAGAGTGCCCCATGCGCTGTGCCACATACAAATGGCATGATGGCGAGGCTCCCAATCCCCGTGGCAGTGTAGGGCCTGCGCCGCATTTGTCCTCCTACGGATGTCGTCTGTTGCTTTGATACGTATGCTTTGTTCTCCTCTGATATGTGTTCACTGATTCTTGAAACCCCAGCTTTAGTGATGTTCATCAGCATGGCCCGTCTCCCCAAAGAATCACTCGAAGCGACAGGATGTGTATCTCAGGTAGCCCTTAGTAAACAATAGCTGAATACTCTCATACTGTATGCTAAATCATAAAACTCATTCTGTGCCTGGAAGCCTTGCACGTGTTTCTCCAACATCGCGCCTTCCTCCACTGCCAATGGTAGATAGCACCTGCCCGTTTCAGGGCTTTTGATGTTCACCGAGGTGTTTCGTTTTCTGTAGCCAGGGCTCAACATCAAGCATTCCTAGTCATACATCATCATCAGCCTACCGATAAGACATTTCACTTCGTCCTTGAAATGAGCATTTCTTTCTCTGGTTTATCCCAGCATTCAATCTCCACCTCATTAGATAAGAGACACGCACAATTGCACATATTTCCAACGGTCAGGCCACTCACTGAGGAGCGAATATTCCAAATCCTGTCCAATGTTAATGTATACGATTCATTTCACATGGAAAAGACACTTTTAAGACTTTGAAACTGTGATTTGATGGCGTACTGAGTTGCAAGCAGATGGCCGTTTCCAAATGAACCTGACTCTGCTGTCGGGGGATGCCTGTTTGTCTGGTAAACACGCCAATCGAGTTTACCCATGATATCTCATTTTAAACAGAGGTTTTCATCTGGTACGTGAAAAACGGAAGGCTTAGAGTAGGATCCTAAGTTTGACGACACTACGAGTGGCAACGGCTAACCTATAGGGATACTATAAGAGTCTCATATAGAGAGTTTTCCATATCATTCTCCAAAACCCAACGCAACGCTCCATTATGATTAAATACAGGGTATCTCAAAATGTCTTAAACATCAAGAAAAAAAAAAAAAAAAGCAGACACTCATCAGAGAAACTAGCAATTTACCAATCCAACCCCCTCTCACCTTCTCGTTTCAAATATTCAATCACCGGGCCCAGAACCGCGTTCGAATGATTCAGCTTCGATATCTCTCGCGTCCGCGAGTAGAAAACCGGACAGTCCTTGCTGTCACAAGAAACCTCTTCCCCAAAAGCAGCGCCCATGCACGAGCGACAGATTTTCTGGAAGTTGGTCGTGCGGCGCTCAGCCTGCTGCAGCCGCGATGTCAGCTCGAAAAGAGAGACGTGGGGTTGGCCAGCACAAGCGGCACAAAGAGGGAGACCGGTGTCTTGCAGCTTAGCCTTGCAGAGGATACACGAGGATGATTTCATGTACGACTCGAGCGTTTTCTTGAAAGCACCGTTATTCTCTCCGCCTAGTCCTGTTGAGGGAGCTTCGATGCGGCGGATTCGTTGGATTTTGGGCATTTCGTCATACCACTGACGGACATTTGCGCCAACGAGGTTGAATATCCGTTCTAACGGAGGAATCAAATTCTTGGTAATGTAGTACTCGGCGTCCAGCTCAAGGTGGCTGCTGTTTAAGAGCACCTCGGGAGCAACACAACGATCTATCAGTCTGGCACCTGGTGCGCCAGTAACGACGACATAGGGGACTCGTTCCCCATATTGGGGCTCCTGACGATGATCCTCCATCATCTTCTTAGTGCTGACCAAGGCCCCAGCGGGCAGCGTGCCCTTCTCGCTATACGTGCCCAGTCTGACTTCACGTGCAAAGCAAAAGTCCTGGATCGATACTCTGCCTTGCATGATCTTTGAGCACTGTTTCTGGAAGTAACTCTTCACCTGGCTAAGATCTGCAGTTCGAAAGAGCACTTTGAGCGCTTTCTCCTCGATTTTCTGTTCAGCTGGAGTTCCATCGCGTCGTACGGTCTCGATTCCCTTGGCATCAAACTCAGGCTCAACTTGGTCTCGATGCTCGTATTTGAATCCGACGTAACGCTTCTTGGCCAGAAGTACACAAGGGTGGTAGACTTTTTCAAACTTGAGCTTGATCGGGCGTGGATTCATCTTGGTCACAGCTTTGGAAATCTCCTCGCCAATGGTAAACGCCTGGTCACGAGTTCGGCCTTTGAGATGGACGAACAAACTGTCGGTATCACCGTACACCACTTCCGCATTCCATCGCGCAACAGAGTGGATCAAAGCAATTGCTCTTTCTAACGTCTCACGCCCAGTCTGAACAATGCTATCCGCAATTTCAGAGCATGGCATTCGGCCCGAGAAAGACGCCGATGTATAACCATACGTGACGTTAGCTATGAACTTGAGTGCCAGCTGCCGATGGTTGAGAAGCCGCTGTAGATTTTTATCGTCTTTATCAACCTTCATACCGCCCTTAACCATGAATCGAGTTTCCAGAATCTCGCTCAGCATTCGGGCTATCAATGACCGGCGTATCTCTGGTTTGAGGTACATCATCCCGTTGGGAGCAATGTTGATGTCATCTTGCAGCAGCTCAAGCAACCGACACTCTCGCTCGTACTCCGTGACGCCCATTTTGTTGCGTCCACGCCAGCTCACAAGCCTTCCCAGAAATGTCGAGTAGCAATAGTTATACGCTATAATGATGCTTGGATAAAGCGATTGAAAATCCAACACAAGTACGGGGCTTGTATAGAAGTCGCTTTGTGGCTCCATCACCAACGGGAGACACTCGAGGGCATTTTGCTGTGCGACTTGCTTCCGGCTTGGGGAGATGAGTATGTAATTTTCCGGTTTTGCGATACGAAACATCAAAGACTCAACTTTGAACTGCGAGCCACGAGAAAACACGGACGTGAAATCGACACCAATCAGACGTGCCTGTTCACTGGTGCGGGGAACCAGCTCCCCAGCGTCAAGAATTTCAAGGTCCAATCTCGCGCGAGAAAGAAAGTATTCAACGACTTTCATCACTTCTCGCGGCTTGCCTCCCGTGTACCATTTGGTCAAATCTTTATGTGGATAATGTGGAATCCTTCTGTGAAGCAGATGATAAACGACATTTTCCATTGCGTAGCCCAGTAAGTTAAGCTCGCTCTTCATCGCTCTCCATATGTTGATTGTGTGGCGCCCCGTCACTCGGACAGTAGATGAGTTGTTGAACCCCCATCTATCAGAATCTTTGCCAAATCTGCCGTGCGACTGGCTTTTGACTCGTGATAGTTCGTCGCAGAGATCGTACTCGTACTTCACCCGCGCACGTTCTAAGACGTAGCCCCATGAGCTATTGTGTACCTCATAACCGGTCAGTATATCCGGATCAAAGGCTCGCACAATGTCAACAAGACGGGTCATCAAGTCCAGCTCCGAGGCTTCTGTCTCCACCTCAATATTTAAAGACTTGGTCAATGGCTCTAAAACATGGCCCGGCTGGTGGATTATCCCCATGCGCATGCCCTCAGCATAGCCATCAGTGACTAGATCATCGTCATCTGACTGGAGCGACCAACAGACACAGGATATTTCATCTTCTTCCGGATCGGGGGCAAGATCACCACGAGTGTTGACATGTATTTCCAAGCTCATAACACTCATATACTGCGTTCGATGTCTCACACTAGTTGTTTCCCGATTTTGGGAGAATTTGAAGCCATGCGGATTGAATTGAGTAGCACCTTCAATTTGAGAAAGAAAATTGGGCTTCGTGGGCATTCTGTGTGTTGCGGGGTTGCTTATATTTTTTCGCCGAGCTTGTCTTTCGCTCTCAAGCCATTCAATGACTTCGGCACGGCTTGGTGGTAACTGCGCAAATTCCCAAACTTTAGCAGAACACAGCTCACGTAGTCTCTGGTCACTCCTTCGCTGCTCATCCGGGTCTACGAGAGAAGGCTTTTCTGTATACACGTGGGCAGGCGTTCCATGCCTATCGAACTCTGGTAGAAAGCGTATTGTGTCACTCACTAGACGGAAATCCCGCCCTGCATATTCTCGCTGTCGCTCTGGCACATCGCTCTCGTTGCTATAGTAAGCCTTTTGATAGATGACGGCAGGACGCCCATTGTCATCGATAGTATTTGCAATCTCGCTAGGCTGCGGACACAGATGGCGATAGCACAAGAGTCTGCGGTTCTTAGGAATATCGAAAGCATCGTATATTTTAGCAGCAAATATCTCCATCTGCGAGTTGTGACTGGAAGCGGCATCACCACCCCTTGACTGATTCTCCGATGACACCGTTTCTTTTGGGACGTGAGTGTCGCCTGGTTGATCATCCTTTGCATCCTGGGAAAGCTGTGACATCTCTTTCGAAGCTCCGCCCTTCTGGCTAAAACGCATCAAAGTATTTGGGTCGTTGGGGTTCTTGACTATCGGGAAAGGCAAGCGAGCTGTTTGACCTCCGGCCTTGCCCGGTATAGTCTTCTGAGAAGAAAACAGTTCGATCTGTGAGGAGATCGGGGGTGTGTCGTCCAGGCCAACACGTCCGTTATGTTGATCATCCTCTTCGAGAGCTGCCGCTATGTCAAAAGAAGAGAAAAGGTCGTCTCCGGTTGAGCCAGACATTTCATTTATGTCAATTTCATCGCCTTTAGGGCGCTTCTTCACATGTGTATCATCAATTCCATCCCTCCCAGCTCTCTTCTCAGGGATAGCTGCTGAAACAGGACGCTGATTGTATATATTGTTGTTGCCTCTCTCTTCATTCCTAAGAGATCGTACACTAGAACGACGGACCATGGCAGTTTGGTCAGAAGGCGAATTCGCAATCTCGTCATCTGTTTGAAAAGCACTGCTTGGGAAATCCTCTATAGGTGTCTCGATGGTATACTCATTTTCGATTCGTAAATCTTCATAGAAGTCTCCGCTATCATTCGTATCGTCAAACTCATTACTTCGGACTGTGTCGTGATCGGCGTTTTCATTAGTATCTACTGGAGGCTGTTCAAAATCCATTTCAGCACCTCTCGGCTCGAGCCTTTGGGGAAAGAGGTCCTCCACGCTTTCGAGTGCGGATGGCACTGTATTCTCCAGGGCGTCTGTTTTGACAAAATTATCGAAAGATGCGGGTTCTGAACTCCCCTTGGCTTCCTCCCTTATAATGTCTCGCAATTTTTCCTCAAACTCTTTTTCATGTATCCAACCCGCCTTCTCCTGGTCTCGCTGGCTTGCTGACATAGAAACCAGTTCGTCTGGGAAAAATGGACTGCTACCGGGATCCTTGAGTCCCATCTTTCGCTTCCGACGCTTCATTTCATCCTGCCAGAGACCTGCCATACTATGCACCAACCGCTCCTCAGTAGATATTGGGTGCTTGCGCTCGATAAAATCGTGATGGAGCGGCCTTTCCTTGATAAGGTATCGGTTTGCTATATCCTGCACACAGACATCGACCTCCAAAGCACAGTGGCTCTGCTTTGGCAAGACCGTTTCACCAGAGATGTACTCGCTAGGAATTGACCGGTCGTGCCAGTGATGGTCCAAGTTCGACAAATCCAGGTAGTCTGGAACTGGAGAGCGAAACTTGACTCTTGTGCAGTCCATATATGCACAGCCGTATAAGTTGTAATCGCACATCCACTGGGGAATATACTGTAGATGGCTTTCGTAAGGTTGCAGCGGATGCTTCGTAACCGCGCCTTGTCTTAGGAGATCTGCTAGCCGTGTCAAGTTGAGCGGGTTCAACAAGTATATTTTGAAGTAAAAACGGTATCCGACATGAAATCCATAAAAGGGGATCCCCTTGACAAGGGATATATGGGCGACATATGCAATTTTGCCGTCGTATGCATTCTGGCGATAACTATTTGCTAGGGCTCTGTCGATAGAGGTGTGCAAATCACGGATTGCACTTTTCACTTTTTCTCATGTCAACAAAAGGAACATAGGCACCGTCAAAATGCTCAGGAAATATATGGCCTACCTTCTTCCGTCCCGAGGCTACCACGATATTCAATATATAGGTATGGGAATGCACCATGAACATGAGCACAGACTTTTTGGCCGGTTTCCGTCGCTCCAAAGACACGAATTACTGGCACCTTTGGCCTGCTACTTTTGTGTGAGATGCCATTGCCAAAGGGCACAGGAGGGTCAAATTCCGTGGGAGTTGCTTGGTAGTGATCGATGCAGTTTAGAAGAACTCGAAATGTTTCCATCGCAGCAAACAAAAGGCTCCGTGCGTTGGATCAGAATCATGGTGATGCATTCATTCTTAGAGTATAAATATCCAGTTAAGACCAACGAAAGTATGAGCTCTTGCTGGTATCGAAAAGGATCCTTCCCCTACATACGCGTCTTGTGCATACCGCGATGATCAACAATCGACGCAGATGACGTGCATTAAACGCCAACCGCCGCTAAAAGAGCCGCCGGGCCGCGGGTCTTGGCGCTAAGGGTTATCTCGTCGCGGCGAGTCACGTGATATGTCCGCTTCGCGGATTGGACGGGCCTCGTCGAAGCCTTCCTTCGGCCAGAGCTGAGCAAGCTGCAATAACCATTTGCGACAGCCCTATATCACACCAAGTGGCCATCAAGCAGGTCTTCTGGGTTCTCTTGACATTGTATATCGTGTTAATCACCCTTATAGCCCACCATGTCGCGGAAACCAACCGACGTGCCAGCGAAAGAGCGCAACGAGTACATTCCGTCCTTCATTGCGCAGAAACCATTCTATATCGACGATGAATCATCCGCGGCGGATTACCTAGAACATCAGCGTCTGAAGAAACAGGCTGCAGACTCAAAATGGTACGATCGAGGAAAGCGGGCAGGGCCTGCCGCCACCAAATACCGAAAGGGTGCTTGTGAGAATTGCGGTGCTATGACACACAAAACAAAGGAGTGTCTCAGTCGGCCACGAAAACTTGGAGCGAAATGGACGGGCAAGGATATCGAAGCAGATGAAGTCATCCAGGACGTAGAACTTGGCTGGGATGCCAAGCGAGATCGATGGAACGGATACGATGCCAGTGAATACCAGAATGTGGTGCAAGAATATGAGGAGCTTGAGGCTCTTAAGAAAAGTGCCAAAAAGGCTATTACCGGCGAGAATGATGAAAGCGACAACGAAGGCCAGGAAGAGGCCCGGTACGCAGAGGAGTCCGATATGGGTCGGCAACAAAGCACCGCGACGAGAAATCTTCGTATCCGTGAAGATACGGCAAAATACCTCTTGAACTTGGATCTGGACTCAGCGAAATATGACCCGAAGACGCGGTCGATGCTCGACGTGGGCGCACAACCAGATCAAGCCTCTGCTCTAGTTGCTGAAGAGAACTTCATCCGAGCATCTGGAGACGCGGCCGAATTCGAAAAAGCGCAACGTTATGCATGGGAATCTCAAGAGCGCGGCAACAAACAGATCCATCTTCAGGCTAACCCAACATCTGGCGAAATTCTTCGAAAAAGGGAGTTGGCCGAGAACGAAGCGAAGCGGGAAGCTCAGCGGAAAGCACTGCTTGAAAAGTATGGTGGCGAGGAGCATCTAAAACCCGCACCATTACGCGACGCAGCCGTGATTGAGAATGAGAGATTTGTTGAGTACGATGAAACTGGTGCCATCAAAGGGGCACCGAAGAAGGCTGTCAGATCGAAATACGCAGAGGATGTACTGGTCAACAACCACAAATCTGTATGGGGAAGTTGGTGGTGCAATTTCGAGTGGGGCTATGCTTGCTGTCATTCCACAGTCAAGAATAGTTACTGTACTGGTGAGGAAGGACTAAAGGCGATTAAAGACGTTCGCAATCTGGCAATTCTGGACGCCCCAGAACCAGAAAGCGCAGAAGAGAAGGCAGAGGAGCCTGAAGAGCGCCGGAACGTGGATATTGACAGCAAGAAGCGGGACCTTCGTGCCCTTCAGCAAGGCATTGACGAAGAGGAGCTGGAATCGTACAAGCGAAGCCGCATGGATGCAGCTGATCCGATGGCAGCTTTTATAGGAAAGGATGAGTTGATTGAATAGGCGTGACTGGGTAGAACACCTGTTTTGCGGTCAATTTTTTTCATTTGTTATTTTGTATAATACCTTGGCATATGTGGCGTTGGGATTTATACCCGGTTAATACAGTCAACCCGAATATGGACATGACTACTGTTAATAGCACATTATGGGACAAGGACCGTAGAATAACTGTCTGCTGTGAATGTTCGAATGATTATTTGACCGAAATTCGCACGCAAAATCAATGCGGTTGGCCTACAGGTGGTGTCGTTTCGCGCAATTAAGACATGTTTGACATGACTGCAACCATGCGACTTGCCATGAATGATACATGGGTTTGTCCATTATGCGTATAGGATCCATCGACACTTGATAACTCATTGTTTGTGCTATGTCTCAATCTACCTTTGATATACATGTGCGCAAAGCAGTCTTTCGGTAGTTCCAAAATCTTCAGCAAAGGTTTGTGAGTTGAGTCTAGGTCAATGAGATACATGTTTGTTTGCATATATATGTATAGGCCCGTCATTGAACTTCTACAATATCATGCCACAGACTTGAAGTACAACATTTTCGGTTTCGATTCAGTTCAATAACAACTTGAAGCATACCACGATCCACGTTTTAAACATTTACAGAAAATAATTCGTTCGGCGATAAAACATGCACTTTTCAAATGCTCATTAATGGAATGCCACGATATTAAGCGGCTAACATTTGAACGCCCTCCCACTTGAGACGCTCAACACAGGCTTACTGGTTACCCCGTCTAGACGTACAGCTTTGATAAGACGAGGCGTGGATGTGATATTGCCATAAGGCTTGGATCGAAAGAAAAAAAAAAGTCCAAATAAATGCCTTTCACATGGAATACACGTTGCCCAATCAGAATTATCCGCACCACCCCCACATAGCCAGCTAGTCCCGATGTGAGGGACGGCAAGGGCTAACCCTAGCCCTGGGCAACCGCACGACGCTAAGCGACCAAACAGGCCGCAAGACGAACTTGCGACTGTAGCGATCGACGACGACGACATCAAAACACCCCTTCAGCAGAATCCAGGTACGTCGCACGCCTTTCCGATCGTTGCGTCGTGATTTTCCGCATTGCAATACCAGTACTGATTTTCTGTTCCTACCAGATCCTGATTCAAGATGAGTACGTCGTTCGTTATACACCGGCTATTCACTCCGTTCGCCAGTGTACATTTCGTGGAGACACAAAACTGACATCCTTATAGCGAAGGGAACCTCCAGCTTCGGTAAGCGTCACAACAAGACGCACACGCTTTGCCGACGATGCGGTTAGTACAAACTTTTTCACTTTTCGATTTTGATGTTTGGAGGAGCGAAATCAACCGGAACACATTTTCGGTGGAGGTTTTTGAAAAGAATGGGAGGGAAAACACGAAAAAGCAATTGTAGCTGACATGCTTCATCCACAAACAGGAAAGCGATCTCTGCACATCCAGAAGCACACCTGTGCCAACTGCGGTTACCCTTCCGCTAAGGTCCGCAAATGTACGATTCACCACTTGCTCCTGGAAAAGACAATATGATACTTATGTTTTGAACAATAGACAACTGGAGCGAGAAGGCCAAGCGTCGCAAGACCACCGGCACCGGTCGTATGCGCTACCTGAAGACCGTCGACCGCAAGTTCCACAACGGATTCCAGACTGGTGTGCCCAAGGGCTCCCGTGGCCCCTCGACTGCCTAAAATTTTCCAACCCGTTAACGAATCCTCTTACTCGTTTTATGTTCCAATACAGTCGATGGAGTTAGGGATAATGCATGTCTAAAAGCCGTGGGACCGTTGCAGCATCTAGGATTCGATGGAGGAGGAAGGGGTGTGGGTGTGATGAATGACCGACCAAACCAAGACAAACCATGGAAGATTGAATGTCTTCCATGATGTGTGCTTTTTCTTTTTTTTCTGGCGACCAAAATAACCGTTTACCCGATTTCGATGAAGGGAAAAGGGCTTAGAAAAATGGCGCTTGTGAATTTTTCCTATTTCTGTGTTGGTATCGTGTCTTACCTGACCGATGGGCGAATTCATCATGTCAATGCAAAAAATCTCATGGCAGTTCGGATATACCAAAATGGACTGTTGAATCAAACATCTCCGAAGTCTAATTTGTAGGACACATGCTACTTTTCTGGGTATTCTGATTTGGTCTATAGTACTCTGGTCCTATCCTACGCCTCCCCCCTCCCAAACACTCTGACACCACCATCTCTTTGCACAAAGTATAGGACTTCCTTGGTCTCCACAGCCGCATCTGCATCCTCGTCAAAACCTCCCCCCTTGCTTATCCTCAGCACTCCACTGACATCTTTTGCTGCGCCCGTGTCCAACGTTCTCAATTGCATCACCAGGCGTGCCTGGTGCGCCAACCCTACAATGAAGGCCGAGTGCTGCGTCTCCAGCGGCGTGGCGTGACCATCTTCGCCTGCTACATATGCATTGTGAACAAGCGGCGAGTCGGCCGATGCAGTTACTACTGTTGACTGAACGTGCTATAGTTTCGTCTCAGTGTTAGTGATCCTTTCACCTTGGATCGTTGACCACGAACCTGCTGCAACCCTGTAATCCAATCTTCCATATCCACGGCGTTCACCCCAGGCGTTGCCGCAAGAAGCAGATCCGGCTGGTCCAGTATCAAAAGCGTATCGTCTCCATCCGTCGATTTTATCGAGGCTATAACAGCAAGAATATCTTTTTGTAGACTATCCAACGCAACACTTCCCTGGCCAGATATATGTAACTGTGTTGTTGACGGCGTCGGACGGCTATTTGCATTCATATTTGTAGGCAGTGGCACAGGAGGTGCAAGTGGCGCTCTCCCAGTCGGCCCTCTTTGCCCTGGGACTATTGTCGCCCTTGAGGAAATGCCCGCAGTTCCTCCAAGACTTTTCCCCCTACCTGGCACCGAGCTTTCCTGCTGTGTTGATGCCGGGCTGCTGTAGAGACCAGTCAGGCCGTCTACGAACCTCAGCCGTCCGCTGTCCGTTGACCTCTGCAGATCCGATCCCTGCTCAAACAATATTTAGCCATACCACCTCCTGAGAAGAAACAATATAGGTGAATCAAAAGTAAAAGAAAATTTATCAAATACCAATCTCTTCGCCTCCGCCCTCCAAAACTCCCAGTTTCGCAAGAAACTCACCAGCACGATTTTTCGCACCGGCTCAGAAACCCCATTGTCTGCATCGCCTCGAGCTCTATCGGCAGCAGACAGAACGGATACCAGGTATCGAAGAATTAACCAATTCGATGTGGCTGCGAGGACGGATGTGATTAGCGTGAAAGACTGAGGGGATTGTGAAGATGGCGTGAGATACGGAGCGAGGAGGGGCGGAAGGGCGGGCTGTGAGGGCATTGCTGTGCCCAGGTCGCTAAGGAGCGAGTATTGCTTCGTTATCTGACTTTGGATATTAGGTCCAAGATAGATTCAAAGTACAGAATTGGCTGCAGCTTGAGCCTGGCCGTACTGATATTTCAATAAGGTTGGATCTCGATAAAATAGTTATAACACCTAAATTTTATTCTGCGGGGAACTGATTTTATTGGCTGGTGTGCGGGGTAGCTCTAAGCTCTACTATAGTTTTCACTTTACCACGTCCTTCTCTCAGCGAATAACAAATTACAAATGGTCAATGATTTATCGTCATTCCTACAATCAAAGCTCAATTTTGTAAAGAAACTACTTGAATGCAATAGTAGCCATGTTTATTGACTGGACAGAACAATACCCCTTGTGTGCGACTATAGAAGCCTCAGGGATCATACAGGCTGTCTGCGTCGGAATCCTCGAGCATGTGCTCCAGCACCTCCAGGGAGCTTTGTTTGCGGTCAGCTTCATACTCCACGACGGTGAAGCCATTTTTGTCAATCGCCGGAGACCTTTCTGCAAGGTGTTCATCTCCAAGCATACTTTCTAGCAGCTCCAGAGCGCTCGGCTTGGAGGAGGCGCTTCCCTCTACCGAATCGAGTTCCTTCCCTTCAATCTTTGGGTCCCTTTTGGGAGTTCTCTCTAAAACACACTCTACAGCCTTAGAAACTTCGTCATCTAGCGAGATCAGGTCGCCGGTGACCGGTGGAGCTTCGTGACTCTCAGCATTATTGATCTGCACTACCAAATATTCATTCGGCAACGGCTGTACCTTTGGCTGTTCCGTGTTGACATTGCAAATAGAAGCTTGGATGTTTTCTTCTATTTCCGCGAACTCGAAGTGGTGGCAAGCGATCTTTCCCAAGACATCTGAAAACAGCCAGGGAAAACTTATCAATGGGAAATCTTCAATCTTCGGCTTCGAGTCCGCATTTGGATTCTTCTGCCGAAACTCGGCCAGAGCTGCAGCCACCTCGTCTCTTGTAGTTCTGTACATTGCCACCACCAGAGGCGCCAGATGTTTGAATTGGCGGCTACCCACTTTGTCATAGCACTCGTCGCGAAACTTGTCCTTTAGAGCCTTGGAAATGCGCCCGATCTCCTCGTGGAACTTGTAGTCGTTGCCCTGACCGGAGTGGCTCAGTACGAAGGTGGACCAAACTTCGAACTCGGTGCGGATTTCATGCTGTGCCATGATCCGCCGTATGGTGACATCGTATTTAACCTTGAGGATCTTGCAGAAATGCATCAGCTCGTCCGTAACTCGAATATCAGCTTCCAGGATCCGGCTGTCGAACGGCATTTCAAAATCAGGGTGGAAATCTACTCTATCCACGGCATCGTAGAGCTGGCCAAGGATCTTTTTGGAAGTGTAAATCTGGTCCTTGGGTTTGTGAGTTTTCTCCATAAAATGCGGCCACTGTCGAGGGCGCAAGTCCCGAGGTAGTTCTGCGGGCTTGCCTGTCTTATTGTAGTCGACGGCGTTGGAGTGCAGCTGGGCCAGGCGGATGCATTTGGGTTCATTCACTCCCTGGGGCAGCAAGTCAGCCCACGCCAGATGAGCATGAGCAATCCGGGGCAAACAGTCATTTTTCAGGTAGTTGACGAAGAAGGAAGTCACGTCATTCACAGTTACCGGACGATTCAGTTCTACACTTTGAACCGGCGCGTAGTCCATTGGTGCAGTGAACCAGTTGCACGGAATCAGGTCTTTGTCCCATAGGACCAGGTAGTCGTCGCCATCCAGATCACCACCGGAGCACATGCTGGAAACGTCCCTATCACCTCTTTGTGGGAGAACAACGACATCCTTCAGGTCTCGTAGCTCGGGCTTGTTGACCGCATGCACTATTCGGATATCGCCTGGGTGGAGAGAAGGGTTGCGGGCCAACAGGCAAACGCCTTCGATGATGCGATACCTTTCTTCATTCGCTCGATACACCTGAATGAAAATTTCTGGCAACGACGAAATCTTCTCCTGATACGACCTCCCCTTATTGACTGCGCTGCCTTGCTGGAACCCTTCCAATACTCCCACCTCGTCCATGACACCAAGCACGCATGCTCCGCCATCAATGACTATTTTGGCCTTTTCCTTGAGGTACTTTATCTGCCAAGCCTTCCAAAGGGAAAGCAAAGAAGTAAGAAAAGGCTCTTTCGAAGACAAGAACCCATCTGAAACAATGTCTGAAATGGTGAGTGTCACCTCATTAGGATCAATGTACTTTTGCAATAGCGATTTAGCCGTCACCTCATCGTGTGTGACCGCCTCTAGGTTCGAGAGCATCACGCGCAGCTTCTTGTGGAATATCTCATCGGGGATTCCCAGCGAAGATAGGACGGCTATGAGCTGTCGGTTTAACGTTGCCATGGAAAACTGGGACCAGCGGATGACCTCTAGACCTTGTTGATTCGCAGGGAACTTCTCCTGACTGGGTCGGACATAGACCTCGCTTCCTCGTGCTTCTGACGAGAGAACCAGCATGCCCTTGCAGCCACCGAGACGGAACTGAAATGCCGATGGAGGCTCACCATCCGGAGTCTTGATTTTGAGCTCCTGTTGAGTCATTTGAGCCAGGAATTTGCCCATTCTCCCAACACCGTCCGAGAACATATATCCCCCATGTGTTACATCGTCAATTCGTTTCAGCTTGACAGGACACGTTCTGATAGCGCGAGTGGTCGAGAAGCACTGCCCGAGTCGCGCAGCGTACTTGGCGATATTTCGAATGTCCGAAAACTCGCCCATCCAGGCACGAATATGCGCTGCCGCGATAGTGCTGTCTGAAGCGAAGAAATAGGCGCCGTGCTCGCGGAACTGGGAGTTTCCAAAGGCAAGAAATTCATATAAGCGGTTGCCGAGCTTGATACCGTTGGACATAGTCCGCTTGATGCGGAGAAATACCTCATCCATCATTCTGTGGTCGGTCGAGTTGATGCGGCCTTCAAACTTCTCGTCCTTGAACCGGACGCGCAAGAACCGGTCCGAATACTGTGAGAAATGGCGGAGTACGCGGTTGCTGATCTCCATTGATGGTGTATCCCAGTACACCATCGACGGTGTCACGGTTGCTGATCGCATCATGCAACAATATTCTGGAATTCTCTTGGAGCTAGCTCCCTTGGGGAACAGAATCTTGAAGATGTCCATGGGATCCCAGTAGATCTTATTCTCGGTCGCGACGTGTTCTAACAATTTCACAGCCCTCCTCTCCCGTAAACCATGTAGCTCCTTGAGAAAGACGTCGTTGTTAGCGGCATACTCGCTGATGTAGCCTTTTGAAATGCACACTTCGAGCTGGTAGCGCACAGGGAAAGGGAGAAGGATGTACGAGTCACCAGCGAGCTCATCAAGGGCCGCCCGAGTACCTTCTGGCTCGTCACAAAGGTCCCAGATGACCGGCACGGGCTGTGTTTCGGGAATATCTACTCTAAATTGATCGTCTCTCTTGATCTCAATGTTGAGATCCCTTAACACGTCGCGCAAGACCGCAAACCGCTTGGAGTCCACCACGCCCTGGTCGTACGTTACACAGAAGGAAGTCCACCGGCCAATGTTAATTATTGGATTCACTTTCCACAAACTGATAGGGAGTTTCGACCATCCTGCATAACGATGGACGATGTCGGTCTGGCGGTACCAGCATTCATTTTCTCTCCAGCTGTTGACATCGCCCACATAGCTGCCGTAAGCGTCGACGAAGCTAGATTCCGGGTTATGGAGATGTCGGTGATATACAGGCGGGCTGTCCAGGCCGATAATGTGGGAAATCAGCTTGGCTGCGGAGTCATGCGTTTCAAAAAAAGTTGGTAGTCGGGCAAAGGGAACTTTGATGCGGAAATCAGATGGGAGGGGAGTGTCGTCGAGCGTTTTCTTGCTTGAGTTCAACACTACTTGGAAAAAGATTAGAAGCTCTCGCCTTCTCATGTCAAGTACAAGTCTGGGGCGCGCTTGTTGGCCACCAGTTACTCGTCTCATGCGCAGCATCGTTTTGGGTGAAATCAGAGGGCCAAAGTCTAGCATCAGAATCGGTATTTCCTGTACAAAGGGTCAGGTAGTGGCTTTTTGCTTGGATAATGGAATAATGCGTACAATCTCGGTTGGATATAGCACTTTGGACTTTGTCAGACTACCGGTTACTTCATTTCTCTCTCCAGCAAGCAGCTGAACTCCAATCTGTGCATATCTCCCCGGTGCCAGCTCTAACATAATGGTTTTCGATTGCCAAAAAGACGTCGCGGGGGGAGGCCTTTGAGCATATTAGCAATCGTGTTCGCCTTTTAGAAAGCAACCCAGGAATTTATTACTTACTTGAAGCGAACTCTTCCTCTCCCATTGCGATCTCCGTTATCATTCTCGTAGAGATCGATAGAAAGAAGCTTCCCGTACGACTTGAAAGCCTTCCAGATAACAAAAGCAGTTGCTGCCTTGGGAACACCTGTTAGGTTGATCGCCAACGAGTTCCTGGCTTGCCACGCTGGTTGCAACGAGTTGGTAGCTATGTCTTGGAACAGTGTCGCCGACTTGGTCAGTTGCTCGGGTTTGGCGGTTGTTGGGAGGTAATTGGTTCCACGGCCTCGGTAGACGGGCGGCGTTGGCTGCACAGTAGCCATGTATGAAACTGATGTCAATGGTGTGGGAAAGCTGTTCTGAAAAACTGAATAGTCAGAAAGGGTCGCTATTGTAGTTATAGTTGGTGTGACTTCGGTTATATGTTGGGGAAGATGATAATGGGAAGTGAACACAGAGCCAAGCCAAAAGGGTGCTGATGCCACAATGAGCTGAAGATAATTTAAATTCACTCTTGCTCCGCTCATTGAGACATAATTGTAGGCTTGCTCTCCTCGCATTGCGGATCTTGTTAATGAACAAGGATGAGAAAGCATTTGTTGCCATTCATTTCATTGACCCAAATGAACACACAGCAGATAGCCAGACTCACCGCTGGTATCAATCTTTCTTTCTCTTTCTTCTTGATCTGATTGTTTCGGTGTCGTGTTCTTTGCTTCAGTCGACGCAGGGTCCCTACGATGACGGACTTTAGTATTCGATCTCCAGATAGAGAAAAGGGTATTTGTCTCGCTAGATTTGACTCACCTCGCTGCTTTTACTTTTGGCTTGTATCGACGATGTCTTGGCGCCTATTTCGAAACTTCGTCAGGAGACTTGTGTTTTTAAAGTAAGAGAATTATGGAAAGTATTTCGAAGGATGGTAGATGGTCAGGACTTGATTCCTGCGCGAAGTAGAAAGTTGAGTCGGTTCGAAACAAACGGAGTGTTTGCACACACCAACGACCGACAACAAAGACACTGCCGAAACGACACACAAGACCACTTTGCAGACAGAAAACATAGCAAGCCGGTTTAAAGAGAAAAAAATCCAATTGACAAAAACATGTTATTCTGACCGTTTTCTGTGCCATGATCAGGTCACTCGTTCAAAAAGAGCTGATAATGATGGGGGAAAAGAGGCGGAAGTGATAGACAGATGATAATTGCTCGAGAACAAGTGAAATTTGGAGAGAGAGGTTGAAATGTTGAAATGTCAACGGAGCACAAGAAGCCAGGGATATTTGACACCAAGGTAGCATTTCTGCCTTAGGAACTCGTCGGAGAGAATATCTTGACCTCATGCGCTAGATGTTGGCAACGGACATTTCACGGTTTTCTTATTCTATGATGCTTTGAATGATGCTATCTCTGATGTGATTAATCTATTACATATTGAAAGCTGAAAGAGAATCGAAGATTTGTTTCTTTTGAGCTCATATATCATTGGTAATTGTCACAAGGCAAGTATTGAAGATACTTGACAAATCAAATAAGAGCCGAACTCAATGTCATCACAACCGTCACTATTCAAAGTAGTAATAACGAAGACATTGGGATCCAACTCATGATCTATCTATGTAGACTATATAAAGCACAAGAAGATAGACACCAACTACATAGTTGCAGCCATGGTTCTCGGTTGTGTATGTTCCTATATAGCTGTTGCACATGCATTGGGTATTGGTCACATGACTCTTGTTCTTTTGTACGAAACTGTTTATCAGCTGCGACAAAGTCTCTCCGGTAGATGATGCGGAGTACGGTGGCGTGCGGGAGAAATCTCGACAGCAATTTTGTCATCGACATGACAGTAGACTCGATATGGTATTGTAGGGGCCCTATTTGGCCGAATGAGCCGGAAGACACTTCAAGGACCGGTAGTATCATATGCAAAAGATTCTTCCAGAAAGCATCAGATCGGCCATGGTGTTAGGCGTTCAGAAAGGCAATGCCATGGCTATGTTGGCAAAGTAACGAAGCCCTGTGATGGAGCCCCATTTTTTTAGTATCAGGTACCCCTCTTCCCATGCATATCATGCATATTCATCAGCCGCAAGATAATCAAGAGACTATTAAGAATCATTCCCTGCAGGTGTCATCTGCTATTGGGTACGTCGTTGTTCATCCCATCTGGAGGGGCAACCACCATTGTCTGTGGGACACCCTAGCGTGTACTCATCGTGAGTGACGAAGCGGCGAGGTCAGGAGCTCATGAGCTTGCCATCCTTGGTATCCGAGGGCAAAAAGAGCACTTAGCAGTTCCTTTCGCGAGTAATAGTACTCTAGCGCACTCCAGCTCCTTGTATGGGGCCGAGTTTGCCATTCTCCTCTTATATAACAGCCTCAATGGCTTTGGAATGCCAACACCTGATTAGTCCAAGTGTCTGATTCGCTGAACATGTCACCTTACCTGACATGTTCAAGTTAGAATAAGCTATGACCACACCATATCTGTCACGCGTATATTCAGTTTCGGAAACAAAATTTCATATATATATGTATATATGAATTCGTGCCGGTCCAAAAAGCATGCAACATTAAGACTTCCATTTGCACTCAGTCGCCTTGTCGATGCTGATGTCCTTCTGAAACCTACCGCTCTGTTATAGTCTCATGATGAGGTAATCGACTAGGAACGAGATTTGAGCGACCAGAAACGGGGAAATCATAGATTGCGCTGTCTTGCAAAGACCTTTCCCTGTTTCTTCAGCGGGCTTTTGTATTCTGCAACACATGGTATTTCATCAGAAGCAAGCGTGTTCGGTAAAGAGAGACCTGAAATTTGCTTTCGTAAAGCGGCCAATCGCCTATCGAGTAGAAAGGAGAAGCATTTGAAAAACCTTCCATGGAGTACTCTGAGGTTGGAGACATGACGATGGCTTTCGTAAGCGACCACAGGTGATAGATCGAATCCATGATACTAGTAACATAAATATTACTTCTGGAGGTTCCTCTATGTGGCCACGGTTCAGGCACAAAGACTTTCTTCGTGAGATCCTTGGCCAGTGGTACCAAATTTCAGTACCAAATGAAGTTGTCGTGACATCATTCTCGAAGAAACTTGGCAATCAGGGCACTTGTTTCCGCAGCCATCAGGGAAGTGGTAAGGTTCCAGTTTAGTGTAACGTAAACGTGATCCCATACCCAGATAGCACGGGCACCAGCCGTATATAGTGATGCCGCAGGATCAGTCAACAGTAAGTGAAGAGTACTCGGTGACTTGAGTTAGTCGTTTTCAAGCCGTTGCTGATCAATAAAGAAGAATTATGGCTTCGACATTCAGTTGGTTGAAGTGCTTGTCGACCGAGACGCGTAGCATTTTCGCAGCATGCCACTTACGAGCCATGGCTTAGTAAAAATCATAACGATTTGGTCCTCGCCTCTGATTAGAGAAAATTCAGATTAGCAACACAATCACAAATACTCACAGATGAAATCCCTCAAGGACTTACCAGTCGAACAGTCAAAGCTCGAGTGTGTTTATGACTGGAGGAACCGGCGCCACTCGGTGATACATCTAAACGAACAGGATATTCGTCGACATAGGAAGAAAAAATACACTTCGTCTACATTGGATATTCTCCGATATAAGAAAGAAAATCCTGATTGATGTCTAGTGAGACTCCAATCAAGGTTACAGGCACATAGTATTGAGGCCGTACCCTGGTCACAAGGCTAGAGAGGCAAAATTGAACGATAGGAAGAAGGGAATGGGGACTCAGATGCCCTAGGAGCATTGAAGTGAGCAGTACTTATAAACCCTTTCGAGGTAGCTAGCTCCGATGCTCGGCGTCTAGGAGAGGAAATGTTATGGAGCTGTAATCGGGACTCCTACCTGTCAAGGGGATACCCTTCAACCATGTCACTCTTTATCCATTCATATTCACCGCAGTGGATGCTTTCTGGCGGTAAACGATAGTAGCGGAAGCCGTTCGTGGAAGTTTTCTGGCTTGTAATGGGTCTCGTCGAGTCAAGTAGTGCAACGGGTACCGGTATTTCATAGCTTCAATTGTCCACAACCGAGGAAATATGAGTCATCGGACTGTGTGAAGCGTTGGATCATGCTGCATGACTCACTTCAGAGGGGTCAGGACGGGGGGGGTATAGAGCACCGCCCACTGTGAGACCGGTATAGCTTCATTGTCTCGTGGCCGGGCAATAGAAGTAATACACACCGGTAAAACTGGCTGTCCGCCCTGTAACAAAACTCAATGCATCATTAACAAGAATATATACCTACTACCACCTCTGTACAGCTGCAACCAAGTCACCGGTAGGTGTCCAGGAGTTTCCGGGTAAAGTTGACCAGCGCCAGATATGACTTTCTTCGGATCAAAGGGAGGCCCATTGGTGGGGTACAATTTGCGGGCATCGAGAAAATGCTAAATATAGGAATGCTAGAATTTAGGTAATGTAGTGCTATTAGTTTGGCTGGTGAAAGGAAGAGATATTCCTTAGCGACAAAATGTGATTAACAGGCGGGTCATTGTGAGGTGTGCCCGTGTGCCACCATCATGATTCGCACAAAGTAGATAGTTATACAAACATCACTGGGAGAACTTTTTCTTTGTCCTCAAAAGGACCATTTCAGATCGTGGTTAATAGCGGCATTTATAAGAGATGTTACTACATAGTTTGCAATTCTGTATGGTGTGAACTATATAAGTATTAAGTTTGTTGATTCACAAATCTACAATGTATATACTATTATTAGATTCAAAAAAATCTTCCTTCAAAAGACAATCTCTGCTTAGAGATAAGCGACTTATAAATATTGGGTAATTATTTCACAAAGCTTTATACCCAGCAGTCAAAATGTTGTTGTCAAACAAGTTCCTGCTCACGTGCATGGCTGTACCCTATGTGCTGGCAGAATAGCCGTATTAGGTAATTTGCTTTGATAGAGTCACATACTCTCACTTTTGCAGTAAAATTTCACATAGACATTACTGATTAAGCAAAACTTATTTCATCAAATGGGGTATCACATTGACTGAACATTGCTTTTATGAAACTACCTAGCTCCTGTACTTATAAAAAGATCATCATCTTCAAAATCCAAATCAACATCTCCCCACTCTGCGACATCGAAATGCCCCTCTGGCTGCGACGATGTTCGCAGAATCTTTTCATCATTGGAAGCAGCGAAACCTTGACTGCCTTGTTGCGAAGATTTCGCTGGGCTGTTCTTGTCAATAGTTCCAAGTGGTTGGCGCAACGGTTCGCGCTCGCGGGCTGTCGATTCTTTCTTGCTGGGAGAGAATGAGCGGTTGGGTTCTTGTGAGTCTACGTTTGACATTCGATGGCTACGTCCGTGGGCGCTGTGTTGAAGGGAATCCGCGAGCAGGTGGGTTTGTTGCATGATGGAGAACTGCGTGGTGTACATTGTCGTCTCGCCTTCGGATGGTACACATGAAGGAGTCTGTAGTTCGGCTAGTCGCGATGATCTGCGCGGCTCCTTGCTTCTATCGCTTGCTCCTGGTTTGTGGTTGTCATTTTTCTGGTCCTTCGAAATGCCCATGACGTGCATTAGTCTACCGATATGCTCCTGGGCTTCGGCGAATTCGCGAGCTTTGGCTGACCGCTCGCTTCGAAGAGACTCGATCTGTAAAGACTTAGTATTCGGTGGCCGTTGGAAAACGATATCAAACACGTACCTTCTTTTCCAAATGCTGTATCCGCTTGTCCTTGGTGCGAAGGTCCTTCTCGGCTTTAGCAATCTTGCTGTCTGCTCTGGTCTGGATCGCAGTGATTTCGTTTCTGTATTTGTCGATCTTGTTTTGGCCCTGGCTGGGTTAGCCCTGTCACGAGCATTTTCAGGGTATACAAGGTACCTCTTGAAGCGACTGTGCAATTTCAAGAGCGTGTTTCCGTCCCAACTCTATGAGCTCAGATTGATGGCGTTGTCGCTCTTCCTCGGCGGCAGATCTCAGGGTCTCGGCGTTTGATTTCTCCTGGTCAATCTACCTGTATATCAGCAATCACTGTAATCCATGGTAAGTGCCATTACCTACCTTTTCTTTGAGATTTCGGTTCTCCACAGACAAGCTCAGATTAGTATCAGTCAAAGCCATGATGCGGTTGTCCCTCTCAGAACTTGTTGACTCCCGGATGTTTATTAATTGATGTAGTCTGGCGATCTCAACTTCAAAGTTCTCACGGCCGTAGGCTACCTGTTTCCGTAACTTTGTGACTTCGACATATAGGGAGTCTCGCTCTTGTGATAGTTCCTTGCCACGTTTGGATGTGCTTTGTAGGATCTCCTGGAGATGGGCGTTCTCCCGTTTCAAGTTGTCTATCTCCTTTTCGTGCTCCTCAAGCAGGTCATCTCTCTCCGTCACAGTAGCCATAAGATCTATCTCACGGGTACGGGCCTTTGTGCGTTCTGTATCAACCCCATGCCTCCATTCTTCACGGACAGAGTCGAGCTCGTTCTGCAAGCTGTCGACTTGCTCGGCCAGGTGTTCGACTTCCAAAGAAACATTTCTGTTCTTCTCACTCATTTGCTCTCTTTCAGCTTTCAGGCTGGATATCGTTTCCGAGAACTGCAGAGCCCGGCTTTCTAGCTCCATGTTAACTTCTTGCGTCCTCTCAAGCTGCTGCTTGAGTTCATCACGTTCCTTGGTCATGGCTGCTAGCGGTTCTTCGGTATTGGCACATCGAGCCTCAAAGTCTCCGCAGATTGCTTCCATTTGTCTTATTATTGCCTGATGGGATGCTTGAGCGTTTTCTAAAAGAGACGCTGTGAGTTTAGATTTCCATTCGTGGCTGGATCCTTCCACTTCTATGGTTGCCACTGATGGTCTGGGCGGCTGGCAAAGATTACTCGGCCTTTTCGGTCTCGTAGAGCGGGAGAAGCGGCAATTATTTGGATTTCCGCTTGGATCCTTCAGACGCTCAAGAAATGACTGGGTCAAGCGATGCAATTTCGAGGAAGCTCCACCAGTTCGCCCAGCAGCATTCGAGTGGAAGCAGCTTAGAAGTTCAAGATAAACGTGGTCCTTTCCCATTTTAGCTGCTGCTGTGCAAACGGGCGCTGTCTCACAGAGGCACTCGTCTCGGCTAGAAGATAATGCTCGAGCATATTCTTCCAGAGCACATTTGTTTGCATTTGAAAGACTCTCCAGGTACGATAATACCGTGGGTGAATGTGAGGTGGATCTCTTGATAGCCGAGAGAGCCAGCAAGTTGACTCGTACTGCATCTATCTCAGATATGGCGGCTGCCTTGTCCTGCTGTAAGCTAGCAATAGCATATGATAGAATCATATACACTTCGCTAGCATCAATATTGTCCTAAAATGGTCAATATTTACTTGTTAATGTCACGATTTATGGGTTGCTTGTACCAATGATCTTTCCAAAAGTGTTCGCTGGACGGATTCGGGAAGCTGAAAGAGTACGCCAGACTCTAAACCCGCAAAGAGTTTTTCCCGTGTCATGCTGTGGATTTCCCGTGGCAATGAGAGCCATTGAGAAAAGGTTGTCAAGAAAGATAATCCCTGAACTTGTCAGCAAATGCATGAGACACACACAAAAACAGGAGGCAAAGTTCGGACTCCCTACCATCAATTGAAGCTCCTGGTCTATCTCTGGCTGCCGTAACTTTTCGCACAGTTTCACCACTTTTGGTTTGTTTGTGCTCAGCCATGATTTTTTATACCTTTCATCAAAGTCTTGGCAAATATCGATTGCCAGCCTTACCAGGAAGACTCGTTCCTCTGGTGTATGTCCATTACAACTGCTGGAGCAGGCCATGATAACCGAGACAAACACCAAGTCAAGGGTCTTGGCGGCGCGTTTAGAACCTAGAATCTGACAAATATTTTCTAGCCATGT